>QEPC01011901.1:17654351-17709779 GCA_003113815.1 Sphenodon punctatus | reverse complement strand
AAAAAAAAATCCAGGCTGGGCAGGGTGGGTGGGGGGTGTCCCCTCTTCCACCCGCGCAGCCTGGAAGGGGGAGGGAAAAGTGGTTGGGTTTTTTTTCTTTCTTTTTTTACATTGCGGCCATTCATTTCAATGGCCGCAATGTAAAACAATCCGGCATGGAGAACCAGTACCAGCACCCCCAAATCCGGATTAATCCGATACTGCCAGTACAGCAAAATACCGGCAGTATCGGATACCGGATAATCCGAACATCCCACCCCTATTATTTACCCTCTCAAATAGTACTAGAACTAGCGGGACACTACATGAATCTAGCTGCCATCAGATTTAAAACAAATAAGAGGAAATACTTTTTCACTCAACGCATAATTAACCTATGGAATTTATTGCCAGAGGACATTGTCAGTGCCAGTAGTATATCTGGGTTTAAAAAAGGACTGGATAAGTTCTTGAAGAGTAGGTCCATGAATGGCTATTAACCAAGTAGCTTACAGGATGAACTTCTTACTGTCGGGATCTGGGAGTAAACAACGGGGAATTGATTGCCTATTGTGACTGTTGGTTCTTCTCCCATGCGATTGAGATTGGCCACTGTCAGAAGACAGGATGATAGGCTTGATGGACCATTGGCCTGACTCAGTATGGCACTACTTATGTTCTTATGGAAATGAAACATGCTACAAGAGCGTCTAGATTAAAAATGGTACCTAAGTGTCCTTCTTTGAGGCATAGGGCCTAACTTGCAAGGTTTCAGCACTAGACCTGAAATGAGATACAGATATACACAAAAACAGATATACCCATCAAATTTGAAGTACAAATCGGGACCCAATTTCAATCCGATTCGGGTACCTAATGTCCCAGAATGTTCCGGAGTTTTGCTTTCTCAAATTGGAATTTGGTTTTCAGTCACAGTTTACCAATCATTAACTAGAAAATCGAAAAAAACAGAATTAACTGATTTTTTCAGGTATCTGAATATCTGATCGGTGGTCAGGTTCCCCAGTGACAACCCAATGTGGTACTTGAAAATGTGGATATTACCTGTGGGTAGGGGTGGGAATTCCGGTTCTCCTGAGATCCGATATTGCCGGTATTTGGGTGTATTGACTTAATCCGATATTTACCTGTACCGGCATACTGGATTTTTAACATTGGCTGCAGTACTGGATTTTTTACATTGCGGCCATTGAAGTCAATAGTGGCAATGTAAAAAAATCCAGTACCGTAGCAAATGTAAATAATATGGTATGCCAGTACAGGTAAATCCGGTACCAGGGAGATCAGATACCGGCATTAGGGATGGGCAAACAGAATGCAGTTCGGATGTTCGGATGTTCCGTCTTTCGGTTCGAAACCCAATTTCGGGTTTGATGGTTCGGTTCAGCTGAGTTCGGGTTGGCCAAACTTGGCCGAACAGTCAAAAACAGCACTATTGAAACTGAAACCAAAACTTAGCCTAAACCAAAACTTAGCCAAAACTGAAACTTGCTTTCTTTTGGCCCTGAAAAGACGTTTTTCCTGCCCCCGAACTCATCCGAACACAAACAAACTGTTCAGTCATTCGACAGTTCGGTTCGGACGCTCGGTTTGGACGTCCGAACAGACCGAGGTCGGTCTGAACGCCGAACATCCGAACCGCGTTCGCCCATCCCTAACCGGTACATCCGGTATTCTCCCCGGTGTCCCACCCCTAACTGTGGGTATCAAATTAGGTACTCATTTCAGCTCAACTCATCACCCAAAATCAAGGCTACTTTTTAAAAAGAGCTCTCTCCTTCTACTCAGGCATTCAGTACAACATTTGTTTTTCAGTAATTCTGAGCCCCCAGAAGTTGCCAATGTGTTGTCCTATGGAAGATTTCTAGAACTGCTCAGCAGCATGCTGAATAAACAGTACCATACCTTTAAAAAAAAAAAATCCTAGTCCATAGAATTAGAATACTGCTGAAACAAGTTATTACCCAAAAGAACTCACCCAGTCATGCAGGCACTCCTATGGGTGCCTAAAGGGAACCTGTATACAGAGGGGGAGAGAAAGAGAGGGAGAGAGAGAGAGATGTGCCAGACCTCTCTTTACTCCGAGCTTCTGAACCGAACTCTCGAATGAACGAACAGTTCGTTTGTATTTGGATGAGTTCGGGGGCAGGAAAAACGTCTTTTCAGGGCCAAAAAAAATAGCATCTGCTATTTTGTCCTACCCACTCCCACCCATTCCACGCCCCCTCATATATAACTGCCCTATACATTTGCTTAGTTCATGTATTTCTACTGGCTACTCTACAGGCCTGAGGAAGGACCCCATGTGGCCCAAAAATTTGCTTATTTCCACTAACAACAGTTGGTTCAATAAAAGATAGCATTCAAACCACTTTGTCACAAAGGATTCTGTTAGTCAGCATTATTGTTTTGGCAAAACACACTGCACTGCGCTTTATAGTGAGCTAGGCATCCTAATCAATAATAAAAACTAAAGTGCAGTTGACACAAAGGAAAGAAGGCCATGTTATTTTGCAGGTCCTTGTATTTTCTGGTATTTATTCTCCTACTCAGTTATTCTCAAAATTTAGTCATTTATGCTGAGCTCTCCATTCACTTGTGTGAGTTAGGGGTTTGTTTTTTCACTTGGTTGTTTTTCTGTTTCTCTTGCATTATTTTCTGTTAAGCCTCATTGAATGCTGTACACAGGACAGGCAATGTACAAAAAATACCACAAGAGGGCATAATAATGATACAGGAAAAATAGTCATTACCACTGAAAAGTGTAGGCATTACAGTCTAAGCCCTGGCCTATCTAATCTTTTCCATGAGAGGTCTCTCTTCCTCATCATGGTGTTTGTAGAAAACATTCAAATCACAAACGTCTAGCTACTTCAATCAATATCTCAGTTCCCTTTGACTTCAATGGGTGATAATAATTGTACTCTTAAGCTGCAATCTTTAACTACTGAGGCTATTTTAAAGAAAGTGGTTTAAGAAAGGCAGCCTTAAACTCATAATTTCGATGGTTACTCCTCTATCAAAGTTAGTTATTGACTTTTTATTTTTATTTTTGCAAAGATTGGCCCTCCTCCTCCCTATATATATTTGTAGCATGAATGCCCTTCTGGGTCTGGTCTCCTTCAAATTTGGTACTTACTGTATGTAAGATGGTGGTACTGTGGCATCTTAAGTTGGTGTTCAACCAGGTCTTTACTGGGGCCAGCCCCTCAGTGTGGAACTTGCTTCTTCCAGATATTTGTCTCAGTTCCTCTCCTTGAAAAAGCACATGAAGATCTTTTCTTTCTGTCTCCTCTGCGAAAATCCTTGTTCACGCCCTGGTCATCTCTCTCCTTGATTACTGTAACTTCCTTCTCAATGGCCTCCCCCGCTCTCACCTTTCTCCCCTTATCTCCATCCAAAACTCTACTGCCAGGGTCATCCATCTCGCCCATTGCTTTGAGCACATGCAGCCCTTCCACTCCTCTTTTACAATTTTTTATCGCGCCCCCCCCCCGACAAACAGCTCTGAGCAGCTAACAAAGACAAAATATAAAAAATATAGTATACATTTTAAAAATACAATTTATTTATTTATTTATTTATTTAATACATTTTTACCCCACATCCTCCCGCACCATGGTGGCTTGGAGCAGCGAACAACATATAAAAGCTAAATAATATACATAAAACTAGATATTAAAATATTAAAATTTTCTAAAAGCCAAAATACTAAAGGCCATAAAAACACCCCCCACACACCCCTCTATTCCCCCTTCCCCAAAGGCTCAGAGGAACAACCAGGTCTTACACGATCTTCAGAAAGAGGGGAGGTCCGGGGATAAACGGGCTTCCATTGGGAGGGAGTTCCACAGCCTTGGTGCAGCCACTGAGAACACCCTCCCTGCCGTCACCACCAGGGATAGCCGGGGATCTTGAGTTGGGTACCCCTAGCCGACAGCAGGGGCCACGAAATGACTCGGGGCCTGTGGCGGTTTCGCAGATAAGCAGGCCCCAAGCTAGTTAGGGCTTTAAAGGTCATCACCAACACTTTGAATTGGGCCAGGTAGACTATTGGCAGCCAGTGAAGAGAATGGAGCACAGGTGTAATGTGCTTGTGGCGACCTGTCCTTGTTTATATAAAATTGGTTCAGGAAGGGGGAGACAGATCAGATGACAGCAGCAGCAGCCTCTGAAGCAGTAGTCCGAGGCTGCTGCTGTCAGAAGTGGCAGCGCGTTGGTTTTTTTTTAAACTAGAGGAGCTGTGGGACCCCCCAATGGAGCTAGGGGGGCAGTGCCCCAAACACTCTGGGGAGCCACTCTGAAAGTGGGTCCCAGAAAGGACAAAAAGGCTGAGCCCCTCAGTCCACAGCACACATAGGACATGCTGTGGAGGAAGGGGTTAGCCTTTTCCATTGCGCCTAATGGGCGCAATGGAACCTCTCACCTGGGCGCTTGATGCAAACGCCCAGGTGAGAAGCTTTGTCCCGGGTGACTGAGGCAGGGACCAGAGCGCATGCGTGCTTCTACCTGCCTCAACCGCACATGGAGTCAGGGGCAAGGCTGGAGGTGTACTGTTGTGCTCTCCCAGCCTCTCAACAGTGCACCACAAGCCTCAGCTGCTTCCCTGATGCTACCACTCTCCCCCCCAATCTGCCGCTCAGAGCGGTGGGGGGGGGGGAGCGGCAAGGCAAGGCACTTTTTTTTTTTAGCTTTTAAATTGCCCACGTATCCTGGCTCTGGAGGAGCAGCCAGTTAAGAAAGTGATTTCTCCCCCCCCCGCTCCCACCCCTGAGGGTCCCCCCACCTTGTTCCCATCCCCCAAGGTTCCCCCCACCCTGCTTCCACTCCCCCCAAGCATCCCCCCATCCCGCTCCCACCCGCTGAGGGTCCCCCCACCCCCAAGGATCTCCCCACCGCACTCCCCTTGTTTTCTTCTGTTTAAAAAGAAAACAAAACCGTGCATAAGCAGTATTCTTAACCTCTGCTCTGTGTGTGTGTGTGTGTGTGTGTGTGTGTGTGTGTCTTTGCTAAAACTGCTTGTAAGTGAGGTTTAAGTTTGTCTGCCTGCTTTTACACCTGGCAGAGGAGGTGATTATAACCTGCCTAACCTAACTGAAATTGGTTGATTATGTAATGTAATGTCCATCCAACATTAACCCTTGGAACTCCTGCTGCTGGTTTATACCACCCACCGTTGCCCTAGCTCCGCCCACCGTTGCCCTGGCTCTGCCCACCATTGCCCGTCAGCCTTACTGCCCCTCCAACCTCAAAACCCACCAGCTGCCCCTGACCTTAACAAACAAAATATCAGGGGCAACCAACAATTAAAAAATAAACAGAATAAATGCAGACAAGGTGGGGCCAATATGGCAGTCACAGTCTCTCCAGACCTTCTGAATTAGGAACTCGTATCTGCTTGTGGTCTGTTGCAAAATGCTGAACTTTATGGCTCCTTGTAGCTTAACATTAAGCATGCGTTAGACCAGCGGGTTGCCAGACTCATGGTGCACACTAGGGGTGATAATCAGGTATATCAGATTAATCTGATAATCCAATAATCACTGGTATCAGCATACCATATTTTTAACATTGGGCACTTTATCTTTTTTTTTACATTGAAGTGAATCGCCTCAATGTAAAAAAAACCAGTAATGCGGCCAGTGTTAAAAATCCGATATGCCGATACCAGTAAATCCGACACCGGGGAGATCCGATACCAATAAATCCGTTTTCCAGTATTCCCCCCAGTGTTCCATCCCTAGTGCACACAATTGACTAGATCTAAGTAAGCATCAACCTGTGGTATCTATAAATCCCCCTCCCTCTGGCTCTCAAGCTCCACGCTCGACCCCTCCCATTGGCTCCCAGTTTCTAAGACACTGCAGTAACCAGTTTTAGGAGTGGTCAGGAACACTCCCCTTTAGGTCCTTCCCTGTCACACTGGAGGAACTTTCTTAGCCCGTCTCCTACTTGGAGAATGCTCGTTGGGCCACCTGTTCTATGCTCCTCCCCAGAGGTGATCTCTGAGGGGCTGGTCCCCTCTTCACTCCATAAGCTACTGGAGTTGAGATTAGTAGTTTATGAACTACCAATAAATTAGGGATGTGGTTGGGTTCAAAAATTGAGTTCGGTTCGGAAGTTTGGTTCAGTCGATCGAACTAGTCGAGTTCGGTCAAATTCTGAACTTCTGAACCGAGTTCATACATTCAAACCCAGTGTTTTAAGCTGTTTTTGGCCTTCTGAACTGGTTCAGATTCGACCAAACAGTTTGGTCGAATTCGAGTTCGGTTTGGAAGTTCGGTTCAGTCAACCGAACTAGTCAAGTTCGGTCCGAACTCTGAACTTCCAAACAGCATTCACACATCCCTACAATAGATTGACATCTAGCATCCCTATATCAGATCCATTCATTTGCTCAGCACTAGGCAATCACCTCTGTTTTGCTACATTTGGTCTAGAGTAGAGCTGAAACAAGTACCTTCAAAAATGGTTATACCAAACAAGTTTCTGGTACCCAAATTGGCCCAACAACATCAGATATCAATTGGTACCTGATGCAACCCAATTCCGGTACATGTTGTCCTGTAATGTTAAATTCCCGTTCCAGAATGTTGACTTTTGGTACCAGTTTTTTTACTTTTTTTATCAATTTACTTACTTCTGACACCTAATTATTGATATTATGTCCCAGAAAGTCAGCTTCCAGTCCCAGAAAATTGACTTGTGGTCCTGATTTTTTTTTTTATTATTACCGTACCATTTTTTTTGTTTTTTGACCCGATTTAGTAATTGGAAAATAATTAGTACCAGAAGTTACCAGAAGCAGTCTGTTGGATCAAAATATTATTTTCAATGGAACACTTTAAGCTAGCAATGTCCACTAGTATGAATGGGGGATCAAGTCACATTGACTGTTGGTAAACAAATATTTTAAAACACATTGATACATAATAACTCTGTAGCAGGATAAAATTCCCCCATATTCTCCTAAGACAGTTTGCCAATGTCTAACCCACAGTTAATTTCCTGACAATTTACTGAATTGCTCCCAGATGACCAATGCTGCTTATAAGGAAATCACAAATGTTTAAGGACAGAACACTTTGCAAATTGGAATACTCCAAAAGTGGAGGCCAAATGATAGATTGTTAACACCCAGCTTCCGTCAATATGCAAAGAGCGAGCTTTGAATTTTGTGACTTGTGTAGCCAGGTACTTGCAGACAGCAAACATACGGATGGGAATTTGTTATTCACTAATGGCCATTTTCAATAAATTTGGAACTCAGCCATTGACAAATCCTCCACCTAATGCTCTTGAGTAGTCAGTGCAAAAAGAATCAATATAGGTTTTACTGGCATACTTTAATTTACCACTGCTGTGTTATTGTTACTGCCATAAAAAAAGCATCCGTTGAGAAGGTTTCAGAAATGGTCTAAAGATTACCGTGGTTTTGTAAATCAGTTCATCATAAAAGGAATCGGACTTGAGTTAAAACTCTGAAGAGGAAGGAGGATTCTAATCAACCTTCACTGGATATCCATATGGGTGTCTGTCTGCCGTCAGTTTTGTTTGGTTATTAATTTCTTCTGATATTCGGGTATTTGTTTATTCGGTTGTTGGGGTGACTTTAATTTGGGTATTTGCACATGTGAAATAGCCAAAAATGAAGGAACAAACAACCAAATAACCAGATATCTGGAGAAAAAAACAAAAAACAAAAATTTGAATTACCAAACAACCCAAACCAGGATTACTTTATTTCCCTTTTCCTCTTCCCCAGCAAGCCACTTTCTCACCTGTTACAGTTGAGAACAGCTTGTAATGAATTAGAAAGGGGGTTTCTACTGCTCCTCTCTACTTTGAATAGTTCCCAGAGAAATTCTGCTGTTTCCCTGCCCCAGAGGGGTCCAGCGCTTGTGAGTCCCAACCAGCTGTCTCTGTCCAAGAGAGGCACCTGCCTGTATCCTAACCAGTATATCTCTATCCGAGAGAGACAACTGCCTGTATCCTAACCAGTATCTCCTTGTCTAAGAGAGAGAACTGCCCATATCCTAACCAGTATATCCCTGTCCAAGAGGGACAACTGCCTGTCTAGTTAAAGAGAGCGAGAAAGAGAGATAAAAAGAGAGAGAGCGAGAGAGAGAGCAGGTCCCTTTCAATCCTCGGGATCTAGTGGAAATACTTCAGTTTGAGAGGTTTTAGGGAATTACTCTTCTTCTGCTTCATAATGAGTCTTTTATTCAATCAATAGACATTTATTCAATAATATCAGAACAATTTAGCATACCAATACCAAAGAGACACTTGCATTCACATTTGCACCCATCTACCCTTGTCTACCTAAAAATACATACAAAGCACATATTCTTACGTGATCAGAGGCTGATGGCCTGGTTCCAGAGGAAAGTAGTCAGGGGGCCCAAGAAGCCGTTGTAGAACCCCCTAGATAGAGGGGTCC
Source organism: Sphenodon punctatus (assembly GCA_003113815.1). Lineage (NCBI taxonomy): Eukaryota > Metazoa > Chordata > Lepidosauria > Sphenodontia > Sphenodontidae > Sphenodon > Sphenodon punctatus. The sequence continues at coordinate 17,701,336 of QEPC01011901.1, read as the reverse complement.
CAAAAGGGGCAACAATCACCGAGCTCGTCGGCCCCCCTAAGGGGTAGCGATCGAGGACTGTGAAGGCAAGGAACTAACTCAGAGTTAAGCCTTATATGCTGTGGCTGTCTTATGATTATCCAGAGTGCGGGGTTGTCAGTACTAAGCTTGTGGAGCACTCTCATTGGTTGCCCAGTTCTAGGGTACCTTTTTGCTTAGTCCTGGTGTGAGGCTTGTTCTGACCAGTAAAGTCATGCCCCCCCCCCCCGCCTCCCTCCGGAGGTGCGGGTCATGGCTCCTTGGTCCTGACTTTAGCCCACACATCCTTAAGAGAGTCATATACTTGCCTGACAAGACCACACTCTTGTTTGTTCAGTTTGACTTCTGTTATCAGTTCCTGTGAATTACCAACGTAGTTTGTTTGGGGAGCAAGAGGTCCTGCTCACTTCTCCAGCATCAGTCGTTCTATCTCTGACTAATTTTTGATTATTCTTTTCCTGACACTTTCTGTTCTTTTGAATTAAATGCATTAACACATGTACGTAATAGTATCTTGCCTAATTTCTAGCATTCTACATAATTCTAAATAGCAGTCCCAATGGCCCATAAAAGTTACATTCCAGGTATTATAGCTCCAGTGTGTGTTCTTGGTTACATTTTAACACAATGATGGGTACAATAGCATCCAGTGTGTATTGCTGTCACATTTGTGTCAAGGAAGCACTTTTTGGTTCAATTTCACAGAGTTATTTACAACAACCCCTCATGTATACTCTAGCACGTTTGTCAGGGAGGCACGTTTGGTTTGGTTACAGTTTAACACAGAGTGGCCCACTTGAATTAAAAAGCATTTCTTGATTCAGCACATTGGAGCAGGGAAATTAATATCTTAGTTAGGCCCAAAATCAAATCAATTTTCTAACAAAGGCAAGACTAGAAACAGTGGGCTCAAATTACAAAAAAATGTGTTGTAATTTAAATATTTGAAATTTCTTGAAAACTTCTTAAATTTCTTGTGGGGGAAGACAATTGAAGTTCAACAGAGATACATGTAAAGTTCTGCCTTTAGGTAAGAAAATTAAATTTACAAATACAGGATGGGAGATATCTGGCTGGGCAGCAATACATGGTAAAGGATCTGGGGACAAACTGAACGTGTGATACAGCCCCCAAAAAGGCTAATGCAATTTTAGGCTGCATTAATAGAAACATCGTTTCAAAGGCTGCATTCATACCTGATGGTGGCAGCGGCTTTGAAAGTGACAAAAGGCAAAGAAGCGGCGGAGGGAGGCGCTGTGTTCCCAAAGTAGCGCCAGTGCGAACGGAGTTCTGCCGTGACATTACTCGCATATGACGGGGCTGGATTTTGCACCTTGATGTCCACAAGTAGAGTTGCGGCAGAACCCCGTTCGCACCGATGTACTTCCAGGATTTGCCTTTTACATCACTTTCAAAGCCATTGTCTCTGTCAGGTGTAAATGCGGCGCAAGTCACATGAAATAATGGTCCACTCTATTCGGCATTGGTCAGACCTCATTTGGAGTACTGTGTCAGTTCTGGGAACTGCACTTTAAGAAGGATATCAACAAATTGGAATGGGTTCAGAGGAGGGCAACAATGACGGTCATGGGTCTGGAAACCAAGTCCTATGAGGAAAGGTCGAAGAAGCTGGGTATGTTTAGCCTAGAGAAGAGAAGACTAAGAGTAGACATGATAGCAGTCTTCTACTACCTGAAGGGATGTCTGTCACAGAGAGGGTGGCAAAGGCTTGTTCTCTCTTCCCCCTAAAGGCAAGACTAGAAATAATGGGCTCAAATGACAAAAAAGCAGATTTCGGTTAAACATTAGGAAGAACTTTCTAGTGGTAAGAGCTGTTCAACGGTGGAAAAGATTGCCTAGGGAAGTGGCGGGCTCTCCTTCACTGGAGGCTGCATGGCCATCTTTCAGGGATGCTGTAGCGGCGGACTTCCTGCACTGAGCAGGGGGTTGGACTAGATGACCTCTGAGGTGCCTTCCAACTCTATGATTCTATGATCTTTTATCAAACATTCCTCTGTCTTTGCATTTTTTATGAGGTGCTGCTGCTGCTGTGTTAGCAATCGGACTAGAAATCGTAACTATAACTGACACCAGGATGCTGCAAGGCTGTCCCATATCTCTCAATGGCAGACGTATCTGTTGTCAGTTTCACTCTGCTGCGTTCAATCTCACTGCCTACTGATGGGGTCATTCTCAGCAGCCATTGTCTTGTCTGTGAGTGAAAGTGACAGAAGTGATATTGACAGGGGTGAATGTGACAGAGGTGTCCTTCACACTTTCCGAGCGATACACAGGTGGGACGTAGCTCGATTGTGAAACCACCGTTTTTAGCCAGTCCCAGTTGCAGGTGAGTTGCAACCTGCTCATGCAGGATCTTGCAAGCTAATTCATTGACATGGGCAATACAATGTGGGGGAAGCCATTTAAGTCGGGGTTTTTATCGATTGTGAATGCCGCCCTACACTCAGGGCCTGGCCCTGCAGCCAGTTACGGATAATCGGTTCAAGTTCTCCGTGTGTAATTAAGATTTACCCCCCCATAGTTTTAAGCACAGGTGGATGAAGTCTTCTCTGTTAGAATTCCTCTTGCCCCAGTGACTGTTAGAGAACTCGACATGTCTTCCAGAGTCTTAAGTTACTCCCTTCTTGATTGCACAGCTTTTGAAACTCCTTGAGATTTCTTTGCCTCATAAGGATGGTATAATGCTTACAATACTATTAATCAAATACAGGCTGGAGGTGACAGGATGTGTGGTTTATTATTGCAAAGTGCTAAGGTTAGAAAAGCCAGTCATTTCACAGTGGCATGCTGTTTAAAGAACACTTGACCTTAGTCCTCTCTTTCACCAGGCTCAGTAGATCAAGCAGTGTGGATGAACTTGTGTGACTACAGAAATGGGATGTAAAATGAAGCAGTGTAAGAGAGACAGCTGTATAAATTTTCAGCGACATTGTTTGCCATCTAGTAGGGTCCAGATCCTCAATCAACTAATATAAGCTATTTATAGGGGTGAGACATCAGGCAAAATGCCGGTTTTACCGGTTACCGGTTTACAAAAAACGGGATTAAAACTGGATTACCGGTGCCGGATTTATTGCAATGATTTCAATGGGGAACGGTCCCCATTGAAATCAATAGGGGGGAAAAATACCTCCCCCTCCCAGGCTGTGCGGGTTTAAGGGGGGGCACCCACCCACCCACCCTGCCCAGCCTGGATTAAAAAAATGTGTTAAACCACCCCCTACCCCAGGGATCACCCTAGTACCACAGTACCTAGCTGCTGGTGCGGGCTCTGGATCGCCGGTGGCAGCCCGGACCCCCCCCAGCAGGGACTTCGGGGAATTTTGTTAAAAAAAATATCCAGGCTGGGCAGGGTGTGTGTGTGGGGGGGGGGGGTCTCCCCTTCCAGCCACGCAGCCTGGACTGGGAAGGGAAAGTGTTTGGGGGTTTTCTTTTGTTTCATTTTTATATTGCTGCCATTCATTTCAATGGCCGCAATGTAAAAAAATCCAGCACGGGGATCCGGTACCAGTACCCCCAAATACCAGAGTAATCCAATACTGCCGGTACACCAAAATACCGGCAGTATCGGATACCGGATGATCCAAACTTCTCACTCCTATAAACTAATGTTGAATCAAATATCTCTAGTAAAATACCATATTGAATCAAATGCACCCAATCCAATTTGGGTCTGGCCACACTCTTTGTGTCTGTTTCATTTGGGTATTTGCTTCATAGTTTGGGGTTTGCCCCCCCCCCCTATTTGGAGGATTGGATTAGCGATTGGTCATTTGCCCAAGTATCCTATTGAATCGCTGAACGGGGAGGGGGAAAAAATGATTTAGCAAACCAGGTGTTTTAATATTATATTTATTTATTTATTTATTTCTATGTACTTATAGCCCACTCCCTCCTGCTCGCAATGGCAGCTCGGAGCGACTCACAACATTGTTAGAGAACATTTATTTCCATGTGAATTAGGGCAGACTTATGTTGTGGATTTGCCATTTATGAAGATTATTATCCTTTTTGGATAGCTCTGAATAGCAGGTTCTCAATAACATCTGTGAATCCGATCCCAAACGCTCCGGATTTCGCGTACGTTCAGCCGTGCACAAGTTGCGCACAAATCCCTATTGCGGGCACATTGTGCCACGCGGAAACTGCATGCATGAGTGCAGGTGGGCACAGGATCCACAGCCTTTGGGATGGGGTTATTTGATTGAAACAATTATTTGCATACTCATTTATTTGTTTATCGACTGATTATTTTAGCATTTTGTTTCAACTTTTTTGGTTCTTTTGGTGATTCAGTTGCTTTATTTTGGCACAATTGTGGCTATAGCACATGCATTCATTGAAATAAATGGGACTTTCCCTCTGTTTCAGTCCTTCAATAGGATAGAACCCTTAACTCAGGGTTGGGGAAGCTCAGGTCCAGCGTCCAAATGCTAGTTTTTATTTGGCCCCTTTCCTGTTCAGGGATGAGCCCTGTGGATCCCGTTCTTATCCCTACACACCGAAACACTGAAGTTGGTGTAAGGGAGTTGAGATAAGAGCATGCATGCAAAGACGGGGATAGAGCCATGGCATAGATCCATGAACTGGGCCTCCCTCTTCCTGAGTGCGCATGACTTAACTATCCCTACCCCCAACTTCTATTTGACCCTCGGAACCACATGCTAAATATCAGTGATCCCTTGGAAGAAAGAGTTCACCAACCCCTGACTTTGGTGTTCAGCTGACTAGCGGTGTTTTAAACCCAAAGTCAGCTGGAGTCGAGCGATGCAGGAAGGAGGTCCAAGGCCACTGAGAGGTATGACTGCAGGGCACGCATGCATGCAACGTGCATGGAGAGTGCTGAAAACAAGTGTCTCCCAGTATGACTGCCCCATCCATGGAGGTGGTCACCCTGACCTGGACAGTGTACTCTGGATTTTTACATGTTAAGCTGACCAGGGCTCCGAGATATTCCATTAGTCATGGGATACTCTGAATTTTTAGGAGTTCAGCTGACCAGGTGTGTTTTTAAATGAGCAATGTGGGAGGGGGGCTGTAGCAGGGGGTCTTCCCAGGGCCACACAGGGGCGCTGGGGTGTCTCTAGGGGAATTAGTAAACCCCTCTGCTATGCCTGTTCAGTCCTCACCCTGGCTGTATTCCCCCAAATACATGAGGGTTTGCCCTCATGCAGGAACCAACACTGCAGATGTCACTGATGTAAATCAGCTTCACAGTCTTTATTTACACCATGCAGTTCCACTGTATCCCTGGGCTGCCAGCTCAGTCACCTTCACCCTGCAGGCCCAGTTCAATCTCTCCACAGCCGGTACAGGAACAACAGCGACATCAGCCCCCCAAAGTCCATAGTAGCCAGGCCCATAGGCCCCTGGCTCAGAGTAAGCCTTCCACAGACAGAAGGCTCCCTCCTTGGCACAGCCTTCCCAAGTACCTGGGTCCACTCTGGTCCTTCTCTGGTTCTCCTAGCTTTCAGAACCCTGGAGAACATAGAGTGGAAACAGGTTTCTAGACTTCTCCCTGGGAGATGTTGCATCCTTGGCTTCCAGGCAGAGGCTGAGGCCACTTTCAGACTTCCTCCCCCCGTGCACACATATTCTGGCTGAGGGAGGGAATGTGCAGCCAGGATATGTGCAGGTGCCTCCGGTCTGAGAGGCCCCCCTGCCCCTGCGTGCGGCTTTGCCGGTAAACACCAGCAGAGATACAGAACATGATTTCCTCTGTATCACTGTGCGTGTTTGCTGGCAAAGCTGTGCGGGGGGGGGGGGGGGAGAGGGCTTTCAGACTGGTGGCACCCCGCACATATCCTGGCTGTGCATTCCCTCTGGCAGCCAGAATAGGGGGGGGAGGGCTGAAAGTGGCCTAAGTTCTTCTTCACTCAGCCTTCTTCATATACAGGCAGACTGGGCGTGGCCAGGCTTCCACTCCTGAGCCTTAAATGGCCAGAGTCCTGCCCACTCTGTCAAGGTTTCTCAGCCTTTTTCCTTCACAGACTGATGCTCTGCCCTTGGGGCTGGCTCTGCCACACCCAGCACCAGTCTCACTCCTTTTGGTGCCCACGCTCAGCTGTCTTAAATGGGCAGCAGCCACTCAGGACTGCTACGGGGGGAGGGGGGTCCATGGCTGCTGTATGGTGTGGCTGCAGGGTACCCACACATGCAATGTGCATTGGGAGTACTTCAAACAAGTTACTCCCAGCATGGCTGGCCCATCCACGGAGGTGGCCACCCTGGCCTACACAGGGCACTCCAGATTTTTCAGGAGTTCTCCATGTATGGCCATGAGTGACCACTGCGTGGGTCATGGGAGCAAACCTCCCCATGCACCACCATCACACGGGCAGTTGGATACATGGACAGGGGTAGGGGGCATGCATGGACGCGTCTTGTTTATTTCAGATTTGGATAGAACCAAATCAACCCAAAAATGGCCGATTCGGATTAATCCAAAATTTTGGCTCTTTTTCGTTTTCGGGCAATTCTGATCTGTTACATTGAGTTTTTGGTTCAGATCGTTAACACTGTAGTTTGTTCCCATTGACCTCAGTGGGGAAAAATGCATGCAAAAAAACCCGAATCCAAATCAAGATCCAAAATTACTAAAGAACCAAAAACAAGAAATCCAAATCCGAAATTCTCCCTGGAGGCCCTATCCCTAAAAAACACGCTAGGGGACCAAACTTGAGAGTATTGGTCTCCACTATGGTAAAGTCAAATTAGAAACATATCACAAGCTGTTGGCTTGTATCGCCATCCAAGAGACGGGTTTTGGGATGGCTAAAACTGTATTTTGGATGAGTTTTTCTCCCACTTAAATGATTGCTCATACTATTTTCCTGTGGCTCTTTACACTACTGTACAGAACACATTGTCTTTGCCAGACGCAAAATGCTTTTTTCTTTCCCCGACCTCCCAACGTTATCATCTTGGGGACTGCTAATTTCACAGCCAGTTCCTGGGCTGCTTGAAATGCATTCTAATTGTTTTTATTATTTCAGTCTCGGAGGTAACTACAGTATAGTTGATATCATTTGAGCCGAATGTATATGACTCTTTTCCGAAGTACAGCTTGGAATTTTCTGAAGTGCTTTCCTTTCCCGAACTGCCAGGGGGATAGGAAGGTAAAACATAGTGCTTTAAACTCTCTCCAATCTGGTCAACAACCCTTAAAGTTACCCAAGTCTTCTGGGAAAATACTAAATTGTTTCAATTTTTCTTCCATAGTTAAAACACTAAAAGGCATAATGAGCCCAAGAGCTTTTATAAAATTACAGACTGCCAGGATGATAAATGTACTCTCTCCAAGTAAAATGCTGCGGTGCTTTAAGTCTCATGCCATTTTTACCCTGTTTGTCTATTACTCTGCTTTAAAAGTAGCGGTATGAAATTATTATTTTTCTTGTAATATTATATCAGTACTGTCCCCACTGGTGCACATCTGGGTATGTCAGGGTTTTCATTACAATACATTCTTTTCTGGGCTTTAAACCTGGTGTACAAACTTTCAGCCTTGCGGTATTTGTGTGTGTGTACACATCTTCTATTCTCTCTCTCTCTCTCTCTCTCTCTCTCACACACACACACACACACACACACACACCTTCTGTACTACAAGCTCAATTAGGACCACTTCCAGTTTAATTTCACACCCAACTGGTAAGTATGAATTTACGCCTTTTGTCATGGGCTGGTCCAGCACATAAGTCTTGACTGGATTAGTTCCCAGCCTACCCACCACCTAGCCGCTAGCACAGGTGTAGCTAAGCATGCATTAGCCCAAGTAAGCCCAATCAAGAAGGGAAAGAGACCTCTTGGAAGGGAGGATGGGAAGGAAAAGGTTGAGCTTGGTTTCTCCAAAGTGAGCACATGCTCATGAAGCAAAAAAAACACTGGTTTTTTAAAGTGGAATTTCTCACCCTGCATTCATCTGCTTACCCTAGGACAGCTGAAGTTCACACTAGTGGGTTACCCTGAATCTCTAGAAGATGGAGTAAGAACGGATGCTGCCACAAGTCTGAAAGTGAGGTCTCCCACCCACTATACATGTTGCAGGACTGCAGTGTTTCCCTATGGGTCCCCTATGGGTGCCCTGCAACATGTATAGTGGGTGGGAGATCAGTGGGGAGTGGGTGGGAAGTGTCTTCTCTGAAAAAGCCCTTTCACCCGCCTAATTGGTAGAACAGTGAGAAGTGGGAAAGACCTGCACCATCGGCATCTGGTAACTAGTTCTTCCAGGATCTGTGACTGGGGTTACAACAAGGATGTAGTCTGGAGTTGGAGCCCATGATTGCTTTCTGGGACTCAGGAGTCAGTCCTGGTAGGGATCCAAGACAGAAGAGTAGGGGCAAGTTGTTGATGATAGTGCTGAAATGGATAGTAAAAAACAAATTATCCAATATTAAGGTTAGTTTAATGGTTATTCTGTAACTAACTGGTTAGTTTACTGAAGAGATTAATCACCAGAACCAGATTATCTGATATTACTACACTACCATCATTTACTTCATTACCGCATTACTGCATAACCATATCTTATCACTACTACTCTAAAACCATTAATACACTAAAAATTGGGGGCAAACAGTAATGTGTTAAACAGTAATGCACGGATCACAGTAAATTGATAATCTGTTTAACTGGGTTAACCATCAAACATGATTTGGATACCGGATGACAGCAGATACTTATTTCAACTCTAATTGTAGACATATAGCAGTGTGCAATTACACATGGTTTTATTAATTACAAGAAGAAATTGAACCCCATTCACTTTTGTACATAAGGAAAAGAAAATGAGTGAATAAGCAGAACAATATTTGTTTAATCAGTTTGGTTTTATTTTTTGTTTTATTTTTATTAAAAATAATAGAAAATAAAAGATTTTTTTAAAAATCCACTGTGCATACGCAAATGGCACCCAGGGTTTTTCTGAACACATGCAGCCCTTGGCGCCAGAAACCACGTGCTTCTGGTGCCAAGGGCCGCACACGTGCAGAACAACTGAGGGTGCCATTTTTCACATGCACAATAATTTTTTTTAAAAAAATATTTGTAATAAAATAAAATGAAAATATAAAACTGGTGGTTTCCTTTATGAAATCCCTCCAAAATGAACCAATTATTGGAAATTAAAATGGCGGATGTACCTTCTGTTCATACCCCCCTCCCCTCCCTCCCCCCTCTAGACAAGTTGGTTAGAGCTAGACTGGGTCAAGATGAAAAGCTGGAATGAGGTAAATGCATGAAAGCTGGAATACGGCTGGAGAAGTGAAAGCTGGCGAGATGCAGGAGATCACGTGGTAGCACCACTAGAACGAGCAGCTCTGTTAAACATGGAACATGAGCTGCCTGAAATAACCGTCTGAGAGTTCTAGTAGCCAATCAGCAGGGCTGGCATTGTGTGGGCTTCTCAGCAACTCAAATTAATCAGATCAGGAGAGGAATGATGACTGTCAACAGAGGAGAGCTGCTGTCCCTGGAACGTGTGTGTAGCACTGACACTAACCCACGGAGAGTCACTGGTATAGACGTTGCCTAAATTTGTACTTAATTTTAGACTAAAGCTCCAGTTCATCTGGTTTGGATTTATACATACTGGGGCCAATCCCGTGGATCCCCCATGTCAGTGGTAGAACTGAAATCAGTACTCACAAAAAGGTATATACCCATCAAATTTCTGGCACCCAAATCGAAATGAATATTTCAGAAATCAATATCAGCTTTGAATCAGATACCTGAAATACCAGCAACCAGTATACCAAAACAGCGACAACCAGTATGCAACTGGCATTATTTTCATCCTGATCACAGCCTGGATTTCAGGATGTTTTTAGGAGTTAGTTCACGTTTTCGGTTAATTTTCGGTGCTCAAAAAAATGATAACTGCATTTTTTATTTTCGAAGTGCCCGAGTACCAAATTGGTACTCAAAATTGGTACTCGGAAATGGTACTCGAATACCGTATAGGTACAAATTTGAGTACCAATTTGGATACATGAAACTGACAAAAATGCAGATATTCCCAAATAAGGTACCCATTTCAGCCCTAGTCAGAAGGCAGTTACCCCCAAGCTTTCCTCTGGTCTTATTTTGTCTGTCGACATGTGGAGACAACACTATTGAGTAGGGGAGAGAAGCCTGACATATGTAGCTGCGTGGAGGCTAGGGCCATAACCAGGCATCAAGATCAGTCACTTCTCTATGTTACTAATCCTTCTCCCCATTCCCAGGTTCCAGTTCACTTCAGCCTTCCCTCTCCCAGGCCTTTTCAAGCCAGTCCACTAGAACTGAAAAGGGTAGTTCATTTGCTACTTGCCTGTAATACCCTTGAGTACTAATGGTGAGTACTATTTTGGTGGCTTTATGGGCTACCCAAGTATTGATCGGGCACCTGATTACCCCAAAATACTGGATATTACCCTTACTGAGTTACCCAGTTACTAATTGATATGGATTGGTAAATTAGTAAAGGAATCAATATGATAAGTCAAAAAATCAGTACTGGAAGTCAGAAAATTGGGGCAAAAATAGTATTTCTGTACAACAGGTATCTCATTGGGTACAAATCATGTGCTACTTAGTACCCAATATTAATGAGTTGGGAGAACTACTCCAATTTAGTAGAGGTGTGAACCAGGGGCCCGTGGCATTTTCTTTTTCATTTTTCATTTTTGTTATTTAAATCTGCCATTTTTGTTTTCATAAATATAAATTTTTCATTTTTGTTTTTGCTTTTGTTTTCATTTTCAATTAGTTTCAATGGAAAGAACGATTTTGGCTGTCATTTTTTTGCTTTTCACTATATGTGTCTGAAACTTGGATTGGTTATATATCGAATGGAAGGCAATACGTGTACCAAATTCCAAAAAGATTGGATAAAGGAATCCAATTCTATAAGCAGTTGAATTATTTTATTTTGTAAAAATCTTCATATACATTCTTAGCTGTGGCTTCTTTGCCTAATATTTAATGTAGATACAAATTGGCATGTTTATATCCCTTCTCATATTTACTGTGTCTGACAACTTTCTTTTTTTTCAATTAATTTATTTCTAGACGTGACCCTTGATCATTGTCAACATACATACAAAAACATTAAAAAACAATACAACCACATAGGGCCATAACCCTAAATGCCCCAATTTGATTTAGTCCTATAATAATTTAATTATTACTGTTCTTGTACCTAATCCTTAATCCTTGAGAAACATTTGGTACTACTAATATCTTCTCCGTTGTTCCAATAAGATTAACACCAACTTAGCTCTATAAATCGTACCTATTTAATTTCGGTAGTAGTTACCCCCTTGAATGACTTTATGTTGCTATACAATTAAGATAGGAAATATAAAATAAAATACTGTAATCTATTTCACTCATACTACTAAAGCTTTGAACTCGAGAAATTTCTTCCTCAGGTACATTGCTTGTTCTAGAAACCGCATCACACTATATGTTATCTCTGGGTTTGTATCTAATAGAGCCATCTGCATCAAAAATATTTGTGTGGATCCCTGGTATTTTCCCAGAGGAGACAGCATCAACTCTTCCCGAATTGGATCATAGAGGTGACATTCAATCAAAACATGCTGGACCAATTCCACCGATATGGCATCGAAGGGGCATAGGCGATCCTGGTACGGAATCTGCTCAAATCGTCCCTCCAAAACCCTTGTGAGAAGCGCGTTTACCCTTGCCCAAAGGAATAGATGTTTTCTCTTAAAGGATGCCTTCGATCCCAGGTAATTTGCCTCAAATCCCATCTGGGGGGCCCATGATAGATAGTCCTTCATGTGGTGGGGTTTGACCGCCAAGACAACTTTCAGAAGTATTGGATAAAGGTTTCTGGTGGTATAAGTAATTAACATATAAATGTATGTCTGACTGTAACATATTTGTAGACCAACCAGTGTACATGAAATTTGTCAGAGCAATAAATCACACTTTCACGATAATCTCTGCCAAATATCAGAAAGATGTAATAAAGGGTCCAAATTTGATATGCCTGCACAGCATATGCAGAGAAGGAGCCTATGCCAGGAATTCTCTTACATGTCACTGTGGTATAAGATCGGTTTGTGATGCCAATTGGCCAGCAGAAATGTCAACCAAGTGTCCTCATTCTGTGCTGGGACCATCCCAACATCTCTCCCCCACTTTTTTCTGGGAAGTCAGAAGCATCTGTTTAGGAAATAGAGATTCTCTTATTTCCTCTGTCACGGTGCTGCAGGATGTGATTGTGATGATAATTGGCCAGCCTGGATGTGTAACCTATGCTTCCTGATTTCTGAGATGCTATCCCCAAAGTCCCAGTTATGTCCCTTCTATGCCTGCCTGAGGGTCGCCCCCTATACCCGCCACAAAGCCACTACTGATTGGTCCTGTAAAGCTAAAAGAATGCAGTAATTGGCCAGTGAATGTGTCTGTCAGTCTTTTGGGTTGTCTTCCCTCCTACTACTGTCTCCCCCTGCTGTTCAGGGTGCCCGCCTCTGACTGGAACTGCATGTGCTGTTATTTATCTGAATAATGGTCTTCAAGGGGACAACCTCAATTGCTTATAAAATTGGGTCCCTTTTTCAAATTGTCCTGTAGTTTGGCACAGGTGACAGGGAAGGTACCTTATACATGTCTGACAAATACCTTGTAAACAGAATGGAATATAAAAAAGTTACAGCTGGAAATGTATTTTCATGTTAATTTCTTATACCATCAGTACCCTTTATCCAATCATTCTAAATATTGGCAGGAATGTTAAGCTTCTGGATTTCCAGGGTTCATCCAAATTCAATGGAAGATAGAGAAGTTGTAGCCATGAATGTGAATGGAGATTTTCATAAAACCACAAATTTCAATTGCTTCTGAAATTGGTTCCCTTTATCTAAACATTTTGGAATTTGGTACACCTAATGCCCTCCATTGGGGGTACTATATTCCCAAGTTTCATCAGAACTGATTACAAAATAATAAAGTTATAGCCAGAAATACGTTTTTTAGTTTCTTCCCTTTATTTCAAAAACAGAATGTCATTTTTGTTTCTATTTTTGTTATTATTTGTCGTTTTCATTTTTTCAACAACATTTTAAAAAATGACAATTTTCGTTATCATTACTGTAATAACGAAAATGACATGCACACCCCTATGCGTTTACTCATTTTTTGTGGGTATTCGTTTCAGCTCTGCAGTTCACCCTTGGGATAGACAACTTCTTTAACTCGCGTCCTCCTTTTCCTAACTTCACACCTCTACTGGTAAATTACACTATTGCTATACGATAGGGTATCACTTTCTATATTTGATAATGTACATATATCCTATCATACAGTATATACAATGGTGTACACACACTATACGATACACTACAGTGGGAGTTTTTACACCTGTAGTGCGAATACACTGAAACTGAACGGTTTATCTGCCATTTTTGCCCTTTGTTGTTATTTTCCATGAATTGGACAGAGGTGCTATAGGGGCCCATTCCCAAGGCCCATATGTGCCCAGTGCACACCCCTGGGGGCTATGGAGATACAGATGTGAAGAGATCACAGGGTATTTTCAGACGTGATGGTGCCAGTATTGGCCCCGTCACGGAATCACCAATTGATCCCCGGCCGGGATCAAAATGGCACAGCCAACAGACATGCTGACTGATCCCAACAGGGAATGGGGGCAGGGGGTTGGGATACATGGTCAACGTGCGGCTGCACAGCCCCACTCCCCCACACTCCCTAGGCCACCCGCCCCCTGGGAGACAGGCAGGTGCTGCGGCCAATGCATCCGCAGCATCCGCCCACCCCTCAGGGCATTGACCATGGCTCAGAATAAGCAGTGGGCACGGCAGCTGATTCTGGGCCGTGGTCAGGGGACAGATGTGGCGATCCTGTTGATCATGGGCGGGAATCTCATTGACCATGCAAACGGCCATGGTCCGGGCAGGAGGGCCGTTTGCGTATTCAATGAGATTCCCTCCCATGATTCACGGGGGTGAACATCTGGCGGGTATCACCTGTTGGGCCAACAGACGTTACGGTCCCTTGCTCACCATGTGGGTATTCACCGTGGTTGAGCGTGGGATCATAACATCGGAAAATACCCACAGTCAACCACCCTGAATCACAGTGGATTCAGGGTGGTGGCTGTGATCCCATGCACGTCTGTTTGAGCATTGCCAGATGTTCACCACAGATCACTCTAGTGAGGGTCAAAGCTAAACACGGCTCAGGGGATGGTGCCAGCCCCATCACCAGAACCATTGTTAGCTTGACCACGATCCATGATGGGCCAAAAGTAACGTCTGTTACCTTAGCCCATCACGGATCATGGTCCCAATGGGATTGGATGCAGCGGCCATATTGGCTGCTGCTCCTGCCTGTATTGTGGATGGCGACTGGCCGGGAGAGCATGGGGGGAAGGGCTATGCAGCCGCATGTTGCACTGCATAGCCTCACCCCCTTCGAGATTCCCCAGCATGATAGAAACCAGGAGAGATCCCGATCTGGGGTCCAGCATGTGGGGCCCCCAGGCCCAGAACATCTGAAATTACCCCAAAGTGCCATCGAAGTGCTGAAAACTGCCATAAAAGTGCTGTAAAACTATTGTAAAAATCCCCAAACTTCCTGAAAAGTGATTAAAAGTCCCAGAGAGTGACAAAAGGTGACAAAAAGTGAACAAAATGATGAAAAGATGCCAGAGAGTGACAAAAAATGTCACAAAATGATGAAATTGATAGGAAACAAAGAAAAATCAGAGGCACCGATATAGACATTGAGCCTGATCCCAAACCCTGCAGATCACATGCAGAGCCACGCATGCACACTGCATGGATCCCTATTGTGAGCACATTGTGTTCTACGGTAACTGCACAAATGAGCACACACATAGGGGTGGGCATGTTTTTGTTATTACAATAATGTTAATGAAAATTGAAGTTTTCATTATCAGTATTGCAAAAAATGAAAATGACAATAATAACAAAACTAGAAACAAAAATGAAGTTTTGTTTTTGAAATAAAGAGAAAAAACTGAAAAACGTATTTCTGGCTATACCTTTTATGTTTATTATTTAATTCTGGTGAAACATGGGAAGAATGTACCCCCAATGGAGGGAACTTTGTGTTCCAACTTTTGAAACTATTGGGTAATGGGAACTGATTTTAGAAGCAATTGAACATTGTGATTTTTAGAAAAGCTCCATAAACATTCACGGCTACAACTTTTTTAATGTCCATCAAATTTCCTGAAACCTGGGAATGTTGGAAGGGGTATTAACCTCACAGGTTTCATCTACATTAAATGTCAGGCAAAGAAGTTACAGCTAAGAATGTATATGAAGATTTTTGCCAAATAAAATAATTCAACTGCTTATAAAATTGGATTCTTTTATACAAACCTTTTGGAATTTGGTACACACAATCCTTTCCATTGGAGGTATAAACAGTCCAGAATTAAGCCAAATATAATGAAAAACAAAAAAGGTACTGATGAAAATGTGTTTTCCATTGAAACCAATGGAAAATGAAAGCAAAAACAACTATTTGATATTTATGAAAACAAAAATGACAGATTTAAATATTGAAAACAAAAATTTCATGGTACCCTCATGAACACTTCTAATGCACCCAGGATCTGTGGGGTTTGGGATCGGACTTAATGACAGAAGCACAGAATCACTGGAGACTGACAAAGTACTGACAAGCTCTTACAAGAGCTCCTGAAAGGAACTTCTCTGCAGAACGGGGACACCTGATTTCATCTCAGACCTACTGGTGGGATTACTGCCACTCTGGATGTCCTCAAGAGGAGCCAGGGCAGCACTACTACCTTTTAGGAAGGTAGAATTTCTTTTTGTTTTTTTAAATGTTAAAACGAAAAAAGTTCCTTAATTAAAATACAAAAAATGAATGACAAACGTAATGAAAACAAAACAAAAAAATGTCTGGTTTTTAAATAAAAATAAATAAATCACTGTGCATGTTGAAAATGGCTGACCTGGACTTTCTGCGCATGCACATGCTTTCCCAAAATGGGACCAACTAGGGATGGGCGAACAGAACGGAGTTCAGAAATTCGGTTCGGTTTGGTCCAGTTTGAAATTCGAGTTCGGAAATTCAGTTCATTTCAGTTCCGTTTGAAATTCGAGTTCGGTTTGGAAGTTCGGTTTGGTCGACCGAACAGACCAAATTCGGTCGAATTCCGAACTTCCGAACCAAGTTCGGCCATTCAAAACCAGTTTTTTGTGTGTGTGTTGCCACTAGGGATGGGCGAACAGAATGGAGTTCGGAAATTCAGTTTGGTTCAGTTCGCTTTGAAATTCAAGTTCAGTCTGAACTCTGAACTTCCGAACCGTGTTCGCCAATCCCTAGCACCAGCAGTATTGGTGCCATTTGGGGAAAGGGTGCACGTGCAAAGTATGGCCCTACTGACCATTTTGCATATGGAAAGTGATTTTTTATTTGTTTTAGTTTTAATTTAATTTTCTAAAAAATCACTAAAAATGCACAAAATGGCCACCGGACCATTCTGCACATGCCTGCCCTTTTCCAAAATGGTGCTGATGTTGCCGGCGCCATTTTTGGAATAGGCTACACATGTGTAGAATGGTCCGGTGGCCATTTGCACATGTGCAGTGATGATGATGATGATGATGATGATGATGATGATGATGATGATGATGATGGATTCAAATTAAATGGGAAAAAATGAAAGTGGAAGGTTTTGTTTAAGAAAACCCCTTAAAACAAATGGGGTTTTGTAAATGGAAATGAAAACATAAATGATGAATGATGTGACTGCGGCACACCCCAACTACTTTTGCAGGGGAGAGCTGTGGCTGGTTTGGAGCCTTGAGAAAGACGTCTTTTAGGAGGACGCCACTATCTTGCTCCTGAGGGCAGGGGAAACTTGGGATATGAAATCAGGCCTGCCGATTCTATTTAAGTCCCAAATCAGAATTATGAAGACAACAGACTTGGGAACCACTGGTATCCAAGTTCTATAAGCTATTCTTTTCCTGAGTTTTATCTTGTGCTTTGCGAATACTTTGAGAACCGTTTTTTTTTTAAAAGCCTTTTTTTACCTGTTGGAAGATGGATAACTCAGGCTATAGAAATGTGAAATGCAACATCCTAGTGCTGATCCATCTCGGGTTGCTCTGTCTGGTATTACAAATGTGAAGGTCAGGCATAAATCAAGAAACAGGTAGTTGATTTCAGAAACCCCATGATTCGTCATCGGAAAAATGCAGCCCTGAATGTGAAAGAAGACAGACAAAGAGTTAACCTGGATCATATTCAACTCAGCGGTCATGGCAGAATTCCTATTAGAAGATAGTGATGAGCAATTTGATATAATAGAGAAAGATATATTCTGTTGGCCAAGGGAAACTTTGACTGCGCTGATGGAAGGATTGGTGCATGATTAGAGTAAATTAAATAAGAAACAATATGGATACTTTTGGTGCATTTGTAGCAACAAATCTAATTAAAATTTAACTTGAAAAGCTAAGTTTTGATGCTCATGATGCCAAAATGCAGGCTCACTGGGGCTATACGTTTGTGGAAAGAGTCGTCAAATAAAGTATAAAAATATGGGATGAAAATAATGTTTGCTATAAATGAACATTTGTTTCTGTTTATAGATACCCTGCCTCTGAGGAGCTGGGGACATGTAAAGTATAGATCATTTAAATTTTTAAAGGGAAGATGCCCAATTGTTATTTGGATTGCAAACATTTCAAACTTTTGAGGTAAGTGGCTTGGCCCATGACTCAGTTCCACAGGACAGAAGCCAAAAGACCTTGATGTTTAATAGAATTTGGATCAAGTCTTTGCAAACGCTACTCAAGGTTCAATGCTCCTCAAAATGATGTCAATCTGAGGTTTTTCTCCTGATTCCAGAACGATCCCCAAGACCTGATACATCCTGCCACACTTTTCTACAATAATAATACAAATATGCTAAATGGTGCAGTATAAATCAATAGACAAACACAGTGAACTGACACCAAATACCCCTATGGGTCTTTAAAAATAGAGACAAAAAGTCTTCCCAAGGGTATAATATATATCAAAAATATTTGGCACTAGCAGGAAACACTCCGGAGAGTCCAGCATAAAATCCCTAAAGAAGCCACAAGTGGCAAAACGTCAGGCTTTATTCCTCTCTGGATTGTTATTTTGAACATCTAATGACCCAGGACATTATTTATATAAAAATTGTATTGTGCCTTTGCCCCCACACTAGAAATAAGACACAAACACAAAGGATATGGATAAAACTGGCCACAGCTGTTTATTGAAGTCAATGTTAATTAACCTGTTAAGAGAACAAGAAATCGATTAAGTCATTTAAAGCCAATTAACAACCCTGAAGAACGGTGGATAGAATTAAAACCAATTACCCTACATTGCATCTTTTCCATGCCAAATTGTGAGGTAAATTAGAATATCCAATTAACCAAACCTTTTCTATTAGAGTATCCAATTAAAATGCCAATTAGAATGATACCAAATTAACTTGGGTGAATAACAGGGGGGTGATGAGATCTGATAACTTAACACTTCCGATATCTCTCACTTCCCGCATTCAGTACCATAATACCAACCAGTTTAGACTGGCAATACCGGTCCAATCCCCTAACAATGGACCAAATTGATCCAATTCTCAGGACAGACGCTGCTGCTGCAAACCTCGGGACCACTTAAATCCTACCTGTATGCACGCAACGTCTGCCCTCCCTTCCTGTGATTATCTGGGGCACCCATCCCCTAAATTACCCAGCTGGTACACCTTGCAGAATGAATCCAATCATCTGCCCATACACCCAGGCTATAAAGCCCTTACCTGTTTAACCCTATGGTACTGAACACCGCCACAAGTTCAGCAGCTGCGCTTGCTTGAACACCCGCATAATCGAAAACCCAATTCACCCAAGTGAAATCATACCCGCTGGACGCCCACTCAAAACAATCTTTGCAATAACCCTTTTATGTTTCCAATATACATGTCTAATCCCAATTCAGATAAGTGCACCCCATTCTGCCAAAATAGTTCTGGCCTGTTCCATCTTATTTCCGGATGGCAAAGCCAAATACCACCCAGTGGCGCATTCCATTTTTTAACTTCCCCATTAACCTTTTTTCGAGCTCTATCCACCGCTCTAGGATTGGTAGCCCCCGGTCACTTAATCCTCTGAAACATCTTTGTGAAAACAAGAGTGGCTTGATGGAAAAGCTCCCGCAATTGGACCCAATCCTGCCTGATCATTATTGATAGGTCCAACCCGGATCCCCTTGTAAAACAATTCTCCCCCAGATGTATTAATATCACACCTGGGGCCAGTCTGCCTGACCAACCCAACACTAGGAGCATAAGTTGGGGCCATAGCATCCCTCTCCTTCCCTACCACACAACAAAACCTTTTGAAGCCAAGCCAAGCTGCGTGCCCCAGATGGTTGTCTGAACTTGTTTTGCTGCCCACCTGACAAAACTGTGGCTGATGATCCAGGTTATCTTTAATTGAGTATCACGGTCCCCTCCTACAGAAAAAGGAAAATTAAAAACAAACCATAAATTACACAACGACAGGACGGTACTCTACAGCACTGGGAACGGGCATAAGACCTAAAAACACCCGAACGCCATCTGCCTACCCTCTGAATCTCGGAGGGAGCGAATCTCTGTCTCAGAGGGAGCAAATCAGTGCTGCCTCTGCTGTACCATGGGTTCTGTGCCCTGGCAATCCAATGTCCACTTCTGCTGCCCTGCTGTGCCATGGGTTCTGTGCCCGGGCAATCCAATTTGCACTACTGCTGTCTCTGCTGCCTCTTCTGTGCCATGGGTACTGTGTCCTGCAATCAATTTTTTCCTGCTGCTGCTGAACATCACCTCTGCAGTGCCATGGGTATGGTGCCCCGATAATTGAATCTACGCTGCTTCTGCTTCTGCTGCCTCTGCTGTGCCCCGGGTCTTGTGCCCAGGCAATCCAATGTCTGCTACTGGGTGGCCATGTGATTCACCACCGGGCAAGGCTTGACCAATTTGCAATACAACTTCTTGAGATTGGTCGAGTACGATACAAACCTGCAATGCCCGGCCAAGCAGGGGTGCCAGTCACCAAGCCCTGGCTCGGCCTCTGCCACTGGTCCACCAATGCCAGCCAGCCTGCAATGCCTGGACAAGTAGGGGTGCCAGCCACCAAGCCCTGGTTGGGCCTCTGCCACTGCTTCACCAATGCCAGCCAGCCTGCAATGCCCAGCCAAGCAGGGGTGCCAGTCGCAGTTACTGTGTCCTGACAATCCAATGTCTGCTGCTGGTACTGCACATCAGCCATTTGCTCCTCTCTCTTGTAGATGGGCATAGTTTGGATGAGTGCACTGGTGGGTGGGGGCTGTCTGTGCATGAGATTCACCACCGGGCAAGGCTTGACCAATTTGCAGTAGAGCTTCTTGAGATTGGTCGAGTACAATGCCAGCCTGCAACACCCAGCCAAGTTGGGGTGTCCCGCCAAGCCCTGACCAGCCAATGTCTGCCGCCACTGAATGATGCCTCTGGTATGCCACGGCAATCGCAGATTAGAATCTCCGATCAGAATTGATTCCTTGAACATCTAGAGAATTAACATTCAAGCTGAATCAGGAAGTGTACAGAAATCAGAAAAATGAAATTTAATTAAAACAGGAAGCCATTTTAATGATAAGTCTGGAAAGAGGTGCTTGATCAAATGTTAGACAGAGATTGGCCACAATGATCCCATAGTCTGAATGCATTATAAATCTTCATCTGCTTTAAGAAAAAATATTTAAGTCAATTGGATGAATGCAATCCAATGTCTGCTACTGTGCGCCAGCCATCCAATGTCCACTGCTGCTGCCTCTGCTGTGCCATGGGTTCTGCTACTGGGTCATCCAATGTCTGCTGCTGCTGCCAATGCTGCCTCTGCTGTGCCATGGGTTCTGTTACTGGGCAATCCAATCTCTGCCGCTGCTGCCACTGCTGCCTCTGCTGTGCCCCAGCAATCCAATGTCCACTTCTGCTGCCTTTGCTGTACCATGGGTTCTGTGCCCAGGCAATCTAATGTCTGCTTCTGCTGCTGCCTCTGTTGTGCCATGGCAATCCAATGTCTACTGCTGCTGCTGCTGCTACCTCTGCTATGCCATGGGTTCTGTGCCCCAGCAATCCAATATCTGCTTTGATGCCTCTGCTGTGCCATGGATTCTGTCCCCCGGCAATCCAATGTCCACTTCTACTGCCTCTGTTGTGCCATGGGTTCTGTGCCCTGGCAATCAAATGTCTGCTTCTGCTGCCTCTGCTGTGCCATGGGTTCTGTCCCCCGGCAATCCAATGTCTGCTTCTGCTGCCTCTGTTGTGTCATGGGTTCTGTGCCCCGGCAATCCAATGTCTGCTGCTGCTGCCAATGCTGCCTCTGCTGTGCCATGGGTTCTGTTACTGGACAATCCAATGTCTTCTGCTGCTGCCACTGCTGCCTCTGCTGTGCTATGGGATCTGCTACCGGGGAATCCAATGTCCGCTTCTGCTGCCTCTGCTGTACCATTGGTTCTGTGTCCCAGCAATCCAATGTCTGCCTCTGCTGTGCCCTGGCAATCCAATGTCCGCGTCTGCTACCTCTGCTGTGCCATGGGTTCTGTGCCCCGGAAATCCAATGTCTGCTTCTGCTGCCTCTGCTGTGCCATGGGTTCTGTGACCCGGCAATCCAATGTCTGCTGCTGCTACCTCTGCTGCCTCTGTTGTGCCATGAGTTCTGTGCCTGGGCAATCCAATGTCTTCTGCTGCTGCAGCCACTGGGTCTCAGATGGCCAGCCATGCCCCTACAGGCAGCCCCAGGGGCCAAGCGCTGGGCCTGCCTGCCTAGGCAACCTGGGGTGCCAAGTCCAAAGCCTTCCCAGTCTCTGCTGCTGCTGCTACTGTGTCTCTGATGGCCTGCCATGTCCCCACAGGCACCCCTGGAGTGCCCCAAGCCTCCAAGTGGCCGAATTTTCTGAACGTCCGGGGGGGTACGAACTCCGCAGGACTGAACCCATGAACCTGAACCTGAACCTGAACTAAGTTTTCAGGCCAATCCCCATTTACACATCCCTAGTGCTTTGGTTGTGGGTTCAAGAACTTTTCAAGCAGTTTCCAAACTCTTCCGAGGTCTGGAATTCTGAGTCCGAATTCTGAAACTTTAGAAACAGTGCCGAAGGCTCACCGAGTACTTGGCCGATTACTTGGAACTTTGGTATTCAGCCCAAGTACTCAGAAGTACTATTCAGTATAGCCCTAAACTTGAACATGGGAAATTAACAATTTCAGTGCTATCGATCTCTTAGTTATTCATAACTGGTTGTGTAATTTCATAGAAGAGGCCATCCAGCCTGCTAAAAACAGTCTTGTGAATATGAAAAATGATTCACAAGCAGGCAGATAATGCAAATGTTTTCTTTCTGTGAAAATCCCTTGGCGTGCAAAAGGCTTCAATGCACCCACACGAGTTTAACTGAGGATTGAACTTGGCCCTTGAATTGAGTATTGATATGTCATGTCTATTTATGAAATTGGTTTATAATACTTACTCTTCCATTTCCCTCTTATGTTTTAATGGCCCAAGCCATGATCTTAGTTAACACTAATTAAATTCTACTGAAGTCAATATGGCTGTGGGGGTGTCAAGCATAGCAGAATTTGACTTAATAATTCAATCTCCTGAATCCTAAGGATCGAATATCTTGTAGGGTTCCTGTCCCTCTAGGCATCTAATCCATATGAATTTTAAATCAAGAAACAGAGCTGGCATTTAAGTCTAAACAAAATCAACAGGGATCTTTGGAAAGTAGAATATTGTAGTTTAGTGCAAAGAATTAGAAAATGCAATAAAGCAGATTGAATTACTGAAGCATGTAATGGGGTGGGGAATCCTATGATGGGAGAGACAATTACTTACAGTCTAAGGAGCAGATAATACCACACAAAGAGTTATTTCTCCAAATCATTTTTCAATTGGACCTAACATAATTACCGCTCTATAAAAGATGGTCCCTGTAACATAGTGATCCTACTTGGGTATTAATCATGAAGCATCTTTGCCACCGATGGGATAGCAGCTTGGGTGTTTTTAAACTAGCGCTGTGGGAGGGTGGTCCATGACCACTGAGTGGTGTGGCTGCAGGGCATTCACTCTGCAACGTGCATGGGGTGTTCTTCAAACAAGCGTCTCCCCACATGGCTGCCCCGTGCATGGAGGCAGTCACCTGTCCCGTACAGGCATTCTAGTTTTTTCAGGAGTGCTCCATCCATGGCCATGGGTGGCCACTGTGTGGGTCACAGGAGCGCACCTTCCCGTGCACCAAATTCAAATGAGCAGTTGAACATGTGTACGGTGGGGGGGTCATGCATGGACTCCTTTAAAAACACCCCTTGATAATACAGTGCCTCCTAAAGGCATCACTTTGGAGTTTCTCTACTATTGACTCTTTTTGCACAGACCCCCATCCCCCTGCCCACATGTGCAGGTGTGCGGGTGGTGGTGATGGTACATCTGGGCGATCATGGCTGCGGGTGGATGTAGGTGCCATGCGCGGTCCTGTACTCCACCCACCTCCACCCATTGCCCACGCATGGAGAAACAGGCACCAATGGCAGATGCTCCATGCGTGGATGCATGGATGCTCCATGGGTGGAGGTGGTTGAGCGTCTGTGGGATGGGCCACCCACGCCCAGCCCACCCACCGTGGCCTCCACGCATCCCCCCCGTACTGCCAGCCTGTATGAAAATGGCCATTGATAACATTTTTAGGAGACATAGTGCTTTCACAGTCTCTCATGTGCTGTGCAGTAAACTTTGGACATCTGCATTTCTTTTTAAAAAATCTATTCTATTCTGCTTTTTTAAAAAAAATATATAATCTGTTTTGTTACATTAATGTTTGTAATTTAAATAAGTCTTTGCATGAGAATCATCTTGGCTAATCTGGTAGAGAATGTTCACATTTTCTAAGTATTATCTTTATTCAAATTCTGGTTCTCGATTGCTGCCCCAGTGCTGTGGAATTCCCTTCCTCTCGAGGTTTGTTTAAGTTCAAGCCACAGTATTGTAGGGATGTGCAAACGTGGTTCGGAGGTTCGTAGTTCGGGTCGAACTTAAATAGTTCGGTCAACTGAACCGAACTTTCAAACCGAACTCGAATTTGACCGAACTGTTCGGTCAAATCCGAACCAGTTCAGAAGGCCAAAACCCCCGGAAAAATCTGGTTTTGAATGTACAAACTTGGTTCGGAAGTTCAGAATTCAACCGAACTCGAATAGTTCGGTCAACCAAACCGAACTTTCGAACCAAATTCGATTTTCGAACCGAACCGAACTGAATTTCCTAACTCAGTTCTGTTTGCACATTCCTACAGTATTATTCAGAGGCAGTTTAAGAACTTTATATTTTTTTGCCAAGTATTTGGCAGACAGGAATAGGGGTTGGGTGTGGATTTTTAGGCAGATGCGGGGTTCTTTGTGACTTTTATATTTTTAGGTTTTTTATGTATTTTATTAACACTTACCATGTAAACCACTCTGAGCCTTGGGTGAAGGGAAGGGTATATTTTTTTTAAAAAAAACCAAACAAATAAATAAATAAATAATTAAATAAATAATCCAACATTTTCCCTGTGTAATCCTATTCTGAGACTTTAATCCATTGATTCCAGACAGCAGAAAAAAAGGTACCATGCAAAGTCTACAAACCCATGTATATCATTTCGGATCATGACCTCCATCCATATAAAGAGGGGAAATGGCCATGATGGCCATGCAGCAGCAACTCAAATCAGACCAGTTTGGGAAGCCTTGGAGGACATGTTCCAGGCCAGCTGGGCTGCAGATTAGAATAAACATGCCCATGACCTGGACACAGGGGGAGGCAGGGAGATACACAAATATGTGACTGGTCAACCTTGCCCCCGTGCTGTATCCACCCATTCCACCCCCTCCATGACAGGCAGCCATGGCAGTCAATGACGGGCAGACATGGCGGACCCAATCTGGGCTGTGTCTGATTGGCCACAGCTGACTTGATATTCCACTGTGGCCCACTTTGACATGATTGGGCAGACCTTAGCCAGGGCTGTGATGTGGACATATTACAAGGGTGAGAGCCCGGGCTCGCTGCCAACACAGCCCAGAGCAATCCCAGCCCAACATCTGGCGATGCTGCACAAACATTCACGTTAGGTCCAGTGCAAAGTGGGTCAAAACAGGCCACATCAGGCACAGTCACATCTGTTTTTACCAATAAGGACAGAACTTGGCATCATGACCAATTCTCTGGTGAATATCTAGTTTAAACTAGGGCTAAAATAAATGTGAATATGGAACTTGATGAATCCAGTGTACCTGTATCTATTTAAACCAAGGAAATGTGAATCGCTGTTTGGTTCCCTCTTCATTTGAGGTTCTGAATATCGGTCAGATCAATACTTTGTTTATTCCATGCTTTGTTTAATCAGTACTTTGTTTACTCAGTTTATTAGATTTACTCTTGGCTTATTTGGTATTTAATTTGTTAGGTATTATATTTATTTTTTATTTCATTTATTCATTAACGTTGGTTTCCTTAACAGTACTAGTCTTAGTGCTAAATAATATTAACAAAGTGAACAAAGTGTCAAATACAAAATGACTGAATAAATAAATAAACAAAGTTGCAAATTTACCAACAATGATGAAGACATATTTAGATATTAATTCAGGTGGAACATATCCTAATTATAGTCATGAAAATGAAAAATCATTTGTATTTCAGCCCAAGTTTAAAAAGGAATGTAGAACTCTCTTCCTGTCTCAATTGGTGTCTTCAGACGTTACGAGATCACGGTGAACCACGGTGAATACCCACCTGTGGTCACCGTGTCTCGAACGTCTGTTCGCGGCGCGCCAGATGTTCGCCAAGGTGAATCCCCACATGGGGTCCGTTTGAACCACGCTTCCCGGGCTAGCCGGGGGAAGGTCCCGGGAAGCGTGGTCAAACGGACCCCGGGCTGGGACCAATGAAAAGTCACATCTGGCCGCGCGCCACGGCCCAGGATCCCCGGCGGGATCCCGGGCCACGGCGCTTCCGGCCCGACGCGGCGCCCGCAATGGCCCCGCCGCCCGCCCGTCTCCTCGGAGGGCGGGCGGCGGGGTGCGTGGAGGGGGCGGGGCCATGCGGCTGAACTTTGCGCTGCGCGGCCCCGGCCCCTCCCACTTTCCCCGCCGGGATCCCCCCGGCACGTCTGTTGTGCTGTTACGGGGTGACCCCGGCGGGGAACGAAGCCAGTGGTTCCGGTACGGGGCCAAAGGGCCCCGTATCATCTGAAATCACCCAATGTTAATTTTATCTCAACTTTAGAATAATAACGAGTGTTTGGAGGAAATAGGGGGATGCTGGACCATTTATTGATTTATTTATTTAGGTTTCTTGGCCGCCCCCTCCTGCTATATTAGCTCAGGGCAGCTCACTACATTTGAGGAATTATATCAAATAGAAATGTGGAAAGAAACTTCTGCTATTTTTATTTTACAGACAAGAGCTGAAACGGGTTCTTAATTTAGTACTTCTGGAAAATACACACATTATCAGATAACCACATTAGATTCCTGATGGGTTACCAGATTCCTGATGGGGTACCAATTGGGTACCTGAAAAGTTGGTAAATTCTGGTACAATTTATTTTATTTTCTGATTACCGATCAGTCTATCAGGTCAGAAAACTGAAAAATCAAAGTGGAAATGTGTGTGTGTGAGGGGGGGGAATCAAGACCGTAAGTCAATTTCCCAGGTCTGGAATTTGACATTCCAGGACATTGGGTATCCAAATCAGGTTGTAATCAGGTACCAATAAGTACCCAATATTGTCAGGTCGATTTGGATACCAGAAATTAGATGAGTATTCCTGTTTTCGCTGGTACTCATTTCAGTTCTATTACTGAAAAAAATGCAAGACTTGCTGTCAACTGTTAGGCCCTTTTTTTACACAGATGCTCTAACACTGATAAAATAGGTGTTACATTTTATTATACATGGTACCAGGCAACACTGCAGCCCTGCAACGTGGCTGCAGTGCCTCCACCCAGTTTCATTGGGTGGAGATGGGTGGAGGCGTCTACTCTGTGTAAACACCACTTGTGGTGGGTGTAGGTGCGTGCATGCTCCCGCACAACACCCATCTCCACCCACCACCCACCCATGGAGCAACTTACTCCACTGCCGATTGCTCCATAGGTGGGTGGAGATGGGTGTTGTGCGGGAGCATGCACGCACCTACACCCACCGCATGTGGTGTTTACAGAGACCTCCACCTATCTCCACCCAGAGAAATGCACCCCACCCACCGCAAGTGGTGTTTACACAGACACCTCCACCCATTTCCACCCAGCGAAATGGGGTGGAGGCATCTTGTGTGAAAAGGGCCCATGTTGCAGGGCTGCAATGATGCCCTGTACCATGTATAATACAATGTAACACCCATTTTATCGGTGTTAGAGTATCTGTGTAAAAAGGGCCATAGTTAAAAATAAAGATTGCACTGGGGGGGGGGCTAAGATATGAATATATTTTGTTGAAATGAACCCATGCTAAGTGTATTTGTATCATGCATTTAATCTTTGCTACTTTTGCACTCAGTCCATTAGGGGTGTGCAGAAAAGAAATTAGTATTAGTTTTTATTTTAGTACTAGCTATTTAAATCCCATTAGTTAGTTTAGTTTATTACATTTTTATGCCTTCCCCTCCTGCTTCTGTAGCTTGGGGTGGCTTACAACAAGCAGCTGAACTAATTAGTATTAGTTATTGTTCTGTTAGTTTTTATTTTAGTTATTCCCATCACATTGGTTTCAATGGGAAATGGATTTCCAGCTGAAACGTCTTAATTTGCCATCCAGTTTTCATGACATTTCAAAGAATTGTACCGTATACCAAACGAATCATCCCTACCATATTTCAGAAACATTGGATAAAGGGTTCCATTTTTATAATTGGAAGGAAGACAGTGCAGACACAAATTCAGTAAAACAGTCCAGAACAATGACAATATTACACAAACGGGCAAGGATTACAGACAAAGACAATGAACAGCCGGAATAATGGGAAGGAAAGGGTGAGACACAGAGAGACCTGTTTTTATAACCGTCAATTTGTCTAATTAAGGCGGAGAACCCAGCAAGCATCCCGTCTGAGACTGAACTAACACTGACAAAGGCCGGTGTTCAGGTTGGGGTGAAAGGCATGCGTCTGTGTAGACGTCCGGAAGTGGGCGAGGGGGTTGGGCATCTGCTCGGTGTTCGCCCGTGTAAACACTAAGTGAGCGGGATGGGTGGGGGTGCATGCGCACTCCCCCCCCACTGAACTGCAGCCAGCACCATGCCATGATGGCCAGCCATGCCTGCCAATAACAGGCAGTCATAGCTGCTGCCATGAGAGTCCCCCTTGCCTGCCGTGAAAACAGATGCACCCACCCAGTTTGGCCTACTCTGACCCGCCTGGGTGGCTCGCGGGCTGAACTATGGGTCCGGTTCATTCCGGGGCCACATTTCTGGCCAGGACACCAACTTCACTCGGGTCTGAACTGGACCCACATCTCGTGGGCCTGAAACAGACGTGCGGGTTTGGGCACCGGACCAGGTGGGCAAGACAGAGCAGACTGGATCAGCATTACTTCTGTTAAAAACCCAATGTGCATACCAGCAAGAATGTACTGAGTGGGTTTGAAGCTCCTCTTTTCCTTGTGCACTGAGATTTCAGTGCAAAGCTATTGGGGTGAATAATGCAAGCCTAGACTCTCCTTTAGCTTATAGAAGGCTAAGCTTAAGAGACATGAAACAATGGCTGTGATCCCAAGACCAGTGGATTTGGATACTGCGCATGCATGCTCATACACAAGGAATCCAAGGGACTCAATGCACATGCATGGAGAATCCACTTGGCTCGCACGCTCCTGTGCACAGGCAGCTCTGCATGCAATTCTGCGGGGTTTGGGATAGGCCGCATTGAATCAGCTGGTTCTTAGAAATTTGGGAACTAAAACTTCTTCCATTGATGTCTACAGTAGAATTCCCATTGATCTCAATGTTGTTATTGCATTGGCAGTTTTTCAAACCATGGCTAAATATTTCACAGATGACTGGTGATTTTTTACATGTCTATGTTGAAACTAATGGCTATTAAAAACGGAGACTAAAATTAATTTTTTTAAAAACTCAGCAGAATTACCACTTGAGAGGCTACAGACTGGATAATGGGGGCTAAAACTATGTTCAGCTGTGCTTATTCTCTTTTAATTAGTCCATACAAATATGCTATAATATTATTACTATCAAATATTATATGTATTAGTTGATGCATTAAAGCCAGAGTTGAGTTTAACTATCAATTCCTGGATTAAATGACATCTTTGAAAAATTCAAACTGACTCAAAATAATTTACTGTGTGAAGTTTAAGACAGTTGCATTTCTAAAATAAAAAATAAATAAAACTTGAGTCACATGAATTTGATTTCTTTCATTCACCTCTTTCTCTTGTACCAATGACAAAAAACAAAAAACAAAAGATTATTTCTATCCTGTCTTCCAAGGGCTTGGCTCGCAGGTATAATTCTGAAAGAATTCCATAATACAGCTTACCCAAATTATAAAAAGCAACTTAAGAGAAACCTTGATTCAATTCTGATGAATCACATCTTCTGATTCACTGCCACAATGCATCACACATAAAGAAGTATTGGCGATGACAGAGAATATAGGTGGAAATGGTATTAAACGAAAAAGAAAACACAACAAGAAAGCAGAAGCCAATTGGTGTAAATCAGTGTAACTTTGCTGATTTCAGTGGATTGACATTGGGGCAAGTCCCAAGCCTTGTGAATCCTGTGCATGCATGAGCATGCCCACAATTTCCGCAGGACACAATTTGCCCACAAAAGGGAGCCATGTGGTTTTCATGCAGTTGCACAGACACACAGTTTCACATGGATTCCGAGTGGCTTGAGGTTGGCCTCACCGATTTTCACCAGCTGAGCATCTGGACCTACATTAATTTGCTTTGATAACAACAGATATGACAGCGGTCTGCTGTGGTCCACTTTGTCATGCTTTGGTCCGAACCGAACCTGAACGCACTGTAGACACCACCAGATATTGGCCCGGGATTGTTAGCCCAGTTTCTGAAATCAGGAAACTCCCGGACTAAGGCCTGCCTTCCCAGGTCAAATTGACCACAACGGGCTATCACAACGGGCTATCACATCTGTTCCTGGGCCAGTATGCCAGCCGGGTGAAGTCCATCATGACCAGCCACCATGGATGGCTATCATTGGCCGCTGTGACTTCCCATTATAGCAAGGGGCGAGGCACTGGGCGACGGCGGTAGGCACAGAATGGTGGTTGTGACCTCATGTTTGGTGTATTCTCCATTCTCCTTGGCAACCTGGCTAAAGGCATGTCTCTTTGGCACCCCGACCTGGTCCGGACCATGCCCACTGTGGTTTTCCCAACCAGGGCAGGATGGGGCGCCAGTGCCACCACACAGTAATCACATCTCTTTTTACCACTTGAGAACTCACCTCTCACTTTCTCTACCTCTTCTGCATGAATTAGATATAGGCTTTCTATTTCTCTGTAAAATTACATTGTGCATAAATTAGGCAGACAATTTTTTTTCTGAGTTCCTTTCTACTTGCATAGAAATGTTAGCTTTGGGTGAAAACAGACATGACGCTAGCCACCCTTTAACCACCCTTGGTGGTTATTTATGCATGTTGCAGGGAATTAAAATGTGTGCATGGTTACTAGAACTATATCTTGTTTCTTCTTCTTAAGATGTATTCTGGCTTCTGCAAGAGTGACCTGCCGTGGCAAAACTAGGCTGATTTTTCCATGCACGGAAGCTTTGTTGAACTGTGGCCTAACATCAGTTCTCCTTTTTTACTACAAAGGACAACTTTTCAAAAGAGGAATGGACATATGCATCCAGCTGAATGTCCTGTTCTATCACACCATCTTTGCAAGGGCTTAAAAAAGTGATCCACCAGAATTTTGGGCTGTGTGATGTCATTTTGAGACATATATTGATATATAATACCATGATCACAGACAATAAAGTACACCAAGTTCCAAATGAAAGAATGATGCCCTCTGAAGGTGGTGTGACACCCACCTGGACATGGGACCCTAAACCTGTAAACCATAATTTCGGAAACTCCAAGTGGAATGATTTTTGGGGAACTACAGATTTAAGGCATTCTTCCAAGACAGTGGTTATTGTAAACAAGAAAATGATGAGACAAAATGAGGATCCAAAGAACCATTTTCCTTTTGCCATGATTGGCCAGTGAGGAGGAAACCAGAGGAGAAAAGTTACAGGGTCACAGTGGATGCCAGTGGGAAGAAGAATAGAAGTAAAAAGGGAAAGATACCAAATCCCATCTCTTATCTTCTCAGAAGAAGTAGTGCTGCTTCTCCCGAGAAGTGAAGAAGGAAGATTTGTAGTTTTATTTTCTGTGTGGTTTGGAGTCATTAGGATACACTGCAGTCACATCTCCATGCTTTTTTTCACAACCACCATCAAGACTAAAAACTTTTAAAAAATAACAGCAAAACAAAAACTCATGGTTTAGTTGGGATATCAGGTTTTGAGAAACCCACTCAAATTGCTGGACTCATGATAAAGTTGCAAGAACATTTTAGCTCCAGGTTCCTTTTAGGAACTTGATATATGTCCAATTTGAATACTACATTAACTGATATGTTCTATCAATCTCAGTGAGTTTCTTGGGATAAGAAAGCAATGTGAAAGTGGGTGAAAGTCTCTAGAGAGGAGAGCTAGCATGTGGTTGGTAGTCTTATTAAATGCTACCACATCCACAGAGAGAGAAAATGAGTTCCTACTGTTCTGTCCTCAGTTTAATGATACTCTCCCATGCTAGCAGTATGTACAGATTTTATGGGATAGAGTCACTGTGGGACCATTTAAATCACTGAGATAAGTTCTAAAGTGTCTAACTAAACCACCACTGTCCTTCCAGGATGTATTGTCAAGTGACAAAATTAAAATTAACTTTTTTGATGAAAATTTAGGAGAGAAAATGATATGACTGGTGTGGCAATAAAATTCCATAATGGGAACTGGAGATAAATCCTGGCCTTTGATTTATCCGAGGCTGTCTTAGGTGAAAATTTGGTACCTCATGAATTATTCCAAAGAGCCAAATGTGCTGAGGGATCGCTTTACCTCTTTGGCCTAGTGCTGAATTCTCCAGTTAATGGTTTTTACACACACATTTCTCCTGCTTGTTTGCTGTTACATCCAGAACTTTCTGTGTGTCTAAATCACTCACCCAGATCTTAAACATCTGGATCTTTGAACTTCTGTGTAAAACGTCTCCTAGAACCTTTGTGTGTAAAAAGTTCTCCTGGTCAACTGCTTTGCTCCAGGCAGCTGTGGTCACTTGGTTTCCATGGCAGTCCCTCACATCTACAACTGCGGCTACTTTAGGCTGCCTCAGGGCAGTGTTTGTGTGAAGAATGCATCCAGGAAATGCCTCAGTGAAGTGTGTGTGCGAAAAATGAATCCGGAACTTACTTGTGGACTTGTAGACCCAGAAGATTGAAAAATCCGGAACTTTAACGTGTGTGTTAAAATGCCCAATAACCTTGAACTATTATGAGGGAAAAGCTAATTCTTAGGCTGAATTTCCCAAAGTCTTCACCTGGAATATCTACTCTCCTCCTGTACCAAGTAGGTTGTTAGAATATAAAATCCTATTGTGATCCATATTAATGACATGTTTTGCCTCATTCTTTGTAATTTTATAGGTCACAACAACTGTAGCAGATTAGACCCTGGCGGGATGCTTGCCCACATTACCTAGCCTGGCAAAACTCCTAGCATGGAATCTCCCATCTAGGAATCTTACATTTATCACTGAACATGGGCATGGGGGTAAAAACATCATCTGCCAGGTCCTACAGAATTTTCTCTTATGAATGACAGGGCTGGATTTTGAGATCTGTCATTCATAAAAGAAAATGCTGCAGGACCTGGCTGATGATGTTTTTACCCCCATGCCAACGTTCAGAGATAAACACAAGATTCCCAGCCAGGAGATTCTGCACCAGGAGGTTCACCATGCCAGCTAACATGGCAAGAAACTTTAGAAGACAGAAAAGGCCACTTTGTGATCCCTGTCCACAAGGAGTCAATGACACTTTGTGTACGTGAACATATCTTGTAGCAAACAAGTGAACTAGTTAGATAACAGTAGAGTCAGAAGAGACAGAAGAGAAACATTAGTAGAGTCAGAAAAGAAACCAGCATCCATTATTATCTGCTACCTGGTATCCATCTGGCTACTGAATGGTATCCAGTTAGTGTCCGGTAGATAACCAGTTAGCCAGATTACCGCACTCTTTGCTGCTTTACTTTTTACCACATTACTGTTTGCCCATATATTTTTTTAATTCTCTCCCTCCCTTTGACCTGCTTCGGTTATGTGGTAAATAGGTAAATGGTAATTCAGAAAGTGGTAATATCTGGTATTCTGGTTTGATAGTTAGGCTCCACTGTAACTGGTTATTCACTGAATAACCACCAGAACTAACCGGATTACTGGATATTAACCACAGATAATAATTTTGGTATCCATTTCATCCTTCTCCATGTTCCCCACCCATCTGGATTAATATGTAACTGCCTCCTGGGTTGGACAGCCTGGTGCATTCCATTCCCAAGCCTCCTCTTAACCCAAGGCACATCTTCCCTCCTGGCATGGCCCTAGTAACTCCATCTCCCTGCCCAGCTTCCTCTCCTTGGCTTACTACTATGAGAGAGTTAGTATGGTGTAGTGGATAAGGTGCTGGAGGGTACTTTCAGACATGATGCTAACCACCCTTTAACCACCCTTGGTGGTTATTTATGCATGTTTCAGGGCTGCATAGGGCACCAATATCGCCCTGCAACATGCATAAATAACCACCAAGGGTGGTTAAAGGGTGGTTAGCGTCATGTCTGAAAGTACCCTGACTTGGACCTGGGAGACCACGGTTTGAATCCCACCCTTGCTAATGAACTCACTGGATGGCCTTGACAAGTCACAACATCTCAGTTCCCCATCTGGAAAATGGGAGTACCTGTCTGTCTTTCCCTGTGTGTTCTCCTTGTCCATCTTAGATTGAAAGCCCACTGCCAGGGGAAAATCTGTGACCGTAAAGTGCTGTGTATGCCTAGTAGTGCTATAGAAATGATAAGTAGTAATAAATTGGTACCATAAATTACCAGTTGTTGTATTTCCGCACCCAGTTAATAACTGGGCACCCCACCTAATATGCGAAACAGTACTGGAAAATGTGGTATTATGACTACAAAATTAGGTACCTGTTCCAGCTCAATCCTAGCCCCATCTCCCTTGTGCTACCCATCCTGGCAGCATCACTGCTGATAGGTTCCCCAACCAATTCTGTCATTAATTTATTATTAATATTAATAATTATTATTCCACCAGCAATGTACCTTGCACTGTACAATCCACAATCAGAGGCAGGTCCCTACCCCTAAGGGGCTTGCAATTTGAGAGACAAGGGAGGGGGATACGAGGGAGAGGTAAACATCAGGAAAGACAAGAGTGCCTTCATGAGACTGAGAAGTTGCAGGCTCATGTGCTTTACTTAGTTACAGGGAATTAGTTTCTGAGTGAGGGAGAAAGTTACAATCTGTTTACTTGTTAGGACTTCATTCCTGCATGTATACTCTTTCAGTATCCCATTGTCCCACTTCATTATCTCATGCAGCTCAATAACTCTACCCTTTTCCTAGCTCTGTAGTAGCCAGGCCAATGGTAATACTGCCACAGAGATCCCTGTAGCAGTATTACCATTTGCTTTTCCAATAGTCTCTTGTCTCATAATTTGTTGAACAGGAAGACCTTGGCATCTCCAGCGCAATGCGTGAACCATCATCCTATCAGCCCCTGACAATCAGGATCCTTTTATTCTTGGGGGTGTAAATAGCCTATACAGTCAGATTGCATAACTGCACTTATGCATAGACAAGAGGTTAGTACATTTAAATAACACTGAGGTTGTGTCACCAAAACAACAAAAGAATGGAACATTTTAAAATTCAGGCATACACTGTCTTTCCCCAACATTGTTATCACATCTCTGTTTCATTGACCTTCGCATGGCATTCGACACACTGAACAGAGAACGTCTCTGAGCTACTCTTCCTGATAATTCAGTTGCATACCGGGAATACTCTCCAAATTAGGCACGATTCTTGTAAACAACCTTCAGGGAAAGTTCCTGTGTTTCGGGGGGTGAGGCAGGGATGTACATTGGCCCCCGCTTTATTCAATTTTTACCTTAATGATATGATTTCCTTTCTGAATGGATTCGATCTGCATGCTCCAAAGCTGGGAGACAGAAGAATCCACGCACTTCTTTACGTGGATGATACAGTCCTGATCTCCCAAAACCTTATCAGGTTACGGAGGGCTATGCAATTGTTCAGTGAGTATTGTCGCTTTGAAAAATTAACCATCAA
This sequence comes from Sphenodon punctatus, assembly GCA_003113815.1. Lineage (NCBI taxonomy): Eukaryota > Metazoa > Chordata > Lepidosauria > Sphenodontia > Sphenodontidae > Sphenodon > Sphenodon punctatus. The sequence continues at coordinate 17,665,749 of QEPC01011901.1, read as the reverse complement.
TTTTTCTAAAACTAAAATATTGGTTGTGGGGTCGAATAGAGCCCGTGCTCCTCACCAGTGATTTAAGACGATCATCTGATCGAACAGGTGAAGAGCTTCATATATCTAGGGGTCATTCTTTCATCTTCCCTCAGTTGGAAACATCAGTTTGAGGCCTCATTCAGTTTGGCCCGAAGGACTTCAGCAGCCATCTCGAGTTTTTATTATAAGGCTGGGGGCAAGATAGTCTCCGCGGCACGCCGCCTTTTTCAAGTGAAGGCAATTGCACAGATCTCATATGCTTTCCCTGTTTGAGGTATTCGTTTTTTGGACCACTTGGAGGTGGTATAGAATAGTTTTTTGTGCTCTATATTGGGTGTCCCCAAGGGTACACCCCAGGTAATTTTGTGAAATGAGACGTCTTGTTCCCCTCTTAGATCCAGTATGCTACTGTATCTTATCAAATATTGGCTGAAAAAAAATTGTATTCCCTACTCAGGGGCAATCTCTTTTTTCTATTACATTAAAGGGGGGGGGGGTGTTTCCCAGTGGGAATCCCAGGTAGTTTCTGAAGTTGCCAAGCTGGGGTTCTCTAGGGAAGTTTTAATTCCCCTCGGCCTTAATGGTGCAATAGCTCTGATCAAGAGGAGAATCACAGACCAAGAATTCCAACTAGAATCCTCCTTGCTGTCTCCTCAACTGGTAGCCCCTGAGTATGTCATAGGGATGGGCGAACGCGGTTCGGATGTTCGGAGTTCGGACCGAACTCAGTCTGTTCGGATGCCCGAACATAACATCCGAACCGAACTGTAGAATGACCAAACAATTAGGTTGTGTTCAGATGAGTTTGGATGAGTTCGGAGGTAGGAAAAATCGCTTTCCAGGGCCAAAAGTTAGGGTTTTTTTTAAATTTCGTTTCGGTTTTGTTATTTTTGAATGTTCGGCCAAGTTCGGTCAAACCGAACTCAACTGAACCGAACCATCGTACCCGAACTTGGGCTTTGAACCAAATGACCGAACATACAAACATCCGAACCGCGTTCTGTTTGCCCATTCCTAGTATGTCAGGGTTAACTTGGTCAGTGGGGGGCTCAAGCTATTTAGACAGTTGGTCAAATTTCCACCGCAGAGCTATTTTTACCAAATTTCGCTGTAACGTGTTTGCCTCAGCCCTTCTGGAAGGGAGGTATAACAACATTCCTAAAGAGGATAGGCTTTGTCCTCTCTGTTGTACCTCAGCTGTGGAGTCCGTTTTTCATGTTTTCTTTGTTTGTCCTCCCTATGAAGTCCCCAGAAAGAAATATCTGAGTATCTGGACTGTCGCCCCTTTAACCCCCAGGGAATCATTGCTGTTTACATTTCTCAGTCCGACAGATTCTGGGGTAACAAGGAGGGCTGCAGCTTTCTGTGAGACTGCCACACAAATTCGGACTAATAGTCTTTGCTAGGAATCTGGCCACTTAGCCCTAAGAGGCATTGTATACTCTCGTTTTATCTGCTTTAGGGTCAACTGGACTTTGTGTTAACCCTGAGCTCAGACCCTTTGTCTCAACGTGCATTGAATTATTATTAGTTTTTCCTTTGGTGTGGCAACTTATGGGAATTTTACCTTTGTAATCCCTCCCCTTTGGGCAGTGTATAGGTTTTGAACCTTTTGTTACAGTAGACCTGTATGTCTTCTCTTCTTCAAACTGTATTCTTTATTTATTTATTTTTTGCAACTTGTTAAATGGTACTATGGTAATAATATTGTAATAGCCTTGTGCTACAATAAACTTTTATTGCTATTACATCAAAAAGGCCCCATACCTGGAGCTTAGCCGGGACAGGACTGATTTGGAATGTCTAATCTTACAAACTCTCACAGCTTTTCTGCAGAGATTTTATTTCTCTGAGATTTTTTTTTTAAAAAGAGGGAAAGAATTTGCAGAGGATTATTTAACAAAGAGCATAAACTTTATGAAACGCTTGGAAGTACACTCCAGAGAGAATCAGAAATTAAAATAGCCCGATTATCAGGATGCTATTGAGCACCCTAAACCACATCTTGGGAATTGAGAAACTTGATTGTCTTGGGGGGGTTAAAAATATAGGTCAAGTGTTTGCCGGTGAAGCCCATTAGCTAAAAACGACTGCCGAAGATAGAACTGGAACCATTTCTTATTAGCATTCAGCCCTGTAGAATTAAAAACCGCCATCTCCGCCCACTGACATACATACACATGCACTCCCACACCCCACACACTGGCGTAAAAGCTGAGGAGATAAAAAGGAAGCAATGAGAAGCAACAAAACACCATTTAATTGCATGCTAGAGTCTCCCTCTTGGATCCCCTCCCAGATAGGTTTTTCTGCACAAGTAGCCATGGAAGAAGCTTTGCATTTACATAGATTACCACCAGTCTGCTGGACCGATGTGTAAAACAGAAAGTGGGACATTCCTCATTGCATAAACATGTGCCTGGTTATTATTGTCTCAAGCCATCCAAGACCAAAATTGGAAGTCACTGGCCAGTGCTGGATCCCAGAAAGGTAGTTGTCGTATGCAAAATATTCCTAGCATAGGAATAGTTGATAAATTAAACATATACTGACTCACCCATCAGAAAAAGAAAAGTGTTTTCTAATGTCTGGTTAGAGATAACATCCCATTTAGGGACTGAGGGGTGGGGCATGGCATCCCCATATGTTACACATATGTTGTTACTTTTATACACAGCTGCCAAGTATTTGGTGTGCACTCCTCCAGTATTTCTGGGGGCCTTTCATAGCCAGGGCTTCCCATGTCTGAGCCCCTGTGGGCACACTTTTATGTCAATGATTTTCACACTCATGGTATCATTTCAATTTTATTAATGGAACCCATGTTTTGTGGGAGCCCTTATGAAGCCCCCCCCCAAAAAAACCCACAGAGGTCACACCATCCCTGGGAAAGTTGCACATCCACAGTCTCACTCCCTGCACTGTTTTAGGCCGTTTTCATATGGATGGGGTTGGGGGGGATGGGTGTGCTCACGCTGTTGGTGGAGGTGTGTGTGTGTCCCTTTACACAGACACCCACCCACCTCCACCCACCTATGCCCATCTCCACCCACAGGGCCTCCTCTGGTTTTCTGGATAGCCCCATGGGTGGGTGGGTGATGGGTGGAGGTGGGTGTGCACCAGGAGCATGCACGCACAAACACCCAATGCCCATGGTGTTTACATATGCGCACACCTGGCACACAACCATCCCCTCACCCATGGCTGACCCGTTTTCATGGACGCCCCCCCCCCCGTACACCCACCGGAACACCCAGTGGTAGGTGGGACCATCTGTGTGAAAACGGCCTTAGATTCAGTCCTGTCTTTTCTCAGAAATGATCCAAGGAAGGTTTTGGAGGTTTACATTGGGTGGTATTTTGGGACTCTTTGTTCCAGTGCAGAACAGTGACTATTTTCAAAGGTGAAATTTCCCTCAAGCTGAAGATTCCACATCTTGCCAACTTCTTAGCACCATCAGCTGTGTTTTTGGTTCCTCCTAACTCTCGTAGGCTAGTTGAAAACCATAAATTGACAAATGTTGTGACCTTCTTGGAGACTTTTGCTTCTTTCATCCATAGAGGGTGCAGCCAGATGAGCTGCCACAGCCTGATCACCACACAGTCTTGTAGAGGGCAATCGCTGCCACCACACTGCAGGGCCAGCACTGGGAGCTGGTCAAATGTTCATGGGGAAGCTGGGAAGAGATGCCACCATGGCTGGGGTGGGTGTTTGCACCAGGCACACAAGCTGGTGTCTGGCCCAGCCCCGCCTCCCTCTCTTGGCCCAACTGAGATTCCATCCCCAAATGTGACGTGGCCTTGCGTAAAGGGTGACAACACCCACCACTCAAGGCACAGCAGCAGGGCTCCCAGCATGGTGGGGCAAGTGCAGCCCGGGCACACGTTGCTTCACCATGGGTAGCCTTACCCCAGTTGGGGAAAGGTTGCTTCACAACGAGTCCGCAACATTTTTCCAAGGACATGTTGTGTAGCAACTAGCGGCTCCCCTTCCCCACCTTGTGGGCATTGGCCTCACAATGCACTGCAGCACGTGGCCCGGCTGCCCACAGTAGGGTAAAGCTCCCGAGGCGTGCTAGCATCTCCACTCTGTCTCGTGTGGCTTCACTCAGCCTTTCTTATGTGTCCAATGTGGTGTCAATTTCAAAACAAATAAATCTAATGATTAAAGTTGCAACGGTTACCGAATTTGGTACCCAACTGGTAATACCCACATTTTCAAGTACCATTTTAAGTATCCAACTTGGTACTCAAATATGAGAGTACCTGAAATTACTCCAAACTCTCCCACAAAATGCCTGAACTTTTTTCTGAAATCTGAGGCTGGAAGTTGAAAATTGGAGACCAGAAGTCGAAACGGTATTTTGGTATTCCTATTTGTTGGTATTTTGAGTACCCGATTGGATATAATTTTGGGTGTCTTCTCCATAGGGCCCATTTGTGGTCCTATGTTGAGGCTGTGAGGACGGCGAGGAAGGAGTTCCTTGCGGTCCTCATAGCGTCTGCGAAGTCGCGTCCAGCGGAGCTGTTTCGGGTGGTGCGGGGGCTGGTTAGTCCGGCCTCCCTCCGCCTGGATGGGGACTTGTCCCAGGCCCGCTGTGAGGAGTTTGTCACCTACTTCGCAGACAAGATTGCTCGGATTCAGACCGACTTTGACGCTGGGTTGATGGCAGTAGGGGAAGAGCGCGGGGGGGCGGAGGGCCCGTCTGGTCCATCTTTGTGGGGAGAGTTTCGGGAAGTGACGCCGGCCGATGTGGTGGATGTCCTGGGGTCTGTGAGGGCCACGTGTTGTCAACTGGATCCGTGCCCGTCCTGGTTAATAAAAGCTTCCGGGGAGACGTTGGGGACGGTGCTGGCGAGGGTAGTGAATGCGTCCTTTCGGCAGGGGAGGTTGCCGCCTTGCCTTAAAGAGGCTGTGGTGCGCCCCCTGCTGAAGAAACCATCGTTGGACGTAGACGCGCTCGCCAGCTACCGACCTGTCTCTAACCTTCCCTTTTTAGGGAAGGTTATTGAGCGGGCAGTGGCGCTCCAGCTCCAGGGTCATCTAGATAACATCGGGCTCCTTGACCCTTTTCAATCTGGGTTCCGCCCCGGCTATGGCACCGAGACGGCGTTGGTGGCCTTGGTGGACGACCTCCGCCGGGAGATGGATGCAGGATGTTCGACATTTCTCATCCTGCTAGATCTCTCGGCCGCTTTTGACACCGTGGACCATGGGCTGCTGTTGAGACGGCTGCGTGACCTGGGGGGTCTGGGCGGGACTGTTCTTGAATGGTTCCGCTCATTCCTCTCGGGGAGGAGCCAACGGGTGGTGCTGGGGGAGGAAACATCGTGCCCCCGCGCTTTACCGTGTGGCGTTCCGCAGGGATCGATCTTGTCTCCGTTGTTGTTTAATATCTATATGCAGCCCTTGGGGGAGGTCGTGAGAGGGTTCGGGGTGCGATGTCACCAGTATGCTGATGATACTCAGCTGTACCTCTCGTTTTCTACTGACCCAGACCCTGCTGTCTCGGTGCTATCCCAATGTTTGGAGGCCGTGGCGGATTGGATGCGGCGGAGCAGACTGAAGCTCAACCCAGATAAGACGGAGGTGATGGTGGTGGGGAGGGCGAAGGGGGTGGTGGCCCCCCTAGTTGGGGGGGTTTGCCCCCCTGTAGCTCAGCAGGTCCGGAGTCTGGGGGTCATATTGGACGCAGACCTGCGGCTGGAGCGGCAGGTGGAGGCAGTCGCTAAGGCTGCCTTCCGCCAGCTTTATCTGGTACGTAGGCTGCGTCCGTATGTCTCTGGCCCGGACCTGGCCTCCCTCATCCATGCCTTCGTCACCTCGCGGCTCGACTACTGCAACGCGCTCTACGTGGGGCTTCCCTTGTTCTTGGCCCGGAGGCTGCAGCTGGTGCAGAATGCGGCGGCTCGTCTTCTTACGGGGACGGGTCGCCGGGAGCACATTACACCGGTGCTCCGAGCGCTGCACTGGCTGCCGATAGTGTGCCGGGCCAAGTTCAAGGTCCTAGTGATGATCTATAAAGCCCTATACGGCCTTGGCCCCTCTTACCTTAGGGACCGCCTCGCCCTTCGCGCCCCGGAACGGCTCCTGCGGTCTGCCGGGGGTGCCCTCCTGGAGGTCCCCCGTGTTAAGCGGGGGGCCACGATGGAGCGGGCATTCTCGGTGGTAGGGCCGCGGCTGTGGAACTCCCTTCCGGAGGAAGCTCGCCTGGCCCCAAGCCTTTTAACATTTCGGCGGAACTGCAAGACCTGGCTGTTTGCCCAGGCCTTTGGGAGGGAGGGTGATGAGGGATGATTTTAGTCCCCCACCCATTTATTTATTTATTTATTTATTTATTATTTTTCTAGCCCTGTTTTATATTATATATTTTATATTTATATTTTAAAATGAATTTTAATGTTTTATCACTGACTGTTATAAGCCGCCCCGAGCTGCATGGCAGGAGGGGGCGGGATATAAATTTGGAAAAATAAAAAAATAAAAAAAATAAAAAAAATAAAATAAATAAAAATAAATAAATTCTCAACTCAAATCAAGTACCTTGAATTCCATGGGGTTTTGTAGGTACCTGTTTCAGCTCTACTGGTGTACTTCTTCTTAAACTGAGGCCACTTTTACATGAGCGGTGGGATATGGCACATTGAAGAACATGCTTCCCGGAAAGCCCTGTTGGGTGCTTTTAGACACACCAGAACTATCCGGCTGCCATAGGAATTTCAGCTCTCATGACCTTTTTAAAGGCTCGTTTGGGAAATCCAAGGCTTCCCAAATACACCTTCAAAAAGTCCGCGCAAGCTGCAATTCCTATGGTGGCTGGCTACTTCCAGTGTCTCTACATGCACCGCACATGGCTTGTTTAAAAGCGGCCTGAGAATATCCTTTACAAAAAGACACTCGATTGCTCTGCTTCTTCAAGAAAAACCTCAATTTAAAAAAAAAATCTAATTATATCCAGTTGGGATTCCAGCCAAATAACAAATTTACATATCATTTGCATGTAGAAGGAAATAGTCTTAAATAATCAATTTCCATATAATATACAGTTGCTTAGAGCCTTTCCACAATACCTATGTTTGTGCTCTTACTCATATCATTTCAGATAATAGTTGTATATAAAGTATCAATGATTCTGAGTAATAGATTGACTTGTTATTCAACATTTACCATTGTTACATTCAGGTTGGGTTTCATATAGGAGAAAACTTGCTGAGTCCACCAAAGATTTTCTGTGGGGCGAAAAAATGACAAGAAAATATTTTTGAAGGACTGAAATAGCTTTGAGAGCTGTTTTGCTTTAGTTTCTGAGTGAAACCTAATTAAAGCTAATTTCATTTTAGGATGGAAAATTAATGACTTCCTAATCAATGTAGACTAGAGTTAAAAAGCATACCTGCAAACCTACAAAGTTATACCTGACAAATGTCTGGTATCCAAATTGATCCAACAGCACTAGGTACCATTTGGTACCCGATTGCATCCTGATTCGGTACCCAAAGTCCTGGAATGTTGACTCCCAGTCCTGCAATGTCAACTTCTGGTAATGATTTTTTTTTAACTTTTTCTTGATTTACCAACTTCTGGCACCTAGTTGATTTTCCATCCTGGAAAATTGACTTCCAGCCCTGGGAAGTCAACTTCTGTTCTCAGAAAATCGATTTCTGGTCTCAGTTTTTTTATTTCCATCCAGTTTTTCAGTTTTCTGATGCAATAGACCAACTGGTAATCAGGAAATTTAAACATTGGTGCTGAAAGTTACCAATTTGGGGGGTATCCGTGTACCTAATAAGGATCTGGCTAATATGTCAGATACTAATTAAAGTATCCATTTCAGCCCTAAGTAGACACTACATGCACTGCTGCTTAATTATTTATTTTATTTATTTATTTAATAAATTTATACCCCACCCCTCCTGCCATGCAGCCTGGGGCGGCTTCACATGCCCCCACCCTATATAAGGTACCTAAACCCAACACAGTTCCTTCCAATCCTAAGCAATTTGGAAGAAAATTCCATGTGGGTTCGGAAGGGTGGGTGTTTGTGAGAATGTTTGGAGCCACCTCAGAGAACCTTGTTTACAAGGCCGCAGCCTTCTGTTCTCCTTCAAGTGGCTTCTCCCATTCTCACAAATGGGAGCGTACCAAGCCTAGAAAGAGGTGATGGGGGAATTTTCTAAAAAAATGACACTCCATGCAGGTTGGATCTACAGCCTGGGAGGGGGACAGCAGGCAGGGCGCAGCCTGCTCCTTGGGGTCCATTCAGCTGGGGAAGGGTTGGTTGTTCAGTGCTGTCTCTGTTAGAAGGATGGACAGATCCTCCCTCTTCCCTTTGTGATCGCCCCATAGAGAGAAATGGGGGTGCAGAACATCTACAATGAAGCAGAGAGCCATCCCAGCAAAGGGGAAGAATTTGTCCTTGGCAGCCTAATGCGCAAGAGAATTCACAGAAGAGCAGGGACTCCCCTCCCCCCTCCATCCCCTGGATCAGCATCAGGAGCCAGGCGCTCACTCACTGCTGCTGGGGCCGGAAATTCCTGCACTCTAAGCAGGACAGAGACTAGTGCACAAGAAGGGATAACAAAGATCCCTCCCTCAAAGCTCAACTCTGATTGCTGCCCTGATTGTTGTCCCTCCTTGTGCACTAATCTCTGTCCCACTTAGAGTGCAGGGATCCCCGGCCCCAGCAGCAGTGAGTTCTCTTCAGAGCTCCAGGTTCCCTTCTAGTTAGCCACAGGGTAAGCTCATTTCCACCTTCCAAACCCCAAGGTCCACACTTCCACTGCCACCTGTGTATGACCTGTGCCTCCTTTAGTGCTTCTTAGACCTTTTAAAGGGCTCACTCTCCACTAACCTGCTTTGCTCTTAAAGGGGAACAGGGTTGGCTCCCAGTCACCCTGCTACAGTCATGGATTTTTAAAAAAATATATAATTATTATTTTTTTACTTAGCGTGCTCTCAAATGAGACATGTCCACTCACATTACCATTTTCTCATTTACTGCTACCATCTCCTCTTAGCTTTCTATTTTTCTCTCAATGGGTAGCAATGCATAATAAAAAATAATTTATTAAGACACTAAGAGCTGTGTTTTAAATTTTACAGATGTTTTAATGCTCTACTCACTACTTTTCTTATCAGCCATCCAAGCCATCCAAGCCAGCTGTCACCACAGAGTCATATGACCTCCCAACTATGTATTGCTCAGACTAGACAAGTTTCCAACCTGAAGAAAGATTAAAATCCTCGGTTTTTTTCCTCTGCCCATTATATGTATCATGGAAACCTGGCTGGAGATGGAGTCAGGGCCCATTCTGGCTGACCTTGTTCCGGCCGGGTATTCCATGGAGTATCAACCATGGTTGGAGGGGGTGGGGTGTAGCCATGATATTTAGTGAGTCTTGGGTTGCTCGGAGGTATCCGGTGCAATCTATATCAGGTATTGAGGGTCTCCACCTGGTGTTGGAGTTGGCTGGGGATAGTTTGTGGGTTCTGCTTCTGTACTGTGTGCCTATCTGCACGGCAGCCTCCCTGCATGCTTTAGCAGAGTTGGTGTTGGAGTTGGTGTTGTGGTCCCCAAAGACAGTAGTCTTGGGGGACCTTAACATTCATGCTGATGCCGAACTTAGAGGTGCATAGCAGGAGTTCATGGCCACCAGGGCAACCATGGGCCTATCCCAGATTGTTAGTGGCCCGACACACGAGGGGGGACATAGCTTGGACCTTATATTTTGCTCTGGTCTTGAGGCGGGGAGGGCCATTGGTGGGGGACGTTTCTGTGGTCCCTTTGTCATGGATGGATCATTACCTCCTGCAGGCCTCTCTCCCGGCACACATCTACCCTCAGAAGGGCGTGGAGTCAGTTCGAATGGTTTCCCACTGGAGATTGATGGAACCGGATCGGTTCCAGGACTTCCTGGGAGAAATATCCTCTGATCTTGACGGTCGTCCCATCGATGACCTCATTGAGTTGTGGAACATCTTGCTGACTGAGGCCATTAATCCGATGACTCTGAGGCATCTGCTTCCCAGGCAGCAGCACCGTAGGTCCCCCTAGTTTTCAGAAGGACTGCGGGTGCTGAAGCGGGAGGGGTGGCAGTTGGTTCAACGGTGGCATCATTCGTGTGCTGAAGCAGATAGATTTCAGCATAGAGCTAGTTTATGAAGCTCCCCACAGCTTCTTTGAAGATATGTTCTGGAAACTCGCTATTGAGGTTTCAGTCTGCTGCTGCGGCGCCTGAGGAGCCAGCAAGCCGGCCAGGCACGGGGCCAAGGACAGCCATGGCAGCGATGATAAGTGCCACGAAAAATGGCTGGGCTTGGGGATGTGCAGAGGGGAGTGCACCTTCCACCCATCCCTGAGCCCAGGCCTGGGTAGCACCCCTAGACTGAGCTGGGGGGTGCCCCTGAGCCAGGGAGCGCCCCTAGGCCTGCCGGCTGCCAGCAACTTTGCCACTGATGGGACAATGGGGCCTCACATTTCTCCCCTGCCCTGGCCCCACAATCTTTAAGGCTGGCCCTGCATATTGAACCAGATTCTGATTTGTTTACTTAGACTAGTACAACATCCCCAGGTTGGAGGGTTGGGGGGGGGGAGTGGGTCATAGCTATTATTTTTAAGGGTGAATTGATTGCTCTGAGGTTTTCAGGGCAGATCAAATATGGGTGTCACGGCCAGGCCTTGAACCTCTGTCCTTGGGGGCTTCTGGGAGGTGCTCTCGGCAGCCTGCGCTGTGGGCAATGGGCTGCAGGGGGCGGCTCTGTTCCTGTTCATGACACTCTCCCTTTTCTCTCCTACCTTGCTTACCATGCACACCTGGTGGTGGGTGTGGCCACACCTGCCACACTCTGATTGGTTCTGGGGAGTATTTAAGGACTGCTGAGGGTGGTGGCAGGTGTGGAGCTTCAAGTCACTTCCCCTTAGACTTGTGCTTGGCCCACTCACCTTGTTCTTTCTCTAGCTGCACCCTGTTTGCCCTTTGTCTTTGTTGGGTGTAGTGTTTGGTGGTGGTGAGCTCTGTGTACAGTTTCCCTCCCACACCCTGCCTTGTCTTCATGTTAGTCTGTCTCCCTGTTGTTCCTTCAATGTCCTACTGTAAGTAATCCCTATTGTTTGCTGTATTTGTCTCCCTGTTCCTTCCTAGTCTCTGCATTCTAGTTCTCTTTATTCTTGTCCCTCGCTCCCAGGGCTCCCTCGCCTTGGCCCCCTCCTAGCTCCCAGGACTCCCTCACCTTGGCCCCCTCCTAGCTCCCAGGGCTCCCTCACCTTGGCCTCCTCCTAGCTCCCAGGGCTCCCTCGCCTTGGCCCCCTCCTAGCTCCCAGGGCTCCCTCGCCTTGGCCCCCTCCTAGCTCCCAGGGTTTCCTCGCCTTGGCCCCCTC
>QEPC01011901.1:17551870-17653816 GCA_003113815.1 Sphenodon punctatus | reverse complement strand
CCTTGCCCCCCTCTTGCCCCTAGGGTTTCCCGTTCCCCAGTCTTGGCCCCTTGTCCCCTAGTCTCAGTTTCTCGCTTCCTAGTTTTGGCCCCTTGCCCCCTTGCTCCCTAATCTCAGTTCCTCGCTCCCTAGTCTTGGCCCCTTGCCCCCTTGCCTTGGCTTCTCAATCCCTAATCTTGACCCCTTGCTCCCTTTCCCCTGGCTCCTTGTTCCTTACCCCTGACCCCTTGCTCCCCTGCCTTTGGTTCCTTGTCTCCTTGTCCTTTACCCCATATCCCTCATTCCCTTTCCCCTGGTTCAGTGTTCCTTACCCCTGATCCCTCGCTTCCCTTCCTCTGGTTCCTTGAACCCTGCCTCTAGTTCCTTGATCCCTCACTTCTGGATTCCCTGTCCCTTGACATCAATGATGAGCCGTAGGCGTTCTTAGACCAGCAGTGCTGGAATCCATGCTGAACACCCTAGCTCCTTGGTATTGGAGAGCGGCTGAGAGGTTTCCCCGTGTGTACTAAGGGACATCCCAGATTCCCTCCACCTCGTTCCCCCCTCCTGTCTACCCACTCCCCCTTCCCTTTCCCTGGCTCCACCCCCGGAGCCTGACAATGGGTTAGAGGACCTCCATCTTTTTTTTGATTTGGCCAGAGATGGATCAGGTGGTCAGGATAGGGACAGGTTAGGGATTCCGCTAGTGTACCATGCACCCTACTGTACAATAGCATCCCTGACTGCTCTAGAAGCTCTAGTCTTGGACTTGGTCTTGAGGTTCCCTAAACCTATTCTTTTTGGGAACTTCAATATGCATGCGGAAGCTGGATGGCATGGAGCAGAGCAGGAGTTCATGGCCGCCATGGGTCTGTCCCAGGTGGCAGTAGGCTGAACACATGAATGGGGGAATACTCTGGACTTAATGTTCTGCACTGACCTTGAGGCAGGGAGGGGTGGGGGGGTGTCAGATGATTGCGAGTGTGAAGTGTTCACCCTTGCCATTATCAGACCATTACCTTCTGTGAGCCTCCATCTTAGCACACCAGCCTGACAATAGGGGTGCTCGACCAATTAGGTTGGTCCACTCTTGGAGACTTATGAAACCTGAGAGGTTCCAGAATGCTCTGGGGGAGATCAACGGCTACTCCATTGATAATCTTGTGGCCTTTTGAAATGATTGGCTAGCGGGGGCCATTAATCAGGCCATTAATCAGCTCCTAGGCATTCTCTTCCAGCATTTCGCCACCGCAGGTCCCCATGGTTTATGTAGGACCTGGGGTGGTTGAAGTGTGAGGGAAGGTGGTTGGAGCGATGGTGGTGCCACACTCGGACTCAAGATGCAACCGATTGTCTTGAGCATGAGTGCAGCACCACCATTGCTCCAACCGCCTCCCCTCGCGCTCCAACCACCCCAGGTCCTTAATAAACTATGGGAACCTGAGATGGTGAAACGCCAGAAGCGGATGCCTAGGAGCCACCTCATCAATGATCCCCGCTAGCCAATCATTCCAAAAGGCCACGAGATCATCGATGGAGCAGCCGTCTAGGTCAGCAGCTATCTCCCCCAGAGAATTCCATCTCCTGGAGCGGACCAACCTAACTGGTCGAGCATCCCTACAGTCAGGCAGGCATGCTAGGATGGAGGCTCACAGGCTGCTCAGTCGTGTCCAGCATAGCTGTTCTGGGTGGTGAGGGGTCTGGTCAGTCCAGCCTGTCTCTGCCTGGAACCAGATTCGTCCAAGGCCCGCTGTGACATGTTTTTGGTGTACTTTGCGGATAAAATCACTCACATTGAGCATGACTTCAACTACACCATTTTGAAGGCAGTGGCTGAGCCAGAGGTAAGGAATGCCATGTCTGGTCAGAGTTTGTGGGATGAATTTCAATTGGTGACACCTACTAAGGCAGCAGATGCCCTGGGGTCTGTTTGGGCTACAACTTGCGAATTATTATTATTATTATTATCAACAAACATTTATATAGCGCCAGCAGTGTACCTGGCACTTTACAAAGTAATAAAATAGACACGGTCCCTGCCCCTAGGGCTTACAATCTGAGAGACAGGAGCTGGGGGAGAGACTTAGGAAGGGGAACAGAGGGAGAGACAAGGGGTCTAACATTCATGAAGATGCGAGGTCTCAAGTGCACGTACTTGGCTTGGTTACGATGAGAATGACAGCAGGCAGGTCCATGTTGCAAGGATAAGGGTAAACCGATCGTAGGTATAGGAATAGTGGCTCAGCAGGATAAAGAGTCAGACAGAGCAGAGCGAAAGAGGTGAGTTTTAAGGAGAGATTTGAAGGTATGAAGGGAGGGGGCAAGGCGGATGTGGACAGGGAGGGAGTTCCAGGCATGGGGGGCAGCAAGTGAGAAGGGACGAAGGCGCTTAGGGGAGCAGGGAAGGCATGGAAGGGTGAGAGAAAGGACAGAGGAGGAGCGAAGTGCACGGGCTGGAGTATGGAGGGCGATAAGTGCAGAGAGGTAGGGGGGAGCAAGGTTGTGAATTAGATCCGTGACCATCCTGGTTGGTGAAAGCCTCCAGGGAGACATGGGGACCAGTACTGGTGAGGGTGACCATCGCCTCCCTTGGGGAGGGGAGCATGCCAAGCTGCCTCAAAGAGGCTGTGCTCTGGCCTCTCCTCAAGGAATAATCACTTGACATTGGCACCCTGGCACTCTATCAGCCTATTCTAACCGTACCTTTTTAGGGAAGGTCATTGAATGGGTGGTGGCCTCTCAGCTGTGGGCACATTTGAATCACACAGTTTTTCTGTATCCTGCACAGTCTGGTTTTCATTCAGCTTATGGCTAGGGCTGAAACTCACCCTCACATTCTCGCATAATCTTGGAGAGAAACAGCTTCTCACTGGGCTTATGCAAGAAGGAGAACAAGTTGAGAATCTGCCAATTCTTGAACTGTTCTTGTGTGGAATTCATGCGGTTGAAAACCAGCACTGCGCATGGATCACTACAGCCATTCTGCCCACGCAGGGGCCATAGCAGACATGCATAGTACTGGGTTTGGGGTTTTAGGGTTTCTGGAGAACCCTCAAAAATTACATTATGCATGCGCGAAATGGCCACTGGGGCCTGTGCATGGACAGAATGGTCATAGTGGCCATTTTGCACATGCACGGTGCCGTTTTTGAGAATCTCGCAAGATTCTTGCATACCCCAGTGAGAATGTGGAAGATCTCGCTGGAGGGTTGCAATATTCTCATAGAGTCTCACAAGAATGATTAACATTCTCGATAAAGCTCTAGCAATGGTACAGAGACAGGGCTTGTCGGCTTGGTTGACGACCGTCAGGTGTTTGATGGGAAGGGAGGGGTGGGTGGGTTGGGTTAGATGGGCTGAGGGGAACTGTCTTACTGCACATGGGGTTTATTTTTATGATTATATTTATATGTTTGATATTTTTGCATATTGATTTGGTTTATTTTATTGTATATTGTATATTGTTTTATACTGATGTAAGCCACCCCAAGTCACCATTGGCGAGAGGGTGCAGGGCATAAAGTATAATAGATAGATAGATAGATAGATAGATAGATAGATAGATAGATCCAGCACAATCACAGAAATTATTCAGCAAATAAGGCACTAATCCATATTAGTAATGACAGAATCTGCTTGATAGATAGGGACAGCAGTTTATGGTCTTTCTGACTTAATGTAGACAAACTGTTGATGCATGAGATTTAGCCTCATGCCCTTTTCTTAGGGTCTAAATAGGCTGAGGATGAATTAATTCAAATTAGTGGAAGATAAGACATCCTTACTCTAGTCAGTTATGGTGGTTTTTATAAGTGATGGTATGGATGCTATGTTTTATTGAACCAAATTCTGTTTGGGAGAATATGTCCTTCATCTGGTTTGTAAAAGTTAGAACAATAGAATTAGACAGGTCTATAATTCTGACTTCTCATGGACCTGATTTCCCCTGTGTAGTTCCCAAGCTTACATATTCTCACCAACAGAAGTTAGTCCAGTGAAAGAGATCGTCAGAACTACTTTGCCTCCACCTCTTACATTTTGAACCAATACAACAATCACACTCTTGCTAGACTTCAATTACTTAGAAAGGTGATATTTAATTTCCGCAACTTCTGGCAAGCCATAACCTATACATCATTCATGCTTGCGCATTTTATTAATAAAGTCATCTAGTTTACTTCTTAATGATTTATTTTCTTGCATTAGTGTAACAAGCAGGTCACCTTGGGCTCTAATTTATTACCTAATTTCCAAACAGTGTTCCCAACAGATGATACCTGAGTACCCATTGTTTCCCCTTTCATTTTCCAAACTCGTGACAGCTTCCTGGCGACTCTCCAGCTTTTTTTATTTGTAGTATCTTTATCCCCACGAATATGCCATGAAGCGGTTCCTCTAAAGTGTTCATATACTTTGGTCAGCAGCTCGGAGTGGTGATAAAAATAATAAAATATTGCAAGGGCAAAAAATCGAGACAGGATTAAGGAAATAAATTCACCCTTTTAAATCAAAATTCAGCTTGGGTGAAGTACGTGTGTGCCATGAAAAATGGTCTCGGAGTAGATTTTTTTTCTCTTCATTTTTGTATATAAAAAAGCAGCCCAGTTGGTTATTAAAACAACACTTGACTAAGAATTTATATATCAAGTTAGAATTTGGACCATGATCCAGAATCCTGTGAAGATGATCATATGGCTAGTGCTACTGAAGCCATGGAAGTCTTTAAAATATTTGAGCTCAAATGCAAAAACGTATTTATTTAATTAATTACATAATTAATTGATTGATTCATTAATTTGCTTGTTTGTTTATTTACATTTCTACCCTGCCCATTCCCTTGAGGCTCAGAAGGGGTTAACAAGGCAGAAAATAACCCCAAATATTAAAATACTCAAATAAAAACAAATAAAATCCCCTAATCCACAACACCCAGACTCTAGCCCTCCCTGTCAAATACCTGTTCAAAATAAAAGGTCTTACATTGCCTTGGAAAGATGAGCAGGCTCAGACTTAGATGATTCTCCAAAGGGAGGGAGTTCCATAATTGCGGGGCAGCCTTTGAAAATGTCTCTCTCCATGCCCTCATTGCAGAAAATTGGCAGGCAGATTGTACCCGCAAGAGGGCACTCCTGGCGAACTAGCGCTGAAACCGAGGACCTGGAAAGTTAAGCACACCATCAAAGAGGCCTCCTCAATCCCCCCCCCAATCAGAAAAAGTTGACCTGGGAAGTCGACAGCTCAGCTGAGTAGTGTGCAGGTCAGGGAGGAGCCGGGAGCAGTGAACATCAACTGGATCAGAGGAGCAGCAGCTCATCAGTGAAGAGATTCAGCCCAGGGAATTGCAGGTGCTGGATTCAGCAGAGCCTGGTGCCCCAGTGATACCTGCATTTTTGAGCACCAAGCACCCAATTCTGGTTGCCCACTAAGGAATGACCAAAAATGTGGGTATTAACCAAGGTCAGCTCAACTGCTGCCCTCAGAGGCCATCATGGAATGTGAGGTAATAACTGGTCTTTCAGATACTTGATCCCAGTCCATTTACGTCTTTATAGGTGAAAAATAGGGCTAAAACTCATTCTCCCCATAGGGGAGAATATCATCAAGAACTGCTTTCTCACTGAGATTCTCGAGGTCAAGAATCTCGTGAAAATTGGCGTTCTCACCAGCGTTCTCAGCAATATTCCCGAGAATCTAAAAATGGCCCCCAAACATTTTGGATATTTGCAAAATGGCCACTGGGGAATGTGGTGCTGCGCATGCACAGGGTGAACGCATGTGCAGAGCATTTTAGGGTTCTCAGTTTGACAAGATTTTCAAGAAACCTCCAAAACAGCTCTGTGCTTGTGCAAAATGGATGCTAGCTTCGGTGGCCATTTCGCGCGTGTGCAAAGTGTTTTCAAGAATCTCGAATGCTTCTCACAAACCTCACCAAAAACATGTGAGGTCTTGTTGGGGCTTGCAAGAATCTCATCGATTCTCATGAGAATGCACCGCACGTGGTGTTCGATTTGGCTGGGGGCAAGCTAGGGGTGCTGCTGGTGTACCTGGCCCCTTCCTGCCCAGTGGCATCCCTTGCCGCTCTAGCGGAGCTGGCCTCGGAGGTGGTGTTGGGCTCCCCCAGGACTTTGGTTCTAGGGGACTTCAACGTCCACGCCGATGCCGGCCTTGTTGGGGCGGAGCGAGAGTTCATGGCCGCCATGGCAACTATGAACTTGTCCCAGGAGGTGATCTGCCCGACCCACGTGGGGGGACATACCCTCAACCTGATCTTCGGCTCTGGCCTTGAGGCGGGGGGTCCGGTTGTGGGGGAGGTGACAGCGGTGCCCTTGTCGTGGACGGACCATTACCTCCTTCAGGCCGGTCTTTTAGCGCGCCCCCTCCAGAAGGGGAAGGGACCAGTTAGGATGGTCCGCCCTCGGAGGCTGATGGAACCCCAGCGGTTCCAGGAGGTCCTGAGGGAGCTTACCCTGGATGTGGACGGTCACTCTGTGGATGAGCTGGTCCGGCATTGGAACATCTTGCTGGAGGAGGCCATTGACAGGGTGGCTCCGAGGCGCCTTCTGCCTCGGTCTCGTCACCGCAGGACCCCTTGGTTTACTGAGGGGCTGCGGTGTATGAAGCGTGTGGGCAGGAGGCTAGAGCGACGCTGGCGTCGGACTCGGTCTGTCTCCGATCGTCTTCTCCATAGGGCCCATTTGCGGTCCTATGTGGAGGCTGTGAGGACGGCGAGGAAGGAATTCCTCGCCGTCCTCATAGCGTCTGCGAAGTCGCGTCCAGCGGAGCTGTTTCGGGTGGTGCGGGGGCTGGTTAGTCCGGCCTCCCTCCGCCTGGATGGGGACTTGTCCCGGGCCCGCTGTGAGGAGTTTGTCATCTACTTCGCAGACAAGATCGCTCGGATTCAGGCCGATTTCGACGCTGGGTTGATAGCAGTAGGGGAAGAGCGCGGGGGGGCGGAGGGTCCGTCTGGTCCATCTTTATGGGGTGAGTTTCAGGAAGTGACGCCGGCCGATGTGGTGGATGTCCTGGGGTCTGTGAGGGCCACGTGTTGTCAACTAGATCCGTGCCCGTCCTGGTTAATAAAAGCTTCCGGGGAGACGTTGGGGACGGTGCTGGCGAGGGTGGTGAATGCGTCCCTTCGGCAGGGGAGGTTGTCGCCTTGCTTAAAAGAGGCTGTGGTGCGCCCCCTGCTGAAAAAACCATCGTTGGACGTGGACGCGCTCGCCAGCTACCGACCTGTCTCTAACCTTCCCTTTTTAGGGAAGGTTATTGAGCGGGCAGTGGCGCTCCAGCTCCAGGGTCATCTAGATAATATCGGGCTCCTTGACCCGTTTCAATCTGGGTTCCGCCCCGGCTATGGCACCGAGACGGCGTTGGTGGCCTTGGTGGACGACCTCCGCCGGGAGATGGATGCGGGATGTTCGACATTTCTCATCCTGCTCGATCTCTCGGCCGCTTTTGACACCGTGGACCATGGGCTGCTGTTGAGACGACTGCGTGACCGGGGGGGTCTGGACGGAACTGTTCTTGAATGGTTCCGTTCATTCCTCTCGGGGAGGAGCCAACGGGTGGTGTTGGGGGAAGAAACATCGAGCCCCCGCGCCTTACCGTGTGGCGTTCCGCAGGGATCGATCTTGTCTCCATTATTATTTAACATCTATATGCAGCCCTTGGGGGAGGTCGTGAGAGGGTTCGGGGTGCGATGTCACCAGTATGCTGATGATACTCAGCTGTACCTCTCGTTTTCTACCGACCCAGACCCTGCTGTCTCGGTGCTATCCCAATGTTTGGAGGCCGTGGCGGATTGGATGCGACAGAGCAGACTGAAACTCAACCCAGATAAGACGGAGGTAATGGTGGTGGGGAGGGCGAAGGGGGTGGTGGCCCCCCTGATTGGGGGGGTTTGCCCCCCTGTAGCTCAGCAGGTCCGGAGTCTGGGGGTCATTTTGGACGCAGGCCTGCGGCTGGAGCAGCAGGTGGAGGCAGCCGCGAAGGCTGCCTTCCGCCAGCTTTATCTGGTACGTAGGCTGCGTCCGTATGTCTCTGGCCCGGACCTGGCCTCCCTCATCCATGCCTTCGTCACCTCGCGACTCGACTACTGTAACGCGCTCTACGTGGGGCTTCCCTTGTTCCTGGCCCGGAGGCTGCAGCTGGTGCAGAATGCGGCGGCCCGTCTTCTTACGGGGACGGGTCGCCGGGAGCACATTACACCGGTGCTCCGAGCGCTGCACTGGCTGCCGATAGTGTGCCGGGCCAGGTTCAAGGTCCTAGTAATGATCTATAAAGCCCTATACGGCCTTGGCCCCTCTTACCTTAGGGACCGCCTCGCCCTTCGCGCCCCGGAACGACTCCTGCGGTCTGCCGGGGGTGCCCTCCTGGAGGTCCCCCGTGTTAAGCGGGGGGCCACGATGGAGCGGGCATTCTCGGTGGTGGGACCGCGGCTGTGGAACTCCCTTCCGGAGGAAGCTCGCCTGGCCCCAAGCCTTTTAACATTTCGGCGGAACTGTAAGACCTGGCTGTTTGCCCAGGCCTTTGGGAGGGAGGGTGGGGAGGGAGGATTTTAGTCCCCCACCCATTTATTTATTTTACATGTCTAGCCCTGTTTTATATTTTATATTTAATATTTGATTGTTTTTAAAATGAATTTTAGTGTATTTGATTGTTTTTATTGTTGGAAGCCGCCCCGAGCTGCGTTGCAGGAGGGGCAGGGTATAAATCTGAAAAATAAATAAATAAATAAATGCTTCTCGCAAGCCTCACCAAAAACATATGAGTTCTCGTTGGGGCTTGCAAGAATCTCGTCGATTCTCATGAGAATGCACCGCATTCCTGTTTTAGGCCTAGTGAAAACCAGCACCTTGAATTGTGCCAGAAAACTACTGGCAGTCATACTTTTGAACACTGGTATAATGTGCTCTCAACAACACACCCATGACAAAAGGTAGGTTACCACATTCTGCACCAGCTGCAGCTTCAAATAGTCACCATGGGAAGCCCTATGTAAAGCACACTGCAGTAGTCTAGTCTCAAGGTTTTGAAAACATAAAGACTGAAAGCATAAAGACTGGAGGGTGTGGGCAGCTGATATGAGGATGCCCCCTCTTCGCCAAAATGGAGGTAGTGGGCTACGAAAATAACGGTGGCATCCTTTTTGACTATGTTCTGTCCCTGAAAATCCAGGTGTCGGGTGTGCTTTAAAGATATTTTTTCTCAGCTATGTAATTTGTGTAAGCTACCCCCAAGTTGTGTAGAGTGGAAGACTAAATTTAAGATTGCACAGCTGGTTTTCAGGGCCCTGAACAGTATAGACCCTAGCTATATTGGAGACCTGCACGTAAAACCTCACTGATGGTTATCTGAGATCAGAAACCATCCATTATTTGGGGATCCTGCCATCACATCTTAAGTTGGCGGGAGCCTGGGCCTTTGTTGTGGCGGGCCCTTCAGTGTGGAAATCCCTCCCTCCAGATGTCCATCTCAGTTCCTCCCGCCTCACCTTCAAAAAGCACTTTAAGAGGGGTTTTAGGATCCACAGCTATATTCTGTTCTCCCTTTTTACCTTCCCCTTTTAAATTTCTTTTAAAGCCCTTGTCATGCTGTTTGGTGCAGGGGATTGTGGGTGGAGGAGGGCTATAACAATAAAAAAAAAATTATTATTATAAATGTTTATTTACATTGTTTTATTGTATGTTTGTAACAGGGAATAAAGGCCTATCCATTTAAGAGGCTCTCTGACCTGCTGGAGGACTGTACTGGGTAATGGTGCTGAGCAAAGGTGTAATTGGATGCATCTGAACAATTGGAAACACAGAATTTCTGGGATATTTAAGGGCTGAGAGCTCACTTGGCAGGCTCTGTTAGGAGGGTGAGCAGTGGAAGAGGGACTCAGACCCAGGATGGGAAGATTGGTGTGCTCTGAGGGGGCTGAGACAGCAATACAGTTTTGAGCCAGCCACAAGAGGACACCAGGAGATATATGCCATGCCTTGGAAATTCCCAGGTTGGGATATTCTTTTTTTTTTTTTTTAACCCCTTCCCCATAGCAAGGGCTTGGAGAACTATATTGAGAAGCTTGACCCCCCTTAAGGGAATATAGCCCTAAACATTCTGCTGGTTCAAGCTGGCTGTAAGGGGAGGTAGGAGGCCAGACACTTATTCCAGGCACTGATGCATGTGTTTGAGAACTTGTCCCAGGATCAGAGCATAGCAGTATTGACTCACTCTGAAATTGTGGACTCTGAAATTGTGCACAGTCAAACACTAGGGGTGTGCATGTCATTTTTGTTATTACAATAACGATAACTAAAATTGTCATTTTCATTATTTTTATTGAAATAACGAAAACAAAAAATAATAATAATACAAATAGAAAGAAAAATGACATTAAAAATAAAATAAAGGGAAAAACTGAAAAACATATATCCAGCTATAACATTTTTTTTTATTATTAAATTCTGATGAAATCTAGGGAGGATGTACCTCCAATGGAGGGTATTATGTGTACCAATTTTAGAAACAATTAGATTAAAGAAACTGAATTTAAAAGCAGTTCAATGTTGTGATGTTAAGAAAAGCTCCATACACATTCATGGCTACAACTTCTTCATATTTCATCCAATTTGTATGAATCCTGGGAATATTATGTCTCTCCACAATCTTATTATTCCTGCAAATTTTCAGAAATATTGGATAATGGGTCCTGATGGTATAAGACATTAACTTATAAATACATTTCCAGCTGTGACATTTTTATATTACAACATGTTTACAAGACATTTGTAAAGAATATATCACATATCTTTCCTGTCATCTCTGAGAAACTACAGCACAAATGATAAAGGGATCTAATTTTATAAGCAATTGATGTTGTCCCTTTGAAGACCATTATTCAGTTAAATAGAAGCACATGTAGTGCCAGTAAGAAGCAGGCACCTGGCATGGCAGGGGGAGGGAGGCTGTAGGAGGGAGGATGTGGAGCAACCCAAAAGACTGACAGAAACATTTACTTGCCAGTTACTGCATGCTTCCAACTTTACAAGACCAATCAGTGGTGACTTCGAGGCGAGCATAGGGGGCGGGTCTGAGGTTGGCATTGAAGGGACATAACTGGAACTTTGGGGATAGTATCCCAGAAATCAGTAGACATAGTTTACACAGCCAGGCTGGCCAGTTATCATCACAATCACATCCTGAAGCACTGTGACAGAGGACTTAAGAGAATCTGTATCGGTTCTTTCCCAAACAGATGCTACTGACTTCAAAGTAAGAAGTGAGGGAGAGATGTTGGTATGGTCACAGAATGAGAATGAGGACATTTGGTTGACATTTCTACTGGCCAATTGGCATCACAAACCGATCTTATATCACAGTGACATGCCATAGGCTCCTTCTCTGCATATGCTGTGCAGGCATATAAAATTGGGACCCTTTATTACATCTTTCTGATATTTGGAAGATACTTTTGTGATATACAGATGTGCCAAATTTCATGTATACTGGTTGGACGAAAAAGATGTTACAGTCAGACATACATTTATAAGTCAATTGCTTATACCACAAGAAAACTTTATCCAATCCTTCTGAAAGCTGTCAGAAGTAGTAAATATTGGAAGGGGCATTAACCTGACATGTTTCATCTACGTTAAATGTCAGGCAAAGAAGTTACAGCTAAGAATGTATATGAAGATTTTTGCCAAATAAAATAATTCAACTGCTTATAAAATTGGATTCTTTTATCCAAACCTTTTGGAATTTGGTACACACACGTCTTCCCATTGGTGGTATAAAGAGTCGAGGTTTAAGCCAAATATAATGAAAAACAAAAAAGGTACAGATGAAAATGTGTTTTCCATTGAAACCAATGGAAAATGAAAGCAAAAATGAAAACAACCATTTGATATATATGAAAATGAAAAAGACAGATTCAAATAAACAAAAAGCAAAAATGAAAACAACATTGGCCCCTGGTGCACAACTCTATCAAGCACAAGTAAGGCTTCTTCAGTCAAGGATTGGAGTGTTGCAGGTACTGAGTACCCTGAGTGAATGTCTCCGAAAACCCACCTGTTGGACCTCACCCACTACCAGTATTACTGTGTGGATTCCATAAATAGTCCTGAGCTCCATTTGGTGATATAAAAATAAAATTATTATTCTTATTGTGTCAACTATGGCAAGGCCGGCCCCAGGCATGTGCCACGTGTGCGGCTGCACATGGCCAGCAGGGGCCCCATGCTTGCCTGGCTGGGTGGCAGGCTGCAGCCAGCTTCTCCCCCAATAAGTTCTTCTGCTTCCTCTCCCTGGCTCTGCCTCTGCCTCCTAGTAGTGCTACAGCAGCAGCAGCTGGACGCAGCAGCAGCAGGACAAAGGGACACTGATCAGACTGGGAGATAAAACTGATTGTTTACGAACAACTCCCCACATGAGTGATCAGAAGGTTATTACCTTGTAAAGAAGGTTCTTCGAGATGGCTCCTAACATTCTCACAACTGGGTTGTGCACGCTCACCCTATTCAAATAATAGACCACGTGATGGTGTCGGGCTCCTCTATTATAAAAAGTACTGACTCTCCCCCTCAGAATGACAGTTCCTTCCAACCCTTTCTAGGAATATAAGAAAATTCCATGCGGGGTTGGGTGTTGTGAGAATGTTAGGAGCTATCTCAAAGAACCTTGTTACAAGGTAGCAACCTTCTGTTCTTCTTCAAGTGGCTCCTCACAGGCCATTTTTACATGGCTCATCTGGGTGGGGGGTCCGTGGGCATGCTGGTGCGTGGGCGGGGCATGCACATGGCCTCACATGCATCTGCACTCACCCCCCCCACACCCACACCCACGGAGTAACCGCCATTTTCCCCAGTTGCTCCATGCATAGGAACGACTGGGGGATGAGTGGGGATGCATGTTAGGCGGGTGCGCATGCACCCCCATTCACCATGGGCGCGTGCACCACGTTGTTCACACGGGGCTCCCCTACCCATGAACACACAGAAATCTTTGATGTCATGGGTGGAAGAGGCCCATGTAAAAAGGGCCACATTCTCACAACTATCTTACTTATATTACCTTAGGTAGGAATTTAGGACATAAAGCAATATCTATTCTATGTTGGAAAATCTGCAAATATGGTTCTGAGATTATTATGACTGCTATTTCACTAACTCTTCTTAATGAAGTTATTGCTAACAGGAATACTGTCTTTAAACCTGCACCCCATAACCAGTTCATTTGCGCCCCCATATAATCAATTCAGGCTGCACTGGAGGCATACATTAAATGGTTATGGGTGGGCACAAATGAACTGGTTATGGGGTGTGGGCAGCGTGAACTGCTTATGGGGGCACAATTGAACTGGTTATCTATCTATCTCTTTTCATGGCATAATGTGCTTAATAGACTTGCTGCATTTTGGGTGTCTTGTGTGTTTGATAGCAGCACCTCTGGACCGGTCACACCATGTGTGTGCACAAGGTGCAGTTGGCAATGGCAGCAAGAAGCAACAGATCCTGAGGCCAGGCTGGCTAAGCTCACCCCCGCCCCCATTAAGGCAATGGATGCAGTCAGTTGCATTTTTAGACACACGTTAAAGTTCCAGATGTTTCAATCTTCTGGAGTTATAAGTCCACAAGTAAGTTCCGGATTAATTTTTCACACACACACTGTCCTGAGGCAGTTCCTGGATGCATTCTTCACACAAACAGTGCCCTGAGGCAGCCTAAAATAGCCGCAGCTGTAGACGTGACAGGCTGCTATGGAAACCAAGTGACCACAGCTGCCTCGAGCAAAGCCGTTTACCAGGAGAACCTTTTACATACAAAAGTTCTGGGAGAAGTATCATGCAGAAGTTCAAAGATCTGGGTGTTTAAGATCTGGCTGAGTGATTTAGACACACAGAAGGTTCTGGATGTTACAGCAAACATCCAGGAGAAATGTGTGTCTAAAACCACCCAGTCTCTCTGTGCCTGCCTGGCTGCCTGCCCGGCTGCCCTTGCAGTGGAACCACTCCTAGGGAGTGGTGGTAGATGCTCAGGTGGGGAGGTGGCCCCCTAGGAAGCATTGGGAGGCCATGCTTATCTATGGCCACTCGGAGGGGAGGAGAATGGGAATCCTTCCTGTCCAGAGGAAGTAAATTTTATGTAACGTTACACTTTTGCATAACTAGGTGGGGCCTAATTATGCACATGATCTCACAAGGCTTTGCACATGGCCTCACAAACCCTGGGGCCGGCCCTGAATTATGGTCCAAGCTCTTCTCATTTACACTGATGGAAATCTAAAGCTTATCCACTGAGCTGAATTGAATGGGTATGGATTCATATTAGTTCATACAAGAGCAAAATATAACTCAATGCTGTTAGACAGCTGCTAGAGGCATTCATTTCATTTTCATTATTATATTTAATCACTAAAACAAACGATGGCCAGTTCATTTTAGTAATTAAAATACATGGTAACGAACGCAGAAAAAAACAAAGGGAAAAAGTGTCAATTTTTGTAACCAAAATAAAAAATATTTAAACAACAACAACAACTACAACAGCAAACAGTGCATGTGCAAAAATGGCCACCAGAGTCATTTTGTGCATGTGTGCCCTTTCCCAAAATGGTACCAGCAGTGTCGGCACCATTTTGGAAAAGGGCGGCCAGTCTGCCATTTTGCGCATGTACTGACCGCCTGCCCTTTTCCAAAATGGCGCTGATGCTGTGCTGCCATTTTGGGAAAGGGATGTGTATGTGCAGAATGGTCCAGTGGCCATTTTGTGCTTCCACAGTGATCTGTAATTTGGTTTGTTTTTAATAAAAATAAACAACAACAAAACAAAACTGAACATTTTCCTTTACAAAAAACCCCAAGAAAAATAGCATGGTTTTTGAAAGCAAAAATGAAAACAATAACAAAAATTAACAGGGTGCCTACTGTACCCCCATAACAGCTGCAGGTTCCAACGATTGTTGAGGATAGACTGATTGATAACATAAGTTACACAGTCATGCAGCTTTGCAAAAATTAACAATCTTAACCCCCTACATTTTGTACAGTTTCTTTTCTCTTGGCCAACACTAGAATGGCACTGCTCAGGCCATGTCATTGAACTGGCCCAAAGTAGAGTCAGTCATGCTGCTGAATTCAACCGGAGCAACGATGAAACATTTTTCATTTCCTTGATAAGATAAATCATGTCATCTGCACTTGATAAGTCAATGTTCCTTGTGGCTCTAGGGCCTTCTGTTGCAAAAAGCCCGCGGAAAAAATACGTCTGCATCAGGTGGTTTGTAATGAGCTATTGTAACGCTTGTGAAATTGCTTAGAAAAGCAAGTTACTAAATTAGTTTGGTTTGTGGCTGTTGGCATTGGACTTCCGACACCTCTCCATCCATCCAGCTATTTTAATAGGAGTGAATGTAAGACAATGTGGGGGAAGGTTTAGCACTGTTTTCAGGTGATCTTTAAAGATTAAATAAATATCTGTCCAGTCAGCCCTATATGACCCATGATCCAGCATGAAGCGGATACAAACTGCCATCTGATCCCTGCTTCTTTCAGATACGCACTTTGGCTTCTATGGTGCAACACCACATGCGTGTTTATATAAATGCCCCTCATTTGAAAATAGGTTGTCAGAAAGGGAACAGAGGCACATGGTGAGGAGGATTAAACTCTTGTTGAAGCTGACCCAAATCAGAGACGGCCTTAGAATTTGCAGGGTCCAGGGTGAAAATAAACTATGGGGGCCATATTGTCATGTCTTTCATAGCCCCTGCCCTTTAACCTTTTTCTGCATGGCTCTACTCTCCTACCCTAGTTGGTGAGGCATGGGGAAGCAGCTGCTCTGGGGGCTGAGAGTTGCAGAGCCCTATAGAAATAGCCCATCCCGAGCTCCTGAGGCTACAAGGATTGGCTTCCCTGCAGGGCCACCTCCAACTATGGGACCCATGGCCCATGGACCCTACTGGCCCTGCTTAAGGCTGGCTCTGACATCTTGCCTTGCATTCTTTCTTTTTGCTCATTTTATAAAGAATTAATTTCTGGACACACAAAGTTCGACTTTTACTTAAGGATTTCCATTATCATTCCAACATCAGACAAAGATTTCTTATTTATTAGAGCTGCTTAACAAATATACATATTTACACACACATCAATTTTTGGAAGCCAACATAGCTAACTCTATTCCATCTGTCTCCCTCCACCCCCTCCATGTACACCATGCACTTGGCCCTGTCCAGAAATCACATTGAAAATTCTGTTTGGAGCTGAAATGGGTCGCTCACTAGCTGCCCATGAATAATACATTTTTGAGAACCATCTTTGGAACTCAACGGGCTACCCCATCACTGATCAGGTACCCGGATACCTGAAAAATAGGTCATTTAAGGTACTGGTTTTTCTGTTTTCTAGTTACCAATCAATAAGTCGGGACAGAAAACTGAAAGATTGGAACCAGAAGTTGATATTCCAGGACTTAAAGGTGACCCTCTGGGACATTAGGTACCCAAATTGGGTTTATTGGTAATCAATATTTTTGAGTCAAATCAGGTACCAGAACTTCAACAGGTAGACCCGTTTTTGCAGGTTCTCATTTCAAAATTAATTCTGTTCTCTTCCCCTTTTATGCTTTGTTCACCATACACTTAGATGTGGACAAATCCACAGTGGCAGTGCATCAGAATCTTCCACTTAATGGGTGTTTTTACATACAGATTTCTCCTGCATGTTTTCTGTTACATTTTGAACTTTCTGTGTGTTTAATCACTCGCCCAGATCATAAACATCTCGCTCTTTGAACTTCTGCTTAGAAATTCTCCCAGAACTTTTGTGTGTAAAACATTGTCCTGGTAAACTGATTTGTTCCAGGCAACTGTGGTCACTTGGTTTCCATGCAGCCCCTCATGTCTATAGCTGCAGTTACTTTAGGCTGCCAGGCAGTGTTTTTGTGATGAATGCATCCAGGAACTGCCTCAAGGAAGTGTGTGTGTGAAGAATGCATCTGGAACTTACTTGTGGACTTGTAAACCCACAAGATTGAAAGACCAGCACTTTAAGATTTGTGTAAAAATGTCCAAATGTCTTCAGTGAGGACCCCACCATAGACCTCCGACATATTTCAAAACTGTCTGCCCTGTTTGGGAGTGTGAGCATGTTTGATGTCCTCACCCCCATCAGACTGCCATTAGTTGTGAAGGGTTGGGGCTGATGAAGCTGGGGGATTGGAGGAGCTGCTAGCTGTCTGCCTGCCACTCATTGGAGTTCCCTCCCTCTCTCCTCCTCCTCAGGTATATAACTAGGGCCTGGTGTCCTTGGGCACCAGCCCAAGGGTGACACCAAAGGGTGTTGCCCATTGGTGGGGCCATTCGTGGGATCCGTTAGTGGGTGTGGGCGCCCTCCCCCTGTGCTCTCATAATTTAGACTGCATTTATAAGCCGCAGGGAGAAGGATTGGGGATTGCTGCGGGGAGTTTACTGCTGGTCTCCTGTTCGCGGGCCGGCTATAGAGTGGAGGCAGACATCAGCACAGAGAATAAAGAGATGGAGTAGCACCTCAGGTTTGACTGGTGGGCGGCGGATATGACGAGGCAGAAAAAGAAGCCAGGTATGGAGATGCGGGCTCAGGCCCAGGCCAGACAACTTACGCTTGAGGACTTTCTTGGACATTCCTGAGAACTGGATAAATTGAAGGAGCTGGAAATGGTGGATCCTCCCAGGATGCCATTATCACCAAATATAGAGTCAGAGGTGACTCCTTGGACCCCTTTGGAAGATTCTTGCTTTGATCAGGTGTCTTCGCAGTTGGACTATAAATTGAACAATTCCAACAATCTTACAGTGAATAGGGGTTCGTGTAGGATGGGTGTCCCTAGTGAATCTTCGCTGTCTGCGGGGGATCAGTCTGCTAGTAAGGGGGGGACTTTCCCTACTTTGAGGGCACAGTTGGAGGGTATAAGCACACAGCTAGCTTTGCACTCCTTCCAATTGAAGGCTATAATGGAGGCCATTAAGGGCATTAAATATGAACGTGGTAGGGTGGTAAATGCTGGGAGCAAAAATCTTACCTCTGTGGCCTGCCAGACTCAGTCTTTGGCTATGCCATCTACAGGAGAGTGCCCAGATTTTTTGGGCGATGTTAATGCTGAAATTAACGAGGGGGGATTACCGCAAGCAAAACGAACTTTTGTTAGACCAACAAATGAGCATTGGGGTAATTATAGGAAGCAATTCTCTGTGACCAATACAGGTGAGGGGGGCCCTGTCATTTTTTTTAGACCCCTCCCATTGGGTAATTCCCCCCATTGGAAAACCAGGGAGGATATTGCCCACCACCTCTCCGCTATTTTAGGCTCCGCCATACCTT
Source organism: Sphenodon punctatus (assembly GCA_003113815.1). Classification (NCBI taxonomy): domain Eukaryota; kingdom Metazoa; phylum Chordata; class Lepidosauria; order Sphenodontia; family Sphenodontidae; genus Sphenodon; species Sphenodon punctatus. Next base: position 17,635,491 of record QEPC01011901.1, on the reverse strand, counting down.
TAGATCATATTGACCACTTCTTTCTGTTACCCAACCAAGGACCTTGCCAAAGGCTGGTCATCTCTTTTAGGGATACAGAATTAATCTCCCACATTCTATTTCATATCCCCCTCTTCTTTTCATGAGGGATTCAGGTGGGAGAGGTTTATAGTCATGGGGGTGGTTCTGGTCCTGGCCGGAAGGTGGGGAGGGTTGAGAGGGGGGTTAGGGATGGACGGAACCCCCCTAGGTGTTTGTATAAGATCCCCCATAGGCCTGGTTGGCGGGGGCAATGACCCCCTCAGCCACAGGCAAGGGAAAGGGGGAAAGCTGGGAAAATGAATACTGGACCGCAGCTTGTGCGTGTCAATGACAGACTGTGGAATTTGGCAATGAACACAGAGCCACAAGAGTACATGACGAAGGAGGTTTTTAGTAAGGAAGAGGTGGAAGTCCCACAGTCCGCTCAGTTTCCGGTCAGTCCTGATGGTCTCCCCATAGAGGAAGGAGGTAGGACAGTGTTAGAAGTAACCGGTTTATCAAAGGGGGACCAGGAGTCTGTTGTAGCAGCTTTGGAGGAAGCTGTGCTCGGGCCGGAGGCACCAGTGGAGAATGCTGGGGTGGCTCTCCAGGAGGGTAGCAGTACCCCATTCTGCGGTGGCATGGAGGATCTGAATCAAGCTGCTTGCCAGATCTTTGGGGATGTGGAACAGGATTTGGCAGACTTGCAGGTAACTGCAGTTCCTGGGGCAGGGCAACTTCAGGATAGTTCTGATATAAATAGCCTAACTGGAGAAGAGGAAATTCTTCCAGCTGGGCCCCTTACCCACCCACCCTTAAAAACCTCTGAAACTCTGCCCTCAACCCAGACAGTTGTGCTGGAACGACCTAGGGCAGACTCTTCAGGTGAAAATCAACAAGGTAGGGCTCTACCCTCCAGGAAGTGACTAGCCGGTGCAGTTGTTGATGCCCCGATCACTATCTGCTCGTGGAATGTGGCTGGGTGGGCTAGATATCTTGATGACCCACATTTCGTGCAATATTTGGCATCCTTTAATATTATTCTGGTGCAAGAAACATGGTCAAAAACCCCTCTGGAGCTGGAAGGCTATGTTGCTCACTTTCTCCCGGCAGTTCATAGGGAAAGAAGGGGGCGCCCCTGCGGGGGTTTGGGCTACCTTGTGGTCCAAAATCTCCCATTTAAGATTCTCGAGAATATAGTGTCCCCTCATCTATTTCTGGGTTTAGTGGCAAGGGTGGGAGCTTTAGTTATAATTGTTATTACGCTATATTGTTATTACGCAATGTGGGCTCTTTTCAGGTCTCTATGTGGGAGAAGCTGGAGCAAAAGTTAGAAGACCTCAAAAGTAGATACCCTGAGGGGCTGCTTATTGTTATGGGGGACTTCAATGCACGGGTAGGCCAGAATGATCAGACTATGGCCCCATACTGTGATGGATGTCCATATGTCCCACCATGCCTGCTGGCCCCTAGACGATCCAAAGATAGTCACAATCAGGCTTGTAGAGATGTCTGCGGCCCTTGAACTCTATATCTTAAATGGTTCTGGGTTTAGTGACCCAGATGGGGAGTACACTTTTGTTGGCCCTCAGGGTACGAACGTTGTTGACTTTATTCTGGTTTCTCCTCGGGTGCTTCCCCATATACCGGATTTTGCTGTGGGCTCAGTTCTGGTGTGGGATCACGTTCCATTGGTATTGAAACTCTTTTCCCCATGCCCTGACTCTGACAGTAATCAGGGTAATAGGTTGGATTTATCTTCTTTTGAAGTTGTGAACGCCCCCTTTTGGGATGAAGCCTTAGCAGCCTCCGTGGAGGCCTATGTAGCCCAGCCCAATGTTGTTCAGATTCGAGACAGTTTGCTGACCTCTGTTGACTACCAGGAAATATTGGATCTTTATGTGCAATTAACTTCTGATCTTACACTCCATATGCAGGGACTAACTTCTGGTGTGGCACCTGCATGTCTTAAGATTAGTCAGCCTTGGTTCGACAAAGAATGTTGTATGATGAGAACCAGGATGAAATCCCTTTATCACAACTATAGGAGGGGTGATAATTCTGCTCTCCTTGTTGAGTACAGATTACTAAGGGTGGAGTATAGGAAGTTGATCACCTTCAAAAAGAAGGCCTTCTGGGATAATCGATGGGCTCAGCTACTGGAGGCGGCCGATCTAAGGGATGTCCGGAAATTTTGGAAATTAGTTAATGGAGCTACCCAGGGAAGTCAGAGGGTAGTTACTCCCCCACTTTCACCACAGGGTTGGATGGACCACTTTGAAAAGCTCTATAATGATAAAAGCAGGGAGGATGTTCAGGACAATCTAGCCTTTAAGGCGGAAGAGTCCCCTTCTGGCCCCCAGTTTCTGAGGCGGAAGTTGAAGACCTGGTGGCCTCATTTCACAATAACTGTGCCCCGGGTCTGGATCTAATTCACACTGAGCAATTTAAAACGCACAAGGAATGGTGGATTCCTGTATTGGAGGCATTATTTACCGCAATAAATAATACGGGTTTGATCCCTGAAGTTTGGAACAAGGTGGTTGTAGTGCCCATTTATAAAAAGGGTGCAAAAGGGGACCTGGCCAATTACAGGCCCATCAGTCTTCAGTGAGTTGCTGCAAAAATCTATGCCAAGTATCTATTGGGGAAATTTACAGACTGGCTAGTGCAGGCTGAGGCCCTCTCCCCTGAGCAGACGGGGTTTCAAAAGGGACGTTCAACTATTGAACAATGTTATGTTCTTCAGCACTTAGTCAGTAAATATAGGGCTCTCAATGGAGCATTGTATGTTGCCTTTCTTGATCTCAGGGCAGCCTTCAACTCTGTCGATAGGGCTGTCCTGTCGGAAAAATTGCAGGCATCCTCTATTGATAAGCGATTGCTGGCCTTGATGCATGCCTTACATGCACATTCATCACTTGTGATCAAAGTAGAGCAGCAGGGGCATATTACATCTCCAATTAATACCACCCTGAGAGTCAGGCAGGAGTGTGTATTGGCCCAGGATCTTTTAAACTACTTCATTGACCCAGTAATATCTAGGATGGCGGAGTCTCACTTTTCCCCCCCAAAGTTGGTAACTCGGCACATTGTCTGTTTTTGTTATGCCGATGATGTTGTGCTCTTGTTGCAGACCCGTATAGGGCTCCAACATCAGCTGCAGGCATTTGCATTATTATTATTATTATTAACAAACATTTATATAGCGCAAGCAGTGTACCTGGCACTTTACAAAGTAATAAAATAGACATGGTCCCTGCCCCTAGGGCTTACAATCTGAGAGACAGGAGCTGGGGGAGAGACTTAGAAGGGGAACAGAGGGAGAGACAAGGGGTCTAACATTCATGAAGATGCGAGGTCTCAAGTGCACGTACTTGACTTGGTTACGATGATTTGCATTGTTCTGTCGTGAAAACCATCTAATGATCAATTATGATAAATCAAAAATCTTGGTGTTCACTTACTCATCAAAAATATTTACTTGGCATATAGAGGGTCACCCACTCCAGCAGGTGACCTTGTTCCGATATTTAGGACTTTTTTATACATCAGGTAGCTGGCATATGACTAGAGCTCTCAAAGCAGTTAAAGGCTCAGTGTAGTCTATTCACAGACTTTTTGTTAAGCATGGTAGAACATAAATTCTTCCTGCTCTGCAGGTATTCAACAGCAGGATCATATCCCAACTCCTGTATGGGGTGGAATTGTGGGCCCCTCATCATGCACAATTGGTTGACCAGATACAATCTACGTTTTTACAGAACCTTCTGGGTGCTCCTAGAGAGACCCCATTGGCTGCCATTAGAATTGAGCTAGGGCAGAGGCAATAGTCTCAAGTTGCTGATGAGATGGCACTTAAATTCTGGGTTAAACTGTGTTTTAACCCAGGTTTGCTTTTGTTGAAGGAGGTCTCAGGGGATGACTATATTAATCAATGGTCTCCCAAGACTGAGACCCATCTCAGGGAAATAGGAATTTCCACAGACTATTTGTTCCATAAACACTCCACTGTGGCCAGGAGGGAAGTAATGGGGCGGGTGCAAGATATAGACAGACAACTCGAGGTGGGCAAGCTTGATCCGTCTTCCCACATTCGAGATTATTTGAGGTGGACCCAAATTTAGGTCAACCCACTAAATATCTCACTGTCGATATTTCAGGGAGAGCCAAACAGTTAATATGCAGTGCTCATTTTAATGCTTTTCCCTCAAATGTCTTTGAAGGCTAAATTCAGAGTATCCCCTTTAGTGAACGTCTTTGTTCATTTCACCATCTGACAGCAGAGACGGTTAGCCATATGCTTCTGTCTTGCCATTTGTATGATGAGGTGCGGCTTACGTTTTTGGGCTCCATTATTGAAAAATACCCTGGAAGGACAGACTCTTGGCTTCTTGCCCTGATTCTGGATAGTTCTGATCCCATTATTGAAAATCTGGCAGCTTACTTTTCACAGGTCTTTTTTGGGCTTTATTGCTCCTTCACCTTAATTGTGGCTAAATGACATTTCTTTGATGTTAAGATGTCATGTTATGTTGTTTTTAGGCTGGCTACAAGGGCGACTTTTGGAATCAGATTTGTATTTCCTTTATACATTTTTGTATTGTGATTAGCTCTTTTTGCTATGGACAATGTATTGATTAATGTACAGGTAATATATCCCCTTTTTGGTTTGTAGGGAAATTTGATTTTTGGTCAACTATTTCATGGTATTTTATTTTTATGTGTGTGTGCTATACTGTATTTTATGCAATGGTCATTGACTATGCAATAAAACTGAATTGATTGACTGCCATTAACACCAGGCCTATCCTGGGAGCTGTTCCCATGGGGCGTTGGGGCACAACAAAGGCATCTTGCTGGACACCCTTACTATGGCAGAGGACCCCATAATCAGTCTCCTGTCTATTTAAAGACTGGCTGCCCTGCTTGTGATGGCTAGGCACCATTCCAGGAAGCCACCAAAGGTTAACACTAAAGGGTACAGTTGGTACCACTAACACCAATTGATACCCGAACCCAACCTAATAGACTACCAGCTCCCCAGGCTGATTCTCTTAACTGCAGGGCTGCTGCTCTTCTGGTCCTGTCACTGCTTGCTGTTCCCTGATCCTCCTGGCCTGTGTGCTGCTCAGCTGAAATGGGGACTTTCTAACTCAGCCTTTGCTGAGCAGGGGGGCAAGGAAGAGCCCCCACACACACATGGGTTCCCCATTCCCAGGAGGATCCATATTAGAAGAGTGCAAGGGTCTAATCTGAAGCCTTCTTTCTTGAGCGCATCTCCTTCCTCAGAGAAGTTAGCAACACACAAAGCTTGTACAATTTTCAAAGTGGTGCCTGAGAGGAGAAATATTCCCCACCCTTGTGTTAAATATTTGTCTATATGAGTAGGGCTGTAGCGGAAAGTTGCAGCGGTAGCTATTTCCGCTGGAAACAGTGTTTCCATAATTAGTGGTACGGCGTAGCAGAGGCTTTCATTCCGCTAGTTTCATTCTGCTACTTCCGCAGTTCTGCTAATTTCATTCCACTACTTCCACAGGCTTCACAAACAGCGGAAACATGCCATTTTCGCTACTTCCGCCATTCCGCCAGCACCACGAAATAGCGGAACAGTGGTTTTCCGACAGTTTCTGACAATTCTGCAGTTTTTATGATAGTTTCCGAATTTTCAGAATGCCAGCGGAATTAGCGGAATGTCGGCAGAAAAGCCGCGGTGTGGCGCGGGCAATTCCCAAATGGCAGAATGGAATCACAGCATGGTAAAAGCTTCTGTTGCTTCAGCCCTATATATGAGGTGATAATCAATCATAGAGAAGCTCAGGCATGGGGGTAGAACTGAAACAGGTACTTGATTTAGTATCCGTGGGTAATACCCACATTTTTTGGGTACCACATTCGGTAATAGATGGGTTATGCAGGTACCAATCAGGTCCCCAGAAACTGCCAAAGTTGATCATGTCCAGTTATGACTTTTTTTTTATTTTCCAGTTACTGATCAGATTTATATCAGGTTGAAAAAAAAAAATCAGGATGGAAATAAAAAAAGATTGGAACTGGAAGCCAATTTTCTGGGACAGAAAATCAATAAATAGGTGCTGGAACTGGATAAACCATAAGGATATAGAAAAAAAAATTGTTCGGGAAGTTGACATTCCAGGATATCAGGTACCTGAATTGGGTTGCAGTTGGGTACTGATTGGAAAGGGCGGGACTTGGCTGAAAATATCAGATACCGGTTGTACCAGATATCAGATCTCAGAATACCAGAATACTGGATTAAAACCAGTATACCAGTACCATATTTTTTCCCATTTAAATCAATGGGCAAGTTTTCCCATTGAAATCAATGGGAGAAAAAAGTAAAACCGAAATTACCTGTAATATAGAGACAAAATGTACAGATTCAATGACAGATTCACTTGTTGTTTTCTTAACTGCTAACCAACAGACCACACTTTGTGCTGACTGACATCACATGCCACTGTATGAGTGTCCTCCACTGTTTTTATTTGACACACTTTGTGCCCAGTAGCCCCCACAGCTCCCAATTAGCCACTACTACTTTTTTCTTTTAAAAATAGGGGTTTTTCCACAGCACTCGGAAGTCAGATCATCACACATACAGTATCACAGGAACTGCCAGTACCAGACTACACTTTGTGCCCAGTAGCCACAATGACCCCCAGTAGTCTCCAATGGCCACTACTATATTTTTTCTTTGAGAAATAGGTTTTTTTCCACACCACTCAGAAGTCAGATCATCACTATCACAGCAACTGCCAGTGGAGGACACTCATATAGTGGCATGTGATGTCAGTCAGACAACCATGCAGTTTAGTTTGCTACTAAAATGCAATCAGAGGATGTCAGCTAAGGGGCACCAGGGGGTCCCTAATAAAATAACTTAAAACCCCCAAAGAAAACATTAAACTTATCAACAGTTGCATGCTTGCACGCCTCCAGCAGTACGTGGCAGTCCTTCATGATGCCAAGCCTGCTGTAGAAATGCCTTCCAAGCCAAAGCTCCAGAAGTTCACAGAAGGAAAAAAAATCAAAGTTACTATTGGCCAGCTGAGCTCAGCCAAGTGCCAATCCCCAATCACATCCCTACCCCCTCTAAAAATCTTAAGGAGCCTTCAGGATTGGATGCCTTGAATTCAAAAAAAGGAACCAGTGCAAGGCAGGCAGTTAAAAAAGGCACCAAATGTAACAGTTTGTTACACAGGGAGGGGGCAGGGAGGGACTCAACAAGTGGTAAACAAAACCTGTGCCCAACTACTGCCCAACTGCCAAAAAAGTCCTTTAAAAAAACCAAGATCTGAGACCAATGCAAAAACCAGGTACAGCCTGAAATATCGGATCTCAGTTTTAAATCCGGTACTGCCAAATACCGGCAATATCGGATCTTGGGAGAACTGGTATTCCCACCCCTACTGATTGGTGTTGTGATGATTTAGGTACTGGAATTTCATCAGGTGTACCCGTTTATTTCAGGTACTCATATGTATGTGGCATGTATGTATGCACTTGGCTTATGTATGTATCTATGTAGCCCATGGCTAGTTTTTATTTGACCCCTTTCTGGTACCTTGATTTGGTCCCTGAATTTGGTTTATACAACCCCCTTATGAAGGTGGAAGATACAGTGGATTTTCTTTGGAGATGCCCTACATATAATGATCTGAGGAAAAGGTATCTAGCCCCTAAAAGTGAACTGGTTGGGAATGTGCATGATATACAGAGGACCATTTGGGTCCTCTGGAATATGTCTCCTAGGGTGTTGAGTGTTTTAGCATCTTATGCTGCACAAAAACTCTGGAAGAGTGCAAGTTAAACTGAGAGTACCAGGAAGGAGTGTATTCAAAATATTTTTAAAATCGCCTTGCTAGCTTGATGGATATTGGGGAGTTTTTATTGCCATGAATAATTTTCCTGAGCATATCTAATTATATGGAGTGTTATGATTCCCCCCTTGTGAAGGGGTTATTTTGAATATTTTATTGTTATGGGCATGTCCCTTTTGTATTTTAATTATTTGGCCAAAGGCCATAAATAAAATAACTAAACTAACAGTTCATGCCCCCAAAGCACCAAAATAACAAGTTCTGGCAAGGGGGCAGAGATGTGTGCACGTGTTCAAGGATAGGGGACAGCTCTATGGCACAGATCCATGATATCTCCCCTTTGCGGGAGGTTTCCAAACAGAGGCTGGTTGGCCATATGTCAGGGATGCTGTAGCTGTGGATTTCCTGCACTAAGCAAGGGGTTGGACTAGATGGCCTCCGATGTAACGTTAAGCTCTAAGATTCTACGATTGTATGATTCTATATGGACTCTTCGTTTCACCATCTTAATGCCCCAGCACCTCTGCCCATAATTTCTATTCAGCCCTCAGTTTGTACTAATTTTCAGTGTGACCCCTTGCAGGGAAAAGGTTCCCCACCCATTCCCTGGATGTTCCTGGTAAGTCACTTAGTCAGAGACTACAAGAAGAATTGTTTTATTGTAATAGGTGAAATTACATGCCCAGGGTGAAAATAAAATATATACTATGCGTGGCGGTGTATTCTCCTGAGCCTGTACAATCATATACTTTCAGCACCACCGCTAGCATCTCTCACTAGCTAATGTTTTCTTTGTTTGGGATCAGCTTAATTTTCCACAGTTGTCGGGCTGTTGTCACATAAAACTCAGAGGTTTTCAATTCTGGTCAAAGTGGGGTTTTGAGTGATGACATGCAATCTTTCTCCCGGACCTTTCACAGCTGGGTCTTTTATAGTTTTAGAGACCGAGTCTGCTTAAAAGAAGATCAGAGGATGCTTTCAAGTCAGAGTTTTCGCTACTCAAAAGGCATGAAAATATCTGTGACAAAAGTGCAAAATGAATAAAGTGCCTGGAGCGTCTGAAGTTTGAATAAGCCAAGAGATATGGATATCAAGTGTATGTAATATGTATAAATTGCTTCATGAGAAATAGGTTATTATTTTTTTGGTCAAAAGGGAAGAGAGAAAACCCTGTTTTCTTTTTTCTTTTTCTTTTTTGTCTCTGATTTCCGATAGGGCTAAAACAGGAGCAGACACCTCCCACCCTGCCTCAGCCAAGAGGAAAAAATTATTTAGTTACTTATTTATTTATTTAGATTTTTTTTTTCTTGACCTATCCCCGAAGGCTCAGGGTCAGAGCATACCAGATTTGGTATCTTAGGGTAATACCCACATTTTCTGATACCATTTTGGCAATCGAGATTGGTCCCCAAATACTGTTTTAGAAGTCACAATAGCAAATACCGACAACTGATATACTGAAATATGCAGTTAATGAAACCTAGTCACTCTCTTCACTCAACTCTGCTATATTCCTTGCTTGACAGCAATTCTATGCCTCATGCATTAAGTCCTGCTCCCGGGACCCCCACTGCCTCTTTTCCACTTTTGACTCCCTTTTCAAACCCCCCTGTCCTCCACCTCCCTCTTCTCTCTCCACTTAGGATCCTGCCCTCTTTTTCACCTCTAAAATTGGCAAGATCTGCCTGGATATCACTTTCAAGTCCTCTCCCCCTACCACTCCCCCCTCCCTTTCCCTCCTCTCCACAACTCTCTCCTGTCCTCCTTCCCTCCCACGAGGAAATTTCCACCCTGCTCTCCTCTTCCAACCCCTCCACTTGCCCCCTGAACCCAATTCCTTGCCCACCTCCTGACCTCCATTGCTTCCACCATCGCCCCTCCCCTCCTGCACATCATCAACGTCTCCATCTCAACCGGCTCCTTCCCCTCTGCCTTTAAACATGCCACTGTCTCCCCCATCCTCAAAAAGTCCACTTTGGATCCCTCTGAAACCTCTAATTGGCATCCTGTCTTGCTCCTCCCTTTTGCTTCCAAACTCCTTGAATGGGTTGTCTACTTCCATTGCCTCAACCTCCTCTCCTCAAACTCCTCCCTTGAACCCCTCCAATCTGGCTTCGTCCCCCTTCACTCCACTGAAACTGCTCTGGCTAAGATCACCAATGATCTTCTTGCGGCTAAATCCAACCGCCTTTACTCTATTCTTGTCCTCCTTGATCTCTCTGCTGCCTTCGAAACTGTTGACCGCTTGCCCATGCTTGAATCACTTCATTGCTTGATTCGCTTCATTCCCTGTTCAAAACTCTGCTGCCAGAATCACCCACCTAGCCCATTGCTTTGACCATGTGCACAGCCACTGCTCTCCTCTCTCCACTGGCTCCCCCTTCCAGGCTCAATTCTATCTCTCCCCCTCTCCCCCTCTGTTCAAGCTCGTCTCACCAACTGTCTGTCTGATATCTCCGCCTGGATGTCTCAACGCCAACTCAAACTGAACATGGTGAAAACTGAACTCCTTATCTTCCCTCCCAATCCTTCCTCTCCCTCTTCCCTGTCAATTGCCATTGACGGGGTCTCCATCCTCCCTGTTCCCCAAACCCGTAGCTTGGGCTTCATCTTCGACTCACATCTTACCTTCTAATCCTACATTGACTCCGTGGCCAAATCCTGCCGTTTCTCCCTCCGCAACGTTGCCAAGATCCGCCCTTTTCTGTCTGTCTCCTCTGCCAAAACTCTCATTCACGCCCTAGTCATCTCACGCCTCGACTATTGTAACCTCCTCGCTGGCCTTCCCCGCTCTCACCTTTCTTCCCTTATCTCTGTTCAAAACTCTGCTGCCAGGATCATCCACCTAGCCCGTCGCTTTGACCATGTGCACCATCTCCTCTCTCCACTGGCTCCCCCTTCCTGAGCGCATTCTGCACAAGCTCCTCATCTACACCTACAAAGCCCTTCACAACCTCACTCCCCCCTACCTTTCTGCCCTCATCTCCCTCCGAACCCCTGTTCGAGCACTCCACTCCTCTCCCATTCCCTCCCACACCCTCCCGCGCCTCCCCTGCTCCCCCAACTGTCTTCGTCCCTTCTCCCTCGCTGCCCCGCATGTCTGGAACTCCCTCCCTGCCCACATCCACCTTACTCCCTCCCTCTGTACCTTCAAGTCCCTTCTCAAAACCCACCTCTTCCGCTCTGCCCTTCCAAACTCCTGCTAACCATCCCCACCCAAGATTATCCCCCACCTGTTATCTGCAAACTCCCAATGTACTGTAACCAAGCCAAGAGAGTGTACCTGAGCTTTTGCATCCTCATGAATGTTGCAGCCCTTGTCTCTCCCTCTGTTCCCCCTTCCCTGTCTCCCCTCCCCCTGTCTTCTTTAGATTGTGAGCTCTCAGGCAGGGACCGTGTCTATTTTGCTCTCTGTAAAGCACCAGGTACATCGCTGGTGCTATATAAATACTAATAATAATAATAATAAAATGTACCTAAGTTGATTGGGGATAAGTTACCTTGCATGCTTTATGCTGATGATATGGTTCTGTCCTGTGCTCTCCTTATCAAAAGTCCATCTGCAAAGACTGCTTAATAGCTTTTCTGAATATTGTATGGAGAATGCCTTGGAAATTAGCATACAATAATCAAAGGCCATGGTTTTTTGGGACTAAGAAGACCTATCATTGGTACGTAGACAATAAGAAATTGGAGACGGTTAGAAGTTTTTCAAACGTAAGTCTCGCTTTCTCTACATCCCTAACATGGGGGGACCATGCGCAGTGGGTGATGCTTATGGGAACTCAGGCAGTAGGTGGAATTTTGGAATTTTATAATAAGTTTGTTAAGCTTTCTTGGGCAGGGGTCCTCAAAGCTGGCAAAGCTAAGTTGGATTTTATGTTACTTTACAGTGCTGAAAATGGGGCCTTGATCCAACATCGTTTGAGATAATAGAAAAGGTTCAGGCAAATATTTTGAGGAAACTTCTGGCTGTCCAGAGGAGTACACCACTATCTATAGCCAGAGTGGAAACTGGCGCTTTAATTATAGTTACTAGGGTTTGACCTAAGTCTGTATACTGTATACTGGTTGAAACTTAGTCCGCTTCTACACGAGCGGCGAGATGCAGCATGTTGAAGAAAGTGCTTCCTGAAAAGCCCTGCAAAGTGGCATTTAGACACACCAGAAAGAGTCAGGCTCCATAGGAATTGCAGCTTGTGCAGTCATTTTAGGCCCATTTTAGAAGCCTCGATATCGAAGGTTTATGCTGATGATATGGTCCTGTGCTCTCCTTATCGAATGTCCATCTGCAAGCCTAGATATTGAGGTTTCCAAAATGGGCCTTCAAAAAGACCATTCAAGTGGTGATTCCTATGGCTGCTAGCTACTTCCAGTGCATGTAAACACACCCCGCAGGGCTTTTCAGGAAGCTCATTGAAGAATGCGCTACATCTGGCTGCTCGTATAAAAGTGGCCTTAGAGTCTACTCTCTGGCTAGGCTCCCTAAGCAAGCTCTTCTGGAAATGAGCAATTCCTTGGCTTCCACAAAGTCTTGGCTCTCAGACATAAAACAGGCGCTGGAGCAGGTGGGTCTGAGCTCAGTTTTTCTTGTGGCTCAATCCCTATCTCTTCCCAATGAAAAACAGTTCATTCCGAAATGCTTTTTAGATATCTCAACTCAGGAAGACTTACCGAAGGAAAGGGCATACTATCACATTGCACTCTATAAATACATTCTTTTGGAGAATGTGCAACCATGTTACATGTCTACTATTACACGATTCTCCCCTAGAGAGTCTATAACAAAATCCCGTCTGGGTCAGTTAGATAGCAAGGTGCAAGAAGGAAGGTGGGATGGAATCCCCTATTCTGAAAGGTTATTCCCATGTTCCATGGGAGCAGTAGAAGATATGGTGCACTTTTTATGGGTTTGTCCTTTTTATCTGGCACCTAGAGACCTTTTTATTTGCTCTAGCTACTGTCCCGGTATCCTATTTTGATTCTCCCCTGCTCCCCCAACCACCTTTGTCCCTCTCCCTCGCTGCCCCGCACACCTGGAACTCCCTCCCTGCCCTCGTCTGCCTGGCCCCCACCCTCCACACCTTCAAGTCCCTCCTCAAAACCCACCTCTTCTACTCCGCCCTTCCTAACTCCTGCTTATTATCCCCATCCAAGATTATACACCATACACTCGCATTCTCCCATCTTACTTTTTAAAAAGTAAGATGGGAGAATAAGAGTGTATGGTGCTAAATGGAGAGCTAGACATTATAGGCATCACAGAGACATGGTGGAACGAGGATAACCACTGTAATACCAGGGTACAAAATATATCAGAATGACAGAATAGATAGAGTTGGTGGTGGGGTGACTCTATATGTAAAAGACAACATTGAGTCAAGTACAATTAAAATTTTAAAGGATGCAAACTGTTCCCTAGAATCTCTATGGATAGAAATTCCAGGTATAAAGGGGAAGAGTATCACAGTAGGGCTATACTACCGTCTCCCTGACCCGAACGGAGAGACTGATAAAGCAATGCTAAAATAGATTAGACAGGCTACTAAAGTCGGCAACATAATAATAATGGGTGACTTCAATTACCCTAATATTGATTGGGGGAATGTTTCCTCGGGGCGGGACGTGGAGGTCAAATTTCTGGATGCCCTAAATGACTGCTTCCTAGAACAGCTGGTTCTGGAACCAACGAGAGGAGGAGCTATTCTAGATCTAGTCCTGAGTGGCACGCAGGACCTGGTGCAAGGAGTAACTGTGGCGGAGCCACTAGGCAATAGCGATCATAATATGATCACATTTGACATAATTTCTGTAGGGAGAAAGATAAACAAAAGTACAGCAGTAGCATTTAACTTTAAAAAGGGAGACTATGACAAAATGAGGAAACTAGTTAAAAAGAAACTAAAAAGCCCAGTTGCAAGGGCTACAAGTTTGCAAGAGGCGTGGAGGCTGTTTAAAAGCACCCTTCTGGAAGCCCAGATTAAATGCATCCCGCAAGTTAAAAAAGGAAGCAGGAAGACCAAAAGTCTTCCACTGTGGTTAAATGGGGAGGTGAAGGAGGCTATTAGAGCCAAAAAGGCATCCTTTAAGAAATGGAAGGCTAGTCCCAAAGAAAAGTATATGAAAGAGCATAAACATTGCAACGTAAAAGTAAAGTGCTAAAAAGGCAGGCCAAGAGAGATTTAGAAGGAAGACTTGCTAAAGAGGCAACAACAAGCAACAAATCTTTTTCAAATACATCAGAAGCAAGAAGCCTGCTAGGGGGTCAGTTGGGCCAGTAGGTGACAAGGGAGCAAAAGGGTGCTCACAGAGGATAAGGACATTGCAGAGAAGCTGAATGAGTTCTTTGCATCGGTCTTCACTGCGGAGGATTTTGGGGAGATATCCATGCCAAATACTTGCTTTGTGGGCGAGGAATTGGAAGAGCTGTTACAAATCAATGTGACGTTGGAGGATGTTCTAGGGAAAATTGACAAACTGAATACTAACAAATCACCAGGGCCAGATGGTATTCACCCCAGAGTTCTGAAGGAACTCAAATATGAAATCACAGACCTACTGTTAGTAATTTGTAACCTGTCACAAAAATCTGCCACTGTACCTGCGGACTGGAGGGTGGCAAATGTAACCCCAATATTTAAAAAGGGATCCAGAAGTGATCCTGGAAACTACAGACCAGTAAGCTTGACGTCTGTGCTGGCCAAAATTGTGAAAACCATCATTAAAGACAGAATTACAGGGCATGTTGACAAACATGGCTTAATGGGGAAGTATCAACACAGATTTAGTAAAGGTTAGTCATGCCTCCCTAACCGGTTGGAATTCTTTGAGGGTATAAATAAGCATGTGGACAAGCGAGACCCAGTAGATATAGTGTACCTGGATTTCCAGAAAGCATTTGATAAGGTTCCTCATGAGAGTCTCTTGAGAAAATTAAAAAGTCATGGGATATGAGGTAGTGTCTTACTGTGGATCAGAAACTGGTTGAAAGAGAAAGCAAAGGGTAGGACTGAATGGTCAGTTTTCACAATGGAGAGATGTAAAAAGTGCTGTGCCTCAGGGATCTGTATTGGGACCGGTGCTGTTTAACGTATTCAGTAATGATTTGGAAAAGGGTGTTAAGAGTGAGGTGATCAAATTTGTAGGTGGCACCAAGTTATTCAAGGTAGTTAAAACACGAACAGACTGTGAGGAACTGCAACAGGATCTTATGACACTGGGTGTCTGGGCATCTAAATGGCAAATGAGATTTAAGGTGGACAAGTGCAAAGTGATGCACGTAGGGAAAAATAATCCAAACTATGCGTACATAATGCTGGGTACTAAGCTAGGAGTTACCACTCAGAAAAAGTATCTGGGGGTGGTTGTGGACAATACAATGAAATCCACAGTGCAGTGCGCAGCAGCAGTCAGGAAAGCAAACAGAATGTTAGGAATTATTCGGAAGGGGATAGAGAATAAAACTGCAGAGGCCATAATGCCTCTATACAAATCAATGGTGCAACCGCACCTCGAATATTGTGTGCAGTTCTGGTCGCCCCATCTCAAAAAAGACCTAGCTGAACTAGAAAAGGTACAGAGAAGGGCAACAAAAATGATCAAGGGCATGGAAGGACTCCCGTATGATAGGTTGGGGCTCTTCAGCTTGAAGAAGAGACGACTGAGAGGAGATATGATAGAGGCCTATAAAATCATGAGTGGTGTTGAACTAATAAACAAGGAGCAGTTATTAACCCTCTCAGCTAGTACTAGAACTAGGAGACGCTCCATGAAACTCATGGGTGGCAAGTTTAAAACAAATAAAAGAAAATATTTTTTCACTCAGCGTATAATTGTATTGTGGAATCTATTGCCAGAGGCTGTGGTAAGGGCCAGTACTATAGCTGAGTTTAAAAGAGGTTTGGACAAGTTTGTGGAAGATAGGTCCATTAACAGCTATTAGTCAGACAGGATCAGGGAACATGACGGGAGCTGGGGGAAAACAGCAGGGAATGGATCCCCCATTGTGACCTGTTGGGTGCTTCTCCCAAGCCACCGTGATTGGCCGCTGTTGGAGACAGAATGCTGGGCTAGATGGACCATTGATCTGACCCAGTATGGCACTTCTTATGTTCTTATGTTCTTATGTAATGGATTGGCTCAAGTCTGAGGCACCACATCATACGCTAAAACTAGAGTGACTTTCACCTGTAAGGTTGGTGTAGTAAGGCAGCAGCAGGCCCAATTATGCCCCCCCCGCCAAAAGGCAAAGGAGGGGTTTTCCTAAGCACTGGTCCTTCCAAGGGGGATCCTGGCCAGCCTTGGCCTCCCCCCCCATGGGTTGTGGTGCCACCTTGGCTTCCCGTGAGCCCTGGTCTCCCCTCCAGGAATGGCAACAGTCCCATCAGGAAGGTAGTTTTAAGAGTTTAAAGGGCCAGCTCTTTCCACCCCTGACCACTTTGAAAACTTTATTCATGGCACGGACCTTTGGAAGCAGCTTGGGCACTGGTAGAACATGTCCAGAGTATGTTGAACCAGTGCTGGGCATACTCCTTTACCTACCCATTCTGAAAATTTCTTAGCAGTACTTATGCCACTTTCAGACCTTGAGCCACTTGCTAGAGTCCAGGGCCTGAGGTCAACTGAGGCTTCTTGCTCCATGGTATGCCTCTCACTTAGACATTCTTCACTTCATTAAAATTCCACACTGATAACTGGAAGGCCAAGAATTCTAAGGTTCCTTCATGACTGGTTTGTTGATCTGTTGTGCCCTTCTCTGAAGCAATTGAAGTTGGCCATTGTCAAAATCATGATGCTGGGTTAGATGGACAGTGAATCTGACCCAGTATGGCACTGCTCACATCCTTTGAATCATCAAGGGAAATGACTTCAGAACCAGTAGGCAATTTTCACTTGTGAAGGAATTCCAGTGGATTGGGAAAACTAATCAGAGATATACCAAAGATAAATGTCACACAAAGTTAGAGATGAAACTAGTTCCTTCCAAAATGGTTTAACCTTTTGAAATTGTGGTAGTTGACCTGACCTTGTAACTAGCTTTTCAGAAAGAAGCAGGTACTAATTGGTACACGATTAGTGCCCTGCCCTACGAATAATCATGTACCAAAATACCATTTTTGGTCCCAATTTTCTTATTTTGAATTCCAGTTTTTCTAGTAGGGATGGGCGAACAGAACGTGGTTCGGCTGCTCAGCTGTTCGGTCATTCGGTTCGAAACCTGAGTTCGGGTTCGATGGTTCGATTCAGCTGAGTTCGGTTTGGGCGAATTTGGCCGAAAATTCAAAAATAGCGATATCAAAACCGAAACTAAACCGAAACCTAATTTTTGGCCTTGAAAAGACGATTTTACCACCCCCAAACTCATCCGAACTCATCCGAATATGACCAAACTCTTCGGTCATTCGAGAGTTCGTTTTGGACATTCGTTTCAGACATCCGAACAGACCGAGTTTGGTCTGAACTCCGAACATCTGAACCGCGTTTGCCCATCCCTATTTTCTAGTCCCTAGCCCTATTTCTTTACCAATGTACCATTTTACCAATCAGTACCAATCACTTCTGGAATTGACAACAATGACGGAAATGATGGAAATTCTCCATTGGATATGCCAAAGTGGCAAATGGGTGAAACGCATTCCAAACATGAAAATACCTGTTGATTAAGGAATAGGAAATTTGGACACTTTCTGGCATGCATTAAACTGTACTTACAAGTTTGGGAGGTGGGAGGTGTATGCAAATTAGGTGCAGATTTGATAACTTTGGAAAGACATGCCACGCATGATTGAAGCTTTTCGGTGCACTGAGAAATGTGTCATGCCGAGATACAAAATCAAGCTCGGTACAGTGCATATGTCAGTGCGCCGAAAAGCTTCAAACATGCATAGCATGCCTTTCCAACATTCTGAAAGCTCCACCTAATTTGCATGCCTGTCCTACTGCCCGATCTCATAAGTACACTTTAATGCATGTTGGAAAGTGCCCTTTGTTTCAGAAAAAGAATATACAACTGCAGCAAGAACCTCCCCAATCGAGCCCCACACACTCTGTTGGCTCCTTGAATATGGAAGGAATCTGTGGTAGCTCTTCCTCTCCCCTTCCAAAACAGGATGTTCTTTTTTCTGAAATTATGGGGAACCAGTGTTTCTTAATTGGTGACCTTGTGGCCAAATTATATGCTCAGCTGGAGGGCCTAAACACTAGGCTGAATTCCCAGCTTCTCCAGCTCAAAAATATTACCCATAAGATGAACGAGTGTAAGGCAGCAATAGAAGGCCTGGTTGATGTCAGGATTCCTGGACCAAGGACCCCTTGGAGTTAGATGGGTATATGGCCCTAAATTTACCAGCCACTAATTTTCAATCTAAAGGTCGGGCATGTGGGGGCTTGGGGTGCTTTTTGGCTCAGAATTTGATTTCTAAGGACCTTATTGTTATTGCTACAAATACCCAGAGGGGCTATTCATCATCACGGGCGACTTTTATGCTCAATTGGGCTGACCACTCTATGGACCAATACTCTGATATTCCTTTGGAGGTGCTGGGAGCTCAACCCAAACCTAGGAGCTCAAAAGACCTTCGAGTTAACGCTTCAGGGATTAGACTGGCCAATATGGTTGCAAGTCACCACTTATATATTTTAAACAACACGGGATACAGTGACCACATGAGCGAATTCACCTATGTGGGGACATCTGGCTCTAGTGTGGTGGATTATGTACTGGTGTCCTTGGCAGCGCTTCCTTATGTCGCAGATTTTGCTGTTGGGTCGGGTCTGGTAGGTGATAATCTCCCCCTGGCCCTTAAGCTGTTTTCAGTTGGAACCATTTCAGGGCAAGATGTCCCTCCAGATTTTGAAGTGGCCCATTTGACTATCCACAAGCCACCAAGATGGGATGAATCCCTCTCCTCCACGCTCATGGAGTGGATCCTTCAGTCTCCTTGCAGTAACCTGCGGGAGAAATTGCTCTCATCTACCGATATCAGCGAGGTAGTATCAAAATATAATCAACTTAGCTTAGTTCTGAGCGAATTTATCCAGTCGTTTAATAAGGAACCAAGGGTTCTTCAATCTTTCAAGAGCAAAGCCTGGTTCGATAAAGAGTACCGGCAAATGAGAACTAACCTCAAGGCTATGTATGGGGAATATAGGGCAGGTTTCTCTCCAAAGCTTCCTCCTGATTTTGTGGCTCTGAGGGTGGAATATAAAAAGTTAACCAGGATAAAGAAACGAGAATATGCAGAGACACAGTGGGGAAGTTTATTGCATGCAGCAGAAAAGAGAGATGCCAGGAGGTTCTGGCAGCTTGTAAATGGTGCAACCATAAGGGAGTCCAGTCTGACAATAGCTTCAGTTGGCCCACATATGTGGGTCAAGCACTTTCACGACCTATTTACGACAGGCAGTGGGGAGAGTCAATGGGTCCTTTAGATTTGGGTCCGTGGATACCCCTCCTTGGCCTCCAGTCGTAGCGAATGAGGTGGAGGCGTTAGTAGACTCCTTTAAAAACTATAAAGCCCCGGGCCCTGACCTTATTTACATCGAGTTTATTAAAACTCACAAAGATTGGTGGATACCACTATTGGCTGCCTTGTTTACAGCAGTAGATAACTCTGGAATAATTCAAGCCCAGTCGGGAAAGGCGGTGGTGGTACCCATATTTTAAAAAGGTTCTAGAAATAACCCATCAAATTATAGACCAATTAGCCTGCTGTGCGTGATGGGGAAAATATACACGAAGCTCTTGCTTGAAAGTCTCACAGAATGGATCCAGCAGGAGAAAGTGTTAGCCCCAGAATAGGCAGGCTTTCAGAAAGGGCGATCAACCATAGAGCAACGTTTCGTGTTATACCATTTGGCTAGAAAGTATAGAAGGCGGAATGACGTATTCTATGTGGCCTTTTTGGACCTTAAGGCCGCTTTCAACTCAGTTGACAGAGGGATCCTCTGGGAGAAACTCCAGAGGACCTCCATCAACGGAAGTTTGTTTAGCCTCATCCGTGCACTATATGGTAATTCCTTGTTAGTGGTCAGGGTTTACCACCAGGTGCATGTTACCCCCCCCCCCCAAATAAGCACTACAGTTGGCGTCAAGCAGGGCTTTGTGCTGGCTTTGTGCTGACTTGGACTCTAACCTTACTAACCTTACTATTACTATTATGAACCTGTACTGCTGGCTTGAGTGCACTTCTTCCTTGCTGTGCCATATATAGAGCAAGAGGGGTCCTTGGCCCCTGTAATTACTCTTGATACATGCTCCCTCCAAGGGCCACTCTGATGGAATAAGAGTCCTAGGTATCAGAAGGATGCCACCTGCTGAAGCGGGTGGCCCTCTATAACGCACACATGGAGTTTCTTCCTGTTACTAAAGGCCATAACCTTGGGTTTACTATAATTGATGGTTAATTTGTTATCTTTACAGAAAGCAGCAAAGGTAGTCAATTGTTTAACCAGACCTATACGTGTTTGGGGCATAAGTACCACGTTATCTGCATAACACAGACAGCCTATTACCCTAGAAGCCAACTGCGGGGGGCAAAATTTGAGGTCAGCCATTTGCGTGATCACTTTGTTGATGTAAATATTTACATCAACAAAGTGATCATGCAAATGGCTGACCTCAAATTTTGCCCCCCGCGGTTGGCTTCTAGGGTAATAGGCTGTCTGTGTTATGCAGATAACGTGGTACTTATGCCCCAAACACGTATAGGTCTGGTTAAGCAATTGACTACCTTTGCTGCTTTCTGTAAAGATAACAAATTAACCATCAATTATAGTAAACCCAAGGTTATGGCCTTTAGTAACAGGAAGAAACTCCATGTGTGCGTTATAGAGGGCCACCCGCTTCAGCAGGTGGCATCCTTCTGATACCTAGGACTCTTATTCCATCAGAGTGGCCCTTGGAGGGAGCATGTATCAAGAGTAATTACAGGGGCCAAGGACCCCTCTTGCTCTATATATGGCACAGCAAGGAAGAAGTGCACTCAAGCCAGCAGTACAGGTTCATAATAGTAAGGTTAGAGTCCAAATTTTATACGGAGCAGAGCTTTGGGCCCCTTTTTCCACTCAATGTATTAAAGTAACCCAAGATAGGTTCCTTATGGGCCTGTTGGGAAACCCGAATGGCACCCCACATGTTATTGCAAGGCTTGTACTGGGTCAAAAAAGCTGGTATCAGGTGGCCCTTGAGCAAGCGCTAAAATTTTGGTGCAAAATCTTCTCTAAACAGTGCCCACACCTACTAACGGAGGTCAGTGAAGACGCCTTTACTAGCCCTTATGGCTCTAAAATAGAGGGGCAGCTCAATGAAATGGGATTAACTAAAGAATATCTTTCCCATAAACTTCCTGGGGCAGTAAGAAAGGAGGTATTGGCTAGAGCTTCGGATATAGCATGCCAACTAGAGATTGGCAAGGTAAACACCTCCCCCCATGTTAGGGCCTATATAGAGTGAGCACCTAAACCCGGGTATATGACAGAATACCTAACTGCTGTAATATCGGTGAGGGCTAAACAATTATTATTCCATGCCCGAGTTAACGCTTTGCCCTCTCAGGTGCTGGAGGGATGATTCCAGGGCATCCCCTTTGCTGAAAGGCTATGCTCCTTTGATAATACTGCCACTGAGACCGTGGCTCACATCATTCTTCATTGCCACCTCTACGATGTGCCAAGGGAAAGATACTTGGGGGCACTGCTGGGAAGGTTCCCTGGCAGGTCAGATTCTATGCTTTTGGGCAGGCTTTTGGATGGTTCGAACCCTCAGGACATTAAGAACGTCGCATCCTTCCTATTGTGTGTATCCCACTACAGGAAGAACTTTTTGGAATTTAGAGCCCTGCCGGATGACTCTCTGATCTAAGGTAACTAGCGAAAGCCTCAGATGAGTCTCGAGCAGCACTCTGAAGCCCAATGTAACTTGGCCATTTCCTGTATCGAGCTACTCAGTACTAAATCCGGGCCTACTCCAGCTCGGTAAATTGAGGTAGCCAGATCATTTGTAATAAAGCAGGAGACGGTATATTCCTCTCCTTTGGGTCTTGAGATGACGAAGGGTGAGGCAGTAGGCACACTGTAATAGAGGTTTTAGGGCTGGAGTAATTCCCTCTGTAATTCAACCCTAGAGTTGCTGGTCTATTGACCGCACATCCCTCTATGGGTAGCACCCTTACATTTCCAGGGCTGTGCAAATATTTGCTTCCTGAATCTAATACTAAAACCTGAAAGTGTTTTCGGATATCCCTTATTATATTAATTTGTCATTTTGTGTGTATTATTTTATTGTTTTACATGTACTGTCCAATTGCTTATGTACAAGTTATTTGGCTGAGGATGTACACTCATTTGATGTATAATCCTCTATGCAATGGCCTTTGGACACGCAGAATAAACTTGAACTGAATGGAACGGAACGGAACTGCAGCAGAGGTAGTGATGTCTTAATTTCCTCTCTGCACCTGAACTTGTCTTTAGTGACTGGATTGTGGAACAAACCTGGCTCTTCCTACCAAGTTCTTGCGCTTTCTCTAAGTCCGCATTTCTTCTAGTGCAACTAATGATATTGCCGTGCCCGCTAATGTATTTAGCAAAAGTCACTCAGGATGGAAATGAAATTGTGAGCTAATGAAGTGCTCTTTGTTCATTTCAAAGCAAAGAAAATACCTCTCTAGGCAATGATTATGCTATTTGTTTTTACCCTACTGCCAATTACAGTTTGAAAAGATGTTATCTTCATGAGTTCATTTGGCTCGCATTGGCTCATCAGGGATAACCTGGGATAAAATGAAAACAGAGACGTTTTTAGATGTACTTGGTTTTAGAAGGGTGGGTTCAATTCTTGGAAACATCTAGGACCTATACAAAAGTTGCCAACATTTTATTACAAATATGTGAAGTCTCCAAATGCTCCTGCTTTGTTTCACATTTATAGGCTAGTTGGACTTCAAGTCACACCACACAACGAGCAGCCATCTACTTGCTGAGAATGTAGATGCTAGTACTATGAAAGTAACCACCCATCCCCCTGATTCCCTTCATTCAGGCACCTAGTGGGGATCTATTTTTGTTTGGATTAGAGTGGTGTCTATATATGAGAAGTACTGAATAGCTAGGGAGCTCTGAAAAGCTAATTGGCACCATGGGCACTGACCAGCTGTTGGCACAGAACAAACCTACATTTGGTCCCTTGAAAGAAGCAGAAAACAAAACATTTGCAACATGGCCGTTCCTGCTTGGATGTGCATAGGAAACCTTTACCTGATTTCCCTCTGTCTGCAATGAGGATGTCAGTGAGGGGGTCCTTACTGACTACTGACTAGTGCTTATGTCTGATATTTGGAAATAGGAACTCATTGTTGATTTACCATATGCTCACTTAAATCTCCCTCTCTCAACTATTCCCCTGCCATGCCTATGCCAAATATCTCTTGTGATTCACTATTTGATTAATTTGAAAAAAATGACCAATAGTAGTGTAAATAAAGGGGAGGAGAAGAGTGAGGGTAGGGGAAAAAAGAAGGCAAATATAGACCTGAAACAGGAACCTGCAGGAAATACTCACAATTACAGGTACCATTTCACTATCCAAATCGGTAACCATTTCAGGTATCCAAATATGTAACTGAATACTGTTTGAGTACTTAATTTTAAACAAATGTCAGTTTTCCGGCTTTCAAGTGCCTGAAATTATTTTTAAAATTGGGGTGGGAGGTGGGGGAACCACCTTAAATTTTCCAAAATCCAGAACTGGAAATCACAAATCTGGAACTAGAAGTCAAAAAAATTATGCAAAAATGGTATTTGGGTATTTCAGTATGTTGGTGTTTCTGGTATGCAATTGGACAACATTTCGGATACCGAAAAGTACCCTGAATTTTCAAGTCAAATCAAGTACTGCAAATTGGACGGGTTTATCTGTTTATGTGGGTACCTGTTTCAACTCTACTCTCCATCAAACAGGCCTAATCAACAACGTATAATACAATCTTACTAATGGCACAAAAGAGTTTAACTCCTTCCATTTCAGCTAACTTGGAATTGGCTACAGGAAGCAGACAAATGGCTTCCACTCTAATGCTACTATAGGAACAGGAAAGTGGCCCATTTTAATATTCTCAGCTGTTCTCATGGTGATGAGGTGTACCTGACCTACCATACCATACCATGCCATCCCAATTACTAGCTAAAACCCAATTCCTTAGTATAAGGGACTTACAGTTGATCTCCTCTAGGGTATATCAGGCTAAGTATGAAATACAAGATTGTAAATGCAGCTGTAGTTGTATAAGAAAGGCAATTCCTGGTTACCCCTACTGTGTGAAACAAGCTGAAAACAGACTGGTTGCTTTAAGAAGACATGTTTAGTGCATTTAGGGAGGAGATGACCTACCAACTAGAGTAGAACTGGGTATCTAATTTATTACCCAGGCATAATACCAACAATATTGATGGGCTACCCAAGTGTTGACTGGGTACCTAGACTGGGTACCTAATTAACTGAAGAAGTCAGATCTCCCAGTTGGTAAATTGGTAAATTACCAATTAGTAAATTGGTAACGCTGTTTGGGATAAGAGCTAAGAGTATAGAAACTTGAGAAATAGGGATAGAAACTTGAGAAATTTGATACTTGCAGTGAGTATTTTGGGACCAGAAGACAGAAATCAGGACATCCAGTAACTCATCAGGCACTAATTGGGTACAGATTAGTCCTCAAAGGTGGCAAGTTGGGCTGGGTATTGCAAATTTGACAGGTTCACGAAGAGGTGCGCAGCAGGGACGTTATTTGTTTTCATTTTCCCTTTCGTTTTTGTTTTTAAAGACTTGTGTATCACCATTTTATTCCATTCTGAAAAACCCATTTGTTTTAGTGTGATTTGTTTTAACCCCTTTGTTTTCATTTTACATTTGTTTCCCACTAAAATTAATGGGAAACACTTCCCAGGGCTCCCAAACCTTCCGAAAGTGGTCTCACTGTCCTTCTATTCCACTTTACCTTTGCTCAGACTTCTACAGATTGCCCCTGTGGTAGAAATATCACAGACAGATTAGCATGCAGCAGCTAGGCAGAGGACAGAGCAGGCCCTGGCAAACAGCAAACGCCAGGCAGGCACTATCATAGGAGGAGACAGTGGTGCCCCATGTCTGACAAGGCTAACTATACAGCATAGATAACTATAATGAGAAAGGGAAGGACAGTTGGTTCTGGCCCTGGGACAGACAAGGTACATTGAGACAAGGCAGGGGCAGTTGTCCTCCCAAATCCCAACAGGGCACCCCAAGTGTCTCAGGGTGTCCACTTGCAGAGAGAATACCCCAGCAGGGCAACACTGGCAACCTCAAGTGTCTCAGTGTGCCCCCTTGCAGAAAGAGAACCCCATCAAGGTACCGTTGGCACCCCCAAGAGTTTCAGGGTTAGGGATGTGCGAACATGGTTCGGGAGTTCAGAATTCGGACCAAACTCAAATAGTTCGGTCGACTGATCCGAACTTTCGAACCGAACTCGAATTTGACCAAACTGTTCGGTCAAATCTGAACCCGTTCGGAAGGTCAAAAAAACTGGTTTTGAATGTACGAAATCAGTTCGGAAGTTCAGAATTCGACCGAACTCAAATAGTTCGGTCAACTGAACCGAACTTTCAAACCGAACTCGATTTTCGAACCGAGCCGAACCAAACCGAATTTCCGAACTCGGTTCTGTTCGCACATCCCTATTCAGGGTGCTTCCTTGCAGAGTGATCACCCAGACAGTAACAGAAACTCCACCCAAAGCATAAGAATCTCTCTGTGAAGTGCACAGAGGGCTAATTTGTGACAAAGTGATCAGGCAAGGGAGCCTCTGAATGGTTTGTTGATTCCAGTGGCTTCCTCCTAACCCCCTCTGATTCACTGGAAGCATGTGCAAGGAAAGAACTATCCAAGGTAGTGCTGAAACTCAGACCGTGGTTTTCTTCAAAACCCCCTGAGGATCGAGGTACTTGATTCGAGTTTTCAAGTTCTGAAGTTTCGAGGAATGGACCTCAAAATTTTGGAACTCAGAACATCCTCAGCTGAGTACAGGGAAGGGAACTGGAGGCCGGTGCTAAGACCCTGCTCTCCATTTCATGGCCCCTACTGGCCAGGGAGAAAATAGACCAGTGGGCTCCAGGAAAGGGAGGGGCACTTGGGGCTGGTCCTGGGAATTCGGTTGAATACTCAAAAGTACTTTTGTAACTACTCGATTCAGCCCTAAAGCCAAGGGTATCTTTTCTGTGTGTGTCACTGTTGCCACGGAGATCAAGATCAACGAGATGTGTTTGTGATGCCAGTTGACTAGCACAGGTTGTCAATCAGATCTCCATGCCTGCTTGCACTTCCCTCTGTTCTTGTTTGCAGTTTGATCTGTGTTAATTGGAAAACGAATGGGAATGAGATTTCATTCGTTTTCTGGTTTTATTTTTTGGCCCATTCATTCATTTTTTGAGCCTAGTTCCTAAAATGAATGGAGCTTCACTCATTTTAGGAATTGTACAAAAAGAAAATGAATTGCGTACCCCAAGGGATTAGTCATTTCTGTGGGTCCTTGTTTCAGTGCTACGGCCGTTACATGCTTTTTCCAGGATCAGAAAAGGAGGCTAAAGAGCAAGCGGATGAAAATAGGAGGCATGGGAGAAGAGGATAAATTGCAAGGAGATGAGAGTTGGGGATATGGAAACCTCCATCAGCCCCTCTCAAAAAGCAGTACAATGCTTCAAAGGAGGCTTGGGCATTTAGAAGTAAATGAGTGTATGTTTATGAGATGTATGAAGCTTAATGAGGGTCCTGGGCTAGCTCAATCTTCTAAAAGAGTCTTTTTTATTTATTTTATTCATAGCAAATTGTTTCCTCAGTAGTGGATTTTATTGAAGAAAACACCAACAACTGGGGACCAGCTTTGCTCCACACTGAGTAATGAAAGGAAAGAGATATTCCATTCCATGAGGGTATCTTTCTTCAGACTGGTATAACTGCTAATACACATCGCCAAACCAACACACCATCTGTTTCATTTGTGCATTAGAATACATTAGATGAGGACTATTCAAACTTATTTTGCTGAGCTCAGCTAATCTGCAGCGCACTGCAGGCATTTATCTGTTGCTATTTGTGTACCAACATATGCCGCTCCCAGCATAAATGCTAATTGTTCATCTTGCTCACATCTAAAACAAGAAGTTCTGATTATTTTTGTACGCGCCTTTCTTTCTTAACAAAACTGCATTTTATTCGTTGGCTGAAATGATGTTTTCCCAGTCAGCTGCAAACGGCACTTGTTGATTAGTAGAAGACCCGCCTGGAAACTGAATTTCATCCTGATGCATTTGGTGCTAGAAAAGAAACTAGGGCCATTTTTAGATGGATGCTGTCGGGATAGGGAGGCTGGTCTGTGTGTGCTCTGCGCTCCATTCCAGTGAGTGGGGGAGGGTTTAGATGGTGGCGGATGGTTGTGGTCTTGGTTTTCACCCCCATCTACCCACTGGCCACCCATGCCCCCGCAAGGACGCAACCTGTTTTTTTCCTGGTTGCTCCATGCAGGATGTGCGAGCACCAGGGGGGTTCGATGTTCGGCCCGTTAGGTGTTCGGCTGAACCCGAAACTGTTCGAAATCATTCAATACAGTCTGGTCGGCACAGATGGATTTGGGGGCCTGAACCCGTTTGGGAGGGGAGGGCAGTTTACCCTCCCCCCTCCAGGCTGCACGGGTGGAAGAGGTGATGGGGAGCACCTCCCCCCCACCCAGCCTCATAAAAAAACATTTTTTAACCCCATCCCACCCCAGGGATCACCCTACCTGGTGGTGCTGGGGCTCTGGCCCCGGGTTCGGTGGTGGCGGCGGGTCCAGCAGTTGCAACACTCCAGAGTGCTACTCATTGAGTGCTACCTCTCCGGCCTCCCCTCCACAGTTCTATAGTTTTTAGAATCCCCCATCGCCAACCCCACCGCAGTCCGTGGATGGGGACAAGGGAACCTTTGTTGCGCTCTCTTCTGAGAGCAGGGAGGGGAGAAGCTGCATGCTTCCTTGTGCATCAGCATGTTAGAAGGAAAGCTGGGGCTGAGGGGTGCAAAACTGCTGCTGCTTGGCCAGGG
The DNA here is from genome assembly GCA_003113815.1 of Sphenodon punctatus. NCBI lineage: Eukaryota > Metazoa > Chordata > Lepidosauria > Sphenodontia > Sphenodontidae > Sphenodon > Sphenodon punctatus. The sequence goes on along the minus strand of QEPC01011901.1, from coordinate 17,607,546 downwards.
TTGCCTAGGCAACCTCAGGGCCAGGGCGTGAAGTAAGGCCACTTTCAGATATCCCCCCCCCCCCAAGCCACAAGTCTCACAATGCAAGACTTAGGCCACTTTCAGACATGCCCCCCTCCCCCCGTGCATATTTTGGCTGTGGGGGTGGGATGCGCAGCCCGAATATGCACGGGGATCGGCCACTCTGAAAGGCCCCCCCACGCAGCTTTGCCACGCGGGATGCAGAGCTTGAGTTCCTGCTCTGCATCCCACGCATCTCTGCTGGCAAAGCCACATGGGGGGGGGGGCTTTCAGACTGACTGATCCCCATGCATATTCAGGCTGTGCATTCCCGCCCCCCCCCCCCCCCCAGCCCAAATATGCCCGGGGGGAGGGGGGCATGTCTGAAAGTGGCCTAAGTCTTGCGTTGCGAGATTTGTGGCTGGGAGTCCATGCAGAGAGCTCCACACAGTCTCACCTGGGATCCAGAGCAAGCGGCATCCACCCACCCTCCCCTTATTAAAAGTGTAAGTGTGTCACCTATTTCAGGAGTCGGGAAGGCATTTTTATGGGAATCTCAAATTGGCAATAGGATTCCTGGTTTTCGTCTTCCCCACAGTGCTAACAATTTTGATTAGGTTGTAGGGGTCTACATGGCCAGGGTGGTTCAAATTGTTAGACTTTGGGTGAAAAGAGAAGTGATGGCTCCCACCGCTGCCACATACTTACCCGAGCAGCGGTGGGAGCAGTCACTCTGGTGGGGATCTGGCCCGGCCACCAAACAAACATCACAGAAAACAGCGGCTGGGGCAGGGAGGGGCCACGGCATGGAAATGCGTTCACACAGTCCTGCCCCCACACTGTGTGGCATTACCTCTCCCCCGTCCCCCAGCTCATGGGCAGCCATAGCAGTCAATGACAGCTGCCATGGTGCCCGCCCCCCCCCCCCCACTCCAGACCGTGGTAAGTAAATTGGGCTTACAGACATGAAAGCTCACTTTAGGCCATGTCCGTTGACCGGATCTTGACTGTGGTGGGGGCTAGCTTGGGCTGTGCCTATGGGATTTGCATAGATAGATCCCACCACAGTCGGGATCTATCCTGTGCCAACATCTGGAACCTGGGATGCAGCTGATTTCAAACATGATGTTGACCCGTGCACCAAAGTGGGGGAAATGGTTACAAAGTGTGCCGCTGTCATGTTTGAAGACACCCTCTGTTGCAATCAGCGAGGGTCCAGTAACCTTATTATATCTTGTTGCCATGGTAACACCACGAGAGAGTGAGAGACATCTCCTTATGAGATGGGGTTTTGTGACCTTCAGTTACATACGCAGGGTAAGGCAAGCTTAGGGGTCACATCCCAGGGAGGGGTCAAATTTAAGGGCCCCATAATGGTATATACTGCCTCAGGCCCTCTCGACCTCCTCCTTACTCCAATCCCAAGGGGGGCATGTTTGTCCTCCCTCACCCATGCTGTGCATCCTGGGATGGAGGATGAGGCATAGTTTGCAAGTTCTAGGGGGCTGGGATTTGAGGGTGCATCAAACCCAGTTACCTTTGTTGTTATTGCTAAGCAGTTAACCTTGTTGTTACTGGACCCAAACTGCATTAAACAATTCCTTCCCAGACCCAAGCAAATAAAAGCCCAAGCAGCCTTTAAACCCCAAATAAATTGTGTCAGTGCCTCATTTAGGATACATTGACAAAGGGTAAATAGCAGCCCCCTATTTACCTGTTCCACACCTTTCATGATTTTGTAAATTTCTATCATGTCCCCTCTCAATCCTTTCTTCTCCAATCCCGTTTTAGCTGTGAATGCACTGGGTGGCCTACAAGCTGCTGTCTCTCTAACTCAGTTCCCCATTGGTTTGATTTGTGGCAGATTTTTTTATACTCTTTGTTTCTTGTTGGATGAATTTTTCCATGTACATGGTTAGATTATGGTGAATCCTGCACTGGTACAGGGGACTAAGCTAGATGACTGTGAGTTCCTTTCCAACTCTGGGACTCTATGACTCTATGACAATGACCTACTTTCTTGAAGTCAGTTCTACAGACCACTTACCAGTTGGGGAACAACTGCAATAGATAATTTTTTTTAAAAAAAAGCAACGTTTTCACCAAATACGGTCTGAAGGAGCATTCTACATAGCATCAGCCACATTGCTACGGTTGCTTTATTCTTTGCTGCTGCCGAGCCTGGCTGCTGTTGCAGCCCAAGAGAAAAGTCGCCAATATGAATTGTTCTGTTTGATTTGTTACATCTTAAGACTGCCTAAGAACACAATTATCACAGTCTGGCTCCTTGTGGCCTTGAGGAAGGAGGACAATTTTAGTGAATAATATGCTGGAACACAGCTGAAAAAGAGGTACTAATGCTGATCCACTTCGATTGTCAAATTGCTGCTTCAAAGGAAATCCTTTGGGAACCTGAGCAGACACAAATGCAAGCCATTGTGATCTGAGTAAAATCATCTTCTGTAACAAAAAAAAATGCCTTCTAAAGGAAACAAGGGATCAGATATTTTGCACATGAAGCTACAGATATTAAATGCATTTAGGCTTTTGTAGAAATTAACATGATGTATACGAGGGGTGGGGAAGTTCAAGACCAGGGACTAATTATTGCCAAAGTTTATATTTGCCCCTTTTCTAGTTCCTGGGTCTGGCTTCTAGATCCAGTTCCTACCCTCAAACAATGAAAGACTGAGTCTCAGAATCCTGCAGATTTACACAGCAGGGTTCACCAAATCCATATTTAAAGCAGGACTGGAACGAACTTCCATTGACCTCTTCACATGTGATGCTAATCTGGGCTCCTTATACATGTTCTGGGACCCTGCAGACATTTGATTTAATCAGTGTTATGTGTGAGTCCACCCAAAGAGAAGAACATACAATACTGATTGGAGGCACTGGAATGGAAGCACTGTTTTAAAAAAAACACTGTTTGGGCAGGCAGGGGGGGAGTTCAACGGATGAGCTATTTGCACTGTGATTGACTGAAAAATGCAGAAACAATAAACAGACAGAAACTCAGGAGTAAAACAAAAACAGTACTCTCAGCAATGTGGTAAGTAGCGGTATACGGTAAATGGAAAGCTGGTAAAATGGGACAGTATCACATGGTATTACAAGAACTGAGATATTGTATCAGTATCGGGAAATGTTTGGAAAATTGATCTCCGTTCCCGAGATGGCAAAATTACTTGCAAGTAAGAATTTTTCTGCTGCTTTCAGCCCTAATCTGGACCTGTCAGGGCTGGGTCTTGAACCCATGGCCCTTGGGGTGCTGAACAGGCTCTCCAGCACTCTGCACCACCTGGTGGGCTTGTGATAGTGTTGGGTTTTCCCCCTCCTGTCTCCCTTGTGTGCTTGCTCCCTGTGTGTCATGCCCCTTCCCAGCTGTAGCCAATTACCGTAGCCCTGCCTCCCAGCTTCCTGATTGGCCACAGGAAGTATTTAAGCCTTGGTGTGGCCACAGGAAGCTGGTGGAGCAACGTCTCTTACCCCCTTCCCATTCTTGTGTGGTATATGTGAGGAGTACTTGTGTTGGATGTTGTGTGTGTGATTCTTCTATGTGTCCCCTCTGCATGTGGAAAGACTGTGGCTTGTTTCCCCTGTGTTGTGCGTTCCCCTTGTTGGCTGTTCCCCCTGTGTGGTGGGTGCCCCTTGCTTGCTTGTTTCCTACCTGTCTTGTGCATTCCCCTTGCTTGTTTGTTCGACCTGTCTTGTCTTGTGCGTGCCCCATGTTTGCTTGTCCCCCTGTCTTGTGCGTATCCTATGCTTAGTCCCTGCTCCGTGTGAGCTTATGTTTGCTCCCTGCTCTGTGTGAGCTTATGCTTAGTTTCCCCCTGCTTCCAGGCTATTGGGTAACCTGCCAACATCCCTGTGGTGGGTTCCACCCTTGGCTCTGGACCCGCACCTCGATGATGAGTCATGTACCTTCTTAGCCCAGGGTGCCTGGTAACGCTGCTGAGTACCTAATCTCTCGGGCGCAAGAGAGCGACTGAGAGGTTTCAGAGGGTCGGCTTGGGGCCACCCTTTCCCCCCCGGTGTCCAGGCCTAGATTCCTCCCTCTTTGTTTCCCTCTCCCCAGTTCCGTCCCCTGAAACCTGGTAATTCTGGCCTTCCTTGTCCCTCCTTGGTTTCCCCCACGGCTCTGTACCTCGGAGCCTGACAGGACCCTCATTTCCCTGAGCGCACCCGTTGAGCACCTCCACCCTAATGTCAATGAAGCTCTTAGAGCGTGTATGTATTTCCAGAGTTACCCCTGAAAGGGAAAAGGTTTCCTACTCCTGATGTATACTGTAACAAGCCTGAGCCCTAACAGACAGAGACACTGGGCATTTTTAGCTGGGAGAGCTTTCTCCTGCAGCTGTAAAATGCAGCTCGGGGAAAGTCTCGTGAGGGGAATCAGCTCCTCCTTCCTGGGCCAGAAGGCATCCTGGCACCGTAGGAAACAGCGGCGCCAGGTGACTCCCAGAGGTTTTGAGTCATGAACTAGGTAAGATCGTGATTATCGGGGACTTACCTAGTCCACATCTCAAAATGACTTGAAATCATCTGACACTGCTGTTTCCAACAGTGTCTGGGCATTTCCAGTCCAGCAAGGAGCATCTGAGTCCCCCGTAAGGGGGTTTCCATGGGCTGCATTTTAAATCTGTGAGAGAAAGCTGTCCTGTCTGAAAATGGTCCATAGGTGTTCCCAAATCTGACATTAGCTCCTGTTTCTGGCTTTAAGAATGCATTTGGTCCTTATTAGGGCTAAAATGAGTTTCTGATGAAACAAGCACTGAATCTGAATGATCAAAAAAGAAAATGACAAAATGGGGAGTGAACATTAGTCAAATGATCTTCATTTGATTAACCTGTCTCTTACTTTTTGTGATATTTCCTTAATTTGATTCATTTAGTTTTTATTTCACCCATTTTGGTTGTTCATTTGACTCTTCTTCCAGTTTTTTACTCCAATTCCTCATTGTCATTTGTGGAAATAACCAGAGGGGAGAGGGGGGAGAGATGAAAGGATGAAACCCCAAATGACCAAAAATGAACAAAAAGGACCGAAATAACCAAAACTGTGAAAAACTGGTCGCTCAACTGAATGTTTGGTTTGACTACTATCTGCCCGAAATTACGAAAAAAATTCTCATCAGAAATTTACATTGCTATCTATTTCAGTTCTAGCTTTATGCCTGTTTGCTTAAGTAAACATGTTTAACACAGTTTGAGATCTCAAGATTCATGAACACAGACAACGCACATTTTTGACTATTACGTTGCTACTGTTACAAGAAGCTGCCTGACTGAGTAAGTCCAGTGGTCCATATTAGCCCAGTATGGTTACAACCTGAAACAGCTGTTGTCAGGCCCTGGCTGGATCTCCTGAGAGCGCGGCAACTTCAACGGGTTGCCAGGCAATCCAAGATGCAGCCACGCCGCAGCCCGTAGCTGGCAGGGTGGGATGACAGAGCCGGCCATGTGTAAAGGGGCAGGGAACATCACATGTCTCAAGGGCCACAGGTGCTGTCGCTTGCAGATGGATGTTTAAACCCCGGCGGGGCTGCCAGTCCCCGCCGGTGATCAGCAGAGAGACTGGCCATCTTTCCTGGGAGCAAGTATTCAGAAGTGGTGCTTCTGTGACTGGGTGCTTCTTAGATTGAGTGTATGTGGGACTAAGTGCAGGGCCATACATAGGAATTCTGCACCCGCAGGCCCTTCTCAGACTGCTGCCCCCAAGCCAAGCCCCGCCACCACGCTGCGTGTTCATGGGTGGGGGAGTCCCATGTGAATGATGTGGTGTGCACATTTCTATGAAACACATTTCTTTGTCTTCAAACCCCCATGCCTTTGAACGGTGCTTTCCCCCTCAAAGCCTGGTTTTGAAATCCTCAGGCTGATTGTTCATTGATGTTACACCTCAAAACAGCTTTCTATTTGTATTGAAGTTCCTATGCTGAGGAACTTTAAACAGATGTGCTTTTCAGAGGAAAAAAGAGAGGCGTGGGGAATCCTTTGGCCGATTGCCCTTAAAAAAATGTACATGTAAAGTGAAGGAGGGGGGAGGGAGATGACTTTAAACACATTCTGGTGAGAGTATTTTAACCAGGAGGGACCTTTTTTTTTAGGAATAGCACAAAAGAATACAGAGAGTGTGCCAAGGAAGGGGATACATTACTGAGGAAGAGTGGTGGTTGGTAGGTGGGGATAACGGGTGGGATGGGCGATTGGCATCGGGTGGGCTTAAGGGTTTTTAAATGTATTTAATTGGATTTTATATTTTTTATTCTGTAAACCATGTGGAGTCCTTGGAGAAGGGTGGGGTAGAAATGTAAATAATAAATAAATAATATAAATACATAGGGATAAGACAGGGCTGGACCCTGCCCTTATTTACACACCCAAAAGCCAGAACTCTAACTCTTTAAGGGGTGGTCAAGAGTTGGATCATGTCTAGTAGACTGACTCTCAGTAGATCCAGTAGGAACTGGCCATGATCCCATGCCCCTTAGATTGGATCCATGTGTGCTCGGGCGCGGTTTCAGTAGGGCCCAATGTGCTCTCAATGTGGAATCTGCATGATTTGGGTGTGGTTTGGGTGTGGCTGTGAGCATGCAGCTCTGCAAGAGTTTGGGATAGAGTCCCATGTCTCCAATTAGTCTCCAGTAGATTGGGGGTGGGAATCACACGCTCAGTGATCACGTCTGAGGAGGAGAGTGGGACCTATTACATTTGTGCTTTCATGTCCAGTAGAAAGGACTCTGATATTAAGAACTGGGTTAAACACAGCCATCTAACATGGCTACTTTATTCAGTCTGCAGAACACAGGGGGTGGGCCCTGCCTAGCAAAATTGCTGCAGAGCTCCCAGGGTTTCTTGAAAGGGACAGTACATACAAAACAGGACTGGCACCTCAGAGAGTCGGTGTTTTTACACATACATTTCTCCTGCATGTTTGCTGTTACATCCTGAACTTTCTGTGTGTCTAAATCACTTACCCAGATCTTAAACATCTGATTCTTTGAACTTCTGCATAGAACTTCTCCCAGAACGTTTGTGTGTAAAACGTTCTCCTGGTAAACTGCTTTACTCCAGGCAGCTGTGGCCACTTGGTTTCCATGGCAGCCCCTCATGTCTACAGCTGTGACTACTTTAGGCTGCCTCAGGGCTGTGTGTGTGTGTGTGTGTGTGTGTGTGTGTGTGTGAAAAAATGCATCGAGGAATTGCCTCAGGGCAGTGTGTGTGTGAAAAATGCACCCAGAACTTACTTGTGGACTTGTAAATCCCGAAGAATGAAAGACCAGCACTTTAAGGTGTGTGTAAAAATGCCCAGTGTTTCCAGGAAGACCTGAGCTAAAACAATACTTTCAGTGAGGCAGGAAAGGGTATTTCTGAGGGGAGTGCTCCTCTCCACTCCCTTGAGACTGGCTTCTGAAGTGCCTAAGAACTGGTATCCAGCAGAAAGGGTCTAGTCCTCGACTGCCAGAGGGACTTTTTTAGGGACAGCAGGAGGGGGCTTGGTAGATCATATGATGTTGATCAGATCAAGTTGGTCTCCTTCACCATAAGTCTTGCCACTCCTGCATGAAGTCATCGTAAAATGCTATCCATGAGCCAGGGAGATGACACGAGGAAGCCATCTTTATTAAAGATAGGCTGTGGAAAATGAAAGCCCTCTATCACTGATAGCAGTCACCTAAACTATGGCTCAGTTTTTATATCTGTCTATTATTCCTTCTGGCCAGAATTGCCATTGCCTGGAAGGCAGCTTGCCTCAAGCAGGGGTCTGGGTTGCTGGTTCTTAAACACCTTCATATGTAGTTCATAAAATGAATTCTCTTTTTAAAAAAACTTGAGTTTATAAAGAACACTGTGTGCAGTACTGCAATGTTGTTATCTAGTGGCCGAATGCACAAATCCAACTTGGAGATGAGAGAGAGAGAGAGAGAGAGAGAGAGAGAGAGAGAATTTTAAATGACTTCTGTTATTTCTTGCACACGACAGATCAGACCCTCGAGTACTTTGGGCCTTGTGTCACACTACAAATTGAAGGTGCAGTCACAGAAGTGTCTGCTCTCATGCTGACATAGCTACCAAATTTATGATCAATGGTTAATATCTGGTATTATGGATAGTTTGGTGGTTATTTAGCAACTATCCAGTTACTACAGAGGTTAACTGCCAAACCGGAATACCGGATATTACTGTTTACAGTTTACCAAAATACAGTTTACTGTGTTACAGTTTTTTACTGCATCATTGAATAACTGAACCAGACCAAGAGGGAGTAAAAAAATAATAATGGACAAACAGTAATAGGTTAAACAACAATCTGGCTAACCAGATATCTGCCGAATGCTAACATACCATTCGTTCTCTGACCTAATTCTGGGTATTGGCAGATACCAAAATACTGGGTGAATACCAGATAAGAGTGGCTTCTTGTTTCATCTCCTGATTTTTAAATTTCCCTCAGGAGATAAAAATAGTACCTTATGGTGCTTGTGGCAGGGCACAGCTTGAGAGAGAGATGCTGACACTTTAAAAGGATGCTAGTGCCAGCTAAGGAACTGGCCTAGCGAGGCTTCAGGGAAGGACAGCACCTGAGTGAAAGACAGCTGGATTAGGATGTGGCTAAGCCAGTCTTAGGTTTTCTCCAGAAACAAAGTCCCTGAGTGTGCTCCCTGAAAAGTAGAAGGGTTGTGAGGGACTAAGGCCACTTTCAGACATGGCCCCACCGTGCATATTTTGGGCTGTGGGGGAGGGGGAGATGCACAGCACAAATATGCGCAGGGATCAGCCAATCTGAAAGCCCCCTCCTCCCACGCAGCTTTGCCGGCAGAGCCACGCAGGATGCGGAGCAGGAAACCGAGCTCTGCATCCCTAGTGTCTCTGCCGACAATACCGTGCAGGGTGGCCTTTCAGACCGGCCGATCCCCACACATATTCGGACTGCACATTCCCCCCACAGCCCAAATATGGGCAGCGGGGGGAGGGGGGTCATGTCTGAAAGTGGCCTAAGTCTCTGAGCATGCTCAGTAGGAGTCGGCTGGTCTGGGCATGCCCAGGCCTATAAAAGCCAAACAGGTCAGTTGCCTGGGGGTAGCAGGGGCTCTGGAGCTATACTCTCCCTTTAGCTGAGGTAGCCACAGGAGAACGACCTCCTAAAAGCACTCTGCATGAGCCCGGAGTTGTGGAAGCTTGAGCTATGCGTGGTGCAATTTTCAATTATGAGGTTTATTTTCCTTATACATAATGCAATCATTCCTGCATGGTTTACATCCTTGGAGCTGAATAAATTAGTTCAAAGGAGGTACTAAAGTGCATGATTAATTGCATTATAATCTTAAAATCAGATTGGGTTTTGTGGCCGGCCCAAAATACCGCTTCATTACATGACTAGAAAACTGAATACATCTTTAATTTCAGACATTGCCGTTGATGTATTTAAGGGGTATCTTTATGGTGTAGATGTTTTTAAGGGGTATCTTTATGGTTTGTGATTTGCCTATAACAGTGTGGTGTAGTGGCTATGTGAGCAGTATCTGGACCAGGCGGTGGGGCAAGGCCCTGGGAGGTGGGGGAAGGCCCTGGTTCAAGTCTTGCCTTAGTCAGAAACTCACTGGGGGGCCTTAGGCAAGACACAGTGTTCTCTCAGTCTAACCTACCTCACACAGTTGTTGTGAGGATTAAAAGTTGTGTTAATTAGTTCTATGTAAAGCACTCTGAGTGCCATGGCAGGGGGTGCTATATTGGATTTTGTAATGGCCAAATGGCCAAATAAATAAACACATAAGTAAGTATATTAAAAATGTTAATATTATTTCAGTTTGAAGGACCTATTAGTAGCACTTGAGACCCCAAATAATTGCACCAGTAATGTTTAGCCTGTTTTTTATATTGATTCATAATACTGGAGAGCTGGAAGGTCATTTGAAAGGTCACCACAGTCCTAAATTATGAGTTTACACATTGTCCATTGGTGTGTCACTTTTGCCAAATGCCTGTCAATCGTCTTGACCACCTGGTGACCGTAGGGAAGCTAGTGAGCATGTGCAAGATCCTTCTGCCAATCTCTTTGATCTTCAGCTAACCTTTCTCCACCAGGGTGACTAATGGGCAAGCCCAGAGAATCCTCTCCCTTGAAGTGGAGACAAATCTGCCCGGAGATGGAATCTTCAAGAGCACATCTCTGCACACTCACACTCTTCTGGACTGGAAAATCTTCATATATAAGACCGGTGTGAGGGAGCACGAGGAAGAGAGGTGGGGCGTTCTTCTCACTCTTTTACTTCACTCTGCCCTGGTGCCTCAGAAGGAGGAAACCACTCGTCCCAGTGTCGTTTGTTGTTGTTTCCCCCCTTTAGAGGTAGCTTGAAGGGAGAAAGGGGATTACCTCTCCCTCACCTCACCTTTTGTTTTATAAAGGGAAAGGGTGACACTGGAGCTGAGAAGCCTAGTGATTCCTTTTTTTCTGTCCTATCTGAGGGAATCAGTTTCCAAACAGGCTTGATCTGTGACTCTCTCTCTCTTTCACACACACACACACACACACACACACACACACACACACACTGCAGAGGGCCCAATTCCCATATAGGCTCGGGGAAGGCAAGACGATTGCTGGGCCAGAGTGTGGAGCAGGTGAGACAGTTGCTGCACCCACTGCCCTGGGGGGACGCCAGGAGAGTAGGCTACTGTCGGACCGCCTAACACTGCATGGGGAGGGCCAAAGCACCAGCAAAACAAGAGGGTTTCCTGCCCTGCCCTGTCCTGCCCTGCCTTCCTCCCCTGGCCCTGACCACCTGACTATGGCCACATGGCACCAGAGTGAGCAGCCTCAGCTCAAAGAGGCTGAGCAGACTTTGCAGCATTCTGTGGCAGGCTGCGACTTGCCAGACGAGCTACTCCACCTTTGCCAGCCTTACCCCATTTTGGGCACCGCTGCCATGCACTGCATCCTTGGACTTTCTCAAAAGTCCTGGCTGACTGAATAGCATCCATCTGCCTTCCCCGCCTCACAGCCAGAGGATCGTCTGGAGGCCACCAGACACACAATGTACTGTATCTTGTGGTAAGGCTACCCAATGCACAGTAGGCATCTTGTGTGGCTGCACCTCCCACACATTTTCACTCATCAGCACACGCACATCTGACCATATGCATCCTACAACACTAACCTTTAACTTCCTTGCTCATGGTGTCTCGCTCGCATGCACGTAGTACATGTGCCAAAAGTGAGATAACCAGAATTAACTTGTGTGTTACCTACATGTTAATGCTTTTTTGTTGTGATTTCGTTAACTTTTGTTTTACAATGTGTACCAGTTGTTAAGTATATGAGCTGGTGTTGTCTGGTTTATTTGGCTTTTTTTTTTTTTTTTTTTTAAATAGGCCTGGTAGATTACTCTATCTTCAGCTCTGGGTCCCAAAGATTTATTTTAAAAAGTCTCTTTAGTTTTCCTTTCCCTTTTTCCTCCTCATGGGCTCCATTCCCCCACAAAGGCCTGTAGGCTTCAAGGTTTCCCCCCTACAAACAACTAATCCATCCCCACAAAGAGAGAGGACTAAATACATCTAAGACAAACCACAACATGCATTAATCCAAACTATTTTTTATAAACTTCCAGTAGTGGTAACGCCTCAACTTCCTTGGGTATCTTGTTCCACCGTGGAACTATTCCTATAGTTACAAAGTTTTCCCTAGTATTTAAGGTAAATCTTCCATCCTACAATTTAAGTCCATTACTTCTTGTCTCACCCACAGTGGACATGAAGAACCATTAATCTCTTTCTTCTTTAGGACAACCTTTGATGTGTTTGAAGACTGTTATTTCTGCCCTCAATCTTCTTTCAAGACAAAGTACACCCAATGCCATTAACTCATAGGTCTTGTTTTCTGAAACTATTGCAATTGTTGTCACTCCCCACTAGACCCTCTCCAACATAGTAATATCATTCTTAAAGTTACAATATTCCAGAAGTTGTCTCACCACCATTGGTTAAAGTGGAATCATTACAAATCATGCCCTACTTAAAATGATTCTCTTATCACATGCCAAAATTCCATTCTCCTATATTTATTTATTTATTCAACAATTTGATGTTTAGCTTGGGTTCAGTTGTCACTTTATGGGCTTGTTTGCTTAATGTGGTGGACTTGCTCATGAATAAATTAAGACATTAATTAGGGCTGTACAAATAGTACTTCCAGGTACTCGGGCCAAATTCCAAAGTTCCGAGTAATTGGACTGAGCACATGGCGGTCCTTTGGCACTGTTTCGGATGTTTTGGAATTCGGACTCAGAATTCCAGACCTAAGAAAACTTTTGAAACTTTGGAACTATTCAGTGTCAGGTAGGCACCTCATTAGAGATTCACACACACACAGGGGCACCATCTTGGCAGTCTGACCTCATGGCGCCAAACATCTGGCAGAACAGTAGAAGTTACAAGTCTGCTGCACGTCTGCTGCACTAACTCCCTCCCTGTCCACATCCGCCTTGCCCCCACCCTTCATACCTTCAAATCTCTCCTTAAAACTCACCTCTTCCGCTCTGCTCTGTCTGACTCTTTATCCTGCTGAGCCACTATTCCTATACCTACGATCTGTTTACCCTTATCCTTGCCACATGGACCTGCCTGCTGTCATTCTCATCGTAACCAAGCCAAGTACGTGCACTTGAGACCTCGCATCTTCATGAATGTTAGACCCCTTGTCTCTCCCTCTGTTCCCCTTCCTATGTCTCTCCCCCAGCTCCTGTCGCTCAGATTGTAAGCCCTAGGGGCAGGGACCGTGTCTATTTTACTACTTTGTAAAGTGCCATGTACACTGCTGGCGCTATATAAATGTTTGTTAATAATAATAATAACTATGCCACAGCCTAGACAACACACACAACCCCACAAAACATTGGAGAAATAAATCTCAACAAACTAACCTAGCAGTCACAAAATTAAGAAACTAGACATTCACACACTACCCCAGGGGCACCCTCTTGGCATGGTACTGGTACTGTGGCACTGGTAACTTGAACAGACCAGGCAAAGGTAAGTGAAGCCAGGCAGAGAGATCCCAGTCTGACCTCATAGTGCCAAGCACCTGGCAGAACAGTAAAAGTTATAACAATTATGCTTTGCTGTGCCATGCAGCAACAGCCTTGATAAAAAAAAGAAGACATCACACACAACCCCGCAAAACAATGTGAAACTGCATGAGAAATAAAAATTCCACCAAAAGTCAGCCAGCCCTCCCAACAGACGAAATTATAATAACATCCACATAAAGAAACTAGACATTCTCTCACAAACATACACATACAGGGCACCCTCTAGTCCTGGCATGGCATTGGTACTGTGGCATTGGTAACTTGAACAGACCAGGCAAGGGGAAGTGGAGCCAGGCAGAGAGATCCCTCTGGCCTCATGGTGACAAATGTCAACCAAGCAGCAGACAGAACTAGAAACAATGTGGCACCCAATTATTTTTTTTGGCATGGTAAAGGTTACTCCCATCCCCCAGCATTGGCCTATGGACAGGACAGGCCAAACCAGGCCAGGCCAGGGCCAGGTCAAGCACTCATTCCCCTTCCACTGATTACCTACAGATCCAACACTGTAGCGCACAGCCAAATTCACCAAAGATAATGGACAAAATGGCTACAGCCACTTTTATTTTGCGTTGCCAGCCAATCAAAACTTGCCATCTTGCTTACCATCACTCAACTATCCCCTCCCATATCCCCCTCCTACCAAATATGGACTAATTTTCATTTCCAGTAAAAGCTCAACTGTCCACCAGCCCCCCATGGGCTCAGCGGCTTCCGAAGTTTTCCAATGAATGGCCTTGGTCCTCGGAACTTCAGACTTTGGACTTTCGGAACCTTAATCTTTGGTGAATTCTCAAGTTTTCCAAAGACCAAGTTTCAGCCCTAATTAGATAAACAAAAAACCTATGGTTTTACACACTTAGTTAAGGCCGATGCATAACAAGTAAACTTTAACAAACCTATAAATTGTGTGTTAAGGCTCCTGCCTTAACTTCCACACCATGTAAGCAGTAAAGATGTTGTATGGCTTCGCATACTGTGCTAGTTTACAACTTAGGCTCCATGCACCCACACTTTGCCTTGGTCTTTCAGCTCCAATCCTTTTCCTTTGCAGGTTGGGAGCAACACTAAATCTGAGCAGAATGCTATGTAACTGTTTAATAAGAATTTCTCTACACGTTTACATTAAATACATGGAAAGGCCAATGGAAGGAATGTAGGAAACATGAATAGTAAATTGGGTTTAAATTATATATCATTAACTGTTTAAGAAATAATATAATGTGGATACATCTTTGGGAGGTGGGGGGAAGATGATGTGGAACAAGAAAGGCAGCAGGGAGAGACGGTGGAATGAGAGGGAGGAGGATATAAGGATGAAGTACAGCAGGAAGGAACTTGGTGGAATAATAGGACGAATGGCATAAGAAGTTGATAGAATGTTGAGATTGTCGGTGACGTTAATGATTGGGAGGAGTTATTGGAGGCTATGGGGAACAGTACTATCATGTTAATAAGCACCATAGCTATGTTGTTGTTGTTGTAGTGTGTATAGCCTTGTTGTGTTTTACACCTCATCTCCTGGGTGGTGTTTTTTGAGGGGAGGCGGGGTTGTCATCTCACACACTCTGTTGCATTCTGTATTAGAGATGATGGTAATTATATTGGTGAGGAGTGCTATAATTTTTTGGGAGGTGAGTGAAGTTTATTGGGTAGTCCAGACGTCTGGGTTGTGTGTTATGGGGTTGGAAGGTAGTAGAGTGGGAGTGGGGTGGGGGGTGTTAACTGAAGTGAGAAGTTTTCTATCTTCTAAGACTGAAGTGGTGGTTACTTGGTCACAATGAGTGGAGGACAAATAAGAAGTGGGTTAGAGTAGGTGGGATCCGAAATAAAAGGAATGTAAATGTAAAGACATAAGTTGTCAATGTAGTTGTTTGATGGTAGCATTGGCCTTTCCATGTATTTAATGTAAATGTGTACCGAAATTCTTATTAAACAGTTACATAGCATTCTGCTCAGCTTTAGCATTGCCCCCAACCTGCAAAGGAAAAGGATTGGAGCTGAAAGACCAAGGCAAAGTGTGGGTGCATGGAGCCTAAGTTGTAAACGAGCACAGTATGCGAAGCCATACAACAACTTTACTGCTTACATGGTGTGGAAGTTAAGGCAGGAGCCTTAACACACAATTTATAGGTTTGTTAAAGTTTGCGTGTTATGAATCTGCTTTAACTAAGTGTGTTATTAATTAATCATTAGTAATGAATCATTGATTGTTAATGATTACTAATTAAAGTCAGCAGTTAATTAATAATTAATACTTAATAATAATACTCCTTCCTGCTATCTGCAGCCCAGGGCACCTCACAAATAATATTAATTAAGAACATAAAAAAAGTATAAATACAATAAAAGTATAGCAATATAAAGCAAAACAAAAATGGCAGAGTTTAAAATTCTGCCCCCCAAACCTCCCTCATATTACCCATCACCCCCCACCAGAAGCCTGGCAGAACAGTCAGGTCTTGCACTGTCATCAGAAGGAGGGACAGTCTGGGGCAACTGGACATCTTCCAGGAGGGAGTTCCACAGTCTTGGTGTGGCCACTGAGAATGCCCTCTCCATAATTGTCCACCAATATACTCGGGGGACTTTGAGAAAGGTGCTCCCAGATGATCAGAGGGGTTAATCCAGAACCTGGGGGGGTGAGGCGATCCTGCAGATAGGTAGGTCCCAGACCATATAGGGCTTTAGAGGTGCATGCCAAGTTAACACCTTGAATCGGGCCTGGAAGACTATAGGCTGCCAGTGCAAATAGTGGAGTACCAGTGTAATGTGCTCATGGTCACCCATCCCCTTAAGGAGATGGGCTGACGCATTCTGCACCAGCTGCAGCCTCTGAAACATCACCAAGGGTAGCCCCATGTAGAGTTCATTACAGTAGTCCAGTCTTGAGGTGATGAAAGCATGGATGATAGTGGCAAGGTCAGAGTCTGGGATGTATGGACGAAGCGGCTGCACCAGATGTAATTGGAAAAATGTGCTCCCTGCCACAGTCCCTACCTTGGTATCCACATGGAGCTGGGGGATCGAGGAGCACCCACAGACGACGAACCTGAGGGATCAGAGGAGGATGAACCCCATCAATAATGGGGGTCAGCAACCCCTTGGCCCTCCCCACCAGCACCTTCTCCATCTTGTTCGGATTCAGCTTCAGACGTCTCACCCTCATCCAATCCCCCACATCCACCAAACACCAAGTAAGCACTGAGACTACTGGGTCTGGGTCAGATGAAAAGGAAAGGTAGAGTTGGGTGTCATCAGCACATGAGACTGCTCACAGAGAAGAAACAGTAGAATGCAGAAGAGAGACAAAGTTGATACGTAAACACGTTTAAGACATTTCTGGATACTGCCTCTGAACACTGTGGATGCCTTGAGAGTGTTCTTTTGTGAACATTGCTTGTGTTGTAGTTTAGTCATGCTTACTGAGATTGGCCTCTGGTTGGTGTATGGTTAAGTTTTCTATTATGTTGTCTGATGATTGTTGCCTGAGCGTTTTGGCACTGAAGCTTGTCAGCTCCATGAAAGGTTGAACCCTGAATGCCGACGTTTGATTGATTCAACCTTGTAATATTTAACAGTCGAACCAGGTTCATGCTGAAAAGCTTTCATTTCAGAGCAGAAAAATTGCTAGAATAGCCTTATGTTCCATGAAAGAGCAACCTCAAACAAGGGGTCAATTTGGAGGATGAAAAAGGTTTTTGGGGGGGGGGGGTTTGTGGGGGAGAGAAAGAATAAATCTCAGCCCAAGTTGAGTTTGGTTTTTTTTCTGAGGTACAGGAAAACTTGGAAATTTAATGGTATCTTTTGAGTCCATGCTTTTAATGTCTGTTTTAGAGCTAACATGGGTTGCCTTCCTCATATCTGTTCCCTGTCTGTGTAGATACTAGATTATCCACATTTTCAAAATGGTGTTTGAAAACCAACACGTTGTCATTGCACCATCATTGGTGTGACTGAAGGGATGGACACTTGCTTGGAATAAAACTTTGGCAGTCGCTTACTAAACATCAATAGTGGAACAGATATCTAGTCAACAACAGAAGTCTAGTGTCAACAGGAGAGGGCTCTAGCAAGGATTTTCATGGAGCCAAGACCTCTAGCCTGCACAGAATCATGGAGGTGTAATATTTTATCTTTGGAACAACTAATCACTGATCACCAGGTCAGCTCCCTCTCTTACATCCAAACCAAGACCAGCACCACTCCCTTTAACTCTGTAGAAATAGCAATGGGTTTGAATAACCCTCTCATCTAGCAGCCCTCTATGAACTGGAAATAAAAAGAAGTATTTTATCTATTTATTTATTCACATTTTTATCCCACCCTTCCCATTAAGTCTCAAGATGGGCTACAACATAAAAATGTAATAAAAATTAGGGCTGAAACTTGATCTCAATTTGTTCTCTTGATTCTTGCTAAGAATCACAGTTCTCAACTCATTTTTAGTGAGAGACAATAAACAAGAAACCCCAGGTTCTCAACACTTTCTCAGTCAATAATTTTTCTTTATTTGCCACAGTTTACTATGTATCATTTATCGTTTACTGTAATTTATCGTGTACTGTATATCGAATTACTGTGTACCGCATTTGTCCCGGTAATGTGCAGGTCCAAAATGGCTGCCCTTTTTCAAACTGGCAGGAATGCTGCTGGCATCATATTGGAAGAGGATTGTACGTGTTCAAAACAGTTGCAGTGGCCGTTTTGTGCATGTGAATTCCTGGGACAAACATGGTACACATTAAGCGGCACACGAAAAATCAGTATGCGATACACAGTGAATCATGGTAAAAGGGACACAGTTAATTTGGATGACATTCTTACTGAGATCTCAAACCATTATCGAGATTGTCCCGAGATCTCAGTAACGATTGTCTATTCTTGCAAGATTTTCACAAGAATCAAATTGATTCTAAGTTCAGCCCTATCAAAATCCCACAAAACAATACCAACTGTTAAAATACCCAAGTACTCCCCCCTCCACCCCAAGTGATAACGGAAGTGTGAAAAGTCATAGTGTAATATATGGACCCACAAAAACGTAAACACCAGGAGTCGAGGCCTATGGAGAGCTTGAAGTAATTCAGAAGGGGACCCTCAACACGTGGACCCCATGAAAAACTGGAACTAACGACACGTGCACAACATAGGGGTCTGCACTGCCGCAAGTCCCAGTATCTAAAGGGGATATTGTCCCCTTGTCTCTCCCTCTGTTCCCCTTCCTATGTCTCTCCCGCAGCTCCTGTCTCTCAGATTGTAAGCCCTAGGGGCAGGGACCGTGTCTATTTTATTACTTTGTAAAGTGCCAGGTACACTGCTAGCGCTATATAAATGTTTGTTAATAATAATAATAATAATAATTATGTTTAATTGAACATCAAAACGAATTATGGGAGACGTTTAAAACTAGACTTTCCTTTTTTTAATGGGTGAGTCAGATTGTGCCCATCAAATGTTGTGTTAGAAGATGGTTACAAGACCATTTCCCAGAAGGACCCAACTTCCCTGGATTAGGTGCCATCTGGCATGTCTTGGTGTGTGTGGATGTGTTTCTTTATATATTAAACAGATCTGTGTATCACTGTCTTTGCCTCTATGTGGCCTCATAGGGTGCAGCCACATGAACTGAGGCAGCTCTTATACGAGGTGCTGAAAAGCGCAGCTTTTCTCTCAATGTGGGACTCAGGAGGCGCTTTTCAGTGCCTTGTGGAAAAGCAGCCTGATGTGGGTCTAATCCCCCCAGGCACCCCGTGTGGCAAGCAAGCACACCCGCCACACTTTGGGTCATCGGGGAGAGCTGGCCACACAGTCTGCTCTCCTGCAGCCATCACCAGCCCCTCTACTCCCTGGGATGGGCCAAGGAGCTGTCCGCACAGAGCTGGATGCCCAGACACATGCTGTGGCGTAGGAGTGGTTCCGCTGCTGCTAGGCAGCTGTTCGGGATGTGGGCTCCCCCACCTAACAGCTGATCATGGTGGAGGGCAGTCTAGGAGGAACATGCATGCCCCTCCTACCCAACAACTGATCAGAGGAGGGGGGCTGTGTGGAGTGTGCACACCCCTCCCACCCGCTCAGCAGCTGATCTGGGGAGTAGAACCTGGGAGGACCATACACCTCTGGACCCCTCCTCCCCTGATCAGCAGTTAGGGGAGGGGGGACCTGGGAGGAGCATCCATGCTCTTCCCACCCACCCACCCAACAACTGATTGGTGGGGGAGGAGGGGCCCCGTGTACTCCTCCCAAGCCCCCTTCCCCCTGATCAGTGGTCGGTCAGATTGAAGGGCTGCACATGCTCCTCCCAGCCTCCCATCTAATTGCCTAACAGCTGATTAGGGGGAGGGGGACTAGAAGAACACACTCATTCCTCCCAAGCCCCCTCCCCCACAATCAGCTAATAGGCAGATGGATTGGGGGGGCTGGAAGAGGGTGTGTTCTCTTCCAAGGCTGCCTGCCCCCACAATCAGCTGTTAGGCAGGGGGGGAGGAGCCCTCTCCTCTGGGTCGGATCCACAGATCCTACCTCACAGCAGGTCTGCACAGCCTGACCACATGGGAGGAGAGCCCTTTAACCCATTTTGGGCAGCCTTATTCTACTTTGGGTAGCGTTACGACGCACCACGTCCCCGACATTTTTACAATGGCGCATTGCATAGTAGCTGGCTGCCCACTCTGTGAATATCAGGCAGCCACTGGGCATACGAGTCACTGCATTGTGTGGTAACATTGCCCAAAGTGGGGTAATGTCTTGGGTGGCTGCACCCAGACACTTTTTGCCATCTTTCTTTTTCTCTTTTCTTTGTTCGAGTTCCCACTTTTCAGAGCAAGACAGATACTCTGCATGTGTCTCTTTTCTCCAGTTTATAAGTAACAAAACCCTTCTAAAACCTGCCTCCTGTGATAACAGTCATCAAGATCTCTCCATTTAACTTTAATACCGAGCAGAAATTGGAGCAAATAAGCTTATTATGAAATAACCTTGTGAATCAATGAAGCCCACTAAAACAAATGTTTAATATATTTTTATCCACTTGGTTTTAATTTATCCACTTGGTTTTAACTTTTAATTTATCCACTTGGGTTTAATTTTTTTAACAGCTTCTGATCAGATTTGGCATCTCCAAAAGGATGGCACAACAAGCTCCCACCACTTAAATATCCACTCTTATTGTCACAGTAAAATGTCTCGGTGACTCATAACGCAACTGTGAGTAATTTACTGTTGTTTTGTGTTTCTTGCATTATAACATCCCCCCTTCAAAAAACAAAAACAAAACACCTCCTTCCTGCTAATTCAGAACAATGGATTCTTTATTTAAGCCACTTTGTTATGCTTTGTTCTTCTGTAGTTTTTAATTTCAACGATTGGGGTTCAGAGGTCTCTCAGTAGCTTGAAAGAATTCATGGGGGGAGGGGGAGAAAGAACACCACCTCCTTGCAGTGCAAAATAAATACAAATAAATATAAAGAACACTTCCATAAGCTGATTTGTTGTTTGAATATACAATATTCTTAATGTGAGAAGGTCGCATCATTGACTGCTGGGTCCTTAATTATACAGAGTTCTTATACTGCTGTCACTGAAGATGTTTAAGACAAGTCTCTTCTATTTAATGAAGAAAACAATTTTGAATTAGAGAGGTGGGCTGCATAATCTAATGTGTCTCTCCTTTCTTTCGTATCTAAAAGCCTATTGTGCTATAGACCTCATCAAAACATAATAAAGCAGATGAGTTAAAAAAAGAAATCAGAATACATGGGAAGCTGGGGGAAAGGTTGCAGGGAGTATTACAGAACTGATGTGCTTCAAGCAGCAATTGAAAGAAAAAGTGTACTGCTGTTGTCTGCTGTGTGGCTTGGAAACGGGGACTCAGAGGCCCTTTTCAAACAGGCTGCGGGGTGTGTGTGGGGAATGGGTGGACGTCATGGTGCAGGGGTGACGGGAGGGTGGCGATTACACAGGCGCACACCCATCTCCACCCACTGCCACACATGAAGCAACCACCATTGTTGCCGGTTGTTCTGTGCATGGGGGATAGGTGAAGATATGTGGGGCAACTCAGGCAACTTTGGGTGTTTTCACACATACGTTTCTCTTGCATGTTTGCTGTTACATCCTGAACTTTCCATGTGTCTAAATCACTCACCCAGATCTTAAACACCCAGTTCTTTGAACTTCTCCCAGAACGTTTGTGTGTAAAAAGTTCTCCTGGTAAACTGCTTTGCTCCAGGCAGCTGTGGTCACTTGGTTTCCATGGCAGCCTGTCACGTCTACAGCTGCGGCTACCTTAAGCTGCCTCAGGGTAGTGTGAAAAATGCATCCAGAACTTATTTGTGGACTTGTAGACTCAGAAGATTGAAAAATCCAGAACTTTAAGGTGTGTGTAAAAATGCACATTGACATAGCAACAGCAAGACTCTCAGGGTACTTTTAGATGAGATGCTACCACGAGTGGCCATTCTTTACTCCGGTGTGGACTTTGCCATCCATGGCCGTGTCACGTTTGATCCCTCCTGCCAGATCCCAGGATGGGATCAGGGATTTCCTAGGGACCATGGCAGGGTTAACTCATCATTGTGCGCTGGGCTCCCTGTCAATGCACAGCATGGAGTAAGCCCTTCCATGTTCCGGAGAAGTCATCCCCGTCCGGGGTAGAGCAGGCCATCACATATGATGGTCCACTCTACCTAACTCCAGCTGGTCATTGGAGCTTTTCCGTATGGGCTCGGTGGCCCGCCACACTGACCCATGAGAGAGAGGGGTGGGACCGCACTCAGCAGTGCTGGGGGTGGGGCCGTGTGGACCACATCTGTATATCATTCCCACCCTCTTCCTGAACCCTCCCCAGCCTTGGCCACCAGCACGTCTGTTTGGTGGCTCCCACCCTGGGCAGGATCAAAGCGTAGCAGCACCTAGCGCCATCATGTTTTAAAATAGCCTCAGCAAAGCATGCTAAGCTGTGCTTGGTGCACTACCTGTGAGGCTTGAAGAAGCAGTTGAGATTAGTAGTTTGAGCTCTCTCTCTATCTCTTTCTTCCTTATTTCATTATGTATGAATCTCAGCTGTCCTTTCCTCCCAGCTTATAGACCCATACCAATGAGCTGGGGGGTATGAGACCTTCCTGAAAGAAAGCAGTTGGACTACAGGCACAAAAATAATTTTATTTATTCAATTAGATTTGTATCCTACTCTATCCTGAAGGCTCAGGGCAGGTATCGTTATATAAAACTTACAAAAATGAGTAGAAAACCCAACTCATGAAAGACATTATACTACAAAATTATAAATATCCCCTAAAAATCGCCCCACTCTAAGAAAACCCTATCCCCTCAAAAAGTTAGCATCCACACTCTTTAATCCAATTCAAATGAGCTGGGTGGGGTAATTGCCAAAGGCAATCTTGTGTCCGGTAAAACAAAACTTGAACACCATTAATCTCACCTGTCAGGGGAACAGATCTTGATTCACCCTCAAGTATCAGCTCCCAATTCCCTAGCATGCTAAGCTGCCACCTCCACCCCATGCCCCATGACGTGGCTGAGGGAGGACAAAGTTCTCCCTTAAGGACCGGAGTAAGGTGTCAGGTGCAGGAAAGCCTAGGGCCACATCTGCCCCTTCCTATCCTTCGCATTTCACTGCTCCCAAAGGCGTGTCCCCAGTTCTCGTCGTACCCTGCTACTGTGCCGAGTATTGTTTCTCCATCACACAAGGAGAGGACTCCAATCCTTCTATGGAACTCTGTAACTAACAACTACAGAATAGCACCGGACCCCCGCAAGAGTGTGACAAATCATTATAAATACAGGAGGGGTGGGAAACCACTCTGGCCAAACAGGCTGACAATTAGACTAAATTTACTTAGCACTGGGGCCAATCCCAAGCCTTCTGTAACCCACCTGCCCGTGCATGGTTTCTGCACAACACAATGTACCCTCAATGGAGGTCCATGCAGTTTGTGCGCAGTTGCACGCACGTCTGCACACAGGATCCATGGAACTTGGGATCGGCCCCACTGTGAGGAAGGTGAAGACCAGGTATCTCTTGCGCCAGTCTGGGGTTCCTGTAAAAATTCTTTCTCAGCCCTGATAGGCAAGCACCTTATGCCCACAGTGTTTAAGGAGAAAGGGTGGATGGTTCTTGCTCTCCTCCCGACACACTGCTCTGCTTGGAGTTCCTGCCCAGCCTTAAACACCAGCTCTGCCAGTCTCACCTCATGAGACAAATTTTGCACCCCTCAACTGGTTTCCCTAGCAACCCTAGCCAGGCGCAGCCTTCTTTCATGACCAAGCAGCCGTTGCCCCTGGCAACCCGGCTGTAGCAAGGGCTTGCAGCTGCAGTATGGGGGATGCAGCCCCCTGTACCTTGTTCCTTCCTCTAAAATAGGAGTGCGACAAAGTGCCCCTTCACCACGAGTCAGTGACAGTAATGGACTATTTTTCTTCCCCTTTTAAATTTGTTTTCAATGAATTATACATTTATTTTATGTTGTTTTGTTGTATTTTACTTTTTTGTTTTCATTTGGTGGGAGGAGTGGGAATTTATTCGTTCGTTCATTCATTCATTCCTGCTGTGTTGTGTGCAGTAGGGATGAGCGAACAGAATGTGATTCGGATATTCGGATGTTCAGTCGTTCGGTTCGAAACCCGAGTTTGGGTTCGATGGTTCGGTTCAGCTGAGTTCGGTTTGGCCGAACTTGACTGAACATTCAAAAATAGCGAAACCAAAACGAAATCAGAACCGAAACCTAATTTTTGGCCCTGGAAAGATGTTTTTCCTGCCCCAGAACTCATCCAAACATGACCAAACTGTTTGGTAGTTTGAGAGTTAGGTTCGGGCATTCGGTTCGGACGTCTGAACAGACCGAGTTCAGTCCGAACTCCTAACATCTGAACCACATTTGCCCATCCCTAGTGTGCAGAGGAAAAGGTCAAGTCCTCCCCCACTCAGGAACAGGCCTAGTTTGATCTATACTGCATAACTCGCTCAAGGAAAGAAGCTTCTCCACATGAAAGTTACAAATTATCTACATTAATCCATTTCCAAGTGAAATCAGTCTTGACTTTGTGTTCCCTCTTTTCTCTTTCTTCCTAAGCTAGCGCCATCCTGTTTTCCAAAGCTGCCAAGTTGTTAAGTAGCATTTTAACACGTTATCATCGGTGATCAGTTACACTGTGTGCCCTGGTAATGGAAGTTAATGATGAGTCGATTAGAGTGGTCAGGACATTCCTCCTCCCCCCAGATCTCTGTGTCCTATGGAACATCTGGAGGAGAGTCATTGAGCAATAAGAGGAAATCAGAGACAGAAAGAACAAAGCAGAAATGCATAGAACATACAGACGTGTTTGCAAGGTGAACATAAAAGCTAAGAAAAATATCAAAATAGAGTAAGGAAAGTAAAGGGTGTAAAAGCAGGAAAGGGGGAAAGTGAAAACTAAGCAATAGCCACAAACAAGGGTGTAAAAGGAGCAAGTGGTGAACTGGGCCCCACAAGCTTGGGGAGGGCAACCTCCCTGGTGCCCCCCCAGACTATGTGTAAGTCAGAAGGGGGGGGTCTCCATTCCATCTTCTGCATCAGGATCCATTCCAATGTAGCTATGCATCTGGGTTATGAATCAAGGAGGATTATTCTATTCTCCCATTCAAATGTAGGACTTACAGCAGGTATAGCAATTTTGAGCTTTTTCAGTGCAGGCCCCTTAATATTTAATAGCTGTTTTCTTTCTTTCTTCCTTTTTTTTTTTTTTTTTTAAAAAGAATGCTTTGTTTCAGGTGTTATCCTCCCTGGTCATTTAAAATTCTAAGCTTTAAAGAGTTTTATGAGATGGACAGACAGGCAGGTGTAAAAGGGAAGGAAATTCTACATTTAATGCTGAAAGTCTGTCCTCAGTTTTCCTCAGGTGCATTCAGCCTTGATTTTCCATTTTCTGAAGTTCCAAAGAAGGGCTTTGGCTAAGTTCAGGGAAGCGGGCCAAAGGGCAGGGAAGCAGAGCCCATCGCTAGGCCCCTGCTCCCCTTTTCCTGGTCCTTGATGGCCAGTAGGGATGGGACTCTGGGCAAAATTTTGGTTTCGGTTCTCATGTATTTCAGTTCTTTTCCGGTTTTGGTATTATCGGATCTTTTGCATTGCTTTTTGTACCAAATTTTTAACATTGTGCTTTTTCAATGGGGGACAAACCGCAATATTAAAAATCCGGTACAAAAAACAGTGCAAAAGATCCGATCGTACCGAAACTGAAAAAGAACTGAAATTTCAGATTAATCCGAAATGGCCATTTTTGGGTACTTTCGGTTTTATCCGAAACTGAAATTTCCATCCCTACTGGCCAGGAAGGAAATAAACCAGCAGGGGGCAGGGAAGGGGGGATGGGGCCTGAGTGGTCTAGCATAGGGCCAGGGGTGCGATGTTTAAGGTGGAGCAGGGGGCCTAGTGGGGGGTGGGTCACGGTGGGTTACTTACCTTCCAGAGGGGTCCTGCACGATGCATGCCCTCTTCTTGACTTGTATGTTTGAAAGTTAAAAAACCTCACAACTGAGCATGCTCAGCCCTTTTCAAAGATGGTGCTGGCAGCATCAGCATGTTTGTTTGGCTCTGAAAGGGCCAACAGCATTTCGGAAAAGGATACCCAGTCTGTGTATGTGCAAAATTAATTATGTTTTAATTAACTTAAAATAAATGAACTCTAAGACTTAAATCCAGATTCGTCAAGGGTACTCCCCAAGGGTACTCTACCAGTGAAACAAAAAATCTGAATTTGGATTCTATTTACCTGTAAGCAGTTGTCAACTGATATTCTTCTGTAATCAAATTAAGATCAGATCTTCTCCTTGGTGGCCACTTCAAGATAGGGTTGGTTTGAAACAGCCATTCCGTTTTCGCCAAACGGTTCTGTGAAAATGGAATGGTGGTTGGTATTTCAATTGGACTACCGATCAAAATAAATTGTTGGTCAGAATTCCAATTGAGCAATTTGTGGATGTGCAGAACAGGCCATTACTACTGTAACGCGCTCTACGTGGGGCTTCCCTTGTTCTTGGCTCGGAGGCTGCAGCTGGTGCAGAATGCGGCGGCCCGTCTTCTTACAGGGACGGGTCGCCGGGAGCACATTACACCGGTGCTCCGAGCGCTGCACTGGCTGCCGATAGTGTGCCGGGCCAAGTTCAAGGTCCTAGTAATGATCTATAAAGCCCTATACGGCCTTGGCCCCTCTTACCTTAGGGACCGCCTCGTCCTTCGCGCCCCGGAACGACTCCTGCGGTCTGCCGGGGGTGCCCTCCTGGAGGTCCCCCGTGTTAAGCGGGGGGCCACGATGGAGCGGGCATTCTCGGTGGTAGGGCCGCGGCTGTGGAACTCCCTTCCGGAGGAAGCTCGCCTGGCCCCAAGCCTTTTGACATTTCGGCGGAACTGTAAGACCTGGCTGTTTGCCCAGGCCTTTGGGAGGGAGGGGAGGGGGGGTGATTTTTAATCCCCCACCTATATATTTATTTATACCACCCTGTCTTATTAATATTTTTTATATTTGTATTTTAAATATTTTAAACTGTTTTTATTGTTGTTAACCGCCCCGAGCTGCTGTGCAGGATGGGGCGGTATAGAAATCTATTAAATAAATAAATAAATAAAATTTTGCACATTCACAAACAGATGAAAAATTCCAATCAAAACTCCTGGTTCTGATCGATACAGAAACTGGGAGAAAGGTTACATTAAGCCCTATCACTGGCTACTTGTGACATTCACTAAACAACTTGGACCCCACATATCTAAAAGTCTGCTTCCTTCCCTGTGTTCCATCATGTTCCCTAAGTTTAGCCAGGAATGCTCACTTGCAAATTCCATCATTACACCATGTTTGAATAAAATGGACAGTTGGACACACAGATATAATTTTGGTGGTTGCTCTGCTGCTTTAGATTTCCCTTCCAACTGAGGTTTCCCATTATTATTATTATTATTATTATTATTATTATTATTAATTATTATTATTAGCATTAGCATTAGCATTAGCATTAGCCTTTGTATAGCACCAGCTGTGTCCCTGACACTTTACAGAATAATAAGGTAGACGCGGTCCCTGCCTATGGCTTACAATCTAATAGACATGGAGGGGGGAGACAAGGAGAGGGGACAAAGGGAGAGACAAGGGATAAATAGCATTCAAGCATATGCGAAGTCCCAGGTGCATGTGCTTGGCTTGGTTGCAGTTAGGCAGGAGTCTGCGGGGAGGGCAGACAGTAAATATTGAGAGGAAAGTTCTAACAGGCGTCGGAAAAGGCGGCAAGGAAGAGGTGGGTTTTGAGGAGGAATTTGAAGGTGCGGAGGGAGGGGGCAAGGCAGATGTGGGCAGGGAGGATGTTCCAGGCATGGGGGACAGCAAGGGAGAATGGTTGAAGGCGGTTAGGGGAGCAAGGGAGATGAGGGAGAGCAAGGGAGGGGACAGAAGAGGAGCAGAGAGTGCATGCAGGAGTGTGTAAGGAGATTAGGGCTGAGAGGTAAGGGGGAGCCAGGTTGTGAAGAGTTTTGTAAGTGAATACCAGGAGTTTGTGAAGGATGCGTTCGGGAAGGGGGAGCCAGTGAAAGGAGGAGAGGAGAAGCTGCACATGGTCGAAACAACAGGCTGAGTGGATAACCCTAGCAGCGGAGTTTTGGATGGAGATAAGGGGGGACAGGTGAGAGCGGGGGAGGCCAGAAAGGACGAGGTTGCAGTAGTCAAGGCAAGAGATGACCATGGTGCAAACAAGGGTTTTGGCTGAGGAGACAGAGAGAAAGGGGTGAATCTGAGCAATGTTATGGAGGGCAAAGTCACAGGACTTGGGAACAGAGTCAATGTAAGGTTTAAAGGAAAGGTGAGTATTGTATACGAAGCCCAAGCTATGGGCTTGGGCTTCAAGTGTGAGCATCTTCTGAAGACTTATGTAAGACTTATTTATTTCCCACACATTTGGTAGGCAGGAATATGGTTTGGGGATTTGTTTTGATTGTCTTTCTTGATGTTTACATAGTTCATATTTTACTGGGTTTTTAAATTTTCTATATTTTATACCTGCATAGTTATTTTATATTGTAACCCACCCTTAGCTTTCTTTTTATGTAAATTCTCTGTGCATGGTTTATTCTTTCAGTCAGGCTAATCAAGAAGGCTTCCTTAGATGAGTCAAACAAAAAAGGAACAACAGGGAGTAAAAACAGATATGTGGGTGGCACGGCCACACCCCAGCCCAAGGTGGAAAATGGAGACCACCGCTCCCCAGTCAGGAAGGGGCACTGAACAAATGTGCCTGTGTCTGGAAAACTTGCCCACTGCCCACATGCCCCAGTAGGGTGGGGACCTCAACAAATGTGAGGGTGGCTGGCCCTGCCCCTAACCCACTCCCAGAAATCTGACCCACACCATGCGGGAGAGTAGGGGTGGGACTTGGCTGAAAATATCAGATACCGCTTGTACCGGATATTGGATCTCGGAATACCAGATTAAAACCAATACCTGTGCTGGATTTTTTCCCATTGAAATCAATGGGAGAAAAAAGTAAAACCGAAATTACCTGTAATATAGAGACAAAATGTACAGATTCAATGACAGATTCACTTGTTGTTTTCTTAACTGCTAACCAACAGACCACACTTTGTGTCCAGTAGCCCCCACCACCCCCAGAAGTCCCCAACGGCCACTACTATTTTTTTTATTTAAGAAATATGGGGTTTTTTCACACCACTCAGAAGTCAGATTATCACTATCACAACAACTGCCAGTGGAGGACACTCGCACAGTGGCTCGTAATGTCGGTCAGACAACCATGCAGTTTAGTTTGCTACTAGAATGCAATCAGAGGATGTCAGCTAAGGGGCACCAGAGGGTCCCTAATAAAATAACTTAAAACCCCAAAAGAAAACATTAAACTTACCAACAGTTGCATGCTTGCACGCCTCCAGCAGTACGTGGCAGTCCTTCGTGATCCCAAGCCTGCTGTAGAAATGCCTTCCAAGCCAAAGCTCCAGAAGTTCACAGAAGGGGAAAAAAAATCAAAGTTACTATTGGCCAGCTGAGCTCAGCCAAGTGCCAACCCCCAATCACATCCCTACTCCCTCTAAAAATCTTAGGGAACCTTCAGGATTGGATGCCTTGAATACAAAAAAAGGAACCAGTGCAAGGCAGGCAGTTAAAAAAGGCACCAAATGTAATAGTTTGTTACACAGGGAGGGGGCAGGGAGGGACTCACCAAGTGGTAAACAAAACCTGTGCCCATCTACTGCCAAACTGCCAAAAAAGTCCTTTAAAAAAAACTGAGATCCGACACCAATGCAAAAAACAGGTATAGTCTGAAATATCGGATCTCGGTTTTAAATCCAGTACTGCCAAATACCAGCAATATTGGATCTTGGGAGAACCGGTAATCCCACCCCTACTGGACAGTCATGTTGGCACTTGCCCAAAGTTGGGGATGGCAGGGCCAAACAAACGTGCTAGTCCATGTTGACCTGCATTCTCTCACATGGGTGGCCCTTGGCCCAGGCTGTATCCTTGAAGATTTGCAAAGGATGGTTCCTGGGCTAGCTGCCTACCCATTCCAGGACAGTCCCCAGGAGTGGGGAACCACATGTATGAGTGAGTTTCGGAGCACAACAGGCCAACGGGTGCCCACGTCATGTTCATTTACCCAGAGTGTGAGATGCAACTTAGTTCAATGGATTAATATGAAAAATTGGAAGCTTTATAATTTTTGCCAGAAGTCTTGAAACCTGAAGCAAACCATGTGGAGAACTTTCTGATTTCTTGAGGAAACCTGTTTTCTTACTCATGGTTTTGCCACCCCTCCCCCCCCAAAATAAAAAAAATGGAGAACAGTCATTTTCCATTGACTTACAGGGCCAGCTTTACCATAGGGTGACTTGGGGTGACCACCTAAGGACCCACTCTTTTTTCTACTTCTGAGGACTCCGCAGTAGCCCCTGTTTTCACCATGGCAGGGTGCCATACCCCCATTTTCCTCCCAGCAGGGTCCCAAACATGACCACCAAGGGCCCTTGCAAATTCTGCTGCTACATAAAATAGAATCAGAGAGAATGGTCTTAAATCTAGGGCTGAAATGAGACTGGATTTCATCCCTGTGAAAATCTTATGGAAATCGAGAACCCTTAGCAAGATATTAAGACGATCTTGCTAAGGGTTTGAGATCTTGCAAGATTCTGGATTATATATATATATTTAAAAATGCTCTGTGCGTGCGCAAAATTGTCACTGTGGCCATTCTGCACATGTGTGGTGCTTTTCCACGTAAGCACCATCTTAGAAAAGGGCATCTGGAATGCACATGCTCAGAACTGGCTTCCCTTTTTCAAAATGGCACCAATGTGGCCAACACTATCTTGGAAAAAGCCCATGCATGCACAGAACAGCTGCTCTGGCCATTTGTGCATACACAGAGGTTTTTTTATTTAAATTTTTTTTTAGAATCTTGCGAGAATGGGTTGAGAATCATCTGATTCTTGACTCATTCTCAAACTCAAAAATCTTGTTGAGAACCTGGTTGTCAATGAGATTTGAGAAATTACCAAGAACAAGTTTCAGCCCAACTTAAATCACAGATAGGTAGATTTGGTTAAAAGATTAAGTAAAAGTTCCTAATGATAAGAACAGTTGAGCAATGGAATAGGTTGCCTAGGGAGGTTGTGGAATCCCTTGAATTGGATTTTTTCAAAAGGCATTTAAGCACTCATCTGTAGTGCTCACTTGCCTACTCACGACTTCCTTGCTCCTCAAAACATTTCCCACCCTTCTCTCTTGCCACACCGTATTCCTGGAACTCTCTCCCAGAATACATTCATTATTCTCCCTCCCTCCTTCAACTCTCTCCAGATAACCTACCACTTCCATCAGGCTTTCCCTAGCCCCTCATCACCTTAATTTCCTCCCTGATTTTGATACCTGAACCGATGTTCTATCGGACACATGATATACTGAAACACTGACAACCAGTATATCAAAATACCAACAACCGCTATATCTAAATAACTATTCTACCCTGATTTTGTTTTGGATTTGGGGAATTTGGGGGTTATTATTTTGGTTTTTAAGGGACTCAAATTGTATTCAGGCATCAACCGGGATACGTGGAACAGTGTTCCAAAGTTCAGATATCACCTGTGGGTCCCAAATCAGATACCTGTTTCAGCTTTATTTAGGCATAGAGGAGCAGGGGGATGGACTACATGATCCTTGAAGTTCCTTCCAGCTTGACAATATTTGGAAAATCTGGTTCTGTTTAATTATTCAACCTGTCTCAGACTAACATTTTTTCCTCTTGGAAATTGAAAAATGGTCTTTATCTCTTATACACAAAGCATTCTAAGAACTCCAGACAAAACCAAACCAAATAAATCTATTAAATACAAAGATACAATCTGTACCGGTGGGTGCAGTCGAAGGAGCTGAATAGCTTGGAACAGAATAGAACAGAATCTCCTTCAATTATCCTAAGCAGTTTATAACTTAATCTACCATAACATAATGATTTACAGGAAAAAGGCCCTCCCTTCAGTTTACGGCACATGCCACCTCTCCTAATGCATTTTTTATAGCTGTTTGCAGATGCTACTTTCTGATAAAGTGGTAGCATTTTGAATCAGATTCTGTGGAACCTTGTTGGACATAATCGTCTAACCCATAACCACAGAAAAACAACAACTGTAAAATAAAATTGTGCTCAAGAGGGGCTGTTTACTTAAAGTGTGTTGTTTTCTCTGAAAGTATCTACGGCCATTTTTACACAGATGCCACCACTCACTGCTGGGTGTTCGGGTGGGTGGGTGGGTGGGTGGTGTCCGTGTAAATGTGTCACCAGTGGGTGGGGGGATGGGTGTGCATTGGGTGTCTGCCCATGTGAACACCATAGGTGGTGGGTGTGCGCGCGTGCACGCTCCTGACACACACCCATCTCCACCCATCACCCATCTCCATGCACAGAGCCATATGGGAAAATGGAGGAGGCTCTTTGCATGGAGATGGGTGGAGGTGGGTGGAGATGAATGTGTGTCCATGTAAAAGGACACACACTCACCTCCACCCATCGTGCCAGCCCACCCATCCCTCCACCCTGCCTCCCCGCCAGATGGCTCAGAATACTTTATAACACAGATTGAAATACAGTAAAATGCCTGGTACAGGGAGGGCATCACCTGCGTGCTGAAAGTGCTGTGTAAGGGAAGCTGGTACTGGGGTGCCAACAGTGCCAGCAGAATTCCTGGTCCTCAACAATGCTTAATGGCTGGTCATCCAGGGCAATCACCCGCTTGGTGATCTTGATTGCTACTGGATGACGCACTCCATCACACCATAACTGACCAAACGCCAGATCCTCTATTGTGACCTCCTCCTCCTGCTGCTGCTGCTGCTGTTGCTGCTGCTGCTAGGGAGTTCGAGATGGGACCCGCTGCTGGTGTCCATCCTTCTCTTTGGGGGAAGGTCTGCTGCTGCTCGTGGTTGCTGCAGCAATGAACCCACTCCTGTCCACACTCTCTAATGTCTCTTGCAGCAGCGAAGACCTATGCCAGGTCCTCATGTGAGAATTAATTCCATTATTACTTAAATTCTCCCTCTTATTCTCACGGCACACTACCTTCCCACAGTGAAGTCAGGCCACCTGGCTGTTGTCACCTGTGTGAGATCACTTCAAGCAAGTGATTCCACACCGACCCCCTGAGGCATCCACCTGAACCCCTCATGCCACCGCTTGGGGCCTCTGCCTTTGTCCCCAATGTGGCCACAGGGGGATCTGCATCAACAGGAGTCTCCTCCACCTCTTCCTCACTCCCGTCATTGCTGCCCAGTTCCATGACACCACCCATGCTGAAGCTGCTGCTACTACCACCTTGCAGCATGGGAGGAGAGGGTGCCCTGCTGCTACTTGCTGAAGCTGGGCTGCTGCCGCCAAGGTGGGGAAAGATGCCCTCAAATACATCCTCCCCCCAATTCCCCGTGGGGGTGCTAGAGCACCAGGAGCAGCATCACCCACTCTGAAACAGGAACACATAAACCCCTCCATAATATCATGCATTCATGGTGATGCCTCTGCTCACCAGCCTGCTCCTTCTCTGCCACCCGCTGATGCCCTCTGCTGCTGATGCTGCTGAAAGAGCCCCCCCCCTCTCTCTCTGGCAGACCATGAAATAAGACACATGCAAATCCTGATCCTCTGCTGCCACCAGCTGATGCCCGGCCCACTGTTTGTGCCTGAGTGCCCACCCAACTAAACACCAGCAAACTCGCTCTAAAGGATAGTAATCTTCTTGCCCTCAACGTTTTATGGAACAATAAAGAAATAAAAACAAATTTTACAAACCTGGCTGTGGCACCTTCTCCACTGCCCTCCTCCTCCTCTGGTGACGAGCCCACCTCCACCACCTCACGAGATGGTCCAGCCTGGGCCTCCATGATTTGGTCCTCCTCCACTTCCACCTTGACCTTCCTCCTAAGGTTCTTCTTCCTACCAGTGCTGCTTCCTTCACCTTCCATCCTCAGATTCCTCGCACAGGCACACACAACCCACACTCACACAGCTAGCCAGAACAGAGTAGACACACACAAGTTCACAACCAAGCAGCCACACACAGACACCACACAGCTGATCGAACCACCATTTCTGGTTTTTGGTCTTGTGAGAGCACGATACCAAATATCAATATCGATAACAAAAACATTACCAAAACCAAAATTTTGGGTTGAAACCAGTATCGATAATGACAATAATGAAAATGACGTTGTCATTATAATGATAATGATAAAATGACACATTTTAATAATGACAATGATAATGATAACGAAAAACAACATGGGGCCCTACTACTCACTTATGCTGTCCTATTACATAGCTCAATATGTAAGCTATGTAATATTTACATAGCTTCCGTTTCCTTCCTGAGGGCCATGTTGAGAATTAGTACAATTTTTGAAGGCCACATAGAAATTGGGATAGGAGATGTGTAAGGGATATGCAAAAGACAAGGAAGGTCCAGACGATGGACCTGTGTCATGGATCTGTCCCCTATATTTGTGTGCATGCTCTCCTCTCTGCTCCCTTATCCTGAGCTCAGTTTTTCAGGGCCTTGGGATTTGGATGGGACCCAGGGCCCAGATCCAGGAACTAGAAAGGGGCCACATTAAAATTTGCTGTGGGCTGCATTTGGCCCCCGACCTGAGGTTCCCACTCCTGACATAGCTCATAGGAGGAAAAGAATTTGAAAGAACTTTGAAACAAAGCAATCCTTCCCAGACTGGATCATGTTCTATCACAGAAATATAAAGTATAAGTGTTGAGATCATAATTATGGTTTTAATTATTAGCCACATGATGTTCAGAGATGTGTATTGTACAGTTAATTGGTCCTATAAATGATGTGATTGTAGAGGAGCAAATGCAGTCAGAATACCCTTTTGGGTGTTAGATGAATGTACCTTGATGAAACTGTAGTTTTGAGTACAAAATAACCAAAATACTGAAATGCCTGCATAACAGAAACAAATTATCAAAATGACCAAAAAAGAAAATGAACTAGATGTCAAGTGAACCAGAAACCAATAGCAATCATCATACATTTAACCAGAAACAAAGAAATAGTGTGAATTCAATGAAAATATTTGTTACGAATGAATAATTGGGTGTCTTCAGACGTTACGCGAACACGGTGAACCACGGTGAATACCCACCTGTGGTCACCGTGTCACGAACGTCTGTTCACGGCGCGCCAGATGTTGGCCACAGTCAATACCCACATGGGGTTCGTTTGAACCACGCTTCCCGGGCTAGCCGGGGGAAGGTCCCGGGAAGCGTGGTCAAACGGACCCCGGGCCGTGGCCAAGGAAAAGTAACGTCTGGCCGCGTGCCACGGCTCGGGATCCCCGGCGGGATCCCGGGCCATGGCACGATCAGCCGGACGCGGCGGCCGCATTGGCCCCACCGCCCGCCCGCCTCCTCGGAGGGCGGGCGGCGGGGTGCGTGGAGGGGGCAGGGCCGCCCACTTTCCCGCCGGGGTCCCCCTGGCACGTCTGTTGTGCCGTTACGGGGTGACCCCGGCGGGGAACGAAGCCGTTGGTGCCGGTACAGGGCCAACGGCCAACGTAACGTCTGAAAATACCCTTTGTTTCAGTTCTACAAACAACAAGACAATGGCCAAAATCCCCAATCCCCTCATGCAGGATCCACATGGCACAATGTACCAAAATAGATGTGAGCGTGGTTTGCACATGGATTGCGTGCAGCGCACACAGGGCATGGTATCAGCCGCACCGTGCAGCGGGTAAGGTTGAGACTGAGGTTTTCTATGCTTCCTGTCCACTATCTAAGCCTTCCTTCTGGAAAGAGCCGGAATCTGGTCCATGTAGATTGGTTTCCTAGAATTAACCATAAATGTGCTAGGTATCTCCAGTATCTCATTAAAATAAGATTAGAGCTGAAACGAGTACCCACAAGAATGGGTACACCTCTTGAATTCCAATACCCGAATTGAACTGAGAATTTTTTAAATGAACTGGTAACCAAACTGATTTTCCATCAGGTACCCGAAATACCAAAATGTCAAAATACTGACAAATTGGTATACTGAAATGCTGATTTTTTGTCCTGATTTCAGGAACATTTTGTGTGTGTTATTTTGTTGGGGGTGGGGAGGTAATTTTAGGTACCTGAAAAACTGGTAAATGAAATCTTAATTTTTGTGGAACTCGAACTGTATTCAGGTACCGATTCGGATATCCAAAATGGTACTCAAAAATCCCAGTATGGGCCGTGGGTACCAAATCAGGTACCAATTTCAGTTCTAAGTTGGATGCTTTTCATTGACCTCTGTGATCATTTTATCTAGCCCTTCAGTCATTTCACTATTAAAGAGAAACCTGTATTTCATAAAGTTTTTATAGTGGAGTCTGGTGATTGAAGCAGGGATGTGTAATTGGATTTTTGTTGTATTTATCTAGGTCACATTTTGAGCGTGTGGCTAATGAATCTGCAGTTAGATTACATTTATGGAAAGGGCACAGCAAAATTAAGTCTCTCAAGCTGACAAGGTGGCAACCGATTGGCAAATCATTATTAATTCCTTTGTTATGCTTTATGCTGTCATTAATCATGAGGAACTCCTTTGGTATTAATGTGGCCATGCTGTGCAATTTTGGAGGAATTTCAATTTAATCTAGCTCTGATTAATGTCCACCACAAAGAAGGATCTGTGACAATGATAGCATGTTGTGGATACAAGCGGCAAGAAAATAGTCTTGCTTTGTTGATATCTCACTGAGCATTCCTGGATGAAAGGATAAGGTCAAAATAAATGCTACCTTATTCCATTAAAGTGAACATACTGGTCCAGATTTGGATGTCCATGACAAGAGGAAATTCAGAATTGCTCATTCTGACTAGCTTCCAAATAAGCAACAGTGCTTTCTCTTATACAGAACCTGATTAGGGCGTTTTGATCTTCTCTTGATTCTCGACTAGAGTTTAGCAAGAATCGATAATCGAGAAAATCCCTTGTTCTTGACAATTTCCCGGTTGAGAATTTTCTACAGTTATCATTTACCGTTTACCAGGATTTACCATGCACCATATACTGTTTTACCACGTTCCACTTACCATGGAGCACATTCATCCCAGTAATGTGCATGTTCAGAATGGCTGCCCTTTTTCAAGGCAATGCTGCCAGCAGTATCTTGAAAGAGGACTTTGAATGGGTAGAACACCTGTGGCAGACATTTTGCACATGCATATTACCAGGATGAATGTGGTACACAGTAAGCGGCACACAGTAAATAAGTATATGGTACGCTGTAAATTGTGGTAAAGGGTAAACATTTACGAGATTCACATCAAGATCTAGAACCGTTACCAAAAAAATGCTGAGTTGTCGGTAATGGTTCTCAATTACCACGAAGGCCTCGCGAGCATAAAACACCATTCTTGCTTCAGCCCTAAGCCTGATCCTAAACCCTGAACACTGCACAAAAGTGTGTCGCACAATGTGTGTGCAACCTTCATGCAACCCCTGTGTAGAAAATGCAGCATGTGTAACCGTTGCAAGACTGAGTTTAGGATCAGGCCCAACATTAGCAATAAAAAAGGGAAACCTCTTTGATATTCATCAAACTGGACTCTAAAATTAGGAGTTGTGCACTATTTTTCAAAATCCCTTATTTATATTGCATCAAATAGGACATCTGAAATGCCACTCACATCTTAGACCCATTGGGTAAGAAAATCAACAGTGGATTATGGTGGCAACTGGGAAGAAGTCAATACTTATCCACACAGGCTATATTATGAAATCCCAGTCTCTGTGATACAACCGTGGTTTTATATGCTAGCTCTTTTTGAATATATGGGGAAGCAGTACGTTATCATAGGATGCCACAGTGTGGTAACTACTGGTAAATGCCGACTTTTCTATTTTAGAGTTTTCATTATATGCTTGTAAGTCCCTCTTTTGCTAGAGATGTTGCCTCATTCTGTTCTTTAACATGGATCTTACTATAAGTTTTATGGTTCTGAATGTGAAGAATTATGCTCATTATGGCATTTAATTAATATCTGACTTTATTCTGTTATGTAATCTATTGTTCCTGTTGCTCCTCTGCTTTGTACTTCATCCTAGAAAACTACCTTGGGCTGTAAAACACACTTTCTAAATAGGAGTGAAGAATTCCAGTTTGGATGTGCTTTACACACCACCTTTAAAGGTACTTTGCTAGGATCTCTCCTGAACTGTAATGTCAGAAAGAGAGCTGGGGTCAGCATAGGGTCCTGGCTCCCTAATGTTATAGGGTGGGACACAATGTTCCTCAGGGGTTACTTTAGTTTTCACCCTCCATGAATGATCTGGAAGAGGTCATCGGCCAGATGAGGAAGGCCACCCTGAGCCTTTGGGGAAGGGAGGGATACAAATATAAATAAATAAGAAGTAGAAGAACAGGATGAAATTAACTCAGCTTTACCTCAAAACTAGGGCTGAATCGAGTAGTTAAAAAATTGCTTGCGTATATTCACTGAGTTCTGAGGACCACCCCCAAGTCCTCAGGCTGGTTTGAGGGCCCTAAGAGAATACTCAAAAATTTCAATGCCAGGGGCCAAGAAGGGGGCCAGAGGAAACAAGAGGGAAGAGGTAATGGACAAGAAAAGAGGATGTGGAGACCTAGCAGGGGCAGAGGGAGTAGAGTACTTACCCTCTGGAGGGGCTCCAGTGACATGTGGCTTCTTCCAGACCAGATAAGTTTGGGGGGAGGAAGAAAAGATGGGCATGCTCAGAAGGGCCAAATGGCCTTTTCTGAGCATGCGCAGACCTTTCCAATATGGTGCCCACAGTGTGCTAATACTGCCAATGCCATCTTGGAAATATCTAAGGATACTCAGAAGGGGCCATTCATCCCTTATGAGCATGCTCAGGTTTTTTAAAAAAAAACTTAGTCTGGAAGAAGCCATGCATCACTGGAGCCCTTCCAGAGGGTGAGTGCTCTACCCCCCAGACCCTGCTAGCCTCCCAACCTCCTTTCTTGTCCCCCATTGGCCTTTTCTCTCCCTGTCCAGTGGGGGCCAGGGAAGAGGGCTCGGGCCTAGCGCTGGTCTCCAACCTCCTCCTTTGTACTTGGCCGAGGATTTTCCAAGTTCCAAAGTTTCAGGGGCCATTCCTAGAAATTTCAAAACACGGAAAACCAAGTTGAGTACCTTGATCCTTGGGGTGTTCTATGGAAAACCAAGACCAGGATTCAGCACTACTGAAAACCAACCATTCCTGTTCTGACAGACTTGTGTGACATGGACACTGGAGAACAGTTGACAAATCTTCAGTGGTTGCATGCTAGCTTATGTTGCCAGAGACGCAGAATTCTCCCCAAAATGACACCCCCACCCCCCACCCCACCCTGCTCGGCAAGGCCACTTGAGACATGGGTCGGTGGACATTGGGGAGCCTGAGCAGGGTTAGGGCTGAGCTGCAGTGTAGCCTAGGGGGAAAGACCCCTTCATGCAAAAACCAGTCTGCCCTTGGAAAAGGTGATTAAGTGGAGGAAGCCCTGAGTAAGTACGGGGCAGTTAAGAAAGGGCCTCCTCCCTGTTTTAAGAAACTACTGGTGAATAGAACTTGGATCAGCAATGGCTTTAAAGGCATAAAAAATTAAAATACCCTATCTTTCCCTCACACAAGCCAACGTCCCCATGTCCGATCGGTGGAAATGCACCTTGGTATTGCCCTACAGTCTAGAGCTCCCCTCATGATTCCCTTCCATCCCCAAATCACTTGAAACTCTCTCCCCTTTCATGCCCAGATTTGTCCTTTGTCTCCTCAGTCACAGTCTGTTTACCATATGCATCTTCCCTTTTGTTGTACTTCGACACACGCCCAGCCCTTTCTCCTTTCACGCCAAGATGTGTTCTTTGTCCCCTCAGCCCCCGTAAGCAACTTCCCTTTGTCATGTCTGGACCCACACCTGGAATCCCTTTTGTCCTCCCTATGAGCCTATTGTGGAACTCCTGAGCCTATCCCAAATCCTTTATCCTAAACTCTATAACTGTTCCTTACTCCCCCTCTGAACTTGAGAAAGCTTTGGATGCAAATACATGCAGGTCCCTATGTGCGTGTCTGTGTCTTAAGGGGTCTCCAAGACTCTGGTCTGCCCCTTCCCTTCATCACCAAACTTCGCTGGATGCACAGACCGCCTGTCCCCTTTCAATGGCAAGGAAAGGTAACCATCGGTCCTGACTTCCCCTGCTGCTTCTATCTCTCTTTCCCCTCTCCTGCTCTGTGTGTCTCCCAGTATCTCCCCTCCCTCATTCCCCATATTACTTTCATTTTCCCCACCACCACTTGTGCTTCCCCTGTAACCCATCAGCCAGACCGGGACTGTGTTGATTAGTATATGTGTGTATGTGTGTATCCCGTTATGTGCTTTCTTTGATGTCCCTTTGAAATAAACATTCCCTTTTTATTAAACATTTGTCTCTCTCTCTTTCTCTACTTTAAGAGAGGGTACGTAACCTGACTGTAGTGCATATCGAACCTTAGACTGATCCTTGTGGCACGTGGGGACCCCTAGTTCAACTAATTTGGCTAATTCCCCTAAATTTAAGAATCAAGTGTATATTGGGGTACCGTCTCCCCAATAGTCATGCATGGAAAGAGGTCTCCTGATAACACTTAGTGTTTGGCCAGCATGAAAGTAATTGGAGATCATCCAGCTCTAACCTACAGATGGAAACAACTACTAAGGCCCAGGGCAGCCAATAATAAGCCCGTGCATACTTTGCTGTCAAGGAGCAGTACATAAAAAGAGTTATCACCACCCTCCTCTTTGTTCATCACCAAAGTAATGGGAGTCCAGAATTCCCATCTGTTAAGTGAATGGCATTCAGCTTAATCCCCATACCTCGAGCTTATCGGGTGACGTGGTTACTTACTTCTCTCTTCATCTGGGTGCCAAACTGCATTTCCATTGCAGAAAGGTAATATTTTAAAGTTTCATATTCTGTCTGATAGAAGGAAAAAGATTTTTTAAATTTTATATATATTTTTAAAATCTCCTATTTTCCCTTCTATCAGACAGAAATATATATATAAATATAAATATATATATTTCTGTCTGATAGAAGGAAAAATAGGAGATTTTAAAAATATATATAAAATAAAAATCTACATATATATATATATATGTGGATTTAGATGTAGATTGATAAAAAGAGGTAGCTGGACGGATAAATGTAAGTAAAAAGCTAAAACTGAAACTGGAGCTATGAAGCCGGAGTTAGACGTTTAGATAGAAGTATCTCTCTCTTTCTCTCTGTCTCTCTCTCTCTCTCTCTCTATATATATATATATATATACATGTAGCTAAGAGACTAGGAATGTGTGAGGCTAACTTATTTATTGGGATGTCAGTTTGCTCGCTCCATTAGAACTGCTTTCAATAATATGCTTCATAGTTCTTTACCTCGCCTTATCACTCATTCCCTCAGCATGCCGTTTTCAGGGATCGTAAACAGAGAAAGATAGAAGATGCTTTTTTGTTTGGAGTGGGTGGCTTATCTTCAATGGCTATAGTCTGAAATAAATGAAGTTAATAATCATGATTTTGTCAATGGCAGGGTGTAGCTCCCCTGTTGTGAGGTAAGGCTACCAGCTGAAACTTAAATGATAGAAGTCTTGTCTCCTGACTCCCCGAGAAGCCTCATCCCTTTGCCTGGAAAGCCTATTCCTTGATTCCCTAAAACAGTCAGTTGTCGACGCACACACACCCACACCCAAATGAGACAGGACATATTGAAATGGATTTAAACTGGCCTCACTCTTTATTCAAATCAAGAATTATTAACAAATTAGAATAGCGGGGGCAATCACGCATGTGATTTGGGTCCAGCACCTCTCATAAACAAA
Source organism: Sphenodon punctatus (assembly GCA_003113815.1). Lineage (NCBI taxonomy): Eukaryota > Metazoa > Chordata > Lepidosauria > Sphenodontia > Sphenodontidae > Sphenodon > Sphenodon punctatus. The sequence continues at coordinate 17,566,049 of QEPC01011901.1, read as the reverse complement.
CAACTCAAACTCAGGGATTGGCCGGATATACCATCTGGTACCAATCCCTATCAACTGAAACAACATCTCCCCATCCCCATTAATGAGCTATTGGCAGGGGGAAAACGCTCCTTCTGAGTCAGAGGAAGGAGGATAGTGCCCTCGAGCAGGGGACAGTACATGTCTTTAATGCCCTCGGGCTCACTTCTCCAAGAGGGTTGACTCCACCGCTTGCACCTGCAATTGAGGCTGGTGTCACCCCCCATCTTTTATGGAGATGCCCCTTTTTAATTCTAACCTATCCTAACCCTGGTGCTGGACCCCTGCCACTAAGGGTCCGCTGGTCCCTGCCGAACGAACCCGACCACCTAAAATCCTCCAACCAAAACTTCCTGCAACTTTTCTTTCAATGCCAGTAGGTACCATTCATTCCCATATGGGGACAGATACACCCCACTGACCCTGTAAAGGTCCAGCCTCCTATGCAAGATGGCGTGGTGGCCGATTGTTGCCCCTCCTAATCGCTTCAGCCGTCGACCAGTTTCCTTATTGATAATCTTTCTGGTTTTATCAATTTTACTTGGTGGGACCCCGTCACCCCATGACACCCACTCTACCAGGTCGTTCCATACAATGACCACCCCAGGGACCATAAGTTTAACTGACCAGACATCGTTACAGATGTCTTTCAACAAATGTACACCTTTTACCTGCACCAGGTCATTTTCTCCTAGGTGGATGACTAAGATATCTCGCCGGGCCACCCTTTTTCTCCTTTCTAATGTGGGAATCAACTGCCGCCACCGCAAGCCTCCCCGGCCCATCCAAAGATTCTGGGTGTAGGCCAATAACCCCAGCTGTGTTCCCCAGTGTGAATTTTTGGCTGCCTTGCTAGCCCAGCGAACCAAGCTGTGGCCCATGATCCAGACCGTGCTCCTTTGATGACGACTGGGACCTGGGGAGATAGACAGTCATTACTGGTGACACAACGACAGGGGGGATCTGTCATATGCCCAGTACGCCTGACTCATCCACCTGTCTATGGCTCAAATCTCCTGATCTGCCAGGCCAGCTGTTGCAGCAAAACTAGCCTTTCCTATCCTGAAGGAGTGGGTTCCAAAGAGCCCTGCTGGAATGTTAAGAGCTGAAAGTAAGGCACGCATTACAGCAGTCAGTTGATACCTGGTAAGGAAACTGCCATCCGTGTGGCAGAAAAGCAAGCCAGGCACTGCCAGACACACTGACAAGTACTGAAACAGGGCCCGTACTGGGCACAGTGCCGGGGACCCCACCTGTACCAGGTGTATAGTGAACCTACCACGCTGGTCGGTCTTTAAGAGAGGCAAGCACAGGGTCACCTCCTGGTCCCCAATGCTGACATCCTCAGTGGCCAATGCTCAGGCAGACCTCTCCCTGGCAGAGTTGGCCACCAACTCACTGACCCCAAAAGCCTCGAAGAAGGCCACTATGAAAGCTTCCGAGAACAGCCTGACTTCACTTTCTGATGAGCAGATGCGGGGGAGGGTTCCACACATGCCCAACAGGAGCTGCCGTGTTATGGGTGGCCTCCCATCGGGAGGGGTGCCCCTTTCCCTGGTCCATGCTTCAATAGGCCAGGCAAAAACCCCACGATTGGGTGGGGACCTGCTAACCAGCTCATAAAGGCTAACGCTGTCAACTTAATACCAACGGTGCCTACAGCTTCACCCTGCCACCTCGTGTCGAGCATGAACCTAAGGATCTGGTACTCCAGAATGGGAAAAACCAGGGGCCAGCCTTGGGATAGATGATAGTCCTGAAATTCACTGAAGGCCCTTCCATATGCGGGCCTGGTCCGAGGCACCAAGGATCCCTGGACGGTGTTATACAGCTCTAAAATCCAAGGGTCCACGCCCACTGGGGTAAGGGCTCCGGGTCCAGTCTGGCTCCAGGTGAGAGCGAGCGAAACCACTCCATCTGGAAGCAAGATATGGTGTTGGCCACTCCATTATTGATACCTGGCACATGCTTGGCCCTAAATAAGATGTTGTACCGCAGACATGTCAACACAAATGCCCTAACTAACCCTATAACCCTGGGAGAACGTGATGACTGAGCATTGATAATGTGGACCACCGCCAGTTTGTCACACCAGAAAATCACTGCGTGATTAGCGAACTCGCCTGCCCACAAATGTACCGCTAGCATGATGGAATTGAGCTCAAGGAACGTCAGATCCCTAGTCACCCCTTCCTCCACCCATGCCGGTGGTCAAGGGGCTCTGCACCATCAATCTCTGAATATCACGCCAAATCCCATCCCACCAGCCGCATCAGAGTGAACCTGCAGCTCGGCTTCTATTAGGAGCTTGTTCCGCCAAACTAACCCCATTGAAGTCTGAGAGGAAATGAACTCCATGTATCCAGATCATCTCTCATTTCCCATGTGACTTGTATTTGGTGGTGGGGCTGGGGGCGGCCTGCCAATTTGGCGTACAAATGTGACAGAAAGGCCCTGGCAGGGGCCACCATCCTGCAGGCAAAGTTCAGGTTACCTATCAAGGACTGGAGCTTCCGGACCGTGACCTTACGGGCTGCCAAACACCTGGCAATTTTTGATCTTGTATCGACCAATTTGTCCCCTGAAAGGCATGACACCCCCTCCACCATGTCTAGTTCTTACCCAGATACTACAGGGTGGTGGCTGGACCCATGGACTTTTCAGGGGTTAATGGCATACCCAAGCTGTCTGCAAACCCCTGTAAGGACTCCATCAACCAACGACACTCATTGGTCCCTGGACCACCGATGAACAGGAAATCATCCAGATATTTGATGATGTCCCCTCCATTGGTGTGCTGCCTGACCAACCACTCGACCAGAAAACTAGATAGTTTGAAGGCCAAACAGGAGATCACGCATCCCATGGGCATAGCCTTGTCGAAATAGAACTGCCCCTGAAAGTGGAGACCCAGAGGGTGAAGGGTCTCCGGGTGCACCGTAAGAAGGCAAAAAGTGGACTTTATGTCGCACTTTGCCAGAAGGGCCCCTATTTCATGGCACTTCATGAGCTTCACTGCTGTATCAAATGATGCATAGCATACCATGGACAGCTCTTTCAGGATGGTGTCATTGACAGACCGCCCCCCCCCCCCGGGTATGATAGATGGTGAATCATACAGAACCAGCCTGGGGATTTCTTGGGAACCACCCCTAATGGGGAGACTATCGTGTTGGGAAACAGGGGGAAGGTGAATGGGCTGGATATTCTACCCTCTGCTCGCTCCTTGTCAATTTTTTCCTTTACCACAGACTCTAAACCCAACACCAATTTTAAATTGGGTGCGGCTTTATGCAGGTGCACCTCCCCTGCTGGTATCCGAAACCCCTCCCTGAACCTGCTGACTATGTAATCTACCTCTGTATGGTTCGGGTGGGATTCGAGGGCCGCCGCCAAATGCTCAACCTTAATTGGGGATGGGGCCCTTTGCCGGAGCTGGCTGCCTGGCTCCCCCTTGGCTTCCTCTACCAGCTGGTCCTGGAGGGGCCTTCCCTTTGGCTCCTGCCCTGGCCCTGGGACAGGCTGTGGCATTGTGAAGGCCTGAACAGTTGGGGCAGGAATGCTGGAACCTGCACGCCGGTCTGGAGAATTTCCCTGCCCGTGCAAATTCTCAGCATTGGCTTGTCTGGCTAGCCACTGGGCGCCTGATGTCACCACAAAAAAGGCCAGTAGGTGGCCACTGTCAGATCTAAGGGCATTTGACGCATCCACCATGCAATCTAGCCAGAGGTCGGGTGCGTGGGTAACACACCTCATATCAGGGATGAAAGCCACCAGATGACGAAAAGCCTCATCACAGTGGAGCCACGCCCCAGCAGGTCCCGACTAGCACACCCAGCGAAATATATCCACGTATTTAAGGAGCTCAGGAGCCCGGAAGGGATACGCCTGCATGACTACTCCCTGGTAGATAGTGAAAGCCACAGCCCAATTGGTCCAATTTCTGTCAGCTTTCGGGCGCTTAAAGCGCTCCTTCTCCTTCCTGTCCTCCGGGTCTGCCGGGTTGACTATCGGGTCCCTGAAGAGGAGGGCGAACAGATCTACAAATTCACCCCTTCGTATCTTCTCCCACATGGCCGGTAGTAGATGTGTCCTGATGGGGGCCAACACAGCTGCATAGCCCACCCCTGGAGGCAGGTACCATCCCATCTCTCGGGCCTGTTCATAATCATTTATATCCACACTCTCCCGACCACTGTCGGGTTGAGGCGGCTCAAAATATCAACATCTCAATACAATAGGGATATAATCCCATGCAGGGGAAACCCATACAATAACAAACAAAAAAATACAAAAAATACAGTTGGACTTAAATCCCACACAGGGGACCTGCCCAATACAATCAATAATGCATATAAGTACAGTATGCACAAAGCAAACCCCATAGCTACCTAAACCTCTGCCTACTATAAACCCCAATTCCTTTTCCACTGGCACCACACATCATTCTACCATTGCCTGCTCTCACCAGGCATCAAACTCCACCCCCCTGCCGCCACAAGGGGAGGACCTCCTCTTCCTCCACCGGTCTCTCAAAGGGGGAAGGCTTTCTCACCACTTTTACCAGGGAGAAAGACAATACACAAATCCACTACAGATTCCTCCACCCCAGCCTCCCAGCCCAGCCAAAGGGCATGGCCAAAGGGAAGGCCCCTTTGACCATGCCCCTTCGGCCCATGCCCCCAGCACGTGCCTCTGGCATGGCCTCCGGCTACCTCTGGTGTTATGGGGAATGCCCTGCCGATGCCCCTCCCCCACCCCCACAAGGGTGGGGAGGGAAGGAGTACTGTCCCGCATCTGCTCACTTTCAACCCCTGAGCACCTACCCCCACAGTCCAGGAAAGGTCTGTATCTTGTTCCATGGTGGGAGGGGGGAGATGTCATCTGCTGCACAGGATCTTGCCCCTCCCGTGGCTGCCCAGCTTGCTTGCAATGCTGCCGCCTCCAGGCTCCAGCAGAATTCCCCTGGTGTTATGGGGAATGCCCTGCAGATGCCCCGGCCTCACAAGGGGTGGGAGGTGGATGAGGAGGTGTCTAAAAGCATCCATAGTGTACACTGCAGGTCAGTTGGCCGCATTCCTTTCCACCTTGGGGCACTTGAGCTTCTCTGTCTCCTTCTTATCCCACTTGGCATTGGTATCGGGGATGGAGTCACTGAATAGGAGGGCAAATATATACACATATTTTTCTCTCCATAATTTTGCCCTACTGGCTCGGAGTAAATGCTCCCCAGTGGGGGAGGATACATCGGCATATCTGCCTGCTAGAGACTGGGACTCCTCCCCCTTGGGCGGATGGTGGAAATGCCTCCCACCCCGGCCAGGGCCACCTCTTCATTCCCGAGCACTGGAGCAACAGAAGTTGGGTTGTTGGGACCTTCCCACAACTGAGCCTACCAGGTGTAGCAGGTGGGGGCAGTGAAGTACAGTCACCTCCGCACTTCATGACCACATTACCCATGCTGAGTCATCCCAATGCATACTATGGGGATCAGCTTGCCCTAAAATGGAGGGGGGGGGGCTCCCCTTGCAACCCCTAGGGGCTCACAGCCAAGCCAGTGCCATAGTGCCCCATTGCCCTGATGCTCACTCCCATCTGGTAGTTGGTTTTGCAGCTCTGTTGGGGCCATTGGGGGGCTGGGGTTACTGGCCTAGTCTGCTGTGGTGACTTTCGCCACTGGGAGGTGACCTTGGTGGTGCTGGCCACTGCAAGACTGTCAAGGTGGTGATCAAATGCTTCCATCCTTTCAAGGATTGAGGTGAGGATCTACTTGCTTCCTCAAGGACACTGAAGGTCTGCCACCCCCACCCCCACTGAAATAACAGAAGATGGCAGCCTATAGCATGCTCCACATCAGGATGCTCATCCTGTTTCTCCCTGCATGGGTGTTCAAGCCCCATTTGGGTTTCATCATCTGTATGTGGACTGGAGTTTGTATGTGTGTGTGGGGGGGGGGGGTAGGGAGTGCCTTTCTGGGGCATTTCAGGAGCTCCACCCTTCTTGAGGCTGGCTATCCTATGCCCCCAGCCTTCCATCTTCTTCTATTTGGACAGGAGGATGGCCTCATTCATCCCCTGCATCAGGGGGAGGAGAGGTACTGATACATTGCTCCCAGGTTTTGTATGCATGGGGGACATCTTTGGAGGACTCTTAGACCTATCCTTGAAAGGCATCCTGTTGAATGGCCCAGTCTCCTTCCAGGGAAACCCCGGTTTCAGTGCTCATGCCCAGGCAATGAGAAACATTCCTTTCCCTTATTCCTTTACCCCCTTTGCTCATTGATAGGGAAGTGGTTCTGTCACCACTTTCATGACCTGGAGTGGGAGGGAGCACTTGCCTCTGACCATGATATCCTGCGGAAAGGGACAGGGGGGGAAGGGCAGGCCTGACAGGCTGGCTGGCTCACTTCTGTCTTACCTGTCCTTCCCTGCCCCTCAGCACCTACCCAAGGGAGACCAAGCTGGGCTTCTGCGGATATATTGGGCATGCTACTCTGCCCCCTCCTTTGCTAGTCCACCATTACAGCTCCACTGAGCCTGCACCACTAAATGAGTGGGAAGGGGAGGGTGGGTGTCAACGGTCCACTCTTGGGTCCACTCTTACTGCCCGCTCTGAGTTCCTCTCTTGCTGCTGCTTCCGCCACTTTCTGGGACCTGTCTCATATGGTTGCAGCCCCATGCGGGCTGTGCTCCCACCGGCTCCCATCTGATCCTTGGCCAAAACATCCCGATGCCAGGTGTTCACAAGATGGCAGAGAGGAAGTTCTTTAGTGGGAGACCTCATTTGCACCAAAGCGCTCCATTGCTGAGCCAATCTCAGCCGGGTAAACTCCTGCCCGCTGCAACCTTCAGCATCCCCTCTCCCTCTTCCTCCAGCAGAATGGAGCCCCAAAACTACTCCCCCGCCCCGAGATCATGTGTGGGGGGTGAGGGGGGACAGTCAGTATTATATTGTGTCAGTTACACAACTGATAATACAATACAGTCAGTAGTGAGTCACTTCTGCTGTAAAGTGTCCTAGACTGGAATCTAGGGTTAGAAAATAAGCTTCTTCCTTATTCCTCATTGCTGATGTAGGCACGGACAAGTCAAAAGGATATTGAGAAAGCAAAGGTAGAAAACACAACAGTAACAGGGCCATGCCCTGATATATTATTTCCCTGCAGGATATCTACCATAGACCAGTTTATATAGTCCTCTTTTCCCCTCAGTGCTCTTTGTTTATAGTGACCAGCTTAATCCCATACATTTATTTATTTATTTTATGATTCTATATTTAATACCCCACCCCTTCTGCGTCAGGCAGTTCAGAGCAGCTTACATATTCAGCATAGACAATATCAAACAAAACAAATCTTAACATTCATTCCACCGAATGCATAAAACAATAACACCCCCCATTATTTTATTTATTTATTTATTTATTTATTTATGCCTTGCCTCTCTCAGCATAAGGTGACTCAGGGCAACTTGCAATAGATTAATAAAAACAGCAATTACAATAAAATCAACAGGTAAAAATATTCATAAATCAGGTCTGTATACTAGTAGAAACTGACACCTCTCCCCAACCCTTGAACCCATCAACCCATCCCACCCTCCTCCCTGACCAATGCCTGGCAGAAGAGACAGGTCTTACAACTCCAGCGGAAAGTAAGGAGATCTGGGCTGAGGCCGAGCTCCACCGGAAGGGCATTCCACAGTGATGAAGCAGTTGCCGAGAATGCCGAGAACACCTTCCTGTCTGCCTGGACCCTCCAAAAATGCAGGACCTCCCGGAGGGTGCCCCCAGATAATCACAGGGGCCACCCCAGGACTCAGGGAGTGAGGCAGTCTCTCAGATAAGTGGGACCCAGGCTTATCGTATCATATCTGCTCCAGTGGTGTTTGCTTTGAATCGCTCTGGTCCACTGGTCTGACCAATTCCTTCCCAGACAGTTTCTTCTTAGGCTAAGGTTCTTCCAGCATGACTCCCCTTGGCAGCTGGTATCTAGGGCTCCCCTTGGGCTCTTAAGGTGTCTCCTTCCCTCTCTGAGCCCTGCTATTTGAGGCAGAGGCTTCAGGTGTGTTGTCTGACCCCGGTGGTCCTTCCTCCCCTTGTGATCACCTCAACTCACTCTATATGCTGAGACTCCACTGGCTTACACATCTGGAGCCTCTCAGCTAGCTAACCTTAATTTCTGTCTCTTTACCTAACCCCTTAAAGACCAATACTTGCCTGAGCCCAGCTTGCTCTTGGACCTGCCCATGCAGCGACTTACCCCTGTCCCATGGACCTGGTCCCATGAGGACTTACATGACTCTTTCACAACAACAACACACACGCGCATACACACACACACATACCAGCAGCATATACTAAGACTATCACGTACCCGTAGAGTGCAAATCCTACAAATCAGACTTTGACGGAGACTTCAACAGCCCATAGAGATTTTTTTTCAGTTAAAGACAAAACCCTGCCTTGTCTTATGTAGGCTAAACTGGTGTTGTCCGGTTCTCATTGCTAACACATACTAAATGCCAGAAGGAAGAATTACTTCTTTGTGACCAATCTTGAGTCATCATCTCTGTCTCCTCTTCAAAAATTTTGACTTGGAATGCTTCCTTCCTCTACGTTCTGCCCAGAATGTTCTCATGTCCATATTATTACTATCTGGATAAATATCCCATATCCAGATGATTATTTAGGCCTGGGGGCACTACATAACAATGGCAGGGTTTGTAGTTTCTTGTTACTAATTCTACCCTTGCTTCGTTGCCGAGACAATCCCAGCCGGCAATTCAGCTCTACAAAAATGTACATTTGGACAGTGATGTCATTAGTGTAATTTCATGGGTGTTTTATATACAAGGGTAGCACAGTTAGATCAGACCAGACCCTCATGCAAAAGATGGAATAGTGACACTTTAGTCTCCCTCCCAAAGGCAGTTCCGCCAGGGACCATGGGCCCCAGTGCAGCTATACTATGTGGCCCTGTTGTAACAATCCTCTTATTATACATTTACCTAGGTTTTCCTGGGGGAGGGGTTGTAATGTTTTTTAATGTTGTTAAATGCCCTGAGTAAGACTGAAATGAGATGTCAAGATTACTTGATATCTCATCAAAATCCCAGTGTTCAGTTCATTCCAGGACTACTGCCGCCATTTTGGCAACAGTTTTGCACATGCACAAAATTACCCAATGACCATCTTGTGCATGCACAATCTGTTGCCCTTAACAAAAAATGGTGGCAAGTCTTTTGCCACCATTTTGGTTAAGTGTGGCAGCTATTTTACACATGCAAAATTATTTAGTTTGTTTGTTTCTCACCAACAACTTGTATTGGGAGTGAGATATCAGACCTGGAACTCGACATAGGCCCTTTTCACACAGACACTCCAAGGGTGATTTCAGATGTGACGGGCCTCCCTTGGGCCATGGTCCAGGATCAATTTCATATCCCGGTCTGGAATCAGGCCGGCCGTCCTTCAGGTGTGCCGGTCTGATTCCGCTTGGGGATCAGGGAGGGGGCGGGACTTTGTGGCACGACCTGCGGCCGCACAGTCCCACCCCACCACGGTCCCCTGGCCACCCGCCCTCCTGGAGGTGGTGGGCGCAGTGGCCAATGCGACCGCTGTGCCCGATCCCAGATCGTGGCTGGGACCACGATCCGGACTCGGCAGACGTAACAGACGTTACCTTCCACCAATTCCGGACTGTGGTCCAGCTAACCATGATTCCGGAGGTGAGGCCGGCCTCACCTCCAGAATCATGGGGTGATTTCAGACATGACGAGATCACGCTGAACCACACTGAACCACGGTGAACCCCGCGGCGGGGCGAAAGGCCCCTGCACGTCTGCACAGCGTGCGCCAGATGTTGGCCACGCTGAATCTGCAGACGGGGTCAATTTGAACCACGCTTCCCGGGCTAGCCGGGGGAAGGTCCCGGGAAGCGTGGTCAAATGGACCGCGGGCCGTGGCGACCAAAAAGTAACGTCTGGTCGCGTGCCACGGGCCGGGATCCCCGGCGGGATCCCGGGCCGTGGCACGATCGGCCAGACGCGGCGGCCGCATTGGCCCCGCCGCCCGCCCGTCTCCTCGGAGGGCGGGCGGCGGGGTGCGTGGAGGGGGCGGGGCCGTGCGGCCGCACGTTGCGCCGCGCGGCCCCGGCTCCTCCCACTTTCCCCGCCGGGATCCCCCCGGCACGTCTGTTGGGCCGTGCCGGGGTGACCCCGGCGGGGAACGAAGACGTTCGTTACGGTACGGGGCCAACGGCCGCCGTAACGTCTGAAAATACCCATGGTTGATCGGATTCCCACCAGTGGTTCACTGGGGTGAACATCTGGCAGGAACCCCATCAGACATTACGGGTCTCTCCTCCACCACAGGGGATTGCCTGTGGTAAAAGGGAGGCCCGTAACATCTGAAACCACCCTAACACTGATCAAATGGATGTTACATTTTATTATACATGTGGCAGGGTACCCATAGAGCACACCTGCAGCCCTACAACATGTTTAATAAAATGTAACACCCATTTGTTCAGTGTTAGCGTATCCGTGTGAAAAGGGCCATAGCGACAAATGCTCACAAGCAGAAGTTTAGTTTCTCATTTCATCTCTTGCCCTGAACCTTCAAGGAAGGGTGTGTTAAAAATTGAAATTTATAAATAAGATTGCAATCTAAGACAAGAGTATCAAAAGTAAAAACTATGGCTTGGGAGCTGCTCTTGGGAAGTTCAAGTGTGGCTATCAGCCAGGGCCTGTCTTAATGGTTCTGAATTTCACCTGAGTTTCATTAGCTGAATCGCAGCTGCTCCTCATGATGTCAGGACTCAAGCCCATACTAGCTCCACCACCCAATCACAAAGCAGATGAGGTTAAGCCTGTCCAGCTTCTCGATATTCATTTGCACGACTACAAGACTTACATTCTGAAATACTCTGTGCATGAACATGCATGCATGTGTGTCTTGCAGCTCTTGGCCATATAAAAGTCTTGGAACATCATTCTTGGGGTTGGAAACTTTGGCCACTCCTGATCCAAATAGACATGAAAGCGAAAGAGAGGGGAAAAGGAAAACAAAGACACAGACAGATCAAATGAACTGTAAAATATCACACATTAGGTTTGTGTCAGGGGCAGGAATAGAACTTGGGTACCAGTCCAGTGTCCTACCTGCTGGTCTACAGTACCTATCATCACTTAGAGCTGTCTAGTGTGTACAGGACATGGTAATGTATAAATGATTGTATAAATTGCAGCTGAGAGGGTCAGCAAAGGACTTTTATACGTTTATCATATATGATTTGCTATTTCTCAAACTAAGTGGGTGTGGGAGCACTGTAAGAAATGAAACAGGCAAGTCCATTAGTGAATGCTTTCTAGGGATGGGAATTTTGGTTTGGGATTAATTAAGATCCTGAATGTGACAAGAAAGTTCCGATTCATCCGAAGCAAGCCGTAAATCGGCCTGCCATTTACGAATCTGTATTTCCTCCAACTCCCATCCCCCAGAACTCTGGAGTGCTACTTGCTGACTTTGGAGGGTTTGATTGAAGCCCCCCCACTGCTGTGGAGGCTCCAGCAGGCTCAGGAGGACAATAACACATTGTTTCTATCTTCATGCAAATATCTGGGTTATTTTCCAAGTTCTAATAAGGTCTCAGGGGACTCCTCCCCCCCATGATAAAACATTCTTATGTATGAGTTTTTCTTTGATACTTTCAAATTTGCATCAGCTCTTCCCAGACTTGGTCGCACATTATCTTCAAATTTGTTTCAAGTTTGCTTGAGCCAATGGGATGTACCCAGTGATAAATGAGCCATGCCTTCCTTGTCACTCATTCTAATTGCCGTACGCTTGAAAGACACACAGGTCATTTTCATAGATGCGAGGAAGATGTGTTTCATAACTTGTCTTTGATTACATATTTCAATTATTTTCATCAAGATAAGTCTACCACTGGAAAGAATGTCATACAATTATTAAACTACTTGACTGGTTGTAATTTCTTAGAATTTTGATGCCTGGCAGACTTTGAGTGACTGCCGTTGTATAATTTGCACTTGAAATGTTGTTGCCAGACTAGGTTACATTTTGATGAGTCTTCAAAGCGTGTTTCTTATTATATACAAAGGACTCCTTCTTGCTAAAAGCTAATATTGGAAGAACATCATCTCACGCAATCTTAAGAACAATATAATCATTCTGTTCATTGCTCTTTGCTGTCATTTCTACACGCCAGTTCAAATTAATCTCTGCTGTAGTTTAATTAGATTCAATACCTTCCACGGAAGATAAGCAGGGATGCACTGAATTCTGAAAGCAATTTAGAAGCCACTGTCTAGTCTTGGGTCTAAATATGAGCAGGGTTGCATTAACCAGTTTGAGAACAGGAGTTACTCAAATTTCCATTTATTCCCTCAAGAATGCCACTGACTATTCCAGTTTCTATTCTCTGATGACTAGATCTCATGAGCATATGCAATTGATAATTGATAATATTTGATAAACACATTAATTTATTTCTACAGAGCACAAATAACAACGGGCACTCAGAGCACGTTGCAACAAAAATATGATAAAACATTAGACAATTCATTTAAAATACAAATCCATTTGCAAACAATTTGAAAGGGGAAGGGAAAAAGAGAGAAGAAAACACATTAATAGGAAATCAGCAGTGGATCCTAAAAGCATCCGGAGGACAAATAAATCTTCAGATGCTTTTAAAGGTGAAGAGGGAGGAACTGAGGACGACATCTGGAAGGGAACACGTTCTGCTTTTGAGGGCTTGCCATAGCAAAGGCTTGATTGCCTGCCGATTAAAGGTGTGATGGCATGATCATCAAACAGCAGGTGGTTTCTGAGTTCAGATAGTCATCTGCAGGGTGAGTCTCGTTAGGATCACATCTCAAATATATCTAGGGCATATACTTGAAATACAGTAATTATTCTGAAATGGTTAAGCCCTTTCCACATGAGACGCCCCCCCTCCCCTTTCCCGTGTGGGAAATTTGGTGGGGAAGGGGGGCTCCATGTGACCATGGGTGGGGATGGCTGGGGGGTGCATGCATGCGTGCTCCCGTGATCTACCCACCCATCTCCACCCATCGCCCACACATGGAGGCGTTGGGGAAAACGGGGGTGCTTTCATGCCTGGATATGGGTGGAGATCAGTGGAGGTGGATGTGCGGCCATCTGCTGGGCCACATACGCAATACACACCAGCCACCGCCTCCACCCATCTGGAATAAACTACCGCCCTTTTCTGCTGTTGCCATAAATGAGTCATTGAGGCCAATCCCAAGTCCCACACTTGCAGTCATGCACATGTTTGTGTGCACTTGTTACAAAGGTTTGCACGCATGCTGTAGGCCCCATGCTGGGGGTGCATGTGACTTGCATATGCATATGTCTGTGCATGCTGCATGTGCTCTGTGCACCAGTCTGTGGGGATTGGGATCGGTTCCATTGCCAAGTTTTTACCAAAGATATTTTTCTGGATTGCTCTTAGTTTCTCGGTGTTTGTCACTTGTTTTTATTGACCCCACTAAGGTGGTTAGTTATAGTTCCTGGTAACAAGGCCTGTATGTCTACCTTTGTGATAAAAGTGTGTTCATTTTTAATCTTCAGTTATTAGAATCTGGTTTAATGTACCCGCAATTGTAAAAGTAGGGCTGAAAAAAGACTGATATTAGTTCTCGTGAAAATCTTGCAGCCCCGGCGAGATCTCACGAGATTCTCAGGAGAAACTTAAGATTCTCACGAGAAATTTGAGAATCTCACAAATACCCCCAAAATGATCCATGCATGCGCAAAATGACTGTGTGTGTGCAGAACATCCCTGGTGGCCATTTTTTCACATGCACAGATCATTTTTTTGCTATTTTGAGGTTGCTGAGAATCTCATGAGAATATCAACTTTCTCGTGAAAATCTCAAGTTATTCATGAGACTCTAGCGAGAATCTTGAGATGAGAAAATCTTGTCAAGAAGCCTACTCTCAATGAGATTTTCAAGATGGGCAAAATCTCATTTCAGCCCTAGTAAAAATAATATATTTTAGGAAATCTTCTGCACTAGGGCCCATTTCTACACTTCTGGTGCCACTGGAGAACAGGGGAGTTCAGTGTATCGCCCATGGGATACAGAGGGCCTGTTTATATGGGTGG
>QEPC01011901.1:17452102-17549803 GCA_003113815.1 Sphenodon punctatus | reverse complement strand
CTGTGTGTGTGCAGAACATCCCTGGTGGCCATTTTTTCACATGCACAGATCATTTTTTTGCTATTTTGAGGTTGCTGAGAATCTCATGAGAATATCAACTTTCTCGTGAAAATCTCAAGTTATTCATGAGACTCTAGCGAGAATCTTGAGATGAGAAAATCTTGTCAAGAAGCCTACTCTCAATGAGATTTTCAAGATGGGCAAAATCTCATTTCAGCCCTAGTAAAAATAATATATTTTAGGATATCTTCTGCACTAGGGCCCATTTCTACACTTCTGGTGCCACTGGAGAACAGGGGAGTTCAGTGTATCGCCCATGGGATACAGAGGGCCTGTTTATATGGGTGGCACCCATGCACAAAGATCCAGAAACATGGGTGCTCATGCGTGGGTGAGTCTTGTGTAAAATCCACGGCAGTTGTGGGGGTGGGTCTGCATGCGTGTGTGCTCCCGAGAATACACATGCACACCCATCCCCCACGCACGGAGCTACCAGTGAAAACGGCGGTTGCTCCATGCATGTAGATGGGCGTAAGTGGGTATAGATGGGTGTGCACCCATCTACACACTCAACGTACCCACCACTCATGAACCACCGCACACACCAATACACACACCCTGCACCGCGTCCCATGTAAAAAGGGCCAGAGATGATTGTTTCAAGGCCAACTGTTCCACATCAGCACTGGTTTGGGTGCCCAGAAGTCATTGCAAACTGGTTGTACGATGCTCTAAGGGAAGTGGTTTAACAATCTCATACGACTTTCCCAGTCCACTGCACAAATATTTGGTACAAACTGGGCATCACTTCTGGTGGCCTCTGTAGAAAGACCAAGGACTTAATTTACACAAGTCCATGTGATTCTCGAGACACAACTGTCTTTGCAGGCCTAACTTGTGCACATCTAAAAGAAGATAGAGGCCATTCTCAAATCCTTGTGACTCTTCTGTGGCTAGTTTTAGCGGGTGTAAACCAAGTTCATTCCATTGGAGTCAGTGATTTACGTACGCAGATTTGTGCCAGCAGCAGATCCGTGCACATGCAGTTCCCATGGATCTTATAACCCTTTTATGATGTTAAACAGAAATGAAGTAGGAAATTTTCTGAGGACTCTGCCATTGCTTAGTTGAAGTTTGGAAGAAAGGATTTTCTTTCTTACCCTGGCTATTTGAATTTGAGAACTTGAGAGGTTTTCTACCAAGAGAATTGTTTTAAAAAATTGCCTGTAAGGATTGAGACCTAGAAATGACAGATAAAATATGTGTCTATTAAAGGAGTGAAAGGTGAACTTAAAACCTGTCCATATGGGTTTCACTGAAGGTCATCACAGTGACATATTAGCTACAGCTTCATAGGAAAGTCAACCAATCTTTTAATAATGTCAGGCCTCGCATTTACTGTAGCCTTTATTAAAATCAGAATTCCCTTGAAGCAGAATGCTATCTATAATAACTTTCTTGAAGTGGATGTGCATTTGAGATAGGAATGAAAATGTTGTTTGAATTCTCTTCAAGTTAGCGCTTTAGAATTTACAAGTCAACTATCCCCTTATTATGAACCCTTATTCTACCAACAAGAATGCGGATAAGTGCAGTGGATTTGTGTTCACCATATTCACAAGTAAGTGTGTATACTTGATGCATTTTTGGATCACCACTTCCGTCAGAAGAGTTAAAACAGTACATGTGGGTAATACTTGAATTTTGGGGTACCGATCAGGTACCTGACAGGTTACCTGGGTACCAATCGGGTATCTAGAAACCCCAAAAGTCGATAGCATCTAGTACTGATTTTTCAAATTTCTGATTACTGATTGGTATATTGGATTGGAAAACCAAAAAATTGGGATAGAAATTTTAAAAAATCAGTTCTTGAAGTTGATTTTCTGGAACCAGAAATTGATCTTCTTGAACATAAAATCAATAACTAGGTGTCAGAAGTCAGTTAATCAGTAAAGAAGTAAAAACAAATCGGTACTGGAAGTCGACATTTCTGGACTAAAAGTTGACATTTTGGGGACATAGGGAGCCAAATCAGGTGACAATCTGGTACTAATTGGTACCCGATATTGGGTCAACTCAGGTACCAAAAATTCATCTAGTATCAAAATATTCTTCTTTCAGCATACAGATCAGTGTCAAACCAGGTTTGGAAGAGAGAGCACCTCTTGAAAACTGTTAGTTGTTAGCAAAATATTTTTTTCCTTAATACAGTGGAGTAAATCTTCCATGCGGCATGAGCGGACAACACGTTACACTTTCCTAAACATAGACTTGCACTACTGGACTTTTGCAAGGGACAACTAGATTTTCTCATTACATTCAGATTTAGATTCCCATCCAATTCCTCCTGTATTTGTTGCCATGAGTCTGACTGGGCTCATTGTGTTTTATGCACAATTCTGACTGTTATCAAATGCACAAGAAAATACTACACTGTGGTCCCTAAGTATTCTCAGGAATTGGTGCTTGTGGACAGACTCTAGCTGTTCAAGGATATCCCAAACCTGAATACATAATTGGAAAATAAGACACATTCTTTTCTTCTTTCACCATTTCATTCCGAATGAAAGCTTGTCACTTCTCAAAAGTAGCGGTAAAAATAAGTGATTATGTTATTTCAATGTTCCCGGATTGCGGCTGAGTTTACTACTAATGGGAAGCTGTGAGCTCTTCCTCTATTTCAGTGTCATTCCCTGTCTTTAGGAATGGTGTCAATAGTCTTCTTGTTGGTTTGGTTTGATTTGGTAGCTATTTCTTCCATCAATTGTTGTTGTTTTTTTCTCCTTCCCCCTCCCCCTTTCAGTAAGACAGCCTTACTACCAAGAAAGAGGTTGTAGCATATTTAATATGCAAACATATGTGCCCTGGAACACAGCTGGTATCATCAAAATGACATATGCTTGAGTGAAGGAGCCTGGTCTGAGACTCCAATAGTTCTTTGACTAGGCAAGACTAGACTTGGTTGTAAAATTAAATATAAGGAGATTCCAGCAGCATGACACAATTCTTCCTCTATCTCTTTTTTTTCTTTCTTTTTTTTTTAAAAGAAGGAAGTCTCAAAGTGGAAGACTATAGTTGTAGTTCTTTCTGCTCTCTGAAAATAACTGGAGTTGCCTAAAATAATCCATCAGGAAGGAATAATTTCTAAAATATATGAATTGTAGAATATACATACATAACATAGTCACAACTAAACCATATTTGGAGCTGAAATTAGTACCCACAAAAACGGATATACCTGGCAAAATTACATTGCTTGCAATTACAGGTACCTACTGCACCAGGTACCAGATAGAGCCAAAATGAGTACCTGAATTGGTAACTATGGCCCTTTTCACAAAGACACTATAACACCGATAAAATGGGTGTTACATTTTATTATACATGTTAAAGGGCAACCCCAGGGCAACACTGCAGTTCTGTAACATGGGACCTTTTCACATGAGATGTCTCCACCAAGTTTTGTTGAATGGAGATGGGTGTAGGCGTCTTGTGTGAACACTGCGGGTGGTAGGTGTAGGTGCGTGTGTGCACCGGGGCAACACCCATCTCCACCCACCACCCACCCACGGAGCAACGAACTCAACTGCTATACTCATTTTGGAGTACCTGTCTCAATTTTAGTGCATACGTTGCCTGATTTACCAATTTCCCAGTTTTCTGTTACCCAATTTCCTGGTTTTCCACTACAAATTTTCTGTTTCCTCCATTTACAGAGATAGGGAAATAGTTGGGAATATTCCAAAACACATGAAAAAAAAATCAAAACAATCAGCTGAAATCAGAAAATGGATTATCAGCAACTCGGTAACAGTAATATACAGTAATTTGAGTTATTGGGTGCCCATGTCAGCAATAGGGTATGACTGAGCACCTAATAGGCTACTTGGAATTTTGTGTATCACACACAGATAGGAAATTAGCTACCCATTTCAGCTGTACAATATTCCCATTATCATATTCAAATGGGATAAACAGTGAGAGACGTTGAGGCCTCATTAATACCAGACAGTGGTGCGGCTTTGACATAAGGCAAAGATACAGTGGAGGGAGAAGCCGGGTGCTGGAAGTAGTGCCAGTGCGAATGGGGTTCTACCATGATGTTACTTGCGAATGATGGGACTGGACTTGCCCCCTGTCATCCGCGAGTAACATCACGACAGGCTTCCATTCGCACCGGCACTACTTCCGGCATCCTTCTTCCGCCATGTCTTTGCCTCGCGTCAGTTTCAAAGCTGCGCCGCCGCCAGGTGTGAATGCGACCTTTGTGACAGATGTACCTTGAAGTGGCCCTCTGTTCAATAATGAATTCCACTTGGTGACCCTTGTTACTGGATGATGTACACCCACACAAGTTAAAATGGCCCCAAACAAATGGCTCAAGGAAGTCTTATTTTGCCAGATTTTGGGCACAGCGTTATTGGGTCCTGGAAATGAAGAAATGAAGAAATGTTGGATTTTGTTGCTGATCTCAGCTATTTTCTTGAGATTTCCCTCATATTTTTTTATACTTTTAATTGCCTGTGTCTAGTGTTGTACTGATATCTGCAATGTAAAAAATAACAAAAAATAAATGAAAAGGGATAATACAGATATTACGGGATTACAGTCAGTCATCCTGAATAACAATGCATTCAGGGTCGTGGCTGTGATCACGTGAACATCTGTTTGAGCCCTGCCAGATGTTTACCACAGTGAATTCCTGGTGGGGTTCAACGCTAACCACAATTCTGGAGGTGAGGTTGGCCTCACCTCCAGAATTGTAGTTAACTGAACCACGATCAGGAATGGGGTGAAAGTAACGTCTGTTACCTCACCCATTCCTGACTGTGCTCCAGACCACGGTACGGGATCGGGCACAGTGGCCTGATTGGCTGCTGCACCCACCCGTCTCCCTGAGGGCAGCCGGCTGGTGGAGCATGGGGGGTGGGGCTGAGCGACCACACGTCGCGCCATGCAGCCCCGCCCCCTCTCTGATTCCCCTCTGCGATCAGTCCAGCATGTCTAAAGGACGGCCAGTCTGATCATGGACCGGGATCTGAGATCCAGGGTTCAGCATGGCAGGCCGAAAGGCCCATCATGTCTGAATTTACCCAAAGATTTGTAGAGGCTGAATATGAGAACATATCCTCATTCCATCTGATCAGCTCATAATCATAATCTCCAACTCTGCCAAAATAGAATGACACCAACTGGAGAACAGGAGAAAAATTTCCTTATTTTTAAGGGGAATTTTATTTCTGTATTTTAAAATTTGAAATTCTGACATTTTTGGCCCATGTTGTCCCCCAATAAATGAGATGACATGGTGAAAAATATCAGTGTCCCTTTTAACATTACCTTTTTATTATTATTTTATTTATTTATTTATTTCAGTGTTTGAAAGATGAAAGAAATTGTTAAAATTGACATTTATAATCCTTTTTTTTTGTTCCCTTTAAAATTTCACTTTGACAAAAATTCAAAACTAGCTCTAGCAGCAATAACAAGCATGGTAATTAATTCCCTACTTCATTCCCCCCCACTCCCCCCAATACTAGCGTGTCATGCTGCTTTGGCAGGAGGGGCTGGATATAAATTATGTTAATAAATAAATAAATAAATAAATAAATACATGGACATACACCCGGCTAGAGTTATCATTTGCGAGATCATTTATTATTTGTGAGATCGCCTCACTCCCCGGGTTTTGGATCGACCCCTGCGGTCGGCCATGGGCACCTTGTTGGAGGTCCCTCAGGTTTCCTGGGGGGCCACGTGGGATAGGGCATTCTCGGTGGATGCGCCACTCCTCTGAAATTCCTTCCCAGTGGGGGCTGTCTGTCCCTGGACCTCCCAGCCTTTTGCAGGAACTGTAAGACCTGGCTGTTCCATCAGGCGTTTGGCAAGGGAGAGGGGTAATGGAGTGGTAGGGGGTGGTGAGAGTGCGAAGGTGGATGGGTTCTTTCTTTCTTTATTATTATTATTATTATTATTATTATTGAGAGATGACGCTTTTAATGTGTTATTATATTATTGTTTTATTGATGCTGTTAGCTGCTCCAAGGTGCCTGTGGCAGGAGGTGTTGCGGTAATATATATAAATAAATAAATAAATAACATTCCTTTCCAGTCACTCTGGGTGTGCAGGAAAGTCATTCCACCTTGGGGAGAAACATTGCGACCACAGGAATCCATAACTACCACCGTGACTACCATGAAGACACAATTGATCTTCAGAGGTAGCGAGGTATAACATGAATTCATTAGCTACATCTACTTCCTAGCTCCTCATCTCATATTCTTTCTTATGCTGATTTTTTAGGTTGGCCAACTCCTTCCACCATCACCACCCACACTCGGCATCAGTGTCACGGAAAGGTTGAGGAGAATATTTCCACTTTGAGGGAAGAGTGAAGGGAAGGAGTGGAGTTGAGAACAAGCACTGGGTAGATCAGGGGCAGTGAACCCTCCCAGGGGTCACTTTTCCCCTCACAGGGGCCATTTGCTTACAAGGGCTACTTGTAAGTAAGTAATTAGCCAAGAATTGCATGACACAGAAAACTTACCAGCTTTCCCTCTGTTTTTGCCATTTTCCAATACTTTTCACACATTGAACAGGGCTGTTGTGGGCTAGTCTCAAACCCCTCATGTTCTCCATGCACAACCCTGCAGGCTGTGGAGATGAAAACTTGCTGGCTAAATTGAATGCTGAAAATTGACAAAAGTGCTGTAAAACTGCGATAAAACTGTCATAAAATTACTGGAAAGTGATGAAAAATAGAGCTGAAACTCGGTCCTCAGACAACTTTGGAATTCCCCAGGAATTCTGGTCTCCAATTCCAAATTTCCTAGTTCTGAAGTTCTGAGTACCAAGGCTGGTCCCCATAAAACTTTGCAAGACTTCGGAAATCTCCATCGAATACTAGTGCCATCGAGCACGTGGCTGGAGTGGCCCAGACGGTTGACCCTAGCTTCTCAGAGCTAGGAAATGAAATTATTATTATTATTATTATTATTATTATTATTATTATTATTGTAGTCCCTCCTGTTTCCGGAAGCTCGGGGTGGTGAACAACCATATAAAAATAAAATAAATACAGCAATTAAAATGATAATTGTTAGTGTCATATTTGGTAGGGAGAGGTATGGAAGGGGACAGATGAGTGATGGACAAGCCACAGGACAGGATTTTGATTGGCTGGCAGGGGTCAAATAAAAGTGGCTCTACAGACATTTTCCACAATTCTCTTTGGTAAATTTGTCTGTGCACTACACTCCTGATCTGTAAGTAATCTGCTTTGGGGGATGCTTGGACTGACCTGACTTGGCATAGCCTGTTCATAGGGACATTGCTGGTAGATGGGGATTACTTTTTCATCCACCATGCCAGGACTTTTTAAAAAACAAGTGCATGCCACACTGCTACTGCCTGCTGCTTGGCACCAAGAGGCAGAGGGATCTCTCTTCCTGGCTCCACTTTCCCTTGCCTGGGCTGTTCAAGTTACCAGTGCCACACCAATGCCATGACTTTTAAAAAAATAAGTGAGTGCTACTGCTGTTTGTAGTGCTTGGCACCATGAGGCCAGAGGTATCTCTTTGCATGGCTTCACTTCCCCTTGCCTGGGCTGTTCAAGTTACCAGTGACACACCAATGCCATTCCTAAGCGGGTGCCTTTGTGTGTGTGTGTGTGTGTGTGTGTGTGTGTGTGAATGTCTGGTTTCTTTCTTGTGGGTGTTATAATTATGTCTGCTGGGCTGGCTTTTGGTGGGATTTCTGCACACAGTTGCACTTTTGTCTTCTTGAGCTATTGTCCCACTCTTGATAGCCTACTTTTCTGGGCACTGCTTTGGCTGTGGATTCAAGAACTTTGCCAAGATGTGACCATCTGAGGCACACTGGGGAAATAATTTATTTCTGGTTAATTAATGTACAGTGTGTGGGGAGGAGTCTTGCCTTGCATAGGTAGGCAGAATGGAGACATGGGGAGGGGGGCATGAGATCCGATGTTCTGAGGCCAAGGGATTACCGTGGTATGGTATCGAGTTCCAAATTCCGGGTACTTGGGCTGAGTTCTGAATTCTGACTGAGTATCTGTTCTGGGTACCCGGAAACTCGGAACTCGGCCCAAGTACCCAGATGGCCTATTTGGTGTAGTCCTACTGAAAAAGTCCTGGGAAGTGACAAAAGTGCTGAAAAATGGCAGAAGCGCGGAATTACCAGAAACTTGCAAAGTACTGACAAACAAGCACAAGCACTCTGGAAATGTTGGTATTTCCCTTCCGTACGGGAACAGTTGCTCTCATCTCAGCCTTACACATTACATCATCCAGAAGCAAGGATAGACGAACAGAACGGAGTTCAGAAATTCAGTTCGGTTCAGTTTGGTTTGAAATTCGAGTTAAGAAATTCGGTTCAGTTTGGCTTGAAATTTGAGTTCAGTTCGGAAGTTCGGTTCAGTCGACCGAACAGACCGAGTTCGGTTGAATTCCGAACTTCCAAACCAAGTTCGGCCATTCAAAACCAGGTTTTTTTGGGTGTGTGTTGCCACGAAAGATGGGCGAACAGAACGGAGTTCGGAAATTCGGTTCGGTTCGGTTTGAAATTCGAGTTCGGTTTTGGAAGTTTGGTTCGGACAACCAAACCGACCGAGTTCGGTCCGAACTCTGAACTTCTGAACTGCGTTCACCCATCCCTATCCAGAAGTGCCCTCTTTGAGCTCCCCAGGTGTCCCGGGTGGTGATATTTGAAGGGCTTTCTCAGTGGCTGCATCTATGCTGCAGAACTCTCTCCTGGCAGAGAATCAGCTCTCTCCAGACCTCCCCTCCTTCCAAAGACAAGGTAAGACCTTCCCTGGCTGTTTGGTCAGGTGTTTGGTGAGGGACATGGGTAATGGGTGGGTTGGGTGTTTCTTTATCCAGCCTGCTTGTTGATTTGATTTTGACATTTGATACTGTGCTTTATATTATTTGTTGATGTTTTGACTCTTTGTTGTACACTGCCCAGAGCTACCATTAGGCAGAAAGGGCAGGTTATAAATGCTGATGAATAAATACAAATAAAATAAAAAGTATGTAGAGTGGAGGTCCCCAGTCTAGTGTGGGCCCTTCACATCTTTCAATCCATATTTTGTAACACAAAGATATTGATAAGAGTGACATCCAAAGGTACAAGGTAGCCACGCAAACATCTTTTTGACCCCAATCCTGCAGAAACGTAGAGACATGCCTGACTTGGTTCTCGTGAGGAGCCCTGCTTCATTCAGACTATAAATAAATATTTCATTTGATTTGATCTGGCTCTTTGTGCTCACTAAGTCATAGCATCTGCCGGCTGACAAAATGATTCCTCCTCTCCCACACCATCAATGTGGGTTACTGAGCCATTAACTTAATTCTCTCAGCATTTCCTGATGGATCAGTGGCAGGGCACAGTAGTTTACAGGAAGTTTCACACCCATTATAAACAGAATGGGAAACACTGTTCTGCAGGCCACTGAGTGGATAGATGTAGTAGACAATAGCAGATATAGCTGGGGGTGTTAGTCAATAACAGGCAGTGACAGCAGAGCTGCGGAAAGCTTTCTGCATATATTCAGTGTTGTTTTTTTCTTATTTAGGGCAATAATGAGCTGATAACATGTTCCCACAGCTTCTTTATTGGAAGTGTGGGACATTATACATGTTTCATAACTGTAGGTCATAAAGATTCTTAAGCACCAGAAGGGAGGCTGCGTTATTCAGCAAAGTTCTGCTGCTAATCCATTTATTTTCATTTTGCCACAGGGGTATCTTTTTATAAAGAATTATTCATAGACAGAGAGAGAGAGAAAAGTTATGATATTCTGGCTCTTAAATAAATTTCAAAGAGTAATTCGGGCTGGAGCTCCTCATTGCTATCGGCATGCACCGTTACTAACAGAACAAAGAAAACATTCTCTGTGCCAAATCCCATCAAAGACGGTGATTACAAGATAATAAATAGCAGGAACAAATAAGTCTGCAAAGCATTCTCCAGGGGTCTGATCTTCCAAGGTGCTGAGGAGGGTTGAAACAAAAAGTGGATTTACTAATCGCAAATATCTGAAAGACCGTCTCTTTCCTCAGGTTCCATCGTGGCCACTGGAGTCGACTGGCAGTGCCTTCTTGCAGACACCATCAGTCCATAAAGTTTCCATAACAAGGGCATGCAGAGAGGCATTGTGGGTGATGCCGTACAATTATGGAGCTCCCCTTGGAGATTCATCTAAGTCAAAGTCTGTTCATCTTCCAGAAGTGATGTGAAAACCTTTATGTTTGACCAGACCAATGGCATCTGGTGGATGTTCAGGCAGGGTTGGTGGTGGGCATGGGTAGGCAATGGGTAGGGGGAGGGACAGAAACAGGAGGTAGTGGAGAGGAAAGGAGGGGTAGAAATGGGTTGTGGAAACAAGAGAGGGGTAGAAACAAGGGTGTGCTAATATAGAGGAGGGGAAGGGAGAAATAGAAATGGGGAGGAGAAATGGAGAACCTCAGGAGAAATGGAGGGTGTATGGAAGGTAGGGAGGAAGGGGGAAGGCAGGGAGAAGAAGGGTAGAAACAGATTGTAGGAGGGAAGTCATGGAGGAGTAAAACCAGAAGGTATTTATTTATTTATTTATTTATTTATTTGTTTGTTTGTTTGTTTGTTTAATTAAACTTAATACCTCACCCCTCTCGCCTCTGGACTCCCGGAGGTGGAAGGAATGGAGGAGAGGGTAGAAATGGAGGGTAGGGAGAAGGCAGGGAGACGGTTTAAAATGGAAGGTGGAAGGAAGGCAGGGAAGAGTCCAGAAAGGAGGACAACTACAAAGTGATGAGGATAGGGGGGAAATAATCCACATTCACAATACAGTAGATAACGCTGGGTTCCAAATTAGGAGTTACCACTCAGGAAAAGGATCTTGGCATCATTGTGGATAGTACATTGAAATTAGGGATATACCGAATATAAACAAAAAAATCCAAGGTTCCAAGTGCCAGTCCTGAGTGTTTGGGCTGGAACTTTGAAGCTTGGTGAATGCTCACAAATTTGAAGGGGCAGGGGGTGGAAGGGTAGGTGACAGGGGGTCAGAGAGAAGTGGGCAGTGGGGTGGGGGTGAGGAAGGGAAGTATGCAGTGATGGCAGGGGAATTGGGGCAGGGCACAGGGATAACAGGGGACAGGGAAGGCCAAAAGCCACAGGGGGCTGGGTGCACATGTAGTTCACCTTGCTCCCAGACCAGCATTGTGTACCGTCTTATGAAATTTAGAGGTGTGCACCAGGGGCCCATGTCATTTTTGTTTTCATTTTTCCATTTTTGTTATTTAAATCTGTCGTTTTTGTTTTCAAAAATATAGATTTGTCGTTTTCGCTTTTGCTTTCGTTTTTGTTTTCCATTGGTT
The DNA here is from genome assembly GCA_003113815.1 of Sphenodon punctatus. Classification (NCBI taxonomy): domain Eukaryota; kingdom Metazoa; phylum Chordata; class Lepidosauria; order Sphenodontia; family Sphenodontidae; genus Sphenodon; species Sphenodon punctatus. Next base: position 17,538,418 of record QEPC01011901.1, on the reverse strand, counting down.
TCAATGTAAAACTCATTTTCGGCTGTAACTTTTTGTTCTTCATTATATTTGGCTGAAAATTGTAGAGCTTGTACTTACAATGGAAAGCATTAAGTGTACCAAATTACAGAAATATTGGATAAAGGAATCCAATTTTATAAGTAGTTGAATTATATTATTTTGGAAAAATCTTCATATACATTCTTAGCTGTAACTTCTTTGCCACACATTTAAAGTACATGAAACTTGGCAATTCTATACCCCTTCCCATGTTTACTATCTCTGCCAACTTTTAGAAGGATTGGATAAAGGATCCTGGTGGCATAAGCAATTAACTTATAAATGTATGTCTGACTGTAACATCTTTGTAGTCCAACCAGTGTACATGAATTTGGCAGGGCTGTATATCACACTTTCACAATCATCCCACTTTTTACTGGGAACTCAGAAGCATCTGTTTAGGAAAGAGCCAATAGAGATTCTCTTATTTCCTCTGTCACAGTGCTGCAGGATGTGATTGTGATGATAATTGGCCAGCCTGACTGTGTAAACTATGGGTGTTTTCAGATGTTACGGGGCCGCTTGGCCCCGTACCGAAAACAACCCTTTCATTCCCCGCCGGGGTCACCCCGTCACGCCATATCAGACGTGCCGGGGGGATCCCGGCGGGGAATATGGGAGGGGGTGGGGCCGCGCTGNCGGATATGCCGTGGCCCGGGATCCCGCCGGGGATCCCTGGCCATGGCAACCGGCCAGACGCTACTTTTTTTGGGTCCCCGCTGGGGATATTTTTGACCACACTTCCCAGGACGTTCCCCCGGCTAGCCCAGGAAGCATGGTTCAAATTGACCCCTTGCGGGTATTGACCGTGGCGAACATCTGGCGGCCGCCAAACAGACGTGTGAGCCACATTGACCACAGGTGCGTATTCACCGTGGTTCACTGTGATCTCGTAACGTCTGAAAATACCCACAGTCTCCTGATTTGGGGGATGCTATCCCCAAAGTCCCAGTTATGTCCCTTCTATGCCCACCTCAGGGCCGCCCCCTATGCCCACCTCAAAGCCACTACCGATTGGTCCTGTAATACTGGAAGCATGCTGTAATTGGCCAGTGAATGTGTCTGTCAGACTTTTGGATTGCTCCACTTCCTCCTTCCTATAGCCTTCCTCCCCCTGCCATGCTCGGTGTCTGCCTTTGATTGGCACTGCATGTGCTGCTTTTTATCTGAATAATGGTCTTCAAGGGGAAAACTTCAATTGCTAATAAAATTGTGTCCCTTTATCAAATTGACCAGTAGTTTCACAGAGATGATAGAGAGGTATATGATACATCCCTGCCAAATATCCTGTAAACATGATGCAATATACAAATATTCATAGCTGGAAATGTATTTTAAAGATAATGTCTTGTACCATCAGAACCCTTTATCCAATATTTCTGAACATTGGCAGGAGTATTAAGCTTTTGAAGGGACATAATATTCACAGGTTTCATACAAATTGTATGGAAGATAAAAAAGATGTAGTCATGAACGAGTATGGAGCTTTTCTTAAAACTACAACTTTAAATTGCTTCCTAAATTGGTTCTCCTTATCCAATACTTTTGAAAATTGGTACACATAATGCCCTACATTAGGGGAATATATTCCCCAAAGTGCATTTGAATTGAATAAAAAAGAAAAATGTTATAGCCAGAAATACATTTTTCAGTTTTTTCCCTTTATCCCCAAAACAAAATGTCATTTTTATTTCTATTTTCATTATTATTATATGTCATTTTCCTTATTGAAATAATGATAATGAAAACAACAATTTTAATTATCATTATTGTAATAACAAAAACAACATGCACACCCCTGGCTTCCAGGTCAGGGAGGCGGGAACCGAATGTGGATTACTTTTCCCTATCTGCATCACTTTGCACTTGTCCTCCTTTTCCTCTTCCCTTCCCTGTCTTCCTAATGCCATCGGTCAGCAAGTTGGAATATATTTCCCAGCATGCTCCCAGACAGCTTTAGGAGCAGATAAACCTCCCTCAAAAGTTAAACGCACAGTGGCAGAGTCCAGACTAGAACAGAGTGTCCGACTTCCTGTGGATTTTGGTGATCTCCCTCCTTCCCCCAGCCTCTCTTTCCTGCTCTCTGCTCCATGGCCACCGCTGCCTACTTTCCTTACCTGGACACCTGCTGCCTGCTTCCCTGCATCCACTGCTTTCTCCCCTGACCCCTTCCTGCACTCAGCTGAGGTTCTGCCGAGTCCTGACATTGAGGGGAACTTCAGGACTTCGCAAACCAAGGTCAAAAACACCCGTCTTTGGTAAATTCCAAAGAAAATCAAGGAGTGATTTACAGCACTCATTAAAATCCTTAGCTCGGTGTGCAGTGGTGATCAAAAAAAGAAACAGAAGGTTAGGAATTATTCAGAAAGGGATAGAGATTATAATAAAACTGAGAATACCATTTCGCCTCTATATAAAGACCTTATATAGGCATGGCTGCCTGTCATGACAGGTAATGGGGCACTGACCACAATGCAGGTGTGTGGCTGGGCAGCCACACATCACTCCTTGCCCTCCCTCCCTGACCAGGTCCAGACATGGGGATGTTTGTTCCTACCACTGGAGCTGAACCGACTGGTCTTAGCTTTCCCCAGCCCCCGGGTGGGATGACAACAGCACTGTCACTTGTGTAAGCACCCTTTGTGTGTGTCTGCATGGATGTATGCTAGTTTGTTTCTTTCAGGTGTGATTTATCCTCCCCGGAGGAGGAACGGAAGCATGGTGAATCTGATTCCCCCCCTTGATTCACGGGGGTGACCATCCAGCGTAACACTGACCAGACGTGACGTTGACATGCTCAACCACGGGGACTTCTCCCTGGTTGAAGGTGTCAACGTCACATCTGGCTGCTGACCACGGCCTGGAATTGGCAGCCGTGCTTCCTGCCATTCGGGGCCATGGTCAATTTCCCAGGGGCAGTCGGGTGCTGTGGCCATATTGGCCACAGCACCTGCCCGTCTCCGGGAGGGTGGACTGCTGGGGGAGCATGGGGGGGCGGGGCTTTGCAGTCGCACGATCAGCCACACTACCCCGCCCCCCCCCTAGATTCCCCACCGGGATCGTCCAACACGTCTGTTGGCCATGACGTGTTGGCCCCGGCGGGGAATCTGCAGGGTGTTTCCATTGTGGTGCGAATGCCACCCCATCATGTCTGAAAATACCCTAAATGAAGATAATCATTTAGTACTCAGATAAATGTACTGTTTGCAATCTACAGGATCATGCAGTAAACCTACCAGTAAGGTTATATAATGAAAGGGATTTTTCAGCGTCATCAATCTTCCTAGCAGTTAAACCATCTGCATTGTCTGCTAGCGGAGGTCTGCAGAAGACCTCCCAAGCAGGCCACAAGATATCTTGAAAAGCGGTAACCAGATTGCGTGTTTCTTTATAAAAGAAAAGTAACAAACTCTATGGAAGTTAAGGAATTTTGCTTCTGTATTTGCGGGAAAGGGGATTTGCTGTAGAATAAATTGAATTACTTGGGGATGGAATTAATCCATGAGTAGACAGAAGATTTTATCAGCTGGGCTGATGGGAAATTCACATTCACTCCTCTTCTAACTCAGGTAGAGTACAGACTCCCTGTGTATAAAGAATGCTAGCGGGTATTGCTGGAGGAACCATGGTTACTCAGCCATACTGTCCCATCCCAGCAGGTTGTTGAAGTTCTGTTGTTTTTTTCCTGAATATTTGTGAGGTAATCATTTTCTCTTTTATTAGCTCAAAAATGGTCTATTACCTCTTGAGCAAGACAGATAAGAAGCATATCTGTGTTAAACAGCACAAAGTAAATAATAGGGGAGAAATTCAGATCTACAACCAAATCATTTAACTTTTGTCTGCACTCCAGTGCACTCCAAATGGTATTTTAATAGCCGTGGAAAATTGTCTTGGTTTGTATATGCTAAGTCCAGAGGTGCACATTTTATACTGACTTTACGTAAAAGCTTGGTGTATTATTGTTCAGGTTTTGGCCTATAAATTCCTAAATGGACTGGGATTACTTATCCAAGAGACATCTCCTGTCCTGTGCCCTAAAAGTACAGTTTTGGTAAGCAGAAGTGCTTGAGTCTCTAAGGTCACTTTCAAACAAGGTGCTTAGAAGCACCTCCTGAGCCCCAAGTTCAGAGAAAAGCCACACAGGGGCTTACACGCTCCCCACACTGCTGGAAGTGACTTGCTGCCCGTTGCCGGCAGCAGCAGAGGCTGGAAATGTGTGGCTTTGAAGAGGTGCATTCTGAAAGCCTGAAATGTGAGTCTTTTGGAACGCGCCTCTTCAAAGCCCTGTGTCTCCAGCCACCACTGCTACCAACAACGGGCAGCACATCACTTCCGGCAGCACGGGGAGCGTGTAAACACTCCCCACATTGCTTTTCTCTGAACACAGGGCTCAGGAGGTGTTGCTAAGTGGCTCGTTTGAAAGTGGCTTAAGATATAAGAGAAAGAAGACAGCCAACAGGATGCTTTCTGTTAAGGTCCCGCATGGGCTTGGGCATAATTATTGTCAGGGACACATCCTCCCACAAATTTAGGGGTGGGAGTTGGGGGACAGCAAGAACCTTGACCACACTAAATTTTCCTCTGGGGACGCCATTGATATGGCACGGCCCCTGATAACTGTACATAAGCTACCACTGGTGGAGAACACAGTGGCCCATCTTCTGTCTGGGGTGGGTTGCGGGGAGCGCATTTCACCAGTGCTCCAGAGTCCATACTGGCTACCTACAGCTTTCTGGACACAATTCAAAGAGCTAGTTTTGACCTATAAAGTCCTAAACATCTTGAGCCCTAAATATCTGACACGTCATGTCCCGTTGCTGCCTCTCAGGTCAATCTGGAGTGGCCTCTTGCAGGTACCAACTGCCAACAAAGTTTCTACAACAAGGACATGCAAAGAGACATTCTCAGTGGCTGCTGCATGGAATACCTTCCCCTTGGTGGGAACTCCCTCCCCTTAGAGATTTGTCGAAGACCAAGCCTGATTATCTTCTGGAAGTGATGTTAGACTTTCCTGTTTGGCCAGGTGTTTGGCAGGCAGACAAGCAGGGGTAGGGTTGGGTGGGTTTGGGGTTTTGGAGGGAGTGGGTGGCTCAGGGGGGCTGGGTGTGGAGTTTAAAGGGATTTTTTAGATGTCTTTATTAGGGGCAGTCTTGTGGATTCGGATTGATCTGTAAGGACTTGTAAGAAGCCCTTATGGATCAATCTGCACTGAACCAATACTGCTTAAAAAAAAGTCAGTTGCGGTTCAGTTTAAAATCCATTTAAAAAACTCACTGTTCTGTGCAAAATGGTCACGGGATCATTCTGTGCATGCGCAACCTCTTCCAAAACACTGCTGCCACCCTTTTGGAAGAGGATGTGTCTGCACACAAGGGTCAAGCAGTCATTTGTGCAAGCATAGTGTTGGGTTTTTTTTAAATTAAAATGGATTTTAAAGGTTTTTAATTGATTTAAATACAGATCCTTGGCTTGCCCTGGGGCATGGCAGGAGTGCTGACAGTGGCATGTCTGCCAAGTTTCCCCACAGGGAGTGGACCATCTGTCCTGCTCTCCACACTGGCCATGCAGTGTGATGGCTGCTATTGACCAACCCAGGGAGGTTGGGGTTTGCTTCCGGCTGGGCTAGTCTGGGCTGCACCCTTAGAGTCCCTGCTTTGTTTGCTACAACTGCCCTCTATCAATTGGCAAGAAGCTACAGGATTAGAACTTTTTTTTAAAAAGAGTCTTCATGAATTATTTTCAAAGCTAAATTCTAACATTCCTTTTCCCAGGTATTCATTGATCCCGCATCTCTTTGGAGGCAATGGGTAAATATCTCATCATCTTTTAGAGTTAGAATGGTGAAGCAATTTAGAAAAAATGGAAGCTGAGAATTTGGAAGACATGATTTTGAAATAAATGGGTTGGATGGTCCCTGTGGGATTTGACAATTAATCAGAACTTCCTAATTAGCATGTGGCCCTAAATTAAACTGGACTTAATCTTTTCAAACTGAATGTCAGACTCTCTCTTAACAAAACACCATTTGAAGGCTCCATTTTATTTTATTTTAATTTAAACCTCCTTATGAAGCAGATTTATCAAATTCCCCAATAATTCCTTTTTAAATTAAAAATAATACCTTTCTCTCTTAGTCAGAAATAGATTATTTGGGGGGGGGGGGAGGGTGTCTCTTTGCCGTAGTATGTGAGTGGGAATGGAAATGCATAAAGGTTCTTACCTTTTTTATACTAAATTTGTTGATGTTGTGACATTTGAAACTTGAAAACACTGATTTCCTTCTTATGGTCATTAGACTGGAAATACCCCGCAAGATCCCCTTGCTTCCCACATGATGGAGAGTCCTCCATGTCAAGATGGACACAGTATGTTGAAAATGCTACATGGCTGTAGGACTGGATGCTGGTAGGTTCAGGAAAGATGCCCCCTGTCCCCAAAAAAGATGGTGGGGCTCAAAAGAAAGCCAGTGAAACCTAGTGGATAAGGTGGTTGACTTGAACCTGGGAAACCATGGTTCAAATCCTGTCTTGAATATTTACTCATTGGATACCCTTGGGCAAGTCACTATCATTTGGCTTCAGTTCCTCCTCTTTGAGATAAAGGTGTGCATTTCATTTCTGTTTAACTCAAACAGAATTTTGTGATTTTGTTTAAAGTAAACAGAAAACATGAAGACAATTAAAAAACCAACATTTTTTCCCCCCAATTTCATTTCTGTTTTAGCTGACAGTGCCTGTAGTGAAGCTGTGTCAGGAAAAAACAAACAGTGTATCAAATAAAGCCAGGGAGGAGAAGGGAAGGGAGGGACTTGGAAGAGCATGATTGACATCTCTGCTGATCAACTGGGATTGCTAAGACTTCACACAACGCTTGATACACACAGAGAATTCCTGTTAAAGGGTTTTGTTTGGTGCTGCAAGAACTTGGATTAGCCAACCAGGAGCTCTGGAGGGAGGGCACGGTCAAAGCCATAGCTTAACAGTGGGACATTAACAGCAAGCATCCTTTTGGCTGTCTTCTTTCTCTTATATCTGGGAGACTCCAGGTACTTCTCCTTTCTAAAACTGTGCTGGTACAGAACTTGGATAAGAAACCACAGCCCATTTAGGGATTTATCGGCCAAAATCTGAACAAAACAAACCAAGCTTGTACATAAAGTCAATGTAAAATATGTGCCTCTGGACATAGCATACACAAAACTAGCATTACTGCTCCTAGCTTCAGCAGATTCTATTCCTTCTCTATTTCAACCTCCACAACACATTCATTTTTCCAGAGCAGTAAACCTACCAGTAAGGTTATATAATGAAAGGTTCACTTGAGAACCTGCTGCCCTTTATCACTGGGGGGGGGGGGAGGGGGGACTGTGAAAGCCATAGGTTGCATGCTGCAGCTGCTTTGTTTTTCTTCCCTTCCAGTATTCCTCTGCTGCCCCCCTGTGGGTTTTAGACCACACTGCATTCCCCCATTCCCTAAAGCGATGCCCAGGCTATTGAAATAAATGGAAAACAAAATTTTAAACATTAATGAAATACAAACGAAATGAAAAGCAAAACAGAAAAAAAACCAAACCTAAAACATAAATGAAATGAAAACAGGTTTTTTTTGTGGTGAATAAGTTTTTTAATGAAAACTGCTATATAAATAATCATAAACTGGAGGACAGTGATGGAGAAGAAGAGACTGTAGGCAGAGAGCAACCAGCCACCCTTGGAGGCAGGAACTGAAGCTTTCCACATGACATTTCCATTGTAAGGGAGGGAGTTGTCTACGGCCACTTTTACACAAGCAGCGGGATACAGCACATTGAAGAACGCTCTTCATGCAAAGCCCCGTGGGGTGCGTTTAGATACACCATAAGTAGCCGACCACCATAATCATTGCAGCTTATGCGGTCTTTTGGGGAAACCCTGATATTGAGGCTTTGCAAATGCAGATTCAAAAAGAGCGTTCAAGCTGTGATTCCTATGGCGACCGGCTACTTCCAGTGCATCTGAAGGCAACCTGTGTGGCTTTTCAGGGAGAGCGTTCTTCACCATGCTGCATCCTGCCACTTGTGTAAAAGCAGCCTGACACACAGCGCAAGATCAGGTACATAATCAATGGGCAGTTAAGGTGGGAGGAGTATGGAATCACAGGGCCTATGTGGGAGTGGACTGTAGGAGGACAGACTTACATGACGAAGGGTGGTCCAAGGGAAGAAAGTCAATAGTGAGATAACATTATTCTTTGTATTATGGAATCAAATTATATAACCAACAAACATGCCCCATTGTGCTAGGGACTTCCCACAGTCTCTGCTTTAATTTATCATTTATATAGTACTTTCATGGTTCAACGTGCTCTACAGTTCAACCTCACAATAATCCTCTGATGTAGGCCATTATTATCCATATCTAAAAATGGAAAACAACATCCGAGAGAGATAATATATCCAAGCCCACCCAATGAGCTGATGGCTAAAATGGAAACTGAATGTTTGACTCCAAGGTCTAAGCCCGACATCATATTCACTGATCTACACTGACTCTTGAAGGATTATAAAGAGCTTACAAGAGACAAGGCAGAAAGAGCTACCAAAGCACAGCAAATATGAAGTGTTTTTCATGAGGAAATGAGCAAACATACTCTTCTGTGTACAGAAACATTTAGCGGACAAGGTTTCACTTCATTGGCATGTGGTCTTTTGACAGCTTTTTTGAAACAGTTTTGTCAAGACTTCATAAACGTCCAAATCTAGAAAATAAATAAACCAGCTTTCATCTCTGTGGTGAAAGATGATATATCACTGGATGCTTTTAAATGGACAGCACCCATGACTCTGCTCTGCTTCATACTTGGGTGGCAGGATGGTGAAGCAGAGCAGATGGTGCTCGCTGTGCTCCAGTCCTGCTAACGGTACTCTGTAAGATACCTGAGCACTGCCAGCAGAGCAGATCTACAAATATGGGGCACCAGCTGGAGGCAGAGCTGCAGCCCATCTACTTGTGGATGGTCACTGCAGCTCTGCTCCCGGCTGGGGGTTGTCCTGAGCAATGCCATAGAACTGTGAGCAACAGCGCAGAGCAGCGGATGATTTGCCCAAAGGTCTATGGTGTGGGTGGAGAGGGCACCATGCAGGCAGACTGTAGGCTGCAACAGCCTATTAACCCGGCGCAGGTGGGACTGCATGTAGGGAATGCAGGACTGGCCACCTCTGGAGCTGGTCCAGGAATCTCCAGCTCTGGGTCCGTCTAAAGACACCCATTATCTTAAACACATGAGAACTGTTGAACATGTGACATAGAGCTGAAATGAGTATCTGAGAAAATGGGTATAACTCATAATTGCCATACCGGATTTGACCAGGCAAAATCTGGCACTAATTTGTAGCTGATTGGTGTCCAAAGGGTTACTCAATTTACCAACTTACCAACTTTCAGTACTGAATTTCTGTTTTCCCATGCTGTTTCAGCAGAGACTGGGAAGGCTTGGGGCTTGGTGGCTGGCACCCATAGTTGGCCAGGCATTGCAGGCTGGCAGGCATCGGTGGATCTCAGACAGTCAGCCATGCACTGATGGGAATTAGGCAGGCACCCCCAGGGGGAAAGCACTGAGCCTAAGTTCTTCTGAAAAAGGAGAAGAATTTAAGAGTCAAGAAGGCCCTCGAGAATACAGAACATCACTCGGCAGAAATAGGAGATCAGACTTTTCCAGCTTTACTTTATGCCAATGACACGGTCCTTATTGCCCACTCGCAGGTAGGGTTGCATAGGCTGATGGCAGCTTTTTGTGTCTACTGTAAAAATGAACAACTTTTGATAAACTATGCCAAAACGAAAGTGCTGATTGTAAGTAGAGCTTAAGAAAAACATCAATGGTTCATGGAATCATATAATATAGAACAAGTTAAATATTATACATATCTAGGAGTGATGATATCAGCAGTACCTTCTTGGCACTTACATTTTAAATCAGCCCACAAAACGGTGAGGATGACAGACCAGGGGATAGTTGGGTTTTACTGGGGTAAGGGAGGAATGCTATTTGGACCTACCATGTGGCTCCTGAAGGCAAAATTGATGCCTCAGTTCTTTTATGGTGCATAAGTATGGAGTATTGAAAAGCTGGAAGACTTGGAGGTAGATCAAAATAGAATCTTGCATGTTTTTTTACTGGTTCCAAGGGGAACACTGGCAGCATTGCTTAGAGCAGAGGCTGGTGTGGGTCGAATAGTGACAATGGCAAAATTGGCCATCCTGAAGTTTAGGCTCCTCCTAAATCTATTGGAAACTGAGTCCCTGGCCCATATTGTGTCTCCTCACCTTTGGGTAAATGGATGGGAAAGGTAGAAGAAATATTGCATGACATGGGGTTTTCAAGTATATATGTATTATCTCAATCATTCCCTAAAGCATGAATTGAAATAAGAACTCGATCCAGTGATTTGAAAATACAATTTGCTCTTGAATGCATTGAAAATCCAAAAGGTATCTCCTTTCTATGGGGAAATCTTGATACCAGCTGGGGGAAAAACTTATCTGAATAACCCAAAAATAAGTCAGATAAGGGCAGCTTTAACTATGGCAAGTTTAAATTTTTCCCCTCAGCTTTTCTGGTGGGAAGACAGAATGGTACACCTCAGGATAAAAGGTTTTGTCATTTTTGCAGTACCATGGGAAATCCCCAAGTTGAGACCTTAGTGCATATAATAATGGACTGCCCAGATATATATAGATCCATTTAAGGGGGCAGTAACTCAGTGGCGTGCTCAGAAGAAGGGTTTTTTTCTTAGAGATAGCGATCCTAGCGTATCTGAGAATGTTGCCAAGTTTCTTAATCAAGTCTTGAAAAAGAAATATTCAAATTAAATGTATGAGCCTCATTGTAATGCATGGTATATGGGAAAGGAAGCATCTTACATATATATGAAACTTTTGAAACTTTTGTTGTATATCTCGTTATGGGCATAGCATTTGATGTGTAAATTTCATGTTTAGTTTAAACTTTTATGCTAACTTTCCTGTAGTTTGTTAATAAACATCTGTAATGGACTTTGGTAAAATACGTTCAACTGAAAGGAAGAAAGGTATGAATCTAGCAATAGCTAATTTAGTTGTCTATTAGTAGTTGGCATGTAGGGCTGTGTTTTTCTATTTTCTGGTGTCCTTTGAAGGGCAAGGTCCTTCTATGATTGAACCAGTATATTTTTTACCCCCTAAGGAGAATTCCATTAGACTGAGATTGTTTTAGCATCCGTTAAAGGAAAAGGGCATTGGGGGTGGGGGAGTGTGATTCTTTTGATCTTCTTGATTTTCATTATTCAAACAAAGCCAATGTTTTAGTAATGCCCGGGATGGTTTTCCTACAGTGTTCATTGAAGTATATGGTCTAATTTGGTCTGTATTTGGTATGTTTTGCGAGTGTTATGATACCCATGACCTTTACTATTTTGTATCTGTATTATTGGTATTTTTTATTAGATTTATTTACTTTGTATGTGTAGGTTATTTTATGTATTATCTATCTTATGTGTAAGTATGTTCTTTTGATAAGGCCAATGGCTATGCAATAAAATTCATTCATTCATTTAAGAGTCCTCTTCTTTACTCGGCAAAGAGGCTGGATACGCATCAGCAATTGGAACTGCGTACCCCAAGCCTAGTTTCCATACAGGTTCTTTCTCCTGTGAGCTCCCAGAACGGTAGCCCTCTGGTTTAGAACTGGGAAAGCTGAAATGCAGAGAGGTCAAAGGACATCCAAACCAGGAAGTAGAACTGGGGTCTCTTGACTCCTGTCCTACAAATGAGCAATGCTGCTGCCCACCCAAAGGCTGCTGAAAGCAGATGTTCTGCTGGCCTGCCCATCTCTGCCTGCAGGTCATGACAACATGTGCAAACCCACTTCGGGCACCAGCAGGCAATACTCTAGCCCTGTCACTCCTGTCGGGATGGTGACTAGAACTGGCTTTCAGTTGAAAGCCACACCGTCCTCCATGTCCTGCAGCTGCCGATGGACTTGGAAGCTGCCCCCACTCCAGCTCTCCATGATGTGGATGGACACATCCACCTGTAACGTAGGCCCCAGAACCCTGATGGTGGGTCCTGGGGCTGGAGTGGCTGTTACTTGATTCAGTGGAACAATGGATCTCTGAGAGCAGAATGACAGACCCAGAACCCTGACGATGGGTCCAGGGACTAGAGTGGAAGCTTCTAGATGACATGGATGGACAGCCCCCAGTGCCTTTAACGTAGGCCCCAGAACCCTGAAAGTGGGTCCTGGGGCTGGAGTAGCTGGCTGTTTCTTGATGCGGTGGAATGACGGCTCCCTGTGAGCAGAATGACGGCCCCAGAACCCTGATGGTGGTTCCTGGGACAGGAGTGGTAGCTTCTGAATGACATGGATGGACAGCACTCCTTTCCTGTAACATATGCCACAGAACCCTGATGGTAGGTCCTGAGGCTGGAGTGGCTGCTTCTTGATATGGTAGGATGACAGCTCCCTGTGAGTGGAATGATGCCTCCAGAACCCTGATGGTGGGTCCTGGGACAAGAGTGGCAGCTTCTGGATGATGTGGATGGACAGCTCTCCCTGCCTATAATGTAGGCCCCGAAACCCTGAGGGTGGGTCCTGGGGCTGGAGTGGCTGGTAGTTTCTTGATACCGTGGAATGTCAGCTTTCTGTGAGCAGAATGATGGTCCCAGAACCCTGAGGGTTGGTCCTGGGACTAGAGTGGCAGCTTCTAGATGACGTGGATGGACAGCCGTCCCTAACTGTAATGTAGGCCCCAGAATCCTGATGGTGGGACCTGGGGCTGGAGTGGTTGCTTCTTGATGCCAGGTATAACACCTAAATCTATCTAATCTAAATAAATGAAACTATGGAGATACATGTGTGGAAATAGGTGAAATAGGAGGAGGATGACAATGAATTGGTAGGAAAACAAACTGCTGGGAGAGGGAGAGTTCTTAAAAACACCTGCTGACAGGATCAGTGGCTAGCTCAGAATGATATGGAAGGGAGGGGGCAATGATTTTTGTTTCTTGCTGCACCCGCCTTACCACAAGCCCCATTGGCTCTGTGAAGCCTAGTCCACAGCCAATCGTAGACTGCCAAGCCAGTGGTCTGAGGTAAAGAGGGATGGTGATTGGGCAGTCTGGGTGCTAGTCCAAGCCTCTCCACCCCTCCTCAGATGACACACACACCCTCGGCCTGCCAGCCAGGTTTGTCCCGCTCGAACTCATCTGAACTCATCCAAACATGGCTGAACTGTTCAGGAGGTTTGGCGTTTGGTTCAGACGATCTGTTCGGCCGTCCAAACTGGCTGAGTTTGAGCCTCGTTTGCACATCCCTAACACCCTGAATTTGGGGTATATTGAGCACCTGGCAAGCTATTCAAAATTATGGGTATTATTATCTACAGATATAAAATGTACTATTGTTCAATTAAATTCTAACTGAGAGGATCAGAACCAGTTTCAGATAAAGACAGGCCATTGCAATGAAATTAAATGATAAGTCAGACACTAAGCCATATGTTACAAGACTGATGTAGCATTGGATCCATGTGGAGAGTTTTGAAAAGAATTGTTGTAAGGTTCAGCGGCACTGAGCTATCATGCGATCTTAATTATGCATCCTGGTGGGCATTAGTATGATTTGAAAAATTATATTTAAACCTGCATAAAATAAGTTGCTCTGCTGAAGTTTGCATTACTGGGGAAAGGCCAAATCCTGGTTAAAAGTGTCTTTTGGAGGAGATTGTCAAGATTAGAAGGGCTGTGGATGGACATGCAGGATCAGATCCAGGTGAGAGTCTGGACTCCAGGGCAAGATCAGGGATCAAACAGAAAGGACAGGTGCAGGCAAAAGAGGAAAAGCCTTTGGATAAGGCTAATAAAAGAAGGTGGGAACAGACTAGGGATGGGCGAACGCGGTTCGGATGTTCGGAGTTCAGACCGAACTCGGTCTATTCGGACGTCTGAACCAAACGCCTGAGCCAAACTCTCGAGCGACCAAACAGTTTGTTCGTGTTCGGTTGAGTTCAGAGGCAGGAAAAACATCTTTCCGGGGCCAAAAACTAGGTTTCGGTTTCATTTCGGTTTTGCTTCGGTTTCGGTTTTGCTATTTTTGACTGTTTGGCCAAGTTCGGCCAAACTGAACTAGGATGAACCGAACCATCGAACCTGAACTCGGGTTTCAAACCAAACGACCAAACATCCGAACATCCGAACCGCGTTCTGTTCATCCATCCCTAGAACAGACTAGGGTTGAAAGCAGAATCTTGCGCATTCTCATGAGAACGTGCAAGATTCTTACAAAATCAGATGAGATCCCAGCTCTCATCAAGATTTTCGAGAATCTCATAAGATTCTCAAAAATATTAGTTTAGTTTATTTGCGGCCAAGGCCAAAAACACATGACACCAAAATCACAGTTAAACTCGAAAATATCAAAATGCAGTCTGCACATGCACAAAATGGTTGCTTCAGCCATTTCTATGTATGTGTGGCCTCTGGTAGCCATTTTATTTCATACATATAGTGACCGCCGGGGACTGCGCATATACAGAAATGACCATGGCAGTCATTTGGGGATGTGCAGTGCCAGGTTTTTGTCTGTGCACATTTCAACGAGAATGGATCAAGAATTGGCTGATTCTCATCGTGTTCTCATTCTCGCAAAATTTGGTGAGAATAGAAGCCAATTCTCCCCAAGATTTGGTGAGATAGCGAGCGCAAGTTTCATGCCTAGAACAGACTCAGACCAGGAATCAACCCAGCACACACACGCATCAGAAACAGAGACTGTTGTTGTGCCTAGCTTCTTATTCCTTCTGGGTCTACCTACATACCACTAGGTGACCAATCAGCAGACGGGGAAGTGTCATGTGACTGAGGATCAGCGGGACCTCCAGCTGGAATTTCCATCCAGGGACAAGACACAGCAGCTTTACTAAAGAGCTGGCCACTAGGGGTGTGCAATTCACCTACATTTCTTTTAGTAACTAAGAAAAATGGAGCCCATTCTTTTTATTTATTAAAGATAGGAAAATGGATGAATAAGCAAACAATTGTCATATGCTTTCATCCATTTTTGTTTTAAAAATTAAAAGTAAATAATAATAATAATAATTTTTAAAAATCACTGTGCATGTGCAAAATGACCACCATGCCATCGGGAAATACCTATCTTTCAGGAGCACTTGTGACTGTTTGTATTTCCTCACTATCCATGAAATTTGTGCTTCTGCTCTTGTCAAGAACAGTGCCTGTGATTGTCTGCCATTTTCCAGTATTTTCCAATAATTTTCAGTATTTTCCACCAATTAGTTTCTGGTGTTTTTGTCAGTTTCCGGCATCAGAATGCAGAAAACAAGGTTTAACCCTTGAAATACACCAATCAAAAAATTGTTTACAAGGAGCCAAAACAAGAACCAGTAATGTCCCAGATCCCCCTGTCCTGGGGTTTTGGAAAGTTGCCTTAGCCACTGGCACCACCACTTAGGCCTGCTTTCAAACCTCTTCCTTCCCCACCCTCCATGTCTCCTCCTGTGTTCTCCCAATCCTTGCCATGCCATGCCATGCCCATTACCAACTGTGTCCCATTGCGCCAGTACTGCCTCCAAACTTCCTGATTGGCTACTAGTCAATGCTTAAGACCTACTTATAGCCAAGTTGGAGGAAGTTGGCAGAGCAATTTCTCTTACCCCCACTCCATGCCTGTCCTTATAGTTGCCACCCTGTTCTAGCTCTGTTTCCAATCGCTTGTGCTTTCCACTTCTCTTCTCCAGTCCCTCTTCCCTATGTCCCACTCTTTCCCAGTCCCTCTGCCCTATGGTTGGTTGTGCATGTTGCTTGTTTTGACCCAGTTGTTTTTCCTAGCCTTGATCCCTTATACTCCGCTAGTTTCCAGACTCCCTGCTCCCCTTTGAAATTACAGATTTTTCAGGTATTTGGGTACCCTACCAGTAACTGAGTAGCCCGTCAAGTATCCGATGCAGTACACAAAATGCCGATATTACCCATGAACCAGCTACCTCATTCAGCTCTGGTCAGGAGAGAACAAAGTGTATTTGTTCAAGGTGGAAGTTCCAGGAACAGAGGGGTTAACTCCAGGCTATTTAATGTTTGGTTTGGGTGATGGCTGTCTATGGTAGGGATGTGTGAACAGAATGCTGTTCAGATGTTCGGACGTTCGGTCGCTCGGTTCGAAACCCGAGTTCGGGATTGGTTGTTCGGTTCGGTGTAGTTTGGTTCAACCGAACTTAGCCGAACATTCGAAAATAGCGCTATCGATACTGATACCGAATTCGACTTTTTTTCCCGGTATCTGTATCATTTGGCCCTGAAACAACCCCTGGTCTCCACCCCTGGTGCCAGGAAGTCTGCTCCTCAGCTGCCTCCTCCTTCCAGTAATGTTTTTCACGCCCAAAGTCACGTTTTTCCTGCCCCCGAACTCATCCGAACTCACCCGAAAATGACCGAACTGTTAGGTCATTTTCGAGTTTGGTTTGGACGTTCTGTTCGGACGTCCGAACAGACTGAGTTTGGTCCGAACTCCGAACATCTGAACCGCGTTCGCACATCCCTAGTGTATGGTTTGTTAAAATTCTTATGCAGATCTCTTACCCATGTTAATAAGGGTTGCCCTTCTCATGACTAGAGCTGCACCAGGTAGCACTTCAGCTACCCATGGGTAATTCCTACTCCAGGGGTACCCCCAGAGGTCACCCAATGGGGTACCTGGCTCCCCATCGTATTCTGAGTGCCCCCAAATTTGGGTATTACTGGGATTCCCCAGGACATCAATCCCAGCACTCATGGCTCCCCAGATCCTGAGCTGAGTTATCTCACTGGCAGGGTCCGAGGGGGTGACCAGCTGGCTGGGTACCCAGTTGCAGCTCTATGTGCATGAACCATTCCTACATACCTCCTCCCTGCTTCCCTCACTGTAATATGCATAATCACATGCCTGACTTTGAATTTCTTTTGATTGTATCTTTGCCTAGAGACTCATTCTGATTTCCATAAAACTCCTCTCCCCATTTTTATGGAGACCAGAGTCCCATATTAATTTCAGCTGTAATTCCTCCTGTGATTTAAGGAAGATCTCTTTAGAACTTAGTCATCCATTTGGAGGAAAGGAATTAAAGGCTCTTCAGCTTGGGTTTTTCTTATCTGTTTGTCTTGTGTGTAGCATGAAAATCAACAGACTGCAGCCTGGAATTTCATGCATGTGCCTATAGACACTATCAGCATTCCAAGCAGGAGGTGGGATGCTGTTTGAAGTTTCAGGAACTAATTCTCTTATATATCGTTGGGATCATTTAATTTTCCGTTCACTTTTTCATTTAGGTTCCACTTCTGTTGGTTTCTTTTTCTTTTCTTTTCTTTTTTTAAATTTCTTTTTAAAATCGCTTTTGGCTCCAAGACAGTAGCCCAGACATAATGATCCCTTCCTTCCTTCCACCCCATTATAACTGCCACCTGCCCTTATATGGAAGAAACAGAATGCCTTACTTTACCTGGCCTGGAGGGAGGGGCTAACTTCTGGCTCCATCTTGGCAGCCCTGACCCCTCTCCCATTATAACTGCCATTAATAGTGGTTGGGTGGCCAGAATGGGGGCACGTTTATGTTTGGACTTTGGGTTTGCAGGGAGGGTGATTTGGAATATTGCATCACTGGTGGGGAAGTTGTGGACAGGGATGTGGGAACAGAACGCGGTTCAGATGTTCGAACGTTCAGTCGATTGGTTCAAAACTGAATTTGGGTTTGGCTGTTCAGTTCGGTGGAGTTCGGTTTGGCCAAACTCAGCCGAACATCCAAAAATAGCGCTATCGATACCGAAATCAATACAGATTTTGAAGATTTTTTTTGGTATTGGTATCATTTGTCCCTGGGACCACCCCTGGTCTCCATCCCTGGTGCCAAGAATTCTGCTCAGAAGCTGCCTCCCCCTTCCAGTCACGTTTTTCCCACCCAAAGTCATGTTTTTCCCGCCCCTGAACTCATCCGAACTCACCCAAACATGACCGAACTGTTCGACTGTTTTAGAGTTCGGTTCAGACATTCTGTTCGGACGTCCAAACAGACTGAGTTTGGGCCAAACTCTGAACATCCGAACCACGTTTGCGCATCCCTAGTTGTGGGTATGGTGGGTTGGGTGTGGGGGGAAGGTGCTTTGGATTTCTGCAACACTGGTGAGGAAGGGTAAGTTTTTGGGTGGACTGGGCTTGGGGGGGAGGGTGCTTTGGATTATTGCAACACTCTGGTAAGGAAGGGTAAAGTCTTGGTGGGTGGTCTGATGAGGTGAGGCAGTGGATGGGTTGATGAAGTTGGGTGTATGGGAATTAGGGGAGAGGATTTACAACAGGGGAGGGAGGGGAGTGCATGGTGAGGGTGGGGTGAGTTTGCTGGGGTTTTCTTTTCATGTGTAATGTACTGTTCTTTAATAGGGGTGTGCATGTCATTTTCGTTTTATCCAATAATAACAATGGAAATGGTTGTTTTCATTATTTCTTTTGCAACAACGAAAATGTCAAATAATAATAATGAAAATAGAAACGAAAACAACATTTTGTTTTTTTTAAATAAAGGGGAAAAAACTGAACAACGTATTTCTGGATATAACTTTTTTGTTTTTTTATTTAATTCTGATGTAACTTGGGGAGTGTGTACCCCCAATGGAGGGCACTATGTGTGCCAAATTAAATGGTTAGATAAAGGGAACTGAAAGAAGCAATGGGATGTTGTGATTTTAGGAAAATCTCCATACACATTCACACCTACAACTTCTTTATCTTACATCACATTTTTATGAAACATGTGAATATTGTGTCACTCTATAAGGTTGACATTTCTGACAATTTTCAGAAAGATTGGATAAAGTGTCATGATGGTATAAGACATTAACTTTTTAATACATTTCCAGCTGTAACATTTGTATATTTTATCCTGTCTATAAGATATTTGGGCAGGAATATATCATGTACCTTCCCTGTCATCACTGCCAAACTACATGACAATTTGATAAAGGGACCCAATTTTATAAGTAATTAATGTTGTCCCCTTGAAGACCATTATTCAGATAAATAGCAGCATATGCAATCCCAGTCAGAGGCAGGCACCTGGTATGGCAGGGGGAGGGAGATTGTAGGAGGGAGGATGTGGAGTAACCCAAAAGAATGACAGACACATCACTGGCCAATTACTGCATGCTTCCACCTTTACAAGACCAATCGGTAGTGGCTTCGAGGCGGGCATAGGAGGTGGCCCTGAGGTGGGCATAAGGGACATAAATGGGACTTTGGGGATAGCATCCCAGCAATCAGGAGACATAGTTTACACATCCAGTATGGCCAATTATCATCACAATCACATTCTGCAGCACTGTGAAAGATGACATAAGAGAATCTTATGTCATCTTTCACATCTTATGACTCTTTCCTAAACAGATGCATCTGACTTCCCAGTAACAAGTGGGGGAGAGAGAAGTTGCGATGGTCACATCACAGAATGAGGATATTTAGTTGACCTTTCTTCTGGCCAATTGGCATCACAAAACGATCTTATACCACAGTGACATGTAAATTAATCCCTGGCATAGGCTCCTTCACTGCATATGCTGTGCAGGCATATAAAATTGGGACCCTTTATAACATATTTATGATATTGGCAGAGATTATTGTGAAAGTGTGATATACAGGCCTGCCAAATTTCATGTACACTGGTTGGACTACAAAGATGTTACAGTCAGACATACATTTATATGTTAATTGCTTATGCCACCAGGACCCTTTATCCAATCCTTCTGAAAGTTGGCAAAGCTAGTAAATATGGGAAGGGGTGTAAACTTGCCAAGTTTCATCTACATTAGATGTGAGGCAAAGACGTTATAGCTAAGAATGTATATGAAAAAGTTTACAAAATAAAATAATTCAACTGCTTCTACAATTGGATTCCTTTATTCAATCTTTTTGAAATTTGGTACACTTAGTGCCTTCCATTGGAGGTATAATTCTGACATGTATCAGAAAGATATAGTTGTGGGGGGAGAGAGTTACAGCCAAAAATGTCTTTTCCATTCAAACTAATAGAAAACGAAAATGAAAGAAAAAAACAAAACAATAATTTGATATTTATGAAAACCAAAATGACAGATTTAAATAACAAAAATGAAAAATGAAAACAAAAAATGACATGGCCCCTGGTGCACACCTCTATTCTTTAAATTGTTGTAAGCCACAAGAGTTTATGTTGGGATAGAGTCGGGTATAAATCTAAAGTAGTAGTAGTAGTAGTAGTAATAATAATAATAATAATAATAATAATAATAATAAAAAATTACTGTTAACCTGCAACCCTAGACAGCAACCAAGACATGCAAAGTGTACCAAATACTAATCTGAAGCAACCCATCATTTAGGCCTCCCAGTTATTAATCTGAGTTTTGGATCCGTATTTCCCCCTTCCCATCTTCCAGGGCTCTGGAGTGTACATACCGGCCTCGGAGAGCTTGATTGAAGCACCACCACTTCTGCGGGGTGCTCCCAGCAGGCTCCCTCACTGCGACATCCTACCTGCTCCAGATCATGAATGTTCAACATGGCCACTGGAGCTGCTTTGTGCATGCAGAAAATGGTCACCCCCTTAAAACAAAATGGCCTTAATCAAAATTTGGCTTGGGGATGAGGGTGAGGATGGGAGTATGGATCAGATCCCATCCCCCCCCCTATTGATTTCAATGGAAATTCCCCATTGACTTCAATGAGAAAAACCAAATCCATAAAATTGAAACTGAAAATAAATACAGAAATTACAAATCCAAATCCATGAAAGACATGAATTCATAATTTCACCTCAACACCCATTCCTAATAACAAACCTGTCTGTACAGGCTAGAAACCCACTTGAGGTATTGCCTAGAACTGAAAAGGTTAACAATATGGTAACAATCAGGTTTTCAGTAACTGATCTGCTCCAACAGTGATTGGCTACCGAATGGTATCTGTTTAATATTTGACTGATTAACCACTCAATTTGACTCATTAACCACTACTGATCTACCCTTTTTACCAGTTTGTGCGATCGGTTTCAATGTTACCGGCTAATTTTGTTTGTCTATAATTCCTTTCCTGTTTACTCCCAACCCCCGACCCTCAAGGATGCCTGGTTCAAATCTAGCTGGTCCAGACGTAAATCGGAAATGATGGTATGCATAAAAACTATAAATCGGTTATTTGACAGTCGTCAAACGGTATTGATTGGGATTTTGGTTAACGGGTTAACTGCTGTGGTTTGCGGTTAATGACCGGTTAATAACTGATGAGCTATCTGGAAATCTGGTTATTAACATTGGTTACAAACTCAACTCTCCATTTCTGCTCAAGTCACACCCCATAGTTTGAGACCCTTTGCTTTCATGATCACAAACTGGATTTACAGCATCTGAGAACTTCAAAGGCAGTTTCAGTTTGTGTTCAGTTAGTCAGACTTTGCTTTCTTCCAACTTCACCTACTTTGATTGCTTTGACTTCAGTTAGTTTGATCGCAGTTATTTCAATTATTTCAATTATTTCAACGGCATGACCTCTGGGCTTCGTTTTTGTTATTGTTGTTGTTATTTTGGGTTTGTTTGTTTTTTATTGGCTTGGGTAGAAACTAAACAGAGTGGGGGCTTTGTTGTTTTTGTTTTTTTCTGTTTTGATCTAAAACAGCATTGAAGAATGCAGGCGGATGGAATTAAAGAATTACTGAGCAGCAAAGTAGCAAATAATTGAAGGCAAAAATATGGAATTGCATAGAAGCCTAGTGTGCAAACTGTACAAATGTGAACAGATATTCAAGTTTGCAAAACAGGAATAATTTGTCAGATTGAAACTTCTCAATTAAATAGTCTCATCAGCAGGGCCAGATTCAAGCAAATGTGGACTGCAGAAACTCCCAATATATGAATAAACTTGAATGGCAAAATAAATGTGAGAATTTCAAGTACAAGATACAGGCCCAATTGGCCTTGAAATGGAACTCAGGCTTATGGAAGGTCTTGTGGCAATTTGAGAAGTGATTCCCAACTACAGTTGAAATTGGTACCTGATTTGTTTTTGTGTAATATTAAATGTGTGTAATATCCACGTTTTTGGAGATGGGTATCCAAATTTGTATCCAAATACCATTTGAGTACCTGAAATACTGATAACTGATATATTAAAATACCGAAATACTCACAACCTATTTATCTAAATACAAAAATTCCCCCCAAACCTGAAATAATACCCCCCAAATTCCTGAAACCCAGGACAAAATTGGGAGAAAAAGTCAGTATTTTGGAATACTGGTTGTCGGTATTTGGGGTATCTGATCAAAAACTGGTTCAAGTACCAAAAAGTAGCTGAAATATTTGGTTCGATTTTGGTATCGGAAGTCTGATGGGTACAACTGGTTTTGCGGGTACTTGTTTCAACTCTACTCTCAACACATGTGACATATGAATAAATGAGAAAGAACAATACTTTCATAAACCTACTGGCCCTCAGGGGACACAGGAAGCTCCAGCTCGTTGAGAGGATGTTGAGCTGAACATGGTAACATTTTCCTTTTTCTAACGGACACATTAGTGTGTCTGTTAAACATTTCAAGTGTTAAGAGGTGACCCGTAACATGATTTCAAATGGAGATGTAAGCTTCCCTGAATCTGGCACTGGTCATGAACTCTAATTATACTGCTTTTGTAGGATGGCATCCCTACTGGGGAAGTTGGATGCCTTCTGCAAAAATGAGAGACCAAAACAAAGAAAGACATCTATATTTTTGTAAATGCATTAGTTATAGAATCATAGAATAATAGAATCATAGACTTGGAAGGTCACTGAGAGGTCATCTAGTCCAACCTCCTGCTCAGAGCAGGAAATCTACAGCTACAGCATCCGTGACAGAAGGCCATCCAGCCTCTGTTTGGAAACCTCCAGAGAAGGAGAACCACTACCACCGTAGACAGTAGGGATAGGAATTTCCGTTTCGGATAAATCTGAAAGTACACGAAAATGGCCATTTCAGATTAATCAAAACTTTGGGTTCTTTTTCGATTTCAGTACTATTGGATCTTTTGCATTGATTTTTGTACTGGATTTTTAACATTGTGGTTTGTTCCCCATTGAAAAAACACAATGTTAAAAATCCGGTAGAAAAATCAATGCAAATGATCTGATAGAACCGAAATACATGAGAACCGAAACCGAAATAGACCGAAACCGAAATTTTGCCCAGAGTCCCAACCCTACTAGACAGTCTGTTCTGCTGTTGAAAAGCTCTTACCTTTAGGAGGTTCTTCCTAATGTTTATATAATCATAGTCTCCTCTCCCTTCCCGTGTATGTAGAGATGAAATTAATATTGAATATCTTATTTGCAGTTGATGGGACTGATCCCAAGCCCCGCGAATCCTATGAGCAGCTGCATGCAAACTGTGCAGAACTCCATTGCAGGTACATTGTGCCTCACTGAAAAGCTGTGTATGCATGTGCATGGGATCTGCAAGGCTTGGGATCGGACCCATTATTATTCCTTCAGTTGGTTAGTTGGACATATATCAAAACTGAAATAGAACTCTGACACAGTTCGGATTGGATACTGTTTGGGTTCAGCTTGGTTTGGGGTCATTCAGGTGTGTGTGTGGGGGGTGTGTGTGGTTAAGTTGACGATTTGGTCCAGTTTGTGACATTCCCATTCCAGTCAAGCCCATTTCAGTCAGAACTCTGTTCTGTGTAGAGTATGGAGACTGCACTTGTGGCCTTGGTCGATGACCTGTACCTGGAGATTGACAAGGAGAATTCTATCCTGTTGATTCTGTTAGATCTTTCTATGGCCTTTGATACAGTTGACGATGAGGTGGTGTTGACATGACTACAAGACCTGGCCAGGGTGTGTGGGACCAATCTTGACTGGTTTCTCTCCTTCTTGTTGGGAGATCCCAGAGAGTGGCAATGGGCATCCTCTCAAGACCTCCCTTGTGGGATATCAGAGGGTTCTATTCTGTCTCTCCTCTTATTCAAGATGTGTATGTGACCGGTGCTGAGTAAGGTCATTTGGAGGTTTGGGGTGACATGTCATCAGTATGCTGATGACACTCAGTCCTTTTCATCCAACCCAGGCCCTGCAGTCTCAGTGCTTACCTGATGTCTGCTTGGGAATTGGATCACCTGATTGAAGCTGAATCCAAACAAGACTGAGATGATGGTGGTTGGCCAGCCTTGGGACCTCCAGTGGTCTTGGACTCCTGTTGTTGACTAAGTCTTGCTCCCTCTGGCCAACTGGGATCGCCAAGACACCATGCAGCACTTGACCACACACACCAATTTCCTGTAACAGGGCTTCGTTCGGTGCTGCCAGAACTTGGAGTAGCCAACTAGAGGCACTGGGAAGAGGGCACTCTGAAAGCTTTAGGTTGCACTGAAATTGCTTTGTCTTAACTGCTTCTAGCTTCAGAGTGTTAGACATATTCTATTCCTCCTCCATTTCAAAACCCACAAACACACTCATTTTTCACTCCAGAGCCTGCTGCTCTTTTGCCCACCTGCTGTCTGCCACATTCTCTCTCTTTTGCCCACCTGCTGTCTGCCACATTCTCTCTCTTATGCCAGCCAGTCACTTCTCTAATGGATGGAGGTCACTTAAGCATTAGAGCCACCAATAAGAATGCCTGCACACTGCCACAATAGGGCTGAAATGACAAGCCGCCGCGGTAGCTGTTTCTGATGGAAAGAGCTCTTCCACAATGAGCGGCACGGTGCAATAGAGACATTCATTCTGCTACTTTTGTCTGCAATCTTCCACAATTTTCGCCGGCACTTTCCAACATGCCGTCATGGTGCAAAAATAGCAGGACAATGTTTCTTCTGACACTTTCTGAGATTATTCCAACACTTTTCAACATTACTCTGACATTTTCCAATAATTCTAATAATTCCGATGTCACAAAGAAAAGGGCGTGGAATTAGTGAAATGCTGGCAGAAAAGCTGCGGAAAGTCACATGCAATTCTGAAATGGTGGAATGAAAAATCAGCACAAGAAAAGGAGTTGCTTGCTTCAGTCCTGGGCCACAATGAGAAGGACACTGGGCACCATGCCCACAGAGGGAGTCACCTAATGAATGGGGCTCTTGCTAGTTCACTGGCAAAGTTTGGAGATGGAAAATGTCAGAGAGCCAACTTCAAACCACTATTTTGACAAATTGAAGCCATGCAAGTAAATACCTGTTGAAAGGAATGAAATAAGGTTGCCCACTGAAATGAATGGAAAATGAAATTTTAAACATAAATGAAATAAAGAACAAAATGAAAAATGAAACAAAAAAATCAAACCAAAAAAATTTAAACAAAAATAAAAATGTTTCTTACTGCACATCTCTAGTGAATATCCAAAGGTAGTGGGCACAAATAATCTTTTGCACCCACTTCTCCCGAAATAGCCCTTTGCACACAAAATAATTTGCATGCAAATTAATAGTTCAGATACATGATGGGGAGGAAAGGGGGTGGTTTTAAGCTATTTTAAACAATTTTCATCTCCCTGGACAATAGATAATTTGTTTCTGTAGGGTAACAAGGGTTCCTGACATTAGGAAAACAAGAGAGTAAACACTATTCTGCCTACTTTCCCTGTGCTGGGGTCTTCCCCCTCACCCCCCGGGTGCTCCTTCATGAGCATGGGCATTGCGGGCTGTCTCCCTTTTTGTTTCCCTGTCCACATCAGCATGTGGAGGGCAGGAGGGGGGTCATATCCTTGCTCCCGTTATCCTTGCAAGTGTGTGCCTTCTGTCGACTTCACGGCCCGTCTACCAGTCCCTCCCCCTTGGCAGGTTTCACCCCCAGCCCCTGTGATCTCTCCTCCCATCTGCTCAGGGTGTTCCCACCTCCCTCCTTTCTGTCCCTTTGCCTGTCCCTTGGATACCCTTGGGAGGGGATTTTAAATTTTTTTAAATTTTTTTTTATTTTGCATTTCTTAGCCGCCCCCTCATGCCCACAGCATCTCGGGGTGGCTTACAGCACAGAAACAACAATAGGTTAAAATAACAATAAAAATAAAAATATTAACAAATGAAACTTCTTACAACCCACCCACCCATTCTTAACTGAACCCACCCTCCCCTCTTCCGAAGGCCTGGGAGAACAGCCAGGTTTTGCATGCCTGGCAGAAATCTGACAAACTCAGTGCCAAACGGGCATCCTCTGGGAGGGAGTTCCACAATAAGGGCCCAGCCACCGAGAGCACCCCTCCAATAAGGTGCCCCCAGTGAACCAAAGAAGTCTCTCTGGGGCGCGGAGGGTGAGACAGTCCCTGAGGTATGAGGGGCCAAGGCGGTGTAGAGCTTTATAGGCCAAAACCAGCACCTTGAATCTGGCTTGGTATGCTATAGGCAGCTAGTGCAGCGCACGGCGCATGGCAGTGATATGCTCCCATTGGCTCGTCCTGGTAAGGAGACAAGCCGCCATGTTCTGCACCAGCTGCAGCCTCTGAACCAGTATCAAGGGAAGCCCCACGTAGAATGTGTTGCAGTAGTCCAGCCTCCAAGTGATGAAAGCATGGATGAGGGTGGCCAGGTCAGGTCTGGAGACATACGGACGCAGCATTCGCACCAGATACAGCTCGCAAAAGGCGACTTTAGCCACCGCCTCCACCTGCCGATCCAGATGGAGATCCACGTCCAATAATACTTCCAGACTCCGAACCTGCTGGGCTACAGGAGGACGGACCCCCTCTATGAGGGGAGTCAGCACCTCCTTCACCCTACCCACCGCCATCACCTCTGTCTTATCAGGATTGAGCTTCAGTCTGCTCTGCTGTAACGAATCTGCCACAGCCTCCAAGCATTGGGACAGCACCGAGACGGCAGGACCTGGGTCGGTTGAAAAAGAGAGATAAAGCTGGGTGTCATCAGCATATTGGTGGCAACACACACCAAACCCTCTCACAATCTCCCCCAAGAGCTGCGTATATACAATAAACAATAACATAGACAGAATGAAACCTTGTGGAACACCACATTCCAGGGCCTGGGGGCTAGATGATTCAGCCCCCAGGACAATCCATTGACTTCTCCCTGAGAGGAATGAGCGGTACCATTCAAGGACAGTCCAGTCCAGACCCCCCAGGGCTCGCAACCATCTCAACAGCAGCCCATAGTCAACTGTATTAAAAGCAGCCAAGAGATCTAGCAGGACCAAGAATGTCAAACGTCCTCGTTCATCTCCTGGCGGAGATTGTCTGCCAAGGACACCAACGCCGTCTCTGTACCATAGTCAGGGCAGAACCCAGATTGAAATGGGTCAAGGAAACTGATGCTGTCAAGAAGCACCTGGAGCTGTAGTGCCACAGCCCATTCAATAACCTTCCCTATAAAGGGAAGGTTAGAGACAGGTCGATAACTGGTGAGTGCGTCCACATACAATGATGGCTTCTTCAACCACAGTCTCCTTGAGACTGGAGAGCAGACTCCCCTGCCGAAGGGATGCATTGATTACCCTTGACAGCACTGTCCCTAACATCTCCCTGGAGGCTTTCACCAACCAGGTCGGGCATGGATTTAATTTGCAACTAGTGGCTCTAACAGACCCCAGAACATCCAAAGCATTGGCTGGCATCATTTCCCAAAACTCATCCCATAAAGATGGACCAGACGAGGCTTCCATCACCTCATGCTTTCCCTCTACTGCCCCTAATTTAGTGTCGAAGTTGCTCTCGACCTGAGCGATCTTGTCTGCAAAGTATATGGCAAACTCCTCACAGCGGGCCTGGGACTCCTCACAGCGGGCCCCGTCCAGGCGGAGGGAGGCCGGACTAACCAGCCTCCGCACCACCTGGAACAGCTCTTCTGGATATGACTTTGCAGATGCTATGAGGGGCAGCAAAGAACTCTTTCTTTGCTGTCCTCACAGTCTCAACATAGGACCACAAATGGGCCCTACGGAAAAAGTTGATCGGATTCAGCGCAAGTCCGGTGCCAGCATCGCTCAAGTCGCCTACCTGCCTGCTTCATACACCGCAGCCCCTCAGTAAACCAAGGGGCCCTGCAGTGATGAGACAGAGGTAGGAGACATCTCAGAGCCACCCTGTCAATGGCCTCCCTAAGAAAGATATTCCACGCTCGGACAAGTTCATCAGCAGAGTGGCCATCAAGGTCTAAGGATAAATCCTCCAGGGCTTCCTGGAACCGTTGATGTTCCATCAGCCTCCGGGGGTGGACCAACCTAACTGGTCCCTTCCCCTACTGGGGGTGGTATGCTGAGAGACCAGCCTGTAGGCGGTAATGGGGCCAGCTGCACTGCTGTGCCCGTGTCCCCTTTGTGTCACCCACCACCTCCTGCCACTGTGCCCATGTCTGTGTTAACCTACCATTGGTATCCTGGTTTCTGGGCTCTGGGAGAGCCTTGGGATCCTCCACGTCCTCCTCCTGGGCCCCCACTTCCTCCTCATGCACATCCTGGTCCCCGTGATCTGTGGGAGCAATAGCGGTCTGTCAGTTCATCCTTGCTTCCCTGCTAGGGCCCTGGCTGTCTTGAGCTGTGCCCCCCCTCCTTCCTTGGAGAAGTTCTCTTACCTGGATTGTAGTCTTCCTCCTTCTGGAGGATGTCCCTGGTGTCCGGCCGCTTCTCATGTGCCACCTGACCCTGTGAGTTTTGGGGACACACGCAGAAGGTGATGTTGCTGGTGACGGCTTCCAGGAATGCCTCCTCCATCTCTAGGATGGGGGTGTGTCCCCACTTCCTGGCTGGCCACACCAGGACACCAGGGGAAATGGGCTCCCCCTGCTCTTGGGGTTCAGGCATGGGGTTATCATTTTGACCTCTTTTTGATCATGGTAAAGGCTGATTCATGTATGTGGAAAGCCATGATCTCCCCGTCCATGCAGAGGAAGTGACCCAGCTGCTCAACAAACTTGTGTGTGCACATGGCACAGCTGGACTTGAGATTGTTGTCCTGGATACATTTGTATGCCGACCTCAAGTGCTGTACCTGTTGCATGCATTAGGCCCCATCCCTGTTGTACCCCATGCGCTGCATCTCCTGGGCGATGGCTTCATAGATATGTTTTATCTTGAAGCAGTGCACCAGGACCACCTGGACCTTTTTGCCCCCTCCCCCCCAGACGTTTGAAGTCCAGGGTCTCCTCCCTGGTCCATGGATTCCCCTTTTGAGGTGCTTCTGTGGGTGCTTGCTGCATGGTGCCCACCCTGTGGCTGTGGTGGCAGTGGAGCAGGTGCTGTCCTGTTGGGGGAATGCATCTGGGTGAGCTGTTTTTCTGCTGTACTCCTTGCCCTTCCCCTCGGGGATTCCCACTGTTTTACCACATTGCCACAGAGGCCTTCCTTGGCTATCTCCCTGGTGGTGCTCCAGGGTGTGGGTGCTCTCCTTTGGGGGGGCGGGCGACTGAACAGACAGTGGTCTACCTGGTGGTACCGTGGTGTATGCTCAGGGTTTGTCTGTGCCCTCCCCTGTGTGCGTGGGTTTCCATTGTCTTACCTCGCTGTTGGAGGTGCTCTCTTCCCTGGGCTGTGTTTCTATTGCTAAGGGTGGGGGTGCAGCTGGTGTTGTGTTGCTCCCTCTTCCCTGTGTCAGAACAGGAGAGCTGTCAGTAGGAATTCTGGCCCCAGTCCCCAGCACCGGTGGCCTGGGCCCCGCTCCCCTGGGTGGCACAGGATCCCTTGGCTTACGATTCACTTTCCTGTGTGTGGCATGGTGCTGGCTCCCTTGTCTTGTCTGTGGCTTTTCTGCCTGACATGTTGGAAGCGGGCAAACCCATGTCCTCACTCACTTCTCCTTTAAGGGTTCCTGGCCAGGTGTTCAGCATATCTCCCAGTGGGTGTGTCTGTTTCTGGGCTTCTACGGTGCCTCTCAAGCTGTCTCTTGCTGGTTTTGCTGGACCCTTCCCATGGGTGGGTGTGCTTTCCCATTCACACAGATGTCTGGGTGTTCAATACCCATCTCCACCCATCTCCACACACAGAGAATGCCAGCTCCTCCCTGGTTTCTCCATGGGTGTAGATGGGTGGGTTGCAGGAGCACGCACACCCACTCAGCACCATTCACACCGACGCTCTCACACCCATCCGATGGGTGGAGATGGGTGGGTGGTGTCCATGTGAAAAGGGCCTAATAGAGACAAGGGGGGAGGAGAAAAGGGGGGGTAACAGAGGGTGTGATAAGGATAGATACACGAACTCATGAGGGCTCAGGTGCACATGCTTGGCTTAGTTACAAAGGTGTAGTTACTCATTTAATGTTGCACAAGATACGACGATTGAGGCTAAGTCAGCAAGGGGGCAAGTGGAATGAGGAGCCAGGGAAACCTTGATGGAAGAGGTGGGCTTTGAGGAGGGAGTTGAAAATTTGGAGGGAAGAAGCTGAGTGAATGTGTTCAGGGAGTAAACCAGATTACCATATCCAGTAAACCAAATTACCATTTATTTATTTATAGATATATTTTTATCCCGCCCCTCTCACCATAAGGTGATTCAGAGCAGCTTACAATAAAATGCTAAAAAAAGTTCATTACAATGAAATTCTCTAATAAAAATTTACCACATTCTGTTTACTGGATTACTATTTACCAATTAACCTTTAAAGTTTCCCTCAGGTTCCCATTTATGTTGAGAGTAACATGCTAATACATGCTTTATGTGTATTGTTTTCCCATTATTGTAAAGTGGAAGGGGGTCTAGACTTGGGGAGGGACTCTAAGTGGGGGTTGGAGGAGTGGAATTGATGAAATGGTTTGGACTGGGGAGGTGTGGGGGTTATTTTATTTGATATGTATTGTTGCAATGTTCAAAATTTTTGGAAGCCACCATGAGCCACTTCTTGGGATGATGGGGTGGGGGGAATAAATAAATGAATAATGGTAAGGCAGCAATGGTAGGCCATGGGGCCTTGTGAGAATAGGGCCTTGCCTTCTCAACATGCCCTCCCCCACCAAGATAAATGGGGGAAAGGTTTCAGAGTTGCCCTTTGGAGTACTCCCCAGGTGGTGCATGGTACCAGAACCATTCACAATGTTTTGGGACCACAAATTCAACTGTGTTACCCATTTATACAGTTACCCCTTTCAGCTGTCCTTTGGTTCTCTGAACAGAACTGAATTTTCAGACCTTCATATCTTTTTTGGGTTTACTGATCAATTAAATATAAATTTTAATACCATGAATGTATTTATTTTTTAAAATCATACTCTATCATTTTTCTACGACTTATCTTGGTTTGCTTATTCCTGTCGGCCTGTAACTTCTGTTTTTAAGAAAAACAAATACATTTTCTTTAAAACAACGGATGCACTTCAATCAGCCAGTGTAATATAGGCAGAAGACCTATTCCCTTTTAGTACAGCTGGCAGGTTCACTAGCAACTGAAAACAATCTGTTTCTAACCCTTCTAGTAAAAATGAGTGTCCAAGAAAAAAAATAACAAAGGTCAGGATGTGTTATTTTCATTCTCTTTCTCCTACCATCAGGTTGGTATGTTTGTGATTACACTGAACTTCTCTACCTGTGGAACATGGAGTTATGAGGTGCTTGAACAAGATTTGAGCACTTCCAAACAAATGAAAGGCGAAACAACTGTTATGCCACCTCCTGAATCAAGCATGATTTGGTGCTCTCTGGAGAACAGATCGCAATAGAATAATTTATTAGTCTTGGGTGGCTTGGTAGGTTCAAACAGGAGTCGTGGCTGAGAAAACTAGACAACAATACTGAATTTCCTATCTAAATCCTTCAGCTTGAAATTGAAGAAGCTCAGTGATTGGTAAGGCGGCTCAGCGGCGTGGGAGGCAGGGCTGTGTGGACCATGTCTACACAACGTCCCACTCTCATCCCAGCCTGGGCCACCGACACTAATTCCATGTAGTTATGTCTTACTTCTGTAGTAGTAACAAAGTGTTTACATGAACTAAACTCAAGTTATTATTAATTATTAATATGATATAGCGCCCCCAAGCTAAGGCACTCAGAGCGCTTTACATTCAACAACAACCCAGTGAGATAGGTTAGGCTGGGAGAATAATGTGAATATCCTAAAATCACCCAGTGACTTTCTGGCTAAGGCAAGATTAGAACCAGGGTTCCCCGCCTACTTCCAGGTCCAAGCACTGCATAGTTGGCCATTACAAAGAGAAGTATGTACTCTTTCCCTTCACTGTAGAAGGGAAAGTAAGGTCATTGTGTTGGTCCCAAATATAGGCAAAAGAGTACTATAGTTAAATCATTTATTGGACCAACTAGAGTTGGTGGAGATATGCATGCTTTTGGACCTCACTGGGTCGTTTGTCAGGCAAGCCAGGAGTTAGAACTGTAGACTGAGGAAAGCAGCGATGTCTAATAGAGTATTTTCATATGTCACGATACTACAGGTGGCCCCGCTTTAACCCACGTGGCCACCTGAGGTGCTGTCATGTCTGATTCCACCCAGCAGATGTTTCTCTGGGCAGGATCAAAGCTGTCCCCGGACAGTGGCAGATTTTAGCCCACGTAGTTACTCGGGCTCCTGGCCAAGTCACAGTGAGGTCTAAGCACTGCCATGGTCCAGGAAAGCCATTTCCAAACCGGGGTCGAGAGGGCCATCATGTGTGATGGCCCACTCTAGCTGATTCCCATCCTGCAGGGCTGAAGCTGTGGTTCCAAGCAGGCAGGTGTGCTGTGTGGTGGCCTCATAGGCTTCTGTGCCTGCCCATGAAGGAGGCGCATGGGAGGCAGGGCTGTGTGGACCATGTCCACACATCACCCTACCCTCTCCTTGCCCCCTCCATAGCCTGGGCTGCCAGAATGTCTGTTCAGCAGCTGCCAGCTGTGCCAGATCCTGCCTGGGGTGAGGGCTCTCACCCCAGGCAGTATCAAAGCGTAACGATGTCATGCACCATCGCGTCTGAAAGTACCCATAGTGACTGGAAAAAATGGCAAAGGAAGGGAAGAGGGAGGGAGGATAAAGCGAGAACAAGTTTCGGGGAGTAGGTCTGTATTTCAAGAGGGTGGACTACAACATGGTGGGCAGAGTATGAGCAGAAAACACAAAACATAATGCAGAATGGTCCAGTGTCCATTTTGCACATGTGCGCTGATTTTTAAAAATATATATTTTTTATTTTGAAATGAAAATGAATGAAAGTAAATGTATGTCGTTTGCTTATTCATTTGTTTTTGTGTCCTTAGTAAAATGAACGGAGCTCCATTCGCTTTAGTAAATACTAATAAATGACTGCATGGCCCTACGTTTTTTTTCTTTTCATTAAAGATGATAACCTAATCAAATTGGCCTCCAAGCAGTCAGTCAGGATGGTTAGCTTCCACTGCACAGTCTACAATAATATTGGACCTGTTTCCATTAAACAATGGGTGAAAACAGACATGACGCTAACCACCCTTTAACCACCCTTGGTGGTCATTTATGCATGTTTCAGGGCTGCATAGGGCACCAATACAGCCCTGCAACTTGCATAAATAACCACCAAGGGTGGTTAGCGTCATGTCTGTTTTCACCCAATGTGTCAAAGACATTTTCATTAAAATGCAATAACAACATCCATTTGCGATAACATTCCCTTTTACTGGGAAACCTGGAGACGGATTTGGTTGACTGAGTAACCTATTCAAAAGGTTTATTAGATGCTGACGTGGCCCATATTTAGATGTCAGCGGATGTGCTCGTCTCATTAATAACAACGGCAAACACCCCCTAGAAGCAGCT
The DNA here is from genome assembly GCA_003113815.1 of Sphenodon punctatus. NCBI lineage: Eukaryota > Metazoa > Chordata > Lepidosauria > Sphenodontia > Sphenodontidae > Sphenodon > Sphenodon punctatus. The sequence goes on along the minus strand of QEPC01011901.1, from coordinate 17,504,664 downwards.
AATACAGTGAATGCAATTCCCTCAGTGACAAGCATCCTCCCAGGAATTTCTAATTGCTACTTACACATTCTTTTCCAGTGTGGTGCTTCTCTTGATGCATCTACTGCTAAAGCAGGTACCAGGCCAGCTTCTATCCAGGCAACACAGATTCAGCAAGCAAGAAAGAGACTCAGCACAGCAGAAGCATAAGGGCTGTATTTTATCCCAACATAAAGTGATTCCAGGATAATGCATTTTTCCTACATAGAACAATTCCTTTTTAATGGCACATGAATTATTGGAAATAGGGAACGAAAAGGTTTTTATCCATTTCATTACCATGGCCTTTATAAATGGAAATCTCTTGTGCCCTGGGTCATTGTCTGTCTAGGGATAAGTCAGTAGAGTACTTTGGATACTACAGCAATATAGCAGTATTTAGAAACAGAGTTATAATACTGACCTAGAGCCAAAGATATTAGGCCAGATCCTTAGCTGGTATAAATTGGTCTTACCATTGAATTGCTAAATTAGTTTACCTCAACTGAGAATGCAATCCACTTCCTTTAGTGGCTGGACTTCTGTCAAAGAACTTCAGGGATATGTCATTGATGAGAGTAGTTTTTAGAGATGTATGTGGCAATATTATGACTTTTGCCAACTGAGCAATGTAAACATAGGGATTTTTTCACCAAGAGAGTTTAACATGATGATCATATTCCACAAAACTGAACACATCTTGGGAAATTCAGGAAAATCAATCTGGTTTACAACCAACCACTAAATGTTTCTTGCATGTCAACACATGGGCAGGGGACTAGTCGACACCATGCCGACATCAAAGCTTACTCCGTTTTTCTCCTTCCAGCTCATATGTGTCTTGTGTTTTGTCACATGTAACTCATGGTAACAGACTGGCCAATTTCCTCTGTATTTTAAAAGGATTTAAAGTCTTGTTGATTAAAGTATCCAGAAGGCTTACTTCTAAATTACCGAGGTAGAGTGTGGTAGCTGTATTGGTCCCAAATGACAGAAAGACTAAAACGACTTTCAGACATTCCTGCCCCGCCCCCCCCACCCCCGTGCATATTCTGGCTGCAAGGGGGGGAGGGGAATGCGCAGCCAGGATATGCACGGGGATCAGCTGGTCTGAACACCGCTACCCACCGCACGGCCTTGCCGGCAGAGATGCGCAGGGATGCAGAGCTCGATTTTCTGCTTTGCATCCCTGTGCGTGTCTGCTGGCAAAGTCGCGTGGGGGGAGGGGTTTTTCAGACCAGCCAATCCCCGCGCATATCCTGGTGGCGCACACACACACACACCCCGCAGCCAGAATATGCGTGGGGGGCAATGCTTGAAAGTGGTCAATGTGGTTCGAATGATATATTTTATTGGACCAACAGTTGTTGGTGGAAATAATCACGCTTATGGCCCAAAAGCTTGCTTATTTCCACCAACAACAGTTGGTTCAATAAAAGATTATCTTTTGAACTGCTTTGTGTGTCTACTGTCTATATTACCAAAACGTTGAGGGAGCTCCATGCACAAATCTCACCAATGACTATTGGGAAGTGTGTGGCCCTATGCTATTTTTATGTCTATTATCAAATTACTGTCTCTGTGTAATATTATGGGTGTTAACATGTGCAATAGTGGGGCCAATGCCAAACCCCGCACGTCTGTTCTGGGACCCACCAGATGTGGGCCCAGTTCAGACCCCAGCAGGGTTGTCAGCTGGACTGGAAACATGGGCCTGGAACAAACCAGGCCTATGGTCCAGCCAGCCCCTCAAGCCACCCAGGCAGGCCAGAGCAGGCCGAACTGGGTGGCTGTGTCTGTTTTCATGCTCGCCTGGCATGGGGGGTTGCCATGGCAGCCAGCAATGGCTGCCCTTCGTGGCAGGGGGTTTGGTGCTTCCCACACTCCCTCCCAGGCTGGGTCAGGCAGGAGGAATGTTTGGTCCCACCCCCCAACCTGAACTGGTCAAGGATGGTGGAGGTGGCCATGCCACTCCTGGATGTGCAGCTGCAGCAGTGGCTGCATGTATGTTAACACCCAATGTCATTTCATCTTTTGGCCTCCTTCAGCTGTTCAACCAGGCAGGATCCTTCCAGAAACGATACTGACACAAGCACTGACACTGGCAGAACAACAGAGCCTTTTTGTTTGTTAACAGGGTAAAAACACAACCGTTCGGAGACTACATTTGTGACACAGTTGCCAACTCTCTCCTCAGGAGTAGGCCCTCTTCTCCAGAACAGGAAGAGGCTGTACACCTTCTAAGGAGAGAGAGAGGGTTTCACCTCAGACCTTTTTCTCCTCAGGAGTGACTCCTCTCCTCAGACCTCACTCCTTTCTTCTTCCTTCAAGGGGTCACTTGCCCACTTCAAGAGTTACTCTCTCCCTCTTTTGGCTGGAGGTGCCCCAAACAGCTTTTATATTGCAGTCATATCGAAAGCTACAAAATAAGAATACAAAATGATAGTATTGGCTCCAGTATAATGGTGAACCTTTTCCCTCCTGAGGGCCACTTTGAAAATTAGTACAAGCTCCGAGGGCTGCATAGATGATGCGTGCAGGGGTGGTTAAGCGATGCGCTCAAAAAAGAAGGGTCCATTTCATGGCTCTGTGCTATGGCTCTGTCCCCTCTCCTTATGTGCAGGCTCTCATCTCTGCTCCCTTACCCCAAGCTCAGCTTTTCAGTGCTAGCAGGTAGGAAATGGATCCAGGGGCCAAATCTAGGAACTAGGAAGGAGCCATATAAAAACATGCTGCAGGCCACTGTTGGCCCCTAGGCCTGAGGTTTCCCACCCCTCTTATAAGGGATACATATAAAATATGTGTCAGATAATTAAAATAGTTTGAAATTGCCCTTGAGTGTGAAATCCCAAACCACTGGTTTATATAAAAATTTCCAATATGGAGACTTGTGGAGACGTTGTTCTCAGTTCTTGTTTTTTCCTTCCAAATGATTTGACGTGTGTAATTGACAATCTCTGGGAAATGGTGTCCTCCTTCATAATATATGGATTTCATGTTTGTTTTTAAGATTCTTCATGGAGGCCAAATTCTACAATCATTGGTGTGCCTTTGATTATAGATGGCATCTCTGTCACCCTTCTCATGAGGCCCAGAAATATGATATGCCCGGCATCATATTTCTCAACTCTTGAATTCTGAAATGAGGGACAATGAGGACAGCCACTTGAGATGTCTACCAGGGTTTGTGAAGCCTTACCCCATATCTGTCACTGTTGCCACGTGATGTGGTGCATTGTGTGCCCATTGGCCTCCAGATTTCACCTCACTGCGGGGTGGGCTGCGCAGCTGGCTGCTATGCTCTGTATCCTTGGGAAAAGGCCAGGGAAGCAGTGCATAGTAGCCGTACCCAAAGTGGAGTAAGGCACCCTAATGAGCGGTCGTGCACCACTACTCAAGGGTCTGGTCCTTGTCTCCCCCGGCCTGCGGTGAGGTCCACTGGGGGGCTTTGAGTAGTGTTCATTACTGCATGGCCATGTCAAAGCCAGGGGCAGGATAGTAGGCAGGCTAGGGAACGGGCTGGGTGTCTGCATATTTGGCCGGCACCTCAGTCTGCCCTGGGGCATGTTGGGATCACTGACAGTGGCCTGCCCACCCAGCTTCACCATGGTGGGGGACCATTTGCCCTGGTCTCCATGCTGCCCCCACAGTGTGGCAGCTGCAATTACCCACCATGAGCCACATGGGGGAATGGCCTGTGCCGGCTCATACCGCTGCACCCAGTGACTCTTAAAATGAGGGGAACATTTGCATAGATGCATATATGTACATTCTGCACAGTGCTTAGCTTAACTAGGAGACTGGGCTGGGGGGAAAAAAGCAGCCTTAACAGTTCAGGGCTCTTGCATAGCTCTATCCCAACACTTCCGTCAACTGCTTGGCTTGAATGGCTTCCACTCACCCAGCCCTCTTTCTGCCATTAAAGCATTTCCCCCAACTCTAGCCATTTCTCCTCCTGTATGGATTCTCTCTGAGAGATAAGCCTATCAGACGTGAGTCTGAAATTTTGCTATTGTTTTAAAAGGGAAACTTAAAGAAATTGCATCAGCCCCTGACAAAGCCCAGCTCGGAAGCCTTGATCTGCTGATATAATGGGCAACCCAAACAGTAAGGGGGAACCATGGCAAGCAAGCAACATGTGTAATTTCCATGTCTTTTGATCTGGTACATTATACAGGTCCCCATCCTGTAAACACTTACTTACATGCTTCAGTTTTATGCACAGAAGTAGCCACATTGGCTTCAGTGGAATTGTTCAGGTGTAAAAGTCCCCATGCTAGTGAGGATCTGTGTTTTAGAAACTTACTTATTTTTGTTGGCTTTGTCTTCCATTAAGAGTATGATTGTATTGACCTTCACTGCAGAAAATACTGGGTTTTCCTTTTTGAACATTTCATTCAATATTATAGACTTATCCAAGAAACTGACAGATGTGATTATATTATTTTCTCTTTCACTTTTATGGTGATTGAGGATGTTTGTTGAAGAGTTCAGGGTGTTAGTAGCCTTGTTTAAAAGCAAGAGCTATGTTTACAGAGTGGATTCATGTGGCTACCTATTGTAAAGGGATGGGACTGACTCAAAAGGGGGCAAATTAGAGCTGAAATTAGTACCTGCAAAAATGGACCAACCTGTCAAATTTCCTGTACTCAACCTGACCCAGCATCTTTGGTATCTGGTTAGTGTCAAATTTCTGCTACCCGATTATTTATTTATTTATTTTTATATGCCGCCCGCCCCCCCATGCCTATGGCATCTCGGGATGGCTTCCAACATAATATAAAAACAATTTTTAAACATAAAAAATAATAATCTACAATATAATAATTAAAACAAATTTAAAACACCCCCCTCAAAAATTAACCCACCCCCCCCCCCCCCCTCCGAAGGCCTGGGCGAACAGCCAAGTCTTACAGACATGTTAAAAGGCCAACAGGCCCGGGGCCAGGCGAGCCTCCTCCAGGAGTGAGTTCCACAACCACGGCCCGGCCACCGAGAACGCCCTCTCCATTGTGGCCCCCGTCTTACATGGGGGACCTCCAGAAAGGCACCCCCGGTGGACCGAAGGGATTGCTGTGAGGCGCGGAGGGCAAGGCGGTCCCCGAGATATGAGGGGCTCAGGCCGTGCAGGGCTTTGTAAATCAATACTAACACCTTGAATCTGGCTCGGTACGCTATAGGCAGTCAGTGCAGAGTGCAGAGCACCAGTGTTATGTGCTCACGCCGCCCCGTCCCTGTCAGGAGACGGGCCGCTGCATTCTTCACTAGCTGCAGCCTCTGAACGAGAAACAAGGGAAGCCCCACGTAAAGCGCGTTGCAGTAGTCGAGCCTCAAGGTGATGAAGGCATGGACGAGAGTGGCCAGATCGGGCCTGGAGAGGTAAGGTCAAAGCCCCCGTACCAGATACAGCTGATGAAAGACGAAACCCATTATGCCCAATGGGTTACTCAATGTCCTGATATATTTTTTCTAACATCTAGTGTCGGAATAGAATACTGACTTCTGGTACCAATTCTTAAGTTTCTGTCCCAATTTTGTGAATTTCCATCTCATTTTTTGCTATTTTCCCAATACAATTTACCTATTTACCAAATGGTAACTGGGAAACTGATACCAATAATTCCCCATTATTCAGGTAATCGGGTACCCGATTGGCACTCAGGCAGCCCATCGAGTACCCAACATGGTGCCTGAAACTGTGCGTATTACTCCTGGGTAATAAGTCAGGGACCTGTTTCAGTTCTAGTGCCAACGAGTTTTATGCGTCTTTCAGTTTGGTAGAATTTCAAGCCTCTCATAACCTTAGGCAATAGAGACAAAGGACTTTTTTACATTGATGAAGGTGGGTGGGTGGATGGGTGTTTTACTGCAGTGGGTGGAGGTGGGTGGGTTCCGTTTACATGGACAAACACCCACTGGCACCCACGGAGTCACCTCTGGTTTTCTGGAGGGCTCCATTGGTGGAGGTGGGTGGAGATGGTTGTGTGATGGGCGGAGGTGGATGTTGTATGGGAGCGCGCATGCAGCCGCACCCATCCCGCTTGGTGTTCACATGGGCAAACACCGAGCAGACACCCATCCCCCCAACCACCACTGGCCGTATACATGGACACCCCTCCCCCCCGCACACCCACCCAAACACTGAGCAGGTGGGGGAGGGGTGTCCATGTAAAAAACACCAAAGTAGTAAAGTAATATCTTTTACTGGACCAACTACAGTTGGTGGAGGCAGGCAAGCTTTTGGACCTCAGAGAGACAAAAGACCCTGTGAGGTCCTAAAGCTTTCCTACCTCCACCAATTGTAGTCGGTCTAATAAAATATATCACTTTACTACTTTGTCTATATTGCCTGTATTTGGGACCAATACAGCAAACCCTACTTTCTCTACTTCTCCTATCCCTGACAGTCTTACTCATTGAAACATTAAAAGGTATCAGCATCCTGAAGAATAGGTCCATTCTATCACTTCCACTCTGACTGAATCCTAATAAACAACAGTGTGATCTTACCATTTCGGGGGGGGGGGGGGGGGGGAAAGGGAGGAGAAGGACAGCCAAGTTGGATTCATTTGGGGGGGGGGGGGGGGGAGGATACAGACACACAAGTACACTCTCACACACAAGTATACATTATTTTCATGTACGTCTTTATTATCGAAATCTCAGAAAAGGTCTTAGAGAAACAGGGCCTTTCAGAATCAGAAACAATAACTCTTTTTCCCGGTCTCCCATGCTAACACAAAGTATTGTGATTTGTCACATTTGACGAAGCCACATTAGTTCATGTCAGAAATTTAGGCAGTGTGAGTGATGGGGCCGAGGAATGATGAAAAAGCCCTGCTACCCTTGAAATGACACACTGCTACCTGAATTTTCTGGTGGATAATTAGCAGATTAAATACAAAGTTGATCCACCTGCAGGACGGTGGCTCCCTAAAGGGTCTCTTGGACTATTTCCTGGCTTTCTATTCAAAAGCTCATTGCACAGTGAAGAAATAAATTAATTAAAGAATATTAGGAGCTTAGAGTTATTGTAAAAATTAAATCCCACTCTGTTGCAGTGTTATTTCAGAGAAGAACTACTAAACTAAAACAAGATTTTGCATAATTGGGAAATCTTGTTGACATCCCATTTCTCAATACTGTCTCGGTCGAATTGAGAACTTCTCAGTACCGACATTTTGTTTCTTGATTTACCAACTTACCACTTACCACTTATCGGGATGCCATTTAGTGCCTTGCCGTGTACTACCTTGCTGTTTACTGCTTTGCCGTCAATTTCAAATCCCGATTGGTAATACCGATGCAATGCTGCATTTCCTGCACTCCATTTCCCCTTGTACTTCCTTGTCAGGTGACATTGGCTGGTATGCAGATTCCTTTACTAATCCATTTGCTGATTGGTTGATGCAAAGGGAACAACATAGAACAACAATCTTGATTGAAGGCACTAGAGTGAAGGTTAAGCGGCACTAGGAGAAGTTTAAGGTGTGGACTATTCGTACAGTGATTGTCCCAGAAATATGGGGAGAAAAAACCATAAAAGAGTACCTTTGGCAAAGTGGTAAGCAGTAAATAAATGGTAAGCTGGAAATTAGTAAATCAGAGTGGTAATTCTTGTTATTTTGAGAATGGCCCTCTGCCCTCAGCTAGAGGCGGTGTGTGTGTGTGTGTGTGTGTGTGTGTGTTGCCGTGCTCGCCTTTCTCCCTCGGCAATGGGCGCAGAGGGTTGGAGGGGCAGGGAAACCCCGTGTATTGGCCTGTGCGCCGTTGATAGGCAGCCCAGGCATCAGGTGTTTGTGTTTGGGGCTCCTGATTGGTCGGCGCGGGGCAGCACCTCCCCTTTCTTAGGAGGGGGAGGAGACAAGCTGCCACTCGCGCACGCGCGGTTAGACAAGGCACCATTTGTGCCTTAACCTGATAGGAGTCAGCACCCACCCACCCATCCCTCAGATACTGCGGGTCTAACCAGTTGCCACAAGGGGGCTAAGAAGGAATTTTAAAGAGCACGTCAATTATTACAAGTGCTTTTTTGTTTTGCCTTCTTCGCAGTGCTGGAGTAGGTTTAAACTAATTTAATAAAGAAAGATTTGATCCAATTTGACAATCAGGATAATCCCTGATTGGCAGAGAATTTAAAATACTTTAATTTTAAATTGAACATGCTAATTGGCTTTAATCTCAATTAAAAATTACTTGATTGGACCTGAATTGGAATAAGGTGATGTTTAATAAAAGTATGTTGCTCTCTTGTGGGGGTCCAGTATGGTTAATAGGTTTTTTAGGTTAGATAGTTGCAGTATAGACAAAAAGAGTCATCTCCATAAGAGATGGAAGGATGATAACTGGTGATAAGCAGGGCATGGCTAGCGCCAAGGTCGTGCCCCCGGGAGGGGCGTCAAGCAGGGGCAAGGGCAAGCATGGCCCTCGATCTTAATGATGCCATTCTCCTTACTCGTGTCTAAAAGGGTGGTTTCCCTTCGGCCTTGGCCAGGGAGCTGTTCGAAGGGGACATTTAGAGTTTGAAGTGGTACTGGCACTGGAGGGCATATCCAGGCCAGACACCTGTTAATAATGTTGTTCGTTCTGGATACAAAATACTGGACTCATGATTGCTTAGAAGCAATCCCACCAGCATCCTTGATCTGTTTATTAAAGAGAGCGGCTATTTGAATCCAGCTCATGTCTCTGTGTCTCATTTCGGGGCATGGGGGTGCGTTGGCATTCAAAATATCACATCAGTATCAGGAAACAGTTGAGAAATCGATTCCGGTTTCTGATATGGCAAAAAAATTTGAGAGACAAATTTTGGCTGCTCATTTAGCCCTAATATGTATGTTTGCTTGTGTGTATATATGTATGTGCCTGCTCACAAGTGACAAATATCTTTATCCTGTGGGTTCATGGGATTACCTGCACTAAATATCAAGAACGTGCATGGGTATATGTCACAGCACCCCTCTTCTGGGGAATTTGCTCGGGGATCTGGTGTCCCACACCCCTCTATATATCTTGAGGTTCTCTTAAATTTGATAGCTGACCTCCGCTCACACCCATCTAGCCAGTCCACTGCCACCTTCTCAGGGCTTCTCCCACCTAGGATGGGTCCCTGTATTATAGTCCAATTTTTAAATATATCCACACAAAAAAAAAATCCTTTCCAATAAGGTCCTTTCCCACCGTGTAGCGTAAGACTTTTCCTAGGTCTAGCAATCTGTGATGCTTGGGAGTTGAGTTGCTCCTTGTTGGGCTCTGGGTAGACCCTAGCAGGCTTCCAAGTCCCCTCCCTGGACAGCTGCTCCTCAGAAGGTCTGCTCCCTTCAGCCACCTCCTGCAACTGCCAACTTCTCTCTCTCGGCTGGGCCTTTATATAGCCCTTAGCTCCAGTTCCTTTTCTCCATTTAAAGAGCCATTGTCTCAATTACAATTTAACCCTTTCCTGTCCAAAGGTTAGTTTGGTCTCTGGCTTCCATTTTGTGGCTTTCTCTGAAGCTGTTGCCATTTTGTGGCTGAACACTATTATTATTATTATTATTATTATTATTATTATTATTATTATTAATAAACATTTATATAGCACCAGCCATGTGCCTGGTGCTGTACAGAACATAGAAATAGATGCGGTCCCTGCCAGTGGCTTACACTACCAAAGTATATTAATATTAAACATGTTGCCAATCTAATTTCGCTATATCAAGCTTAGTTATTTAATCTGTTCTAAACAAGATTTCTGATCTGGAGGAATTTGATATTTCTGCATTTATTTGCATAATGACTTGGGTCAAAACATCCAAATATTTAAATTCTCCACAAAAAGAAAATTATGAAAAATACTGATATGGGCCAAATGAAAACAAAATAAAACAACAAAGCAACAACAGCAACAACAAACAAAAAAATCTAGTTTAAAGTCAGCCCAAATGTTTCATTTTGCTTAGAGCCAAATCAAAATGTTTTGGGTTTTGGTGTTCTGCAATGCATGATGCAAGGTACCATTTTGTCCCTGATTCTCTCCTTGTAAGTCATACTTGGCTGTGAACTACTTTTCCAACAATGCACATCTGTAGTTCAATGCATGAGAATCTTTCCATTTTTGAAAAAAAAAAATCATCATATTGACCATTTAATTTTTTTTCTTTTTTAGTGAAAAATGGTTGTGTTTTACATCGGGAAACTTTTCCAGAAATATTCAGATTATCCTGCATTTCAGTCTATCTGTTCATATTCTGTACTAAAAGACAATGGGGCCGATCCCATGTCCCATGGACCTGCGCGCACTGCACATGTGGTGCTTAGGACTTGCAGCATGCATGCAAACCATGCAGTTGTGTCGGAGTGTGTGCGTAGCTATGCGTGTGGGGCATGGGATTGGCCCCATTGTATGTTGTGGATGCATGGAGGTCAGAACTGAAACAGATACCTAAATTGGTACTTGCAAGTAATACCAGCATTTTTTAGTGCAGTGTCAGGTACTCGATGAGCTAACCAATTACAGATTGGGTACTAAGATATACCCCAAAATAGATAATTTTCAATACTGATTTTTCTATTTTCTGGTTACCGATTGGTAAACTGGGACAGAAAATGAAAAATGAGGATGGAAAAGCAAAACATTGGGACCAGAAATATAAAAATCATGTGGTTGACATTCCAGGACATTCCAGAACATCAGGTACTTGAACTACGTCAAAATTTTCAAGTCAGTTCAGGTACCAGAAAATCAGTGGGGATACCCATTTTTCCAGATTCTCATTTCAATTCTAATGGAGGCATAGGTCCTTGTGTTCATCAGTGTTTAACAACTGAAATATGAGGAATAGAAAGATGAGACGGTTTACGGTAAATTATAACAATTAGAAACACAGCACAGATTTTATCCCAATAATATGTTTTAGCCCTCTCGCTACTGAAATCAAAATGTCAGTAATAAAGTTGAAGCAGAAAAAAATAATCTGAGGTCAATATACATTATTCTGGATAGCTTGGTGATTATTCAGTAATGATACAGTAACCCTGGATGTTAATTGCTAAACCAGAATACTGGATGTTATTGGCTTACTGAATTATAACCGTTTACCACAGCATCACCCCTTATTGCATTGCCAGTTACCATCTTACAACAAATTCTGGACAGAGGGAGAGAGGGTTTTTTGAAAAAAAAGTCAAATGATAATTAAGCAGCAATGTATAATAAAAACTACTGAGGTGAATGGAAGTCAGTAAGTGGTAAGTCAGTATATGATAATTTGGTAAACAGAAACCGAGTTAACCTTTTTAAGAATAAGAAAAATAAATAAATAATAGTCACTGCGCATGCACAAAATGGCCACCAGGGTCATTCTGAGCATCTGCAACCTTTCCTAAAATGGTGCCAAAGCTGCCGGTGCCATTTTGAAAAGGGCCATGCATTCGCAGGACGTCCCGAGTAGCTATTTTGTACATGTGCAGTGATTTTTATTATTATTATTTTAAATAAAATCAATTGAAAAACTAAACAAAAACGAAGGGGTTTGGGGAAACAAAAACTAAAATAAAAAATGCTGTGCCTTCTGTACACATCTGGCAAAAACCGGTAACCTGTATAATTTCAAGTACCCAAATGGACCCAGTAACGATCAGGTACCATGCAGCACCCAATTACTCTGCTTTCAGGTACTTGATGTTCTGAGATGTTGACTTCCAGTTCTGAAATCTCATCTTCTGGACTGGTACTGATTTTTCAAAATTTTTGTTGATTACACAAACTCCTGACATCAATTTATTGGGTTTCTGTCAAGTTCCGACACTTTTTTGTCAACTTCCAAACCCAGAAAACTAGTTCCAGTTCCACTTTTTTTTTTTTTTTTATTTAAAACATGTATTTATGGGTTTTCTGTCCCAGAAAATCAACTCTCTGGTCCTGGAAAGTCAACTTCAACTAACTTTATATTAAAAAAAAATACAACTTTTGTGTTGATTTTTTTGTTTTCCAACAGATATACCAATTGGTATACCGATATACCGACTGGAAATTGAAATTGAAAAATTGGGACTGAAAGTACCTGATATTTTCGGTTTCGAGGTTCTTAATTGGTACCTGGGTAACCTGCCGGGTATCCAATATTTTACCCCAAAAATGCAGGTATTTCCTGTGGGTACTAAATTTAGTACCTGTTTTATCTCTAGGCAGGGACAATACAGACAGGCTATAAGGAGCTGCATAACTGAGTCAGACCAGTGGTACATCTTAGCTCAGTATTGTCACAACCTCACATGGCAGCAGGGTTTCAAATCTGACGCCCCAGGGTCTCTGGCAGAGGCTTCACCCAAGTGTATGGTACAGATGTGTTACCTGAGACCCTCCAGGATCCCTGGCAGAGGTGTACCCAGGCATACTATCAGAGATCCTGAATCAGAGATGATGATGATGATGATGATGATGATTAACATTTGTATAGCGCCAGTCATGTACATGGCGCTGTACAGAACATAGAAATGGACGCGGTCCCTGCCTGTGGCTTACAATCTAAAAGACAAGGAGGGGGAGACAGGGAGAGGAGACAGTGGGAGAGACAGGGAAGAAGACAAACAAACATTCAAGCGGATACGAAGTCTCAGGTGCGTGTGCTTGGCTTGGTTACAAGCAGGTTGGTCCAGCACTCTGCAGAGGAGGGCAGACAGTAAGTATATGGGGAATGACTATCAGGCATTGGGAAAGACGGCAAGGAAAAAGTGGGTCTTGAGGAGGGATTTTAAGGAGCGGAGGGTGGGGGCAAGGCAGATGTGGTTAGGGATGGAGTTCCAGGCATGGGGGGCAGCAAGGGAGAAGGGTCGAAGGCGGTTAGATGAGCAGAAGAAACGAGGAAGACTGAGGATGGGGACAGAGGAAGAGCGGAGAGTGCGTGCGGGAGTGCATAGGGAGATTAGGTCCGAGAGGTAAGGGGGGAGCTTGGTCGTGGAGTGTTTTGAATGTGAATACCAGGAGTTTAAACAGGATACATTCAGGAAGGGGGAGCCAGTGAAGAGAGAAGAGGAGAAGCTGCACATGGTAGAAGAGACGGGCAGAGTGAATGACCTTGGCAGCGGAATCTACCACCTGAATCATGGCCCACAGGAGATGGGGTGGGGTCAGGACATGGCAGGAAGGAGACATGGGTGGAGTGGCTAAGCCAAAGAAAGAATGAGGCTATGGCTCTGTTGGGCTGGCCACTGCTTCAGAAAACCAAGGGGCTATGGTCCTAACAGCTAGAAAGTTTTGATGTCAGGAAAAATGAAAGTCACTTTGCAGAGAACTCACCTATGATTTTGGAAGGCTGGGGAATCTGCAGGCTTGGTTTCCCCACCAAACTCTACAGAACTCTTCAAGATTCAGCATGTCAGTGTGTGACTTAGGGAAGAGCATATTCTTAAGATCATATTTACTGTGGCTTACATCTGTTATATTTGAAACGGTGCTGCAGAACAGCTAGTGTTCTCACTTGGAAGTCTGTAGATAAATTATTGCAATACTGGTGGCAGATTTATTATATTTATTTATTTCTATCTTGCCCATACCCTTGGGACTCAGCTTTAGGCTGGGTGGGACCATAAGAAAACCACATGACAAATTCTCATGAGCACATGGCTAGGCAGTTATCTTTTTCACTTCACGTCCCACTGTCTCTTTCCCCTGATTTAGTCCCATTGTGGTTGAGGCCATTTTCCTGTAGAGGTGAAATTAGTGCTTAAATGAGAATCAAATTGATTCTCATGATAATTTCATGGGAATCGGGAATTGCTGCCGAGACATCGTAGTTTTTTTGAACCCCAATCGAGATCTTGGACAAAACTCAATGTATCAGTTACTGCAAGTTACCTTTATGGTTTACCATGTTTCCGGTTACTGTGGGTTATTGCCGTTTATCGGTTGTATCGTTATTGCAATTTACCATGTGCCATGTTTACCAGTTACTATGATTTACCATTTACCGTGTTTGTTGGTTTATTGGTTACTGTGTTTATTGGTTATTGGAGTGTTGTTTTTTATTATTAGTTTTTATTGGTTATTGGTTATTGGTTAATGGTTTATTGGTTTATTACCATGTTTATTGGTTATTGGTTTATTGGTTATTTGGGGGTTTTTGTTATTGGTTATTGGTTTATTGGTTATTGGTTTTTATTGGTAACTGATTTGTTACCATGTTTATTGATAATTGGTTTATTGGTTTATTACCATGTTTATTGGTTATTGTATTTGGCTCACAGGCAACCTAGTAAACAACAACCCGGTATATGGTAACCAAAGCCCCAGTAAATGGTAACTTAGTAACCGGAAATCCAACGGTAAATGACAATCCAGTAAATGGCAATTTGAGAAAAGATTCTCTACTGAGATTGTCAACAGATGGTTATCATTTCCCATTTAAAATGAGACAAGAATCGCAATTCTTGGCGCTAACAGGAAAAGTCAAAATCGTCCAGAGGGAAATTGCTGTTTTGGTCCAGACTGTATCAATCAATCAAAATATTTATTATCATAACCATAGGTTGCAACAAAAGACAACTTTAAAAAGTGGAACAAATAAAAGAGCAACTAGAAAGTCAAATACAAGGTGATCATACAAGTCAATGGCTAACTGTCTATCTGTCTATAAACCATATAGTGTGACCTTCATTAGATCTATGGAGACTACACTACATATTATTAATCTTAGAAAGAATGGTACATCTTCGAGTAGCCAGGGCATGTCTGAAATTAGTAGCCTTCAATGTAATATAATTACAGGGATTTGCTGTATATGATTACTGGGAATTTTAATTGGAATCTTGCCAAAGTTAGAACTCTACATATAATAAAACTAAGTCCAGACTGTAAGAGAGAGACGAAATAGTTCAAATGATATCTTTTATTAGACCCATTTCGGTTGGTAGAAGCATGCCAACGTTTGAGCCCCATGGAGCTCTTCCTCAGACATGTAAATTCAGACTTCTTATAAGCCTGAGTAAGGACCTTTCATGGCCCAAAATCTTTCATACTCTCACCAACAGAAGTTGGTTTAATAAAAGATATCATGAAAACTTGCGCTGAAAGAAATACTAATCCAAACCCCCTTAAACCTTTTAAATTTACCCTACCCAAATCGAAAATGGTAGTTTAGGGAACAGTAACCACTATCAATTTAAATTCCATTGGGTATCTTTTAGGTCAGTTTGGGTTGGATTTTTGTTTCCTTTTTTCAGGTTAGTTATTACATGCGCAATTACTGAAACAAGGGAACCAAAACATCAACATGACTAAAATAAAAATAACTGGAAAAATGGAAGAACCAAACTGAAAAACAGAATGGGGTGTCCCCCCAAAGTGGAAATATGAGGATCTATTTTGATTGAAGATACTGCTAGGGTATTCAAAATGCTACCCAAAAATGTGAGTTGTACCAGCAAATGAATGGAATACCCACTTCAGCTCCACTACTTTCTCTCCTTCTCACATGTTAAATTCTCCTCATTAGACCACTTTCACACCTGCCCCCCGTGCATATTTTGACTGCAGGAGGAAATACATAATCCAGAATATATGTGGGTTTTGGCCTGTCTGAAAGCTCCCCACACGGCTTTGCCGGCAAACACATACAGAGCAGTTCTGCTTGTGTGTGTGTGTGTGTGGGGGGGCTTTCAGACTGGTCAAACCCTGTGCATATTCTGGCTTGTGCATTCCCTCCCATAGCCAAAATATGTGGGGGTGGGGGGGTGGAGAGGTGTGAAAGTGCTCTCAGTGTCTCTGGAATCCTCTTTAGAGGGTTATTTTACACACAGAGAAAAGCACCTATGGCACACTTGTTAAGGGGTCAGGCCATAATTAAAATCATAAGCCTTTCAGTAATTTCTCTGACAGTTTCATCCTGGACCCAAGGTACTCAAGGTGGTATAAGTATGAGGGGAAAAAAATAGACAAGAGCAAAGGAGAAGTGAACTCTCTGTTGTAAGCATTGCTGTACAGAAGTTAAGTTATTTCAGACTAGAAAGTGGAGTGTGACTAATTCCGCTTTTGCATGATAAAGAACACTGGAAGGCTCCCTCCTGACTCTAGGCCTATGCAAGGACGAAGAAGGTCATGGTGCTCAAGGATAGACTCCTGTTATTCATGAAGAAATCTGACAGATCAAATTCCATATGAGGAGACGCTCAGCTGGTTGGGGCTGTTTAGCTTGGAAAAGAGGCAATTAAGTGGGGATATGACAGAACTGGCATGGAAAAAGTAAATAAGAAACTGTTGTTTGCCCTTTCCCACAATAAGAGAACAAGAGGACACTTTCTGAAGTTAAATGGCAGCAGATTTAAAATGAACACAAGGAAGTACTTTTTCATGCTACGGACCAGCTTAGAAGACCACAAGGTCTGACCAGGTATAGCACTTCTTACATTCTTATGATGCAGTTGTGGAACTCATTACCAGAGTAGACTCTGAAAGTCAGCAGCATAACTAGCTTCAAATGGAAACTGAACAAATCCTTAGAGGAAGGAACCATAAACTCCTACTAGCTGGGACATAAATCCCTGGCTACCGGTAGTTGAGAGTGGTTAACACTTCCATGACCTGTACATGTACTTCTCTTGAGCTACTGGAGCTGGCCACTGTTTGTTCAGACGACTGAACCGAACTTCCAAACTGAACACTTGAACTTCCGAACAGTTCGGAAAAGTTTGGATGAGTTTGGATGAGTTCAGGGGTGGGAAAAACATGACTTTGGGTGGGAAAAACATGACTGGAAGGGGGAGGCAGCTGAGGAGCAGGCTTCCTGGCACCAGGGGTGGACACCAGGGGTGGTTTCAAGGCCAAATAATACCGATACCGGAAACATTTAGGCTTCGGTACCAATAGCAGTTTTTGAATGTTCGACCGACTTCGGCCAAACCGAACTCCACCGAACTGAACAGCTGAACCTGAACTTGGGTTTTGAACTGAATGACCAAACGTCTGAACATCCGAATGGTGTTCTGTTGCCCATCCCTAGATGCTGGGCTAGACTGATCGCTGGTCTTACCTATATGGCACTTCTTAAGTTTTTATGTTCTTGTGACACAGTCTTCACAGATAAAGTTTACTCAGCTCTTCATATTCCATCTTACCTCCAAGAGAACAAGTTTTCCCTTGGACCCAGGCTTCAGGTGTGAGGAAAGGATGACTTATTTCAGTTCAAATTCATTCTTTTTGCTGATGACCTATTTTTGACAGAAATGCAATCTTCTTGGATTCCTGGAGCTTTTGAGCAGTACTTTCGCTTAGTTTGGTTAAGTAAACAAGCTTGTTGTTGCTCAACATACATTAACCAACAATGTATTAGACACCATATAAATACTAAAAAAGGAGACGCCCCTATTCATTGGTCTTGAGCTGAAAGGAATAATAAATTTATTATCTGCAGTTAATATCTGCCATTCTGGATAGTCTGGTTGTTAGCTGGCTTAATCTGCTACCGTGATGGCTAACTGACAAACCAAATAACTGATTAACACCGCAATGCTTAATCAGTTTACTATATTTATTTATTTATTTATTTATTTATGTTTATGCCGCCCCCTCCTGCTACAAGCATCTTGGGGCGGCTAACAACATGTTAAAATATCCAATAAAACATCCAATAAATTAATTAAAACCAACATTTTATAACCCCTCATTAAAACAACCCCACCCTAACCCAACCCCAGCCCATCTCCCTAAGCAAAGGTCTGGTGGAACAGCCAGGTCTTACACTGTCTATGGAAAGAGGGGACGTCAGAGGTTAGACAGACCTCTGACAGGAGGAAGTTCCACAGCCATGATGCAGCCACTGAGAATGCCCTCCTCATGGTGGAAACCCGGGTGACCTCAAGGAGGGCGCCACCGGGCGATTGCAGAGGCTTATCCAGGATACGGAGGGTGAGGCGGTCCTGCAGGTAAGTGGGGACCAGGCCATGTAGGGCTTTAAAGGTCAAAACCAACACCTTGAATTGGGCCCGGAAAACTATTGGCAGCCAGTGCAGCGCATCGGCCCATCCCCTTCAGGAGACAAACCATCACACTCTGCACCAGATGCCGTCTCTGGACCGTCACCAAGGGTAGCCCCACATAGAGTACATTACAGTAGTCCAGTATCGAGGTAATAAAAGCATGGATGATCGTGGCCAGGTTCGAGACATACAGCCTAAATCGACATACCAGATGTAATTAGAAAAATGCACCCTTCACCACTGCCGCCACCTGAGCATCCAGGAGCAGATGTGGATCCAGGAGCAGCCCCAGACTATGGACCTGGGACACCAGGGAGGGCAGACCCCATCAATGATAGGGGCCATCACTCCCCCAGCTTTCCCCACAACCATCACCTATGTCTTGTCAGGATTTAACTCCAAGCAGCTCACCCTCATCCAATCCCCCTCCCCACTGACAAACACTGGGGAAGCACCGAGACTGCTGGACCTGGGTCTGATGAAAAGGAGAGATATAACTGAGTCTCATTAGCATATTGATGACACTTTACACCAAACTCTCTGACAACCTCCCCCAAAGGCTGCATATACACATTGAACAGGAGAGGGGACAAGATGGAAGTCTGAAGAATTCCACACGTGAGGCCCCGGGGAGAAGATTAATAATCACCCAACACCACACGCTGAGTTCTCCCAGCCAGGAAAGAGCAGAACCATTGAAGAACAGTCCCACTTAACCCTGCCGGGTCCCCAAGACGCATCAACTACTCATGATCAACAGTATTGAACACAGTTGAGAGATCTAACAAAATGAAAATGGTCAAATGACCCTGGTCTAAATCTTGGGAGATGTCGTCAACCAAGACCACAACTGCAGTCTCCATGCGACAACCCTAACAAAAGCCAAACTGCGAGGGATCAAGGAAATTGACCCGGTCCAGATGCTCCTGAAGCTGTCGAGCCACCACCCATTCAATAATCTTCCCTAAAAAGGGAAAGTTAGAGACTGGCCGATAGCTGATCAGGATGTCACTGTCCAATGATGGCTTCTTGAGCAGGGGCTGCACCACCATCTCTTTGAGGTGGTCCGGCACCCTGCCCCAACGGTCCCAATGTCTCCCAGCTGGCCTTAACCAGCCAGGATGGGCATGGATCTAATTCACAATAAGTGGCTCAAACAGTCCCAAGAGCAGCCCCTGCATCTGAGGGTGACACGTCTTGAAATTCATCCCACGAAACAGGACAGGAAGGGGTTTCAACTGCCTCTAGCTCACCCACTGTTAAAAATCAGCATCAAAACCGTGGTGGATTTGAGTGATTTTATCCGCAAAAAAGTTCAGAAACAAGTCACAGCGAGGTTATTGTTTTTGAAACCCCCTTTTTTGTATATTTGTATCTGTTTTTGTCTGTTTTAAATGATGTAAGCTGCCCCAAGCTGCCATGAGGCTGGATGGGGTAGGGTAGAAATTATTAAATAAATAAATAGATTTGATAACTGAATCCAGGTGGAGAGAGGCTAGACCGACCAGCCCTCTCACCACCCAGAAAAGCTCAGCCAGATGGGACTTAGCAGAGGCAATGAGAGCAGCAAAGAAAACCTTGGGGAACTGCCACTGCCACTCTCAATGCCCTACCAGTCCCACTGTCAGTGAGGAAGTGTCCGACCGAGGGCCATTTCAGGGGCTTGGCCCCTCAGGACCTGTGCTGCTCAACCCCAGGTAACATCCGGCCCCCTACCGCCTTGCAGAGGAGGGGGTCAGGGCTAGGGCCAGGGTGCACAAACAGGACTTCTGGGCCCGGCGCAGCCAAAAGTGGCCTGCCACCCAGCCCTTGGGGAGCTGCCACCGCCACCCTCATGTTGCAGCATAACCAAATGTTACCAATGTAGTCTCTGAAACCAGGTCCAGCGTGGGAGACGGAGTAAACAGGAAACTAATTATGGGCACTAAAGTCAATGGAAATAAGGTAGATGATGAACTACGGTGTTATTTTGTAATGTGGTGAATCGGTAAGATAGTTACCCGGTTAATCACTGAACAATGCACTTTGCTCACTATCTGGTTCTTACTTCGGATACTTTGGATCCAACCAGATACTGAAGAGCAGTGGATAGATGTTTCATCTTTCCATTCGACTTACAATCTAATAAAACAAACAGACAAATGAAAAGAAGAGGGGTGTGAAAGTGAAGACTCTCATTATTTATTTATTTATTTATTTATTTAGCTCATTTCCCCTGCATTTCAGAGCAGGTCACAATACATAAAAATTTCTATACTGATACACAAAATAAAACAAAATAAAAACAAGTAAAAACAGGTGAAAATCCCCTAACCCACAGTACCTCAAACCTACCCTCAATTGCCAAATGTCTGGTCAAACAAGAAGGTCTTACATTCCCTCCAGAAGGTGAGAAGGCTAAATTCAGATGACCCTCCAAGGGACGGAAGTTCCATAATCGTGGGGCAGCCACCAGGAATGCCTCCCTGAATGCCCTTGTTAAATGAACTTGATGGACAGGTAGTACTCACAAGAGGGTGCGCCCTGCTCACCTCAGAGGTGGCAATGGGATATGAAGGGAGAGTGGTCTTCCAGATACTTGGCATGTACAAATGAGGAACTAGTAACTACTAAGCACAAATGATTGGCAGCACAAAGTAGCATCAGTCATATACACTACAACCTAATTTTGGCTAGGAAAAGCCTCAGAACTCTGACAGGGGCACCTCCCATGCTTAGCCAGTAGAATAATGTCTCTGAAGGTCTCTGGTTTTTTCTTCATAGCAGTTTCCAAACTTCAGAGGCAACCCCTCTAGTATTAAGGAAAAGAGCCTTTGGGGAGGAGGCCGACTTTTTACTGACTAATTCTGGGTGGTACCTCTGTCAGAGTTTTGAGTTGGAAAGAACGTGTCTTATGGTTTCCCTGCCAGTTGAGATGAGGGAACGGAGATCACAGAGGGTGTGCAGGCAGGAACAAGAGATTCTCCTGCCTCTTGTGTAACCAGAACTATGGAAGACCAGGAAAATCATAAGACACATTCTCTCCGACTCAAAACTCTGACAAGGGCATCTCTCACACGTAGCCACTTAGACCCTTCTCTCCAGTGACACCCTTGTGATGCGGGACCTGAGGCCCACTGCAATGCCATGTTTTGGTCTGTTGCTTCTTTGAAGTAGCTGCCATTCCAAGGCCTCCCTGATGGCCACAGGGGCAGCTGGGGGATGTTAAAACTCTGCTGAAGATGCAGAAAAGCCAGCAGTCACATACTAATTGAGAGAGAGAGATACAACAAAGGAGAATACTTTGGGACACATGGGAGATCCCAGTTGCCTGAGCATTTGAGATCTTTGTGCATGCCACCGGTTGAATAGAATACACAAGCGTTGATGAAAGCCTACATTGCACCCTTGTCTTTCTAGATGAATTAGCCGGTCTTCATTAGTCCAACATTTTGAAACTGTCATGTGCAGAATGTCTTCTTTGCTTTGACCACCTGCAGAGCGATGGATTGAACTTTTCTGCTATATTTTAGGGTTCTGAATGGGAGAGGCACTGGCTATATACAAGGCATGGTCCTGGAGCCCCACCCTGATGTTGATTTGCTGCACCCAGAAATCACTCACTGTTTGGGGATCCCGCCATCATGCCTTAAGTCAATAGACATTTGGGCCTTTGCTTTGGCGGGACCCTCAATGTAGAAATTGCTCCCTCCAGATGTCCGATTCCATTCTACTTCCCTCTTCCTTTAAAAAGTACCGGGAGGCTTATTTGTTCTCCAGGTGCTTTTAGGATCCACTGCTGTTGCCCCTCAGTATATTTTCTCCATCCTCTTTACCTTTACCATGTTAATTGTTTTTAATTGGATTTCCATTCCAAAGCTTTCTGAAGACTTTGGGTGTTTTCAGACATGACGCTAACCCCAGTTTAACCATACTTAAACATTTCTTATGCAAGTTGCAGGGCTGCATAGGGCACCAATACAGCCCTGCAACATGTATAAGAAAAGTTCAAGTGTGGTTAAACTGGGGTTAGTGTCATGTCTGAAAACACCCTTTGTTTCAACCCTAGTAAAATAAATCCACTGTGTGGCCTTGTGCTTTGCTTGTAGATTCATTTTTAGTGCAAATTCTTGCATACACATACTGGTTTTCTGTGATTTGCAAGAGAGAAAAATCAAATCTGCCTCAGACTCTGATAGGTGTGACATTCCCTAAAAACCATCTCTATCTCTCCCTGCAGGTTCTTCTTATTAACAAATTATGAAAGTATAATTAAAGTCTTCACTCTTCTGATTTGGGATTGCTGTATATATTCCAACCAATTTACTAAGTTGATGCCTCTCTTAGTCAGTCTTATTGCATACATATTTAAAATTATTTTATGTATAAATTAAATTGCTTGGTTAAATATTTATCATAATTATTAATTATCATTAATTATCTGCCTAGCCTCAGCTGCACTAATAAAACTATGCCATAACTTTTAAAATAGTAGGAAAATAGGAAGGTTACTGATTGGTTCTGGAAATTCGTCCCTGCTTAGGAAATTTGCCCATGGGGGGTTTCTCATTACCGTATTCGTATATGTAAATGGGACATGAAGGCTCAAGAAATCTTAAAAGCCATGCCCTTCATGCCAATAGCCAGTGTAGTGGTTCTAAAAAAAATGTTCTTGAATGATGCCCCCACCTGCCCACGTGTCTGTCACTTGAGGTCCCTCTCCACTCCACAAAAACATGCCTATAGCTTGCTCCCCATCTCCCTCTCCCTCTTCCCCTTACCATTGCTATTGCTTCTATTGCTTCTTCTGCATTGCTCCTTCTCTTTCTTCCCTTTGTTCTTTGACTTTCCGACTTGCCAACCCATTATTTTTGAGATTCCCCCTATCGCAGTGTGGGTGTGGAACTAGATGGGTGGTCCTTCTCATGCCTCCTAACCACAAAGCTCTTTCCATACAACACCATGGGTGTCTTGCTCCCCCCCCCCCACGTTTGAGAGCCTAGAGGATACATTTTTGGATTTAGACCTGTGGCGCTTAGGTTATTTACTATTATTATTATTATTATTATTATTAGTAGTAGTAGTAGTAGTAGTAGTAGTAGAAGTAGTATAGTGCTAGCTGTGTACCTGGTGCTTTACAGAACAATAAGATTGATGCAGTCCCTGCCTATGGCTTACAATCTAATAGACATGGAGGGGGGAGACAAGGAGAGGGGACATAGGGAGAGACACGGGATAAATAACATTCAGCAGATGCGAAGTCTCAGGTGCACGTGCTTGGCTTGGTTGCAGTTAGGCAGGGGTCTGCAGGGAGGGCAGAAAGTAAATATTGAAGGAAAGTTCTAGCAGGTGTCAGGAAAGGTGGCAAGAAAGAGGTGGGTTTTGAGGAGGGATTTGAAGGTGCAGAGGGAGGGGGCAAGGCGGATGTGGGGAGGGAGTGAGTTCCAGGCATGGGGGGCAGCAAGGGAGAAGGGATGAAGGTGGTTAGGGGAGCAGGGGAGATGAGGGAGAGCGAGGGAGGGGGCAGAGGAGGAGCGAACAGTGCATGCAGGAGTGTGTAAAAGACTAGGGCTGAGAGGTCAGAGGGAGCCAGGTTGTGAAGGGATTTCTACGTGAACACCAGGAGTTTATGAAGAATGCATTGTGGAAGGGGGAGTCAGTGAAGCAAGGAGAGGAGAGACTGCACATGGTCGAAGCAATGGGCTTAGTGAATAACCCTAGCAGTGGAGTTTTGGATGGAGATAAGTGGGGACAGGTGAGAGCGGGGGAGGCCAGTAAGGAGGAGGTTACAGTAGTCAAGGCGAGAGATGACCATGGCATGAACAAGGGTTTTGGCAGAGGAGATGGAGAGAAAGGGGCAAATCCAAGCAATGTTGTGGAGGGCGAAGTGACAGGACTTGGCAACAGAGTTGATTTAAGGTTTAAAGGAAAGGTGAGTATCGAAGACGAAGCCCAAGCTATGGGTTTGGGGAACGGGGTGGATGGTGATTCCATCAATAAGGATGGATAGGGAAGAGGGAGAGGAAGGGTAGGGAGGAAAGATAAGGAGTTCAGTCTTAGCCATGTTGAGCTTGAGCTGACATTGGGAAATCCAGGCAGAGATGTCAAAGAGACAGTTGATGAGGTAATCTTGGACAGACGGGGAGAGACAGGGGGTGGAGAGATAGAGTTGAGTGTCATCAGCATAAAGGTGGTATTAGAAGACGTGGGAGGTAATGAGTTTGCAAAGGGACAGGGTATAGATAGAGAAAAGGAGTGGGCCCAGGACAGAGCCTTGGAGAACCCCAACCGATAGGGGGAGGGAGGAGGATTTGGAATTGGGAAGAGACACGTTAAAGGAGCGGTCAGAGAGGTAGGAGGAGAACAAGTCAAGGACAGAGCCTCAGAAGCCTAGGGAATGGAAAGAGTCCAGTAGGAGTGAGTGGTTGACAGTGTCAAAGGCAGCAAAGAGGTCAAGGAGGACAAGAATGGAGTAAAGGTGCTTAGATTTAGCGACAAGTCAATCATTGGTGATCTTGGCAAGGGCAGTTTCAGTAGAGTAATGGGGGCAGAAGCCAGATTGGAGAGGGTCCAGGGAGGAGTTGACAGAGAGGAGATCCAGGCAGCGGGAGTAGACAACATGTTCTAGAAGCCTAGAGGTGAAGGGTAGAAGGGAGACTGGCCGGTAACTAGAGGGGTCAGAAGGGTCAAGGATGGACTTTTTGAGGATGGGAGAGACAGTGGAATGCTTGAAGACGGAGGGGAAGGAGCCAGTGGAGAGGGAGAGATTAATGACATGTAAAAGGGGGGGTGAGAGTGGGAGCAATTGAGGTCAGGATGCGGGAGGAGATTGGGTTGAGAGGGCAGGTGATGGGGTTGGAGGAAGAGAACAAAGAGGAGATTTCCTCAAGAGAGGCAGGCAGGAAGGAGGAGAGGAGAAAGGGGGAGGAGGCGGTGAGGGAGCGGGAAGAGGAAATAGGTGGAAAGCAATGTCTTGGTGGAGCTTGTCAATCTTTGAGGTGAAGAATGGCGAGAGATCCTGAGCAGAAAGGGAAAAGGGAAGAGGGGACAGGGGGGCTTGAGAAGGGATTCAAAGGTGGAGAAGAGGCAGTGGGGGTAACGAGAGTAGGATTCAACCCAGGAGACATAGTAGTGTTGCCTCACCAGGAAGGTAGTGGAAGAGAGGGAGGAGAGGGAGAATTTATAGTGGAGGAAGTCAGGGTGGGAGCGGGATTTGCACCAGAGGCATTCAGCAGCCCGGGTGCAGGAGCGGAGGTAGCGGATAGTAGGGGTGAGCCAAGGATGGGGGTATTACGGTCGAACGGGGCAGGAGGAGAGGGGGGGCAAGAGAGTCGATGGTCGTTGTGAGAGAGACATTGGGTGTTTTCAGATGTTACCGAGCCACTTGGCCCCGTACCAAAAACAACCAAATCATCCCCTGCTGGGATGACCCCGTCACGCCGTATCAGACATGCCGGGGGATCCCAGAGAGGAATCTGGGAGGGGGCGGGGCCCCACGGCGCAACATGCGGCCGCAAGGCCCCGCCCCCTCCATGCTCCCCAAGGCCCGCCATCTGGGGAAACGGGTGGGCGGTGGGGCCAATGTGGCTGCAGCGTCTGACCAAATTCGCCACAACCCGGGATCCCGCCGGTGATGCCGGGCCGTGTCGCCTGACCAGACATGATTTTTTTTTGGTCCCCGCTGGGGAACACTTTCACCACGCTTCCCGGGACATTCCCATGGCTAGGCCAGGAAGCGTGGTTGAAAATGACCCCATGTGGGTATTGACAGTGGCAAACATCTGGCGGCCGCCAAACAGACGTTCAAGGCACAGTGACCTAGGTGAGTATTCACCGTGGTTCACTGTGATCTCGTAACATCTGAAAACACCCATTGAGAGAAGAGATGGCAGTGTCAGGGGAAGAGGAGGAGAAGATAGGAGGAAGGAGAGGGGAGAGGGAGGAAGCAAAATCTAAAGGGTTAATAGCCTGAAAATCACGGAAGGAGTGTGGAGCTGGGGACGAAGATGGGGGTTGATGGGCGAGGTTGAAGGAAGCGAGGTAATGGTCAGATATGGGACAAAGGTCAAAGGAGAGGTCAGCAACAGGACAGTTTCTGGAGAAGATGAGATCAAGAGAGTGGCCGTCGGTGTGGGTGGGGGAATCAGTCCAGAGATGGAGATCAAAGGAGGAGGCTAGGGAGAGAAAGTGGGAGACAGAGGGCTGGGAAGGTGTGTCAGCATGGATGTTGAAGTCACAAAGAATGAGAGTCACCAGAAAGAAAGAAGGTAAGCCATAAGTTCACTGAGTGGCCTCAGTGCTGCCATTTTCTTGGGGCTGCCATTTTGTGCATGCACCGTATTGCGGATGACTTTGCGAATGTGCGGTACTACACTAAAAATTATGATCGAAATTCCAGTCAATCCAGAGAAACAGCATTTCCCCCTGCATTTTGCCAGATCATTTGAAGAGATTGGATTCCATTGGAAATATAGTTCAAGACACATTTTCAGCCCTACCATAGCTATATTTAGGAAAACAAATATTGTTGATAGGGATCAAAATCCACTTCTCTGTGTCCACAGCTAGTTGCGTGGACTAGCTGTCGCATAAGAGATGGTGCAGACTTGTTCTCTATTGCTCCAGAGGGCAGGACTAGACTGGACGGGCTCAAATGACAAGAAAGCAGATTTAGGGTAAACATTAGGAAGAACCTCCTAATGGTAAGAGCTGTACAACAGTGGAATAAATTGCCTAGGGAGGTACTGTGTCGGGCTCTCCTTCACTGGAGGTTTTCAAGCAAAGGTTGGATGGTCATCTGTCTGGGATGTTGTAGCTGTGGATTTCCTGCACTGAATTTGGGTTGAACTAGATGACCTCGGAGGTCCCTTCCAACACTAAGATTCTATTATTCTAGCTGAGGACCATTTACCACAGTCTTATGAGGCACAGTTTGGGATGCAGGGATGACGCTAAGCAATCTTAAGTTATTGAGACTCTGCAGATGTTCCAGATTAGAAACAATTTTAAACAACTTGCTGAATCTTGGCCCAAGTCAACTTTACGTCACCTTTTTGCATTCCAAAAAAGCTAGTGCAAGACAAAAAAAACTTAGGATGTGTTTCTTCCAACATTGCCCTGATACAAAATGCAAAATCAGGCACTGAAATGACCTATTTATACTGCTCACCTCTATCCATATTAGTTGAATGTATTACTGTGCAGAACTGGGTCAGAGTATCATCACCTTGCAGGATGGAGCATGCAAGCAGTACAAGAATCTATTTATTTGCTCAGACTTGTGCTAGGTGACCCTCGATGACCCTTCCAAGCAATCCCATGATTCTATGAGTGCAACTGGGAGTTTTCATTGGGTGATTAAAGTAGGGGTGAAAGTCTGTTTCTGACCGTATTTCATTTTCGATGGATCCCATTGGTTTGATCGCTCTGAGTAAAAATCAGAATGAATAATCATTCTGATTTTTGTCTGATGGGACAATTGAAAAAGTTTTGAACATTTAGTGCATGCGCAAAACAGTGTCCAACAGTTCTGCTCATGCACAAATGGTGGCGAATGTACACAAAATGGCCACATCGTTACAGCCATTGTTATTAATTATTATTATTATTATTATTATTATTATTATTATTATTATTATTATAAGCAAGCATTTCTATAGCACCAGCAATGTACCTGGCACTTTACAAAGCAATGGAATAGAAACGGTCCCTGCCTTAGGGTTTACAATCTGAGAGACAGAGGGGGAGGGGAGATGAAGGAAGGGGAACAGAGGGAGAGACAAGGGATGTAAAAGTCATGAAGATGAGAGGTCCCAGGTGCATGTGCTTGGCTTGGTTACAGCGCATTGCAATTTTGCAAATGTGCAGTACAACACCGCCACTTTGTACGTGCGCAAAACAACTGATCAGAATTCCAACTGAAAATCCTGATCAATCAGAATTTAGACTGGAATTTCTACAGCTCTTCCATTTTCATGAAACTGTTCTGCAAAAATGGAAGCCTGTTTTGACCCAGCCCTAAATGAAACTACTGAATTGGTCTTTGTTTATTTATAGTGCTAAGAACTGGCAGGTTTGGGTGTCTCTCATTTACCTTTAAGAGGGTTCCCTTTTAATGTGCTTTTAAACGGGCTGTTTTGCAGAATTCAGTAGACTTCAGTCTCCATCTTGCTGCTGTCACTACTCTTTGGGTTTTTTATAAAAACCTTTCTAAGTGTTTTGGTAAGATTCAGACTTGGTTTTACTGCTATGCTGGCCACACAAATTTAATTTATACAAACTTAGGAAAAGTTCCAGGAGGAACAGAAACTGTTTCAGGGTTCATGGATAGGACAACTTTCAGGCGAGACCCTTGCTCCAGCTGTTTGCCAGTCCTGAATACCAATGAGAAAGTTGCATGGTATCTTATTTTCCCCCTTGAACTCTGACTACTGACTAGATGTGGATAATTTTGATACTGGGTAGCTAAAAGAAACAGTGTATTGCTTTGACCCATGGTCAGGTCCCCTAGCTTTCCATGATTCAGTGGTTGTGGAATAATTTATCAGCTCTGAAATGTCTTATTCACTGAGGAATGTGTGGGAGGGGGAGAACAATTAGCATTTGCTTTACACAGTGCTGAACTTGAATTTCAAATGGAGGATTGTGGATTCATTCTTCCTTTTATGGATATTGATTCTGGCTAGCAATTAATGGCATTGTTTGTAAATGATGTCACCCTGAAAATGTGCCTGCTTCAGTCAGAGCAATGTCAGAAGCACTGAGCATCCTACTTAGAAGACAAGCATTTCAAGCATTGCATAGGAAATGGAATATGATGTATTTGAACAGAGTGATACTTCCTCTTCATTGTTCTTGTGTGTTGGGTATTTTATGTAGCTGAATCTTTAACTACCTCAAAGCATGGAAGATATATCTTACTATTATTTTAAGTGGGCTCACCTTCCAAGAATTTCTGTCTCTTCGCTCTTGTATTCCAAGCAGAATACTCCATGTTGATCTATTTACGAAACACTTTAACCAAGTTCTCTCATCAGGGTCTTGAGTTACTGCAGAACCAACTCTGTCAGGGCAGCGATAGAGTTATCGCTCCTCTTTAATGAGTCTACAATCCCCTCCAGGTAAAGAAGGCTGTGGGTGGGTGAGTTGCCGCAAGGCCGGGCTCACAGTGAATCAGCACCCTGCTACTGTCTCATCTGAGCCAGCAGTTATGGGGTTAAACTGTGGCCCAGTAGTATCAGATTGGCCATGGAAGTGGTCTGGTCACATGATCCTGGTTGGGCTTAAATGGAAGAACAGAAGCCTACCTAGCCAGTAAGGGCTAGGAGACAGCGGGGCGAGGAGCTCCTGGAGCCAGTTGGAGCCAGGCTGGATGGGAACCCCATTCCCAAGGGGATTCAGGAAGGTCTTGAAAAGCAGGGGCCTTGGCTTTAAGACGAGTTGGTGTGGGTGGGCGGATGAGCCAAGAACTCTTCATGGACTTTAGAGAATGGGTAGGGTTACAGGGGGAAGATGATCTGGTAACCTGAAAGTGTGGGTAGGGTTTTACGGGGGGCAACCTGGGAGTGCATGAGAGGACCTTAGAAAAGATCCAGCTCTTGGAGAAAGAAGCCCTTAGGATGCAAGAACTGGAGGCCCCTGTTATAGAAGGAGCCATCCCTGCTTTAGGAGTGCCATGGAACATACCAGAAAGGGGAAGGGAGGGATGCTGAGGAGGCAGAGAGCCCTAGAGAATAGCCCTGAAGGAAGCGCAGGTGTTCTCACTCTGCCGGGAAATACCAATCTTTTGGGAGTGAGGAGGAAAACTAATATTTTCAACATTTTCCGTGAATATCTGTTAATTTCCACCATTTTGGTAATTACTGGTAATTTTCAATTTCGACACCGCACAGAGGCGATGGATGCCCAACCGTGTCCTGTTTTATGGGATCAGTTTCAATGGGTTTTGCCCACTGATGCAGGGGATTTACTTTGGGAAGTTAGAACCTCCTGTTGTTAACTGGACCCATGCCCATCATGGCTGGTTAAAGCCAGCCGGGAGATGCTGGGGCTGTTGCTGGTGGGGGTGGTCAATGCCCCCCTTAGGGAGGACAGAGTGCCGGGCTGTCTCAAGGAGGCAGTGGTGCAGCTTCTGCTCAAGAAACCATTGCTTGACATTGACTTCCTAGCCAGCTATTGGCCAGTCTATAACCTTCCCTCTTTTAGGCTGGTGGTTCAGCAGCTTCAGGGGTATCTGGACTGTGTTCATTTTCTGGACCCCTCACAGACAGGCTTTCGTCTGGGTTTTGGCACTGAGACTGCGCTTGCGACCTTGGCCGACGACCTCGGTCATGTGCTGGATCACTGTCGGTCAACCCTTTTGATTCTGTTAGATCTCTCGATTGCATTTTATACCGTTGACCACGGGATGTTGGTGACCTGCTTGTGGGACCAAGCCAGGGTGAACAGAATTGTTCTTAAATGGTTTTGTTCCTTCCTATCTGGGAGAAATCAGTGGGTGATGCTGGGGGATTGCACGCCATCTCCCTGGGACCTTATGTGTGGAGTCCCGCAAGATACTATTCTGTTCTCTCTCCTGTTCAAGGTGTACATGGAGGGAGAAAGTCAAACAAAAGTAAAGAGGTAGCATTTAAATTTTAAAAAGGAGACTGACAAAATGAGGAAACTAGTTAAAAAGAAACTAAAAAGCACAGTTGCAAGGGCTACAAGTTTATAAGAGGTATGGAGGCTGTTTAAAAGCACCCTTCTGGAAGCCCAGATTAAATGCATCCCGCAAATTAAAAAAGCAAGCAGGAAGACCAAAAGTCTTACACTATGGCTAAATGGGGAGGTGAAGAGGCTATTAGAGCCAAAAAGGCATGCTCTAAGAAATGGAAGGCTAGTCCCAATGAAAATAATATGAAAGAGCATAAACACTGGCAATGTAAATGTAAAGTGTTAAGGCAGGCCAAGACAGAGTTTGAAGGGAGGCTTGCTAAAGAGGCAAAAACAAGCAACAAAAACTTTTTCAAATACATCAGAAGCAAGAAGCCTGTTAGGGAGTCAGTTGGGCCATTAGATTTTTTATTTTATTTTTTGTTTAATGTATTGGCCGCCGCCTCATGCCTACAGCATCTCGTGGCGGTTTACAATATCATAAAAACATAATAATACTAAAATCATTAACAATAAAAAGTAGCACCAAACCCACAACAATTTATAAAACATTACTAAAACCCCAAACCCTCCCCTCTGCCCCACCCTCCCCCCTTCCCCTCCGAAGGCCTGGACGAACAGGCAGGTCTTGCAAACTTGTCGAAAGGCCAACAGGCCTGGGGCCAGGCAAGCCTCCTCCGGAAGGGAATTCCATAAATCCGGCCCGGCCACTGAGAACACCCTCTCCATTGTGGCCCCCTGTTTTACAAGGGGGACCTCCAGAAAGGTGCCCCCTGTGGACTGAAGGGATCGCTCTGAGGCGCGGAGGGCGAGGCAGTTCCTGAGATATGATGGACCCAGACCGATCAGGGCTTTATAGATCAATACTAACACCTTGAATCTGGATCGGTACACTATAGGCAGCCAGTGCAGAGCGCGGAGCACAGGTGTTATGTGCTCACACTGCCCCATCCCCGTAAGGAGACAGGCCGCCGCATTCTGCACTAGCTGCAGCCTCCGAACCAAAAACAAGGGAAGCCCCACGTAGAGCGCATTGCAGTAGTCTAGTCTCGAGGTGATGAAGGCATGAATGAGAGTGGCAAGGTCGGGCCCAGAGATGTATGGCCAAAGCCTCCATACAAGATACAGCTGGCGAAAGGCGACTTTAGCCACCGCCTCCACCTGCTGATACAGACGGAGGCCCAAATCCAAAAACCATCCCCAGACTCCGAACCTGATGAGCAACAGGAGGGCGACTCCCCCCCATCAGAGGGGCCAGCACCTCCCTCACTCTTCCCACCAGCATCACCTCTGTCTTATCGGGATTGAGCTTCAGTCTGCTCTGCCACATCCAATCTGCCATGGCCTCCAAACATTGGGAAAGTAAAGAGACAGCGGGACCTGGGTCAGTTGAAAATGAGAGGTACAGCTGAGTATCATCAGCATATTGGTGACATCGCACCCCGAACCCTCTCACGATCTCCCCCAGGGCTGCATATACACATTGAATAATAGTGGAGACAGAATAGAACCCTGTGGAACGCCACAGGTCAAGGCCCAGGGGGTAGATGCTTCAGCCCCCACCACCACCCACTGGTTTCTACCCGAGAGGAATGAGCAGAACCATCCAAGGACCGTCCCACCCAGACCCCTCAGGTCTCGCAGCCATCTCAGCAACAGCCCATGGTCCACGGTATCAAAAGCAGCCAAGAGATCTAGCAGGATCACAAAGGTCAAACATCCTGCATCTATCTCCCAGAGGAGATCATCCACCGAGGCCACCAACACTGTCTCAGTACCATAGCCGGGGTGGAACCCAGACTGAAAAGGGTCAAGAAAACCAATACTGTCCATATGTGCCTGGAGCTGCCAAGTCACTGCCCGTTCAATAACCTTCCCTAAAAAGGGAAGATTAGAGACAGGACGGTA
Organism: Sphenodon punctatus; assembly: GCA_003113815.1. NCBI lineage: Eukaryota > Metazoa > Chordata > Lepidosauria > Sphenodontia > Sphenodontidae > Sphenodon > Sphenodon punctatus. Next base: position 17,472,156 of record QEPC01011901.1, on the reverse strand, counting down.
GCTGGCGAGTGCATCCACATCCAAAGATGGCTTCTTCAGCAGGGGACGCACCACAGCCTCCTTGAGGCTGGATGATAACCTCCCCTGCCGAAGGGACGCATTAACCACGTCACCAGCACCGTCCCCAATGTCTCCCTGGAGGCTTTCACCAGCCAGAACGGGCACAGATCTAATCCACAACTAGTGGCCCTAACAGACCCCATTGTGACCTGTTGAGTGCTTCTCCCAAGTCACCGTGATTGGCCACTGTCGGAGACAGGATGCTGGGCTATATGGACCATTGGTCTGACCCAGTCTGGCACTTCTTATGTTCTTATGTTACATCCATTCTTTTGGGTGAGGTTGTCAGAGAGTTTGATGAGCGGTGTCATCAGTACGCTGATGACACCCAACTTTACTTCTTATTTTCAGCTGACTGAGGCCCGGCAGTCTCGGTGCTTATATGGTGTCTGGCAGCTGTGGGGGACTGGATGAGGGCAAGTTGTTTGTAGCTGAATCCTGACAAGATGGCGGTGATGCTGGTGGGAGGGGCTGAAGGAGTGGTAAACCACGTCATTGATGGGGTTCACCATCTGTTTGTCCCTCAGGTCCATAGTCTGGGGGTGCTCCTCAACTCACAGCTCTGCCTGGATGACCAGGTGGCAGCTGTGGCAAAGAGTGCATTTCACCAATTGCAACTGGTACAATGGCTTCAGCCGTACATTTCAGATTCCAACCTGGCCACCATCATCCATGCTTTCATCACCTCAAGACTGGACTTCTGTAACATGCACTACATGGGACTGGAGGCAGTAGCTGGTGCAGAATGCAGCAACCCGTCTCCTTACCGGGAGAGGTAAGGAGCACATCGTGAGCACATTACACTGGGTGTTTTTAGACACACATTTCTCTTGGATGTTTGCTGTAACATCCAGAACTTTCTGTGTGTCTAAATCACTCATCCAGATCTTAAAAATCCGGATCTTTGAACATCTGCGTGAAACTTCTCCCAGAACTTATGTGTATAAAAGGTTCTCCTGGTAAACTGCTTTGCTCCAGGCAGTTGTGGTCACTTGGTTTCCATGGCAGCCTGTCACGTTTACAGCTGCAGCTACTTTAGGCTGCCTCAGGGCAGTGTTTGTGTGAAGAATGCATCCAGGAACTGCGTCAGGGTCATGTGTGTGTGTGAATCCAGAACTTACTTGTGGACTTGTAAACGCAGAAGATTGAAACATCCGGAACTTTAACGTGTGTCTAAAAATGCCCACTGATGTTCGTTTCTTTGCACTGGCTGCCTATAGTCTTCTAGTCCCCATTCATGGTGTTGGTTTTGACCTATAAAGCCATACATGGCCTGGGCCCTGCCTACCTGCAGGACCACCTCACTCCCTGGGTCCTGGACCGGCCCCTGCAGTCACCTGGGAGCGCCCTTCTTGAGGTCCCCCATGTCTCTCATGTAGCGACTATGAGGAGGGTGTTCTTGGTGGCCACACCAAGGCTGTGCAACTCCCTCCTGACGGAGGTCCGCTTAGCTGTGGACAATCCCTCTTTCTGAATACAATGCAAGACCTGACTGTTCTGCCAGGCTTTTGGTGAGGGAGACAGGTAATGGGTGGAGGGTTGGGAGGGGGGAGGTGTTTTTTTTCTGCTCCACTTCTGTTTATTTTTATATTGCTGATTTTCATTTTTCTACTTATAGTTATTTATATTTATATTTATATATGTATTTTTAATGTTATTAATATGCTGTTAGCCAGCCCGAGCTGCTGATGGCAGGAGGAGATGGGGTAGTAGTTTGGTGAAATAAATAATAAATAAATAAATATTACTGATAATACCAGACATTACCAAAAAATTACTACAAATGACTGAAACAGCAGAAAGTAGTGGACAATCATGGAAAATATAAAAAAATGCCAATAGGTTCCCTCCTCATGTGAATGAAGACAAAAGAGCTGTTTCCATTGGAAACAGCATTCAGAGCAATTTTTCATTTCAGTCTACTAGAGAACACCCAGTTTGTGGGGCAACAGGCTCTAGGTCAGGGGTGGGGAACCTTTTCTGGCCTGGGAGCCATACTGAATATTGGTACAAGCTTCGAGGGCCACATAGAGGTTGGGAAGCGGGGGTGCATAACAGGTTTATTCAGAAAAGGAGGGCCCAGATCACGGACTTGTGCCATGGATCTGTCCCCTTCCCTGGTGTACATGCCCTCTTCTCTGCTCCATTATCATAAGCTCAGTTTTTCAGTGCTTGTGGTTAGAAATGGATTCAAGGGCCATTTCCAGGAAGTGGCAAGAGGCCACATAAAATCTTGCCAAGGGCTGCATTTGGCCCCCGAGGCCTGAGGTTCCCGACCCTGCACTAGGTGCAAGAGCTGGAGGTCCTTGTCATGCAAGCGGCTAGCCCCTAATGACAACAGGGTATGAGGTGGCTGAGGGGCTAGGACCTGGATACTCAGCTGGGTGTGAGAAAGCTGGGGGTCCCAGGGCCAAGGCCATATGGAGTTGCAGGGAGGCGATGGAGTCAGCAACTCCTCAGGCCAGCTAGGGGGCTCCAGGGACACCAGGAGGAGGGAAACTCTGGAGCCCTAAGAGCCCCAGAGCCCCAGAGAGTGAGAAAGCCCAGTGTAGCCTGGCTCCAAGGGCAAACCAAAAGTAAAGCAGTCAAATAAATAAAAGACCCCAAGCAATCCTACCGCAGCTCTTGCTGTAGCTCGTACTTCCTGATGTAGGTTCTAGGCATGGGCGAACAGATCGCGGTTCGTGTTCGGCCGTTCGGTTCGGCCGCGATCGGTTCGTGTGTTCGCGTTCGGCCGTTCGGTTCGGCCGCGTTCGGTTCGTGTGTTCGTGTTCGGTCGTTCGGTCATACCTCGCGTTCGTGTTCGCCCGTTCGGTTCGGTCGTTCGTGTCTCGGCCGTTCGTGTTCGGTTGTTCGGGCAGGTCATACGTTCGTGTTCGGCCGTTCGGTTCGTTCGCCATCGGGTTGTGCGTTCGTGTTCGGTCGTTCGGTGTTCGGGTGGTTCGCGCGTTCGCGTTCGGCCGTTCGGCCCGAAAAAACCAATGTTTTTTAATATATAATTTTTTAAAAAAATTTTATTGAATTTTTTTATCAAATATTTATATCTCTATATCTACACTAATAACTAACTAACTACCTAACTAATAAATGTATTCTAAATGCTATGAATAACTCCAACAAACCCTAAAGCTGAATCACAGAAAACAGTAAACTCACTCTATCAGTAAACCTTAAACTAAACTACTCAAACAAAAATGTATCGACCTAATCCTATCTATCTACCTATGAATTGAATATATGGGATGGGGGTTAGGGGGGCAATCACAAACAAGACAAGGAGGGGTACAAAACTGAAATGAAACCTAAATCAATCTATAAATTAATAATATATACTACTACTCTAATGAATCAAAAAAACAGGGGAAGGGAATGGGGAGGGAATATTCAATGGAGGGGGGAGGGAAGGAGGAAGATTGAAGATTGAACACAGGGAGGGATAAAAACAAAAAATAACAACTAAATCTATCAAAGCTAATGTAAATAAATGAGAATATGGGGGTAGATGGGTTGGATGGGTGAAATAGGAGGAGGATGGCAGGATTGGGGAGCTGGAAAATGCTGGGTGAGGGAGCCTTCTGAAACGCCTGCTGCTCAAACAAACATCTCAGAAGGTATTGGGAAGGGGGGAGGCAGACAGTTTTTTTTCTTGCTGCGCCCGCCTCAAATCAGCCCCATTGGCTCCGTGCAGCCTAGCCCGGTGCGTTCGTGTTCGTGTTCGTGTTCAGTTGTCCGAACAGGCCGAGTTCGGGCCGAACACCGAACTACCGAACCGCGTTCGCCCATCCCTAGTAGGTTCAGCTAATGAGGCCTCTCTGTGACAATGAGGCTACCCATGGTTGGGTGCTTCTGCCTTGCCAGCTTTGGGGGTAAGCCCTGGCTTGGCCTCTTGCTCACTTTGAGACCCTGCTACTCCCATGGGTTTTTTCCCCACAGTTCTCTGGAAGCCTCCCAAAGTCAGGCCAAGGCCCCAGGTGAGTTTCCCTTCTTTCCTGCCATAGCTCTCTGGCGACTGGGCTCCTGTGAACTGGGAAATCTTCCACTTAGCCACACCTAGGGCCTTTTTTGCTGCCTAGCAACCTACACTTGCTATCCAGCAGCCAATAGGTTAACCCATTCCTTTGCATTGATGGCGGAGTATGCACGCACAATAAAATGCCCCTTTCATCTGTGGGAATCCCAAATCAGTGGAATTCCATGTGGGTGTTTCAGTAAATCCAAGGAGACTGTACTGCAGAGCAGAAATGTGAATGTGAGGGATGTTTGGGTTTATGAGCATTTCTGATGGCTGCCACCTTGACACAGGACCAGAGCTGAAATGCGTACCCACAAAAACAGGTATAACCGATGAATTTCTGGTAACTGAATTGACCTGACAACATCGTGCATTGATTAGTATCTGATTGCGACCCAATTTGGGTAGTGGTACCCAGTGTCCCAGAATGTCGACTTTAGTCCCAGAATGTCAACTTCCTGTACCATTTTTAAAAAAAAGTTTTTTATCGATTCATTGACTTCCAACACCCACTTGTTGATTTTCCATCCCAGTGCTGGAAAATTGACTTCCAGTCCTATTATTTTTATTTCTATCCCGATTTGGGGTGTTTTTTTAAAGTGATATACCAATGAGTAACTGGCAAATCGAAAAACTGGTACAAGAAGCTACTGAATTTTCCGGTTTCTGGGTTCAGTCTTATTTCCTGAGTAGCCCATTTAGATCAGTTCCTGAGTAGTCCATTAGGTACTTGATGCTGTACCTGAAAATGTACCCAATTATTACCCAATGGACTACCCGGTTTATTGTTTTCATCCTGATTTTCTGAATGTTTTCTGATACCAAGTTTCCAACTTCCTGTCCTGATTCCTATAGTGATTTACAACATTACTCTTCAGTAGAACGGTAAATTGGTAACTCAGTAATAGTAATACCTGGCACTTTTAGGTACCAATCAGGCATCCAATAGACTCTTTTGAAATGTGGGTATTACCCCAAATAGTAAGTATACTACTCATTTAAACTCTAATCCACCCCAAGTGGATTGACAAAAAATCCAAGGGAAGGAGAAACAGCTCCTCTTGCTTGACCCTCTATAGGCATGTCTACTGACCACTCAAAATCAAAAAGTGCCTTAACAGCTTGGGCCCTACATATATAAAATACCACCTTTCTCCTTATGGTCCTTTGCGGCCCTTAAGATCTGCCGAGGGTGCCCTCTTGAGGGTTCCATTGCTGCCCCAGTAGTTACTTTAGTTACATTTACAGTTAAGAATTAAAATCACTTACACAGTTTTATAGATTACAAAATGATAGCTTTAAAACAAGCATGGTTACCATAGTTACCTAGGCATACAAGCTCAAGAAGGATAGGAGAAGATCATGGTGACCAAGGAGAATCACGAAAGAGGTTTATGGCAGTCCAGGGTGCTATTCCCTTGAGTACGTAGGATTTTTATAGGAATAATGATGTTAAACTCAAGATGTGATTGTAACCAATCAATTCATGAATAAGCACATAAGTTTAACCTCATTCCATCCCAGCCAAGCACTTCAGAATGATTTATTCAAGCTTTATTCAAGCTGAGCATGTGTCCTAAGGAGTTCACCTCCTATCATTTCGTCAAGTCCCTGAGGAACAATGTCCTCCTCCAAGTTTTCTTCTAGAGATGGATGAACGCGGTTCGGAAGTTTGGAGTTTTGACCAAACTCGACCAGTTCGGTCGACTGAACCAAACTTCCGAACCAAACTCAATTTTCGAACCAAACCGAATTTCCCAACTCGGCTCTGTTCGCCCATCCCTAAAATATAATATTCCATTTAGTTCCATGGGGTTTGAATTTCTGAACTTTTTTGGAAGTTCGGAGTTCGAACCGAACTCGAATAGTTCGGTTGACCGAACCGAACTTCCGAACCAAACCAAATTTCCAAACCAAACCGAAATGAATTTCCAAACTCAGTTCTGTTTGCTCGTCCCTATTTTCTTCTTGCAATGCACGTGGAAGGCTGAAGACTTTGAATGTGGAAAAAAAAGGCCTTTATCAGCCTGCTGTATGTTTTTCGTAGATAACGACATGGTCTAATTGGTTTGATTCAAACTACTGACACAAATATGCAAATTCAAATTTGAATAGAACCTGGTGTGACTGTAAGCTTCCTTCGGAACCATTGATGGAATGACTGTGGTTTAAAAAGAGATCTGCATGGAGCATTTGAATGGTTTGCAATTACAACGTGGCTACTCCGGGACATATGATGCCAACAGGGAAAAACTGACTGGTCAGAGTTGACCCTTTCACCTCCTTCATTATATTGAGGAGACCCTGAAAACCTGTATTTATTTTTGCTATGTTAAGATGAAATCAGTTTATTTTATAGCCCAAGAGCTGTTTACATACAGAGATCTGTGACACAATTTTATTCAGTAAGTGCAACGAATGCATTATTATTCCAAAACGGCAGAGATTTGACTGGAACAAACTTTGCATTCCTTTCTGACACCTTCCTAACATATTATTTTCTTATAGCACATAGCTTGCTTCCTTTAATTAAAGGTCTCTGACTGTTTTCTGCTGTGTCCTCTTCGCCCTTTCCCTTTCTCTTACTGACCTTCTGCAATCTGTTTGCGCTAGATATCAGGTGGGCTGTGCCATCAAGTAGCTTATTTCCATTTGAAGGACTGCCAGCATGGACCTGCACTGTTCACTTTAATTCCTACAGAACATCCAAGCAGGATCTGCGTGAAAGAAAGAAAAAAGTGTTTACAGTTTCATCTCTGGACTGCTACAAAAATAATTTTAAACACCCCCCCCAAAAAAAAACAACCCTCAGTGCATGTTCATAATGAACTGCAAAACTTCAAGTTGTCTAGATAGACTTCTAAAGTAAAAATACATTTACGAGGGAAGCCAACATGTGCTTATGCTAGATGAAAAATAAAATAAAAAAAGAAAACATGTTTGAAGTAAAGTTTCTAAAAGTTGGATTGGAACTCTAGCGTAGAGCTGAAAGGGGTACCTAATTTGGTACCCCTGGGCAATACCCACATTTTTTAGTAGGGATGGGGAAAGCAGTTCGGAAGTTCGGTGTTCGGCCCAAACTCGGCCTGTTCGGACAACCGAACCCAAACCCAAACTGAACACAAACTAACCGAACTGAACTTGATTCTGAACGTCAAAATGACCAAACAGTTTGGTAAGTTCACATAGCGTTCGGGTGAGTTTGGGTGGCAAAAACGTGTCACTGGAAGGCAAGACATGACAGGGAGGTGGAGTCAGCTGAGGAGCAGACTTCCAGGCACCAGGGGTGGAGATGCTTGAAGTAGCAGCCAGTCTGCCAACTGACCCTCACCATCCCTTTTCGCTTCAGACCACTGGCTTCGCAGTCTGCGATTGGCCACGGGCTAGGCTGCACGGAGCCAGGGGCTTGTGGTGAGGTGGATGCAGAAAGAAACAAAATTCATTGCCTCCCCCCTTCCCAACACTTTCTGAGCTAGTCACTGTTCCTGACAGCAGGCGTTTCAGAAGGCTCCCTCTCCCAGCAGTTTTTGTTCCTTCCTATTCCTAATTTATGGTCATCCTTCTCCTATTTCACCCATCCAACCCATTTACCTCCATATTATCATTTATTTAGATTATATAATATTTAGGTGTTATTTTTTGTTTTTACCCCTCCCTGTGTTCCCTGTGTTCAATCTCCCTCCCTTCCTCTTCCCTCCATTGAATCCTTTCCCTCTCCCTCTCTATGTATTCCATTCCTGATTCTCTTCCCCTGTTTTTTTATTCATTTAGAGTAGGATTATTAGATTGATTTAGGTTTAATTTCAGTTTTGTACCCGTCCTTGTGTTGTTTGTGATTTCCCCCCCCCATCCCATATATATATATAGTTAGATTAGAGATAGTAGACAGTTGTAGGAGTTAGTTTAGTGATAGAGATACAGCGTTTAGTGTTTAGTTTTAGTGTTTGATAGGAGTAGGCCTTTGTACTTATTAGATAGATAATCCATTTAGTTGATAGCATTTAGAATAGTTATAGAAGTTAGTTTTAGTGTAGATAGATAGATATAATATTAGATTTAGAATGTTTAACTAAACATTTTTAAATTTTTTGAAAAAAAACAATATAAAAACATTCTTTTGGAGGGAGAAATGGAGAAGGGAAGGCGAGGCCAGTCTGCTGCCCATAGGGGAGGCAATGGGGCATGTCCCAGAGACAGAAGGGGCCATGCCAGAGGAGTGGCAGCAGGCAGAAGCAGTAGTCCGAGCACATCACCACGCCCCAAACTCAGCAGGCCTGCCTTAGGACAACAGGCTTCAGCGGCTCAGAATCGCTTCCTGGCAGTGCCCTCCTCCTCTGCCACGCAGGGCACTGGAAGGCCTGCATGACTTGAGGCTGCATCTGTCTCTGTTGCTGCTGGTGCTGGAGCAGGTGCTGGTGCTGCTTCCGATGTTCCTACATGGCCACCAGTGTCCCCCACTGTCGAGGCGATCCCCAGCAGTCTAGAGCTGCTGGATCCCACCTCGGCTGTTAGAGGCAGGGCCCAATCCCTGGGCAATGCCAGTAGGAAGAGAAGTAGCAGCAGCAGCAGCACTAGCAGCTACAGAGGGGGCACAGGGAGAGTGCCAGCAGCATGGCGGACATGGGCAGTCTAGCCTCAGGGTCCCAGTACTCCCCTTCATGGGACATCACCATGATCAGGACAGTGAGGAAGAGGCAGACACTAGTGCCGCAGAGGAGATGTCTGCAGCTGAGACGATGGCTGAGCTTCCTCACAGAACTGTGTCGCCAGTGCCACCAGGTTCTCCCCCTCCCAGCAGCACTGGCAGCACCCGGGGCGGGCCAGAAGGCAGGAGGGAGGAGGAAAATTCCTCAATCTGGATCATTTTAAGCAGGTGTGGGTAGATGATTCCAGAGTTGTGCAGTCCACTGTGTGCAAAAAGGTGGTAAAGCGTGGGCAGGTGCTCAGCAACCTGGGGACAACAGCAATGGCAAGGCACATGAAGTCATGCCACAGTGCTCTGCTGCTCAGCGGGAAGGCAGGGGAAGTGGATGCAAGCAGGTTTCCGACTGCAGTGGCCAGGCGCCCAGCTCCTTCAGCGGGCAAGTGTCCTGCACCAGTACCAACTGCTGCCTGTAGCAGCAGAAGCAGTATTCCTCCTGCTAGGGGGGCAGAATAGCAACAGAAGCCTCCCCAGCAGTGCCGTCAGTCCACCATGGAGCAGATGGGGTGGGGGGATCTGTCAAGGCCATCGGCAGGGCGCCGTGGCACTGGCTTCCAAGAGAAAGCGAAGAGCATGTTGGCAGAAATGATTGCCCTGGATGGGCAGCCCTTCTCAATTGTGGAGGACAAGGGCTTCCAGCGGCTGATTGGGTTCCTGGCCCCCAACTTTAAGCTGCCTTCCTGCTGCACCCTGAGTCGGACTGTGGTGCCACAGCTCTACAGGGCTTGGAAGGAGCGGAAGAAGGAGCAGCTGGCAGGGGCTGGGGGGGGCACAGTCCACTTTACCGCTGAACAGTTGTCCTCCAGGAACGCCCAGCATGCCTACCTGGCAGTGACTGCACACTGGTGGCAGGACCCAGAGGCAGTGCTTGGCAGTGGCAGGAGGGGTCCTGAAGCAGGGTACAGGTGGGCCCTGCTTCAAGCACAAGTCATGGACAGCTCCCACACCTTAAGGAACCTCGAGGCAGCCCTGGCCACCATGGTGAGGGAGTGGGTCACGCCAGGTGTGGCCTTCACCAAGGGGTGTGTGGTCATGGACAACGTGGCCAATATACTAAAGACAGTCCATGACTTGGGCTTTACAAGCATCCCTTGTGCCGCACACACCCTCCATCTTGTGGTGAAGGATGCTCTGGGCTTGGGGGATAAAGGGATTGGACCAGGCACCCTTAACTCCCTGGTCAAGCGGGTGAGGAAGCTGGTGGGGTTCTTTAACCGCAGCATGAAGGGCAGCAAGCTCCTCCAGGAGAAGCAGACCGAGCAAGAGTCCCTGGTGCACCAGCTCATCCAGGCTGTCTCCACCAAGTGGAATTCCACATTCCTGATGCTCGAGTGGCTTCTTGAGCAGAGCGGCTTCTGCATCAGGTGGAACTGGAGACAGACATCAAGGCACCTCCAGGGTACAACAGAGAGGAATGAGATATTCTCGCTCACACGGTCTTCATCCTGAGACTGTTCCTGGCCATGACGGAGACCTTGAGGGTCTCCACCACCACCCTCAGCCAGGTGACCCCACTGGTCCATAGTCTCCAGAGGAGCCTGGACGAGATTCTCAGGGGGTGGGATTGTGGCCTTCCAGGCAGGAAGATCTCCGATGAGGCGCTTGACCTGGCACGGAAGCTGAAGGCGGGGCTGAGTGCATGCTTTGCTGAACTCCTGCATTGGGAAGAATATGTCCTGGCAACCATGCTGGACCGCAGGATCAAGTGAAGCATGGCACATGAGACAGCGATCTATGGCCTCCAGAAGGGTGCGCTGGTGAAGAAGGTCCAGCAGGCAGAGTGGGACATGCAGCAGGATGCCCTTGGGGATCATGCGAGCAGCAACCCCTTCCAGCCATCTGAGTCTATCCCTGCCCCCAGTCCTAGCGGTAGCAGCAGCACCAGCAGTAGGATGAGCAGCAGCAGCAGGACCCCTACTAGTGCCAGCAGCTCATCCTGTGTGCAGTCTGCTCTGGGGAGAATGGAGCCCAGCACAAAAGGGAAAGCAATGTGGCTGAGGACAGTGGGGCAGGTGGTGCCCACCCAGAGCTACCAGAGGGAGTATGATGGCACCTCAGCAGCAGTGGAGACCTACCTGGAGGAAGAGTCATGCATTGATCCCAGAAGCGAAGTGATCCCTTGGCCTACTGGGCCAGCAAGGCCAGTGTGTGGCTGGCCCTGTCGAAAGTGGCCAAGGGTATCCTGTCCTGCCCATGAACAAGTGTCCCCACAGAGCGGGTGTTCTCTGTGGTGGGGGACATTTTCTCCCTGCACCGCCTGAGACTGGGGACCAAGTTGGTGGAGCAGTTGTTGTTCTTAAAGGTGAACTTTCTGCTGCTGGAATACCCAAGGTGCTCCTGGATAAGGATGGATGATGCAGTGGCACACGCCATCCCATACCAGGGGCAGTCGGGACGGGGGTCCTCCTTCTCAATCTGGTCTAGGGCTTCTGCTCCTATACTGCTGAGGTGCTAACCCTCCCTCCAAATGCCTGGCACCTGCCCTGCCTCTCTCTCTCTACCTCTCTTTCTCTCTCATAGTAGACAGCCTCGGCCACCTTATCTGACTGACCTCATGATGCAGGGTGGCATTGGGAAACAAACTGTAAGCCTACAAGCCGGCCTATGGCTACACGATCTCGGCCCACCTATGGGACACTGACTGGCTCTCGCTCTCTCACTGTACAGTCTTTCCTAGCCTATCTGAGTGCCCTGCTGCCAATGTCCCAGCCTACCTGCCCTACTGCCTCTCATGCCATGCTGTCTGTCTGCCCACCCAGCTTGCCACCAAGCTCAGAGCATGCCCCAGTCCACCTTCCGGCCTCCCATGCCAAGGTGCCTGTCTGCCCACCCAGGTTGGGCAGCTCAAAGCCTGCCCAAGCCCGCCTGCCCTACTGCCTCTCATGCCAGACTGCCTGCCTGCCCACCTGCCCAGGTTGCAAAGTTCGAGCCCTGCCTCAGTATGCCTGATTTCCACTCATGCCACGCCACCTGACTGCCTGCCCTGGCAACCAATGGCTTCTGCTGCCAGTGTCAATGGCCCCCAGGCCTATATGCTGTCTGTGCCAAGGTTTCTGTACCCTGGCAACCTACTGTCTTCTGGTGCCAATGGCCCCTAGGCCAGGTCTATATGCATTCTGTGTCAAGGGTTCTGTACCCAAGCAACCAATGTCTGCTTCTGCAGCCATGGCCCCCAGGCCAGGCCTTTATGCCATCTATGCCAAGGGTTCTGTACCCTGACACCCAATGTCTGCTGGAGCCAATTGTCCCCCAAGCCAGGCCTATATGCCGTCTGTGCCAAAGGTTCTGTACCCTGGAAACTAATGTCTGCTGCTGCTACCAATGGCCCCCAGGCCAGGCCTATATGCCATCTGTGCCAAGGGTTCTGTACCCTGGCAGCCCACTGTCTTCTGGTGCCAATTGTCCCCAGGCCTATATGCTGTCTGTGCCAAGGGTTCTGTACCCTGACAACCCACTGTCTGCTGCTGCTAGTGCCAATGGCCCCCAGGCCTATATGTTGTCTGTGCCAGCCAAGGGGTCTGTACCCGGGAAACTCAATGGCTGCTGCTGCTGCCAATCACGCCATGCAGTCTATCTGCCCGCCCAGGCTGCCAAGCTCAAATCCTGCCTGAATGTCACTCATGCTATACTGCCTGCCTGCTCCGGTATCCCATGTTTGCTGCTGCCAAAGACCCCCACCCCCAGGCCTATATGCTGTCTGTGCAAAGGGTTCTGTACCCTGGCAATCTGCTGCTGCCAAAGGCCCCCACCCACCGGGCCCATAAAAATGCTGTCTGTGCAAAGGGTTCTGTACCCTGGCAACCAGCAATCCACTATCTAACCACCAGCTCCCACTGCACACTGCCAAGGAGTCTGGCTCTCTTTCTCTCTGGCACACCCACACAGACACAAGCCCTGCTCCTCCTGGGGGTGCTGTCTGCAAGTTGAGACCCTGCTGCTGCCTGGCACATCTTTGGGTTAATACCTTAACTACGCTACATGTGGAGCCAGCCAGATGCTGCTGGTAGGGATCGACAATGTGTATGAGATTCTGCCACCTGCCTTCCAGAACTTCAGCACATAGGGATAAAAGATTGGACAGGTCAAATGAAGCTCGTAACAACAAATATAACAACTTTTATTAAAACTATTTAAACAACAACAACGAAACAACAACATTATGAAACCAAAACCAAATATTTTAAGGAAACTTATAAAGGAAAAACTATTAGTCTCTGAGCCTGTCCCCTGTGACTTGGGGGAAAGGCAGAAGGCGTTGGGGTGCAGCACAGGACTGAGGGGCAGCCACCCAGTCCTCTTCCATTTCGTAGCCGTGGGAGACGGCAAACTCCACAACCCCTTCCACGTCCCGATGCCACCTGGAGACCGCCTGGTGGTACAGTTCTAGGCTTTCCATCTCAGTGGAAACGTACTGGGAGTATGCCTCCACCTTCTTTTTCTCCACCTCAAGCACCTGGAACTGTTCCATCACGTGGTTCTCTATGCAGCATATGTCCTTCATCATTTGGTGACCAGGCCTCTCAAGTTTGGCTCGAAAGGCCTTAGCCGCAGAAGACTCTGGGGGCCCGGGGAACTCCACATCGGGGCTGGAGGAAGGGGAAGGGCTTACATGCCGGTGCTTCTGGGTTGCCTTCTCCCCTTCTTCTGGCACTGAGGCTGAGGCTCCACTGCCACACCAGAGTCCCACTGCCACCTCACCTTCAGGCCGTGGAGTTTTTCGATATGGGCAATGAGCCCCGATGTGGTCCCCTCTTTCTGCCTCCTGATTCTTTTTCAGCAGAACTAAAGAGCATTAAAAGATAGAAACATAAGAAGTGCCATACTGTGTCATACCAACGGTCTGNGTGGCTGAGGACAGTGGGGCAGGTGGTGCCCACCCAGAGCTACCAGAGGGAGTATGATGGCACCTCAGCAGCAGTGGAGACCTACCTGGAGGAAGAGTCATGCATTGATCCCAGAAGCGAAGTGATCCCTTGGCCTACTGGGCCAGCAAGGCCAGTGTGTGGCTGGCCCTGTCGAAAGTGGCCAAGGGTATCCTGTCCTGCCCATGAACAAGTGTCCCCACAGAGCGGGTGTTCTCTGTGGTGGGGGACATTTTCTCCCTGCACCGCCTGAGACTGGGGACCAAGTTGGTGGAGCAGTTGTTGTTCTTAAAGGTGAACTTTCTGCTGCTGGAATACCCAAGGTGCTCCTGGATAAGGATGGATGATGCAGTGGCACACGCCATCCCATACCAGGGGCAGTCGGGACGGGGGTCCTCCTTCTCAATCTGGTCTAGGGCTTCTGCTCCTATACTGCTGAGGTGCTAACCCTCCCTCCAAATGCCTGGCACCTGCCCTGCCTCTCTCTCTCTACCTCTCTTTCTCTCTCATAGTAGACAGCCTCGGCCACCTTATCTGACTGACCTCATGATGCAGGGTGGCATTGGGAAACAAACTGTAAGCCTACAAGCCGGCCTATGGCTACACGATCTCGGCCCACCTATGGGACACTGACTGGCTCTCGCTCTCTCACTGTACAGTCTTTCCTAGCCTATCTGAGTGCCCTGCTGCCAATGTCCCAGCCTACCTGCCCTACTGCCTCTCATGCCATGCTGTCTGTCTGCCCACCCAGCTTGCCACCAAGCTCAGAGCATGCCCCAGTCCACCTTCCGGCCTCCCATGCCAAGGTGCCTGTCTGCCCACCCAGGTTGGGCAGCTCAAAGCCTGCCCAAGCCCGCCTGCCCTACTGCCTCTCATGCCAGACTGCCTGCCTGCCCACCTGCCCAGGTTGCAAAGTTCGAGCCCTGCCTCAGTATGCCTGATTTCCACTCATGCCACGCCACCTGACTGCCTGCCCTGGCAACCAATGGCTTCTGCTGCCAGTGTCAATGGCCCCCAGGCCTATATGCTGTCTGTGCCAAGGTTTCTGTACCCTGGCAACCTACTGTCTTCTGGTGCCAATGGCCCCTAGGCCAGGTCTATATGCATTCTGTGTCAAGGGTTCTGTACCCAAGCAACCAATGTCTGCTTCTGCAGCCATGGCCCCCAGGCCAGGCCTTTATGCCATCTATGCCAAGGGTTCTGTACCCTGACACCCAATGTCTGCTGGAGCCAATTGTCCCCCAAGCCAGGCCTATATGCCGTCTGTGCCAAAGGTTCTGTACCCTGGAAACTAATGTCTGCTGCCGCTACCAATGGCCCCCAGGCCAGGCCTATATGCCATCTGTGCCAAGGGTTCTGTACCCTGGCAGCCCACTGTCTTCTGGTGCCAATTGTCCCCAGGCCTATATGCTGTCTGTGCCAAGGGTTCTGTACCCTGACAACCCACTGTCTGCTGCTGCTAGTGCCAATGGCCCCCAGGCCTATATGTTGTCTGTGCCAGCCAAGGGGTCTGTACCCGGGAAACTCAATGGCTGCTGCTGCTGCCAATCACGCCATGCAGTCTATCTGCCCGCCCAGGCTGCCAAGCTCAAATCCTGCCTGAATGTCACTCATGCTATACTGCCTGCCTGCTCCGGTATCCCATGTTTGCTGCTGCCAAAGACCCCCACCCCCAGGCCTATATGCTGTCTGTGCAAAGGGTTCTGTACCCTGGCAATCTGCTGCTGCCAAAGGCCCCCACCCACCGGGCCCATAAAAATGCTGTCTGTGCAAAGGGTTCTGTACCCTGGCAACCAGCAATCCACTATCTAACCACCAGCTCCCACTGCACACTGCCAAGGAGTCTGGCTCTCTTTCTCTCTGGCACACCCACACAGACACAAGCCCTGCTCCTCCTGGGGGTGCTGTCTGCAAGTTGAGACCCTGCTGCTGCCTGGCACATCTTTGGGTTAATACCTTAACTACGCTACATGTGGAGCCAGCCAGATGCTGCTGGTAGGGATCGACAATGTGTATGAGATTCTGCCACCTGCCTTCCAGAACTTCAGCACATAGGGATAAAAGATTGGACAGGTCAAATGAAGCTCGTAACAACAAATATAACAACTTTTATTAAAACTATTTAAACAACAACAACGAAACAACAACATTATGAAACCAAAACCAAATATTTTAAGGAAACTTATAAAGGAAAAACTATTAGTCTCTGAGCCTGTCCCCTGTGACTTGGGGGAAAGGCAGAAGGCGTTGGGGTGCAGCACAGGACTGAGGGGCAGCCACCCAGTCCTCTTCCATTTCGTAGCCGTGGGAGACGGCAAACTCCACAACCCCTTCCACGTCCCGATGCCACCTGGAGACCGCCTGGTGGTACAGTTCTAGGCTTTCCATCTCAGTGGAAACGTACTGGGAGTATGCCTCCACCTTCTTTTTCTCCACCTCAAGCACCTGGAACTGTTCCATCACGTGGTTCTCTATGCAGCATATGTCCTTCATCATTTGGTGACCAGGCCTCTCAAGTTTGGCTCGAAAGGCCTTAGCCGCAGAAGACTCTGGGGGCCCGGGGAACTCCACATCGGGGCTGGAGGAAGGGGAAGGGCTTACATGCCGGTGCTTCTGGGTTGCCTTCTCCCCTTCTTCTGGCACTGAGGCTGAGGCTCCACTGCCACACCAGAGTCCCACTGCCACCTCACCTTCAGGCCGTGGAGTTTTTCGATATGGGCAATGAGCCCCGATGTGGTCCCCTCTTTCTGCCTCCTGATTCTTTTTCAGCAGAACTAAAGAGCATTAAAAGATAGAAACATAAGAAGTGCCATACTGTGTCATACCAACGGTCTGTCAAGCCCTGCCTGCATTCTGTCTCCACAAATGGATGGACTGGGTGGCCAATTTCTCTCTGCAGGGGAATTCCATTCTTCACAGGTCATAGGGCAATTCATTCCCTGTTGTTCCAGTCCCTCTGCCTTAACTGTATTATATTTTTGCTTTTGTTGTAAGCCGCCTCGAGTCCGTTGGAGAGAGTGCGGGGTATAAATTAAAATGGAAATGGAAATGGAAATGGAAACTTGCATATGGCGATTCCATTGCTCATCTCATAAAACCTCCAGACATCCGACCTTCTCCGCCAAATGTCTGGGGGTGTCACTGGTGACTTCCGCCTAGGGGTCCTCCTTGGCCTAGCACCAGTGCTGGGGCCAGCATCCGATTCCTCTCTGAAATGGGAGCACATTAAGAACACCAAAATAATATCATGCATTTATGATGATGCCTCTAGTCCTCCCTCCTTGGGGTGATAGGGATGGCAATGGGAGATGTGACCCTGGCTGGCACATGCAAATCCTGCCCTCCTTGGGGTGCTAGGGGATGCTAGGGAATGGGATGGAAAATGGAGAGACCCTGGCTGGCACATGCAAATCCTGCCCTTCTTTGGGTGCTAGTAGTGATGGCAACTTAAAGTGCCCTTCCTGGCACATGCAAATCCGTGCTACGGGATGCTAGGGATTGCAACTAGAAAGGCCCTGGCTGGCACATGCAAATCCTGCCCTTATTTGGTGGTGCGTATGGAATGGGATGGCAACTGGAGAGTGGAGACCCTTGCTAGTCTGGCACATATTTGGGTGGGGGTGCTGCTTGTGCTCATGCCTGACTGCTGGAAGAGCCCATCACACTACAGTACCCCCTCTCTCTGTGGCAGACATCTGCTGCTACCCGCTGCCCACTGTTTGTGCCTGACTGATACCCATCACCCACGCACCCACCTGCACACCAGTGAGCTCACTCTAACGGATAGAGCCTTTCTTGTCCTCAGAGTTAAAAAAAAAGTTTACCAACCTGGCAGCACCTCCTGCGCCCGCTGCTTGCTCCTCATCTGAGGAGCCGGTCACCACCACCGATGGTCCAGGGGCTGGGCCAGCGACCGCTTCCTCCTCCTCCTCCTCCTCCTCCTCCTCTTCCTCCTCCTCCTCCACCAACACCAGCTCTGGGACCACCAAGTCGGTCCACAGCCGGGGAATCAAGACAACAGTCTTCTTCATTTTTTCCCCCCAAAAAGCTCACTCACAGACAGACAACAACACACAGTCACTCACCAACACTCACCAACCAAAACAACACACCCAAACCAAACACAAACAGCTAAAACACACGAAACTGAACAGCCAGCCACAAACACACACTCTCTTGCCACACAGCTCTGCACGCACTCGAATTTCCAGTTTCTGGCACAATCATGCGCTCTCGCGATACTTTTTCCAAACGCCCGAACTGAACATGACCGAACCAAACGGCCGAAACCGAACTTGGCAAACAAACTGAATGACTGAATCGAATGACTGAACCGAACCGAATGCCTGAACATGAACTGCGATCTGTTCGCCCATCTCTATTTTTTAGTAGCATTTTGAGTATTCAATGGGCCACCTGGTCACTGGTCAGATACCTGGAGACTTTAAAAATTAGTATTTTTTGTCACTGGTTTACTGATTTTCCAGTTACCGATTTAAAAAATCAATCAGGAAGCTGAAAAATTGGTACCAAACGTTGATATTTCAAGACCAGAATACGCCCCCCCTGTAGCGAGCAAGCACAACTGTGGGGCTAGTGTCAGAAGTAGGGCAGATGGTCGCGTCCCAATGGGGAAACTGGACAGGTGGGTCACTGTTGAACCTCCCATCACTGTATGGGCTGGGCTGAGGCACCAGCCATATGGACAGGTGCCCGGCCCTGCTCCCTTCCCCAGCCTGAACACTATCCCACTCCCAGTCATGCGTGGTTGTGTGGGATTGGCGCTAGCGGCAGCCACACAAAGATCTGAAGTGAACCTCACCATGTGCAGATGGCAACTGGGCACATGAGCTGCCACACCTTGGTCAGTCTTACCCCATTGGGGTAAGGTTGCTATGCACTGCGTCCTTGGACTTTTTCCATGGCCACAGAACATAGCAGACAGTCCATGACAGGTGGAATATCTGATGGCCGTCAGTTACACGATGCACTGCATTGTGTGGTAAGGCTCCTCAAGGTGTAGTAGGCTTCTTGTGTGGCTGCACCCTATGTGTGTTTTGAACTGGGCCTAACTGAACTGAACTTTTCTATCTAGATAGAAAAGTTCCATTGCAAGACGGTTGACTTGCAAGCACTCTGGAAGAAGATTTAGTTTCTAACAGAGAACACACCTCTAATTTGCTTCAGACCTATTTTCAAACTAAAGTCACAAGTTATGCCTATGAGGATTCCCTGCGGTCTGACTTCCTTTTACTTGTTGTCAGACTGGAGGCCCTACACAACACATGAAGTAGTTATTTCTGGGATCCTGGTTTTTCTGGGAATGCCTTACTTCCCCCTAGGCATTCAGATCTATGATTGAACTCTTTACTACAAATAGCTTCTAATTCAGGGACTCCTCAAACTGGTGATTAGCAACCTGCTGGTAGTGAGCAATAAAGGGGAAGTGTCCCCCTTTAGGATCATCTAGGTTAGCAGATGGCATCATTGTGGAGATGTGTCCAAAAATTCCAACAGGGTTTTAAAAAGGAAGAAAAATATAGAGCCACAATAACCAGTAGTTCTGTGAAGCAAACACCTGGTATCCAATGTTCTTGTAAGTGAATGGAAATTCCTTGGCAAAAAAAGGCCCAAACTTCGCTACACTTTTTCCCATAGGAAGCCAAGCTTAAATAATTGAGTTTCTCTTTTTTTTGTGATTGTCCTTCCACACCTTCTTCTTGGGGATATGAGCATTCTCCAATAACGCATCTATAGGTCCATTTGGTGAAGAGTAATATTCGCTGTAGAAGTCTCCCAATCTCATTGCCAACTATGGCTTTGCCATTAATACATAGCCATGAACATGTAATTTATTTGCCAGAATGTGGATGCCATTCTGAATGGTTTATCTGGAAATATTTTCCAGGGCTCCAAATAAGTACTATATAATTCTGGGAGATATTATTTTTCTTTAGCATCTGTAAGCTCTCAAAATAAATATATATGATATGGATTTGAAGAAGGTGTTTCCTTATTTTGTAGGGTTTTGTAGGGTTTTGTATTGGTCCCAAATATAGGCAATAGAGACAAAGAAGCAAAGTGATATTTTTTATTGGACTACAGTTGGTGGAGGTATGCAAGCTTTCGGACCTCACAGGGTCCTTCATCAGGCAGGTCTGAGGTTACACCAATAACCTGCCTGATGAAGGACCCTGTGAGGTTCGAAAGCTTGCATACTTCCACCAAATGTAGTTGGTTGAACAAAAGATATCACTTTACTAGGGGTGGGACCCCGGGGTAAATACCGTATACCGGATTTACCGGTTTCCGGTTCTCAAAGAACCGGATTCCCGGATTAAATCCGGTATACCGGTACCGGTTTTATTTCATTGATTTCAATGGGGCACTGTGTCCCCATTGAAATCAATGAAATACA
>QEPC01011901.1:17416627-17450815 GCA_003113815.1 Sphenodon punctatus | reverse complement strand
CTCCTTTAATGTGTCTCTCTCCAACTCCGCCTCCTCCTCCTTCCCCCTCTCAGTTGGTGTTCCTCAAGGATCTGTTCTTAGCCCTCTGCCTTCGATACTGTTGACCACTCACTCTTGCTGGATTCCCTTCACTCCCTTGGCTTTTGTGGCTCTGTCCTTAACTGGTTCTCCTCCTACAACTCTGACCACTCCTTTAATGTGTCTCTCTCCAACTCCACCTCCTCCTCCTTTCCCCTCTCAGTTGGTGTTCCTCAAGGATCTGTTCTTAGCCCTCTCATCTTCTCTATCTACACCTCATCCATAGGCAAACTCATTGCCTCCCATGGCTTCCAATACCACCTCTATGCCAATGGCACTCAACTCTCTCTCTCTACTCCCTCTCCCTCTCCCTCTTTTCAAGCTCTTCTCATGAACTGTCTCTCTGACATCACTACCTGGATGTCTTAACATCAACTCAAACTCAACATGACTAAAACTGAACTCCTTATCTTCCCCCCTTATCCTTCCTCTCCCTCTGCCCTGTCAATCCTCATTGACAAGGTGACTATCTATCCTTCCCGTCCCCCAAACCCATAGCTTAGGCTTCATCTTTGACTCACCCCTTTCTTTTAAACCCTACATCGACTCTGTTGTCGCTTCTCCCTCCATAACATTGCTAAGATTCACCTTTTTTTCTCTGTCTCCTCTGCCAAAACTCTTGTTCATGCCCTGGTAATCTCTCACCTCAATTACTGTAATCTCCTTCTCACTGGCCTCCCCCACTCTCCCCTTTCTCCCCTTATCTCTGTCCAAAATTCTGCTGCCAAGGTCATCCACCTCACCTGACACTTCGACCACGTACAGCCCCTCCTCTCCTCTCTTCACTGGCTCCCCCTTCCTGAACGAATCCTGCACAAGCTCCTATCTTCACCTATAAAGCTCTTCACAACCTTGATCCCTCCTACCTCTCTGCGATAATTTCCCTCCGTACTCCAGTCTGTGAACGCCGCTCCTCCTCTGTCCCTTCTCTCGCCCTCCCATGTCTCCCCTGCTCCCCTAACCACCTTCGTCCCTTCTCTCCCTATTGGCCCCCCATGCCTTGAACTGTCTCCCTACCCACATCCACCTCTCCCTACCCACATCCACCTCTTCGGTTGGTCCGCCTCTGAGGGCGGACCAACCGAACTGGTCCCCTCCCCTTCTGGAGGTGGTGTGCTGAGAGGCTGGCCTGTAGGAGATAATGATCCATCCATGACAAGGGTGTGACCTTCACATACCCCACTAACGGATCACCCACCTCAAGGCCAGAACAGAAGACCAGGTCTAGGATATGTCTCCCCACATGGGTCGAGCAGTTGACAACTTGGGACAAGTTCATGATTGCCATGGTGACCATGAACTCATGCTCTGCTTCTACAAGGCCTGTAGGAGTTCAGTGCCACCGCCAAGACCAGCTCTGCTAGAGTGACAAGGGATGCTGCTGGGCAGGAAGGGACTCAGTAAACGAGCAGCACCCCAAGATTGCCCCGAGCCAAATCAAAAATCACATGGAGGACCTCAATACCTGAAATCTCCTGGACTGGATATCACCTAACTGGCCACTCCTCTCTAAAAGTAATAGCTACACCTCCCCCTGGCCCCCCATATGGGGCTGGTGCTGCACGGTATACCCGGCTGGAACAAGGTCAGCCAAAATTGGCCCCGCCTCCTCATCCAGCCAGGTTTCCGTAATGCATGTGAGGTCCACAACCTCATCCAGGACCAAATCCCGAATTACTGGAGCCTTATTTGTCATGGACCTTGCATTTAGCAGCATCAGCCCTTTACAGGCGGACCTTAGACCCTGCTCTTCCCTCACCCTCAGCAAAGGGGTGGGCTCTTAACCTCGGACAGGAACCTCAGTCTAGGGATGTGCGAACGTGGTTCGGAAGTTCGGAGTTCGGACTGAACTCGAATAGTTCAGTCGACCGAACGGAACTTTCGAACTGAACTGGAATTCAACTGAACTGTTCAGTCGAATCTGAACCAGTTAGGACGACCAAAAAGCCAGGTTTTGAATGTACAAACTTGGTTTGGAAGTTTGGAATTTGACCAAACTCAAATAGTTCAGTCGACCGAGCCAATCTTTCAATCCGAACTCGATTTTCGAACCAAACTGAACCGAATTTCCGAACTTGGTTCTGTTCGCACATACCTACCTTGGTCTCCTAGGAATCAGAGTCAGCTGACCTGTTAGACCATACCGTCCACGCCCCATAACCACCCCAATGGCTGCGCCTCCCCCTCTGTCCACTCCGTCCTGGCCCCCTCTCACTGGCCACCCACCCATGGCCTTCCAACCCACCCCCATTTATTCCCTCTCCCCCTCTTCCTCACCATAACCATTTTCCCCAATCCAATCCCACCCTCCCTCCCCAATTTTCCTACATTTCTTACCCTCCAGTTCTCCCACATATCCCCCATCCTCCCCCACTCCACCAAAACCCCCCTTTGACTCGCCCACCTGCTGCCACCAGGGACCGGTATCAGAGGCAACTCCCCTTCCCCATCCAACCTCCCCCTGACACTGGGTGTAGTATAAAAACCCCCACCTGCCTCCCCGCCCCACCTCCCACTGCCACCAGGGGTGGTCACTAGGGGAAACTCTCCCTACCCCTTCCCATACAACCCCCACCATCAAATACCCCAAATAACCTCCCCCTTTCTCTCTATCCACCCTTCACATCCCAACCCCCCTTTACCTTTTCAAACCAGCCAGATCCGACTCACCAAACTAATATCCCCTCCCCCCGATCCCCCTGCAGTCCCTGAAGGGCCCCAAAGGGCTGCACCCTTTGGCTGAAGTCCTTCAGCCCGTGGCCTGAGGTGGGGCCACTGGTGGCTCCTTTTAGTACCCTCCTGGTACAGCTTCCAGGTCAGGGGGCCAGGGCAGGGCACCCAGCCCAGGTGCACTGGCTTTCAGATTCCCCTAACCCCTGGCACTGTCTTTCCCCACAGGAAGTGGCAGGGATCCAGAGCAGCAACTGGAGTGGGATCAGCAGCAGTGGCGATGGCAACAACAGCAGCCCCTGGGATGTCCCGATCAGGTGCTACAAGGTAAGGCTGGCTGCTGAGCTCGTTGGCGGCTCCTTTTACTACACACACCCCCAGTACAGCCTCCGTGTCAGGGGGTCAGGCCAGGGCACCCATCCCACGTGCACCGGCTTTCTGATTTTCCTCACCCCCAGCATGGTCTTTCCCCGCAGGTGAGCAGGGAATTTTGTGCCTGTCTCTTCTCACAACTGTTGAGCACCAGGCACATTACTGGTAATAATAATAATAATAATAATAATAATAATAATAATAATAATAATAAAAGTTGTAGGCCAAAGTAAAACAATAACTGAAAAGCCAGCTCCATTGTTAGAAACATTTATGAGAATTTAAAAGCCTTTTTCATAGAACACTTGAAAACACCAAGAATATTTTCTTCTGAGTCATCTTCACATCTATTTAGGGCTCTTGCATAATGTTCTTTGAGTTATTGGGGGAGGTATATTTGTGTGAGATTTGATTATTCATATACACCAGAATTACTGAGCGCAAACTGTATTTATTTATTATTAAGGGAGAAAAATGTAGTACTTAGAACCCCAACAGGCAGTGTAAATAGAGGGACAAAGAGATTTTTCAACATGCTAAAATTCCTGGCATGCCTATGATAGAGGCAAGCCATTAGGGACCTGTGTTGTAAATTATTGACTTTTTGCCATGTAGCCAAGGGAAACACCGTGTAGAAAACCTTACAGATTCCTCTAATAAAGGCAAGCTCAATGTGTTTATTATACGTTTGCAATTATTTAAAAGGAACCTAATTAATATAAAAGGAGTTGAAAATGCAAAGTGCCATTGTCATATCTGTCAACATCCTGATGGGCACCAATGCTAAAAAGATCAGCTTGGTCCTATTTATTTATTTATTTATTTATTTATTTATCTATCTATATACCCTCCTTCCAGCCTTACAGCAACTCAAGGCAGCTCACAACACATTTAAAAATAAGTTAAAACAATACACAATATATATATATATATACACAATATATATTACACAATAAGTTAAAAAAATACACAATACAAAATATTGTGTATTTTGTATACACAATATACAAAAGCGTTACTAAAACATTAAAAACAAACAGTAAAAGAGGTAAAAGACCACTGGCAAACATCCCTCCCCCCTCTTTACTCCTCCACCCCCAAAGGCCCGGTCAAACAACCAGGTTTTACAGACCCGATGAAAGGCCAACAGGCTAGGAGCTAGGTGAGCTTCCTCTGGGAGGGAGTTCCATAGCCGTGGTGTGACCACTGAGAATGCCCTCTCCATTGTGGCTCCTTGGTTCACCCGGGGGACCTCCAAGAAGGTGCCCCAGGCAGAATGCAGAGGTTGCTCCAGGGCCCGGGGAGTGAGGGGGTCTCTCAGGTAAGAGGGGCCCAGGCCATGTAGGGCTTTAAAGGTCTAAAACAGCACCTTGAATTGGGTTCGAAACGCTATAGGCAGCCAGTGCAGAGCCCTGAGCACTGGTGTAATGTGCTCCCTACGGCCCATCCTATGCAGTGGAAATTTTTAAAAGGCCCTTGCAAATGGAAGCAAAATGATGCTGAGCCAATGACAACTTAGCAGGGGTGTTTCCATCAGTGCACAAGAAACATATCAATATTTGTTCCTGTTGAATGCCAAAGGCATTGGCATAATTTCAAAAAACATTGGTATCCTGCATTATGCAGAGAGTAAAAACAAACCTGCCACTTTTAGAAATCTCAGCCATTCTACTTTTTAAAGGCAGAGGTTTGTACTTCAACTCTGTCTGTTCCATTGGGCCGATCCCATGCCCCGTGGATCTTGCACGCAGTTGCAGAAACTGTGCACACCTCCATTGCAGGCAGATTGTGCTGCACGGAAACCGCACACATATGCGTGCATGCGGGGGTGCATTAGGAATCTGCGGGGCATGGAATCAGCCCCCATGGGAGAAAACCATGGATTGAGCCTTCATAGGAATACAACAATTTCATATGTGCAAATATAAACATCTTTGGTTGTCCTGGGTATATTAAAGATAGGGCGGTCATACCTCCCCTTTAAAAGAGGACACATGAAAAATATATAGTGCCGGGCTGCATCAATGCACCCTTGCAGAATGTATTTTTCATAAGCATCCTCTTTTAAAGGGGAGGTATGGCCTCTCTATTTAAAGATAGAAGACAGATCATATTTCTATTTTTTTTTAAAGTACAATGGAATCCACTTAAGCAGAACTTGCATAACTTGAATTTCTAGTTAGGCCAAATTGATTTGTTTCCCCTGCTCCAGGTCTATGGGGATGTATTGCTTTTTTGATTTCGATAAATAGAATTGTAAACCCTGACAAGTCTGTTTTTTTAAGGTGTGTAGCTGAGGTGGTGAAGATAAGAGGTATGCAGTCTACCGGTAGATCACCAGCTAGACTCCAGTAGATCGCAGCAATAGGAGGGGGATCAGCCTCCTAGAGATTGCCTCTGGGGAGGACAGTGGGATTCTAGGAGAGCACCTCCAGTGCCACAGGGTAGGCTCTGTAAAGAGGAATGCTCCTCTCTACTTCTGAACCCAGTTGCTGGGTGTCCTAGAGAATCCAGTGGGAGGTGTCCTGGCCTGGAGTACCAGAGCAATTAGGGAAAGGTCATGGTAGATCGCCTGAGGCTGAGACATGCATCAAGTGAATTGCATCTACGGTAAGTCTGGCCACTCTTGGATTGTATAGTATACATTTATTTACCCAGCTAAAAATATCAGAACTAGAGCTGAAACAAATGCTTTCAAAAATGACTATACCCAATGGATTTCTGGTACCTCAGTTGACCACTTAGTACCCGATTGTGACCCAGTTTGGGTATACGATATCCCGGAACACTGGATGCAATCCCAGGCCGCCTCTGCATGGGATCCGTCCAGCACAATGGGCTTCCAATGGATGTGCACACGGATTGTGCTCATGTGCGTGTGGGGGAGTTTTGCGTGGCACCCGCAGGGCATGGAATCAGCCCCACTGTCTTCAAGTCCTGGAATGTTGACCTCTGGTGCTGTTTTTTTTTAATTTCCTACACCTATTTCTTTATTTTCCATCCTGGAAAGTTGACTTTTGATCCCAGAAAGTCTCTCTCTTTTTTTTCCATCCTGATTTTTTTGTTTTACATTATAATATATCGATAAGTAATCAGGAAAAAAAAAATCAGTACTAGAAATTACCAGTTTTGGATCCATCTTAGATTGTAAGCCCAAAATCTGTGACTGTAAAGCATTGTGTAATGTGTAAGTCTAGTAGCGCTATAGAAATGATAAGTAGTAGTAGTAGTAGTAGTAGTAGTAGTAGTAGTAGTAGTAATTGAATAGCCCATCGAGTACCTACTCACAAATGTGGGTATTGCCTACAGGTAATAAATCAGCTCCCCATTTCAGTTCTAATAAGTACCTTTGTATACTGAGCAAAAAAAATTAGAACTAGGGCTGATAGAAAAATAGAATTTATTCTCTCAAAAATCTTGCAAAATGAATGAACTATCTGGGTGGAGGTGGGAGGTAAGTATAAGGATATAAGGAGCTGCCTTGCAAAAATCTAGAATCAGGATCGAGATCTCACAGACGTCCTAACCCTGATTCAGACTCTCTTTTCAGATGGGAATGGGGAGAGCTGAAGGGAAAGGTGGGCTCAGCACAGCTTTTCAGCCTTATATTGGGTGCTGACTCCTGCTAGCCAATAGAATGCTGAACATATTAGCTTAGTCTGCCTCCTCCCTCCCAGTCTCCCCCCTCCCATCCCTGAAAATTTGTGATCAGGCCAGACAAGTTAAAGCTGGCCAGGGAACGGCGTGGCTTCCTCCTCACTCCCCACCCCCTGACATCAGTACAGGATAGTTTGTTTCTTGCAATTTCTCATTTGCAAGAACAAGAAGCGAATTGTGATTGATTCTCACTGAGAAACACAAGAAACCATGAATCGAGTTTCATCCCTTTTCAGAACCTTTGATTCTTGAATGACCTATTCATGATTTTTTGGCAATATGTAGCTAAAATATTATAGTAGATACCATATCGAAATTAATCTTCATGTCAGGCAGGCTGGAGATGGGTATTAACTAAGGAACATCAATTCTCTCTAGCCCTCTGGGCATACAAATTCAGACTGACAGCCAGGCAGAGGAGTGTGTGAAAGTGAAATACTGTCAGTTCTGATTCTGGAGTCTCAAGTGAGCTGTAAGGAAAGTGAGCACCAGGTTTCCCTGTTTAGAGCCCGCCAAGGCTCTCAGAGACAGAACTGACAGGATAATGAACAATTACAAACACTTTCACAGTTGGAAGATGCAATAAAATTGCTAAGATTTTTGAAGGGGAGGGGCATTTTGAATCCTAATGGAAGGAACCGTATTACCAATTATTGTTGAGTTTGCATAGCCTAGAGAATAACCTCTTGGTTTTGGCCTCAGAAACCATGATCCAAATCCTTTCTTAGCAATAAACTTACTGGTGGCTTTGGGCAAGTCCCTGTCCAAATGCAGCAATCAGTCTCAGTTCCTCATCTGCAAAATGGGAATAATAATAACTTACCTCACAGAGGTGTTGTGTGGGTGAATTAGATAAGAATTGCTAAGCACTTTGAATCCAAAAGCACCATAGACATGATTAATGATAACTATTGAGTGTCTTCATTATATATACCATACTATGGCACTAGAGATTATAATTCATAGAAATTAACCAAATTTTAAATAGCCTTTTGCATAAATAACAATGAGGCTAAGCTATAAAAAAGAGATTTTTAAAAATGGCAATCACACAAAGAAATGCAGCAATCACTTACACAAGCCAAACTTGACCTCATCTTGACCTTCAAGAACTCACCTTACTAGGGGTACTAAATTTAGTACCCGAGGGAAATACCCCCCTTTTAAGTACCATATTGGGTACCCGCAAGGTTTCCCTGGTACTGATTGGGTACCCAAATACCCAGAAAACAGGGTCACTGGTTTTTCAATTTACTGATTCCCAATCGTTATATCAGTATATAAATTGGTATATCGAATTGGAAAAATAAAAAAACTGGCATGAAAATTGGGGGGGGGGGGCGGGTTAATATAAAAAATGAACAGAAGTCGTTTCCTGGGACCAGATGTCGACTTTCCAGGACATGGACGTTCATTTTCTGGGATCGAAAACCCATAAATTGGTGTTTTAAAAAGAAAAATTATGGGGGGGAGGTTAAAAATGGAATTGGAATAGTTTTAGAAAAATTGTAGAACTTGCCGGAAACCTAATAAAATCAGTGTCAAGAGTCGATATATCAACAAAAATGTAAAAAAAATTACTATGGAAAGTCAACATTTCAGAACATCAGGTACTTGACTGGGTCATAATTAGGGCTGACATGAGCATCAATTTGGTTCCTGTGAGAATCTTGTGAGAACTGAGAAGTCTTAGTGAGATCTCGAGATGATTTCACTAACAGTTCAAATATCTTGTGACAATCTCTCTGAAAATGAAAAAACAACAGGTATGCACAGTTGGATGGTTTTTGTCCTCCTACCCCACCCTTCAACATGAAGTTGGTGGCTGACACATGGGAAGTGGCTCTGATAAGTAAATCAAGAAAAAAACTTGATTGACAAATTGTCAAGAACCAGGGCTTTTCTCATTTTTTTATTCTCACGGAAATTGAGCGGAGAAGCTTGAGTCTCTGTGAGAATTGAGAAAAAAACTGAGATTGAGAGTTTCATCCCTCGTCATCATTGAGTATTGTTACTGGGTCGAATCCAGTACCAGAAATTCGACAGGCTACCCAATTTTGCGGGAACCCTCTTTCAGCTCTAGCCGTGACCTTTTCAAATCTTTATTACTTGAACTACACGAACAACTCTTTTTTAAAAAGTTCAGTAACTAATGACTCACTTTGCCTATTGCCCACTAGTTTCACAGCTGTTCATTAGATGGCTTCAGCAGTAACACTAAGCTGGTTGGATATATCCTTTTCATGCAATACAGGCCGTTTTTACACCCAGAAATCTGGGTGTTCATGAGTGGGTAAGTCTCGTGTACATGCCGCGGCAGGTGTGTGTGTGTGTGTGAGTGGGTGTGTGTGTGTGCATGTATACACACTCCCAAGAACATGCATGCACACCCACCTCCACCCATTGCACACGCATAGGGCAATCAGAGAAAACAGCGATTGCTCCTTGCGTATAGATGGGTAGAGGTGGGTGAATACGGGTGTGCACCCATCTACACACTCCCCCCACCCACCACACCTGTACTGGCACAATCACTGACAACACCCCCCCATTAAAAAGGGGCATTGTTTGCCAAGCTATTTCTCTGGTGCCCCATTTTAGCCAAACTACCATTTCTGCCTCTCTCCTTTCAACTGCAGCTGATATTTCTTTTTGTCTCTTTGGTTTTTCTACTAAGAATAATAGAATCATTTTTGAAAGCCACTTCACTAACAAGGCCATGGATAATTGAAGGTGAAGTCCATATTTCTCTTTTTGCATTACCAGAAGAATTCCACAGAAACACAAGAAGACTCCTGACAAGTCTGTTCCAAATGCAGCTATATAAGTTAAGTGACCAAAACTGATCAAAAAAATCTCCAAAAATGCTTTTTGATTAGCACAAAAGTTTTATACAAATACAATAGCCATCGCTTATTTTTTTTCCTTTGTTTTCCTTTCTGGCTTTATATCTTTCTGTTTTTGCTGCCACAGATAAGAGAATTAATTTTGCAAACAACTATTGTTTTTTTATGCCAATGATAAAGCTTTGACCCAT
Organism: Sphenodon punctatus; assembly: GCA_003113815.1. Classification (NCBI taxonomy): domain Eukaryota; kingdom Metazoa; phylum Chordata; class Lepidosauria; order Sphenodontia; family Sphenodontidae; genus Sphenodon; species Sphenodon punctatus. Next base: position 17,441,001 of record QEPC01011901.1, on the reverse strand, counting down.
GGAAGAGCACTGTAAAGAATTAACATCAGTGACTCTGTGATCAGAAGAAGTTTTTTACTTTATGATCTTTTCTTTTGTCTGCAAGAATCTAAAAGATAAGAAATTTAATTAACTTTTACATTCTTTTCCCCAAGAGCCAACCCTAAGGGTTATAAACATTTCTCTTCATTTATGCTACAAGATCAGATAATATGTTTGCTAAACCTTGGTTTCCTGCAGTGTGCTAAATGTTTGTTTGGATCCTGTGAAGTAATCACCATAGAATATTAAGCTTTTATTATCCTTTCTCTTTGCTCAAATAAAATTATATTTTTTGTACTTCAGCGGAAGTGTTGACATTGAATTTATTCTTGAGATTTTGTGTTGTCAAAACACAACAAGCTCATCATTCTATTGCTGAACTAATGAGATACCCTCTCAATATTTGGAATTTTATGTTGGCATTTCATGTCGGTATTTTGGGTACCCAATCAGATACCATTTTAGGTACTGATGTACCCCACATTTTCAGTTCAAATTGGGTTCAACGATTCAACTGTTATGCCCATTTTGGTGGGAACCCATTTCAGCTCTAGTCCCTGTTCCCCGCAGAACAAGAGGGGTCTGAGCTGTGGGGAACAGGGTCCATATTTGGGAGGGTGGGTGGAATTTTTGAATGATGCAGGTTGTTGCTTGATTATTTAGAGAGGGGTCAGTTTTTTGGTGTGAAGGAACCCTTGTGAGAGAGGGCTCCTTTGAGCCTTGATAAAAACCCAGCTCCTTGGTAGAGACAGAGCAGCATGGCATTAGTAGGAATCAAGTGAGCATCCACCATATTGAATGGACTATGCTAGTTACTACTTTTTATGGGACAGGGAAACATTTTTCCTCTCTGGCTCAGATATGTTTAGATGCACAGGGGGAGGGATTTTATGCAAAAAGAGGTTCACCCTTTAACTGCCTGTTGAGCAACAAAGGGTGTGTGTGAGCTCTGGGTTGTCATTAAATTAATTATGGTTGGTTGTTTTCTGTCAAAATGTAGACAGTGGCCAAGTGTAAGTGCTTTTGAATTAAGCAGCAAAGTGGAATCAACACAAAGTGAGGCATCTCTTTGAGATGTGTGGAAAGGGGTCAATGACTTGGGTGACTCATGTTTGAGCCATCTCAGGGGATGTCATCCATTTCCTATAATAAGCATATATTTTTGGCCATCTGTGTTCCAATGTATTGATTCTGTGTTTCAATGTATTGATAATCAGCCTTTGTATGGTGAACTTTTAATGAACTCCTTTTGACTTGGTTCAGACTGGGATCTTATCAGTCTCTGCCTCAGTGATTAATGACTCCATGCAAAAGCATCTCCGGGGTAAGTTTTAGCTTTATCTTAGCTAGCAGTGGCTAGCCTTGGCTTCACCTAATTGTTCGGCAATTCATTTTGAAGAAAACCTGCTGAAGCTTTGTGTCTCCTTTGTACGTGACATCATCTGACTCAAGATAGCAGTTTTCAATAAGAGTCAGAGCAGTTCTTTGCTTGGACAGAAAGAGATTCTAAACTGACATTGGGATGTTTTTCTCACCATGATGGCAGAACTGGACACAGAACTGGGTAATATGGAAGTATATTCTTTTGATACCTTTGAGCCTATGAATTAAGCATATGTTAGCTTTCAGAGATGTTTCCTTAAACAGGAATGTTTATTTAGATCATGTATTTGTAACTGGCTTTGATTCTCTTTTGTGTAACATATTGTTACTTTGTATTTGAATTTAAGTAAACTTACTATGCTTTATATTTATAACATTATTTGTCTCATGGCCTCATATATAAATAATATTGTCTTTATAATACTTTGCTGTGCTGGTTGGCTTTTAGCACAGTGCAAACTCAGCTTCCACAATTTGGAAGAGAGCCACCCTAAATCTAGTTCAAGATTATGTCTGGCTAGATCACTAAGCACATTTTCCTTTTGAGGAAACTGAGGCACAATGCAACAGGGAGAAATAAAAGTAACACTCCTTGGGTGGATCAAGCAGTTTCTAAGTGGTGACAGAATATCCCCCCTTCTTCATGACTTCTTGGGAGCCGTAAAGGGGACTCGGAGGATTGGAAGTCCTAGGGATGGACGAACAGAATGGAGTTTGGAAATTTGGCTCGGTTTGCTTTGAAATTCAAGTTTGGAAATTCAGTTTAGTTCAGTTCGGTTTGAAATTCGAGTTCGATTCGGAAGTTTGGTTCGGTCGACCGAACAGACCAAGTTCACTCAAATTCCGAACTTCCAAACCAAGTTTGGCCATTCAAAACCAGGTTTTTTTGTGTGTTGCCACTAGGGATGGACAAACAGAATGGAGTTCGGAAATTCGGTTCGGTTCGGTTTGAAATTCAAGTTCAGTTCAGAAGTTCGGTTCGGTCAACCCAACAGACCGAGTTCGGTCCGAACTCCGAACTTCTGAACCACGTTCACCCATCCCTAGTTCACCCATCCCTATAAGATAATATTAAATTTAGTTCAATGGGGTTTGAATTTCCGAACTCTGTTCGGAAGTTCAGAGTTCGGACCAAACTCAAATAGTTCAGTTGACCGAACCGAACTTCCGAACCGAATTTCTAAACCGAACCGAATTTATGAACTCGGTTCTGTTCGCCCATCCCTATTGAGTACTTGAAATACTGAAATACTGAAATTTCAGTTACCGATTTTTGAGTACCACAAATTACCAGAAAACCGGAAACAATACTTTGAAAACTAAAATAATACTTTTGGAGTGTGTCACCCCTTATGGGGCTGAGGGTGGAGGGGTGACTCAATCACTAGACCATAGAGAGGTCAAGGTACAGAGACAGACACAGGGAATTGTCAAAGTATAAAAGGTTTTATTACCAAACTTGGAGATGAACGGTCCATTCACTCCAAAGCTGGGAGATACAGAATGTAGGCTGGAACAAGAGTCTCTGGGGGTCCGAATGACACCACAATGGTTTTATAGGTTTACAGATAAAGGACTCAGACCTGTCCAATAAGGTCTAAGCTCATTGGCATATGTACAACTGTACAGTCTAGAAAGTGTCCTATTGTGGATTAGTAACTGGTTAAAAAATAGAAAAAAAAAGAGTAGGACTAAATAGTCAGCTTTTGTAATGGAGAGAAGTAAATAGTGGAGTGCCCCAGGAATCTGTACTGGGACCATTTTTGTTTAAGATATTCATTAATGATCTGGAAAAGGGAGTAAAAAGTAAGGTGACCAAATGATTATCGAGATCTTTAATTGACACCTTTAAAAACATGTGTCAGTGCTATAAGGCACATCGTCTAAACCCTGTCCGCGCTCTTTTTTTACAGGCGCGTGATTTTTAGGCATGAGCATGCAGCACTCATCTAAAAACAGTCGTAGAGTCTTGTGGACAATACATTGAAATCCTCAGCTCAATGTACGGCAACAGTCAGAAAAGCAAACAGAATGGGCTCGACCCCAAATCCCATTGAATATGTGTGCACGGCTTGCACCAGGTCTGGCCCCAGGGTTTGTGGGGCCATGTGCAAAGGCCATGTGTGGGGCCAAATTTGCCTTCATACCTGCGCACACAGCATATCAGCACCGCCACTTATCCCTTAGATACCCACACACAGCGCCTCTTTGCCACTCTGTCCCACAGATCCACCCACCACCACCCCAATATCCCCCACCTAGCCCCCCAACTTTCCTGCCATAGTTCCCCACACCCCACCAGCACAAGGAATGTGTTCCCCACCATGCACTGTCTTTCACACACTCTTACACACACAAACACACTGTTAGTGGGAGGGGGGAAGGGCCAAGGGAACGAGGGAAGTGTGACCTTCCACGCACACTACTTGCACACGGGAGGCTCTGCTGATGGCGATGGGGAGAAACGAGGCCCATCAGGACAGTGGGTGGGCCCTTCCACAGGCTACTGCACCAGGAAGGGCATCATAGGGCACAGAGCTAATAGGGAAAGGGGAGGGGTCCCACACACTCCAGAAGTTGCAGGGGAATGGGAGGGCTTGTGAAGGGAAGTGCACAGGAATCCAGGGGGATAGAACCCAGGACAGGGGTAGAGGGAAGAGGGGCTATCACACCACGGGACAGGGAGCGAACCCCAGGAAGGGATGGGGAGACTTGGGTCCTCACAGGCCCACTCTATACACACTATCACTCTCTGGAAGAAGGCAAAGGGTTAACAGATGTACAATAGGCAAGGCAGGGAGGTCATTCATAATTGCGCACAAAACTAACAGGAGGGGGAAAGGGAAGGGTCAGGAGAAGGGTTAGGACAGGGGCAGCAAGACACAGCCAATAAGCACAACCAAAATCACTTAGCTTCCAAGCAAGGGGCCAGTCTCTCCAGGCGTTCGAGCTCTGTTCACCGGCATTGCTTGTCCTGCAGCGCCAGCAGATAAAGTGCAGGCCACGCCCCCTGTGCATGCCTGGAGGCGAGTGGAGCGGCACAAGGGTGTGCGGGGCCCTCTGGCATGGTGGGAGGGCCTTGGATGATCACAGGCCCTGAAGCTTATATCGGGCATTGCTGGGGCAACTGAAAGCGGCAGCGGCTCTAAGGCCTGTGTCGCATTGTCTGTTTCGGCACAGGGGATGGGATTTCCGGTTCACGGGTACAGCCACCGGGAGGGGGGTGGCGGCAGCAGCCATGGCTGACACACACTCACTTCTTTCTCTCTCTCACACACACAGATACACACTCTCCCTCTCTCTCTCTCTCACACACACACACTCCCAACACACTCTCACTCTCACCTCTTTCACACTCACACAGACTTGAGCTCCCTACTAGATCCCCCATAAGGGCATGTGGCATCTCTTCCAAGTTCCTCTTTCCTTCCTCCTCAGCCTCAGAAGAGCAGCACCCTTCTCCCCGGAAGGGGTACAGACATAGTGGGGTTGAGCTTCTGGGTGGCTGGATATTATTATTATTATTATTATTATTATTATAAGATTTTATATAACACCAGCGTTGTACCTGGTGCTTTACAAAGAATAAGATAGACACGGTCCCTGCCCGAGAGCTTACAATCTAAAGACAGGGGGAGGGGAGACAGGTAAGGGGGAACAGAGGAAGAGACAAGGGATGCAACATTCATGAGGATGTGGGAACTCAGGTACACTTTCTGGGCTTGGTTACAGTAAATTGGGAATTTGCAGATAACAGGTGGGGGATAATCCTGGGTGGGGATGGTTAGAAGGAGGTAGGAAGGGCGGAGCAGAAGAGGTGGGTTTTGAGGAGGGACTTGAAGGTGTGGAGGGTGGGGGCAAGGCGGAGGAGGGCAGGGAGGGAGTTCCAGGCTTGCGGGGCAGCGAGGGAGAAGCGACGAAGGCGGTAGGGGAAGCAGGGGAGGCGTGGGAGGATGAGGGAGGGGATGGAAGAGGAGCAGAGTGCTCGAGCAGGGATTCAGAGGGAGATCAGGACAGAGAGGTAGGGGGGAGCGAGGTTGTGAAGGGCTTTGTAGGTGAAGATGAGGAACTTGTGCATGATATGCTCAGGAAGAGGGAACCAGTGGAGAGAGGATAGGCTGCACATGGTCAAAGCAACAGGCTAGGTGGATGATCCTGGCAGCAGAGTTTTCAACAGATATAAGGGAAGAAAGGTGAGAGCAGGGAACACCAGCGAGGAGAAGGTTACAATAGTCGAGGTGTGAGATGACTAGGGCATGGATGAGAGTTTGGTAGAGGAGACAGACAGAAAAGGGCTCATCTTGGCAATGTTGTGGAGGTAGAAGCAGCAGGATTTGGCAACAGAATCAATGTAGGTTTTGAAGGTAAGGTGCGAGTCGAAGATGAAGCCCAAGCTGTGGGCTTGGGAACAGGGAGAATGGATAGCCCATCAATGGTAATTGACAGGGAAGAGGGAGAGGAAGGATTGGGAGGGAAGATAAGGAGTTCAGTTTTCGCCATGTTCAGTTTGAGTTGGCGTTGAGACAACCAGGCAGAGACATCTGCTGCTTTTGCTGCCTGTGTTTGCAGTGCATGTGCTGGGTCTGTGAACTGGAGGAGAGCCTAGGGAAAGGTCCCCATGGAGCCAGCCTTGCGAGGCTGCTGCTGCTTCCTGCAGAGTCAGTATGCTCCAAGGACCAGTGCCGTGGTACTGCCTGCCTCCCCCTCTGTCCTCAACTGCTGAGGCCACACTCTTTGTTGCACTCGCTGGGCTCCCTGGGCCCCAGCCTGTGGATACTGCCTTGTTTGCATTGCTTGCTGCATTGCTTGCTGCTTTGGTGGTCTCAGCCTGTGCTCACCAAGTCTGGAAAGCTCCTTCAGCCATGTGGCCCTGCTGAGGGAGCGGCGGGGGTGAATCATGGTCCAGGCACATTTGCACCTGAACTTTCAGCCCTGATGCAGCCACAGCCACAAAGAGGGCTCAGCGCAAGCAGCCCTCCTGCCACGGCTGCCTGGAACAAGTTGTGGCAGGGAGGCAGAAGTTATCCAGGAACGCGCTGGCTGCCGCCCCTGGGTGTGGGGTGCAGGGCTCAGCCTGGCCACAGGTCTATGTATGACCAGACATGTTTCACGTGCCTGGGGCCGGCCCTGCTTTGCACGCGGCTTATGCGCGAGCCATATTCCTACCCAAATAAATGCATGTGCACGCAATCTGCAGGAAGGTTGCATCTGAGATGTGCACCCACCCCTTGCCTGGCATGTGGGGTTTGGGGATCGAGCCCAATGTTCGGAATTATTTGTAAAGGAATAGAGAATAAAGCAGAAAATATCATAATACCACTACATAAATCTATGGTGCAGCTGCACTTTGAATATTGTTTGCGGTTTTGGTCACCCCATCGAAAAAAATATATAGTAGCTAGAAAAGGTACAGAGAAGGGCAACTAAATGATAATGGGTATGGAAAAGGATTCCATACACGGATAGCTTGGGGAAGAGATGAGCAAGACGGGAAATGATATAAGTTTATAAAAATCATGAGTGAAGTGATGTAAATAGGGAGCGGTTATTTATGCTCTCAAATAGTATGAGAACTAGGGAGACACTCCATGAGACTAACTGCCACCATATTTAAAACAAAAAACAGAAAGTATTTTTTTCACTCAGTGCACAATTAACTTGTGGAATTTGTTGGCAGAGGATGTGATCAAGGCTTGTAGCATAGCTGGTTTTAAAAGGATGGTGAAGTGTTTGGAGACTAGGGCTATTAATGGCTACTAGCCAAGTCGGCGTGAGGGACATCATCTCTGACTCTTGGGAGCTCCTAGTGAACAACAGGGAATGGCTTGTCTCATTATAACCTGTTGGGTACTTCTCCCAAGTGACTGAGATCGGACACTGTCAGAAACAGGATGTTGAGCTTGATGGACCCTGAGTCTGACCCAGTACGGCACTTCTTATGTTCTTATGAAGAAAACTAGATAAGAGAGATGAATGTGGCAAAGGGGGGTGGGGTGGAAGAGAGGGCGCTAAATCTTCTACCAGGCTGCTACTATCTTGTGAAAGTCACAGGTAGAGGAAAATCATCATAAAATATTAAGTTCTCTTAATGTAAGTGTGCTGAATAATCCATTTTCTTGTAAGCCCGAGCTGTTCTCATTTAAAATAATTCATTCCCATCACTGTTGCATTTTCATACATTTTCAGATGTTAGCTTGCATTCTCTTTTCCCCTTGGAGATTTTGCTTTTCATTTCGAGGAGCTATTAAGAGTGAATTAAGACTGAGCCACTCCCAACTGTCTATAGAGTAGTGTCAACCCAAAAAAGATGGGCAGCTTGGCCTTTATCAATTACTTTCCTGGCAGCACTTGAGTACATTACATTGATTACATGCAACTTTATTTGAAGGCAAACTATTCCCAATAGATGGAACAAACAGCTCCCCCTTCAGTTATAAATAAAGTCGTAATTGTCCGTACTCAAGAAAATGCTTCTCTAAGATGGTGTGTTTTAATTATATGACCTCTAGAGGGAAGCAGTTCCATGTCCAGCAATTTGTTACCCTACCTGCTGTTTGCTATTGTCCTGGCCTATAGGGAAAGATGTAACTCCCGAGGTATCCAACCCATGGTTTTAGGACCTTTCTAAATGAGACATACCCACTCATGCCCACACATGCCAAGGCAGTGGATATGAGTGGGTGCATCCCATTTGAAAGCGGCAGTGGGTGCATGGATGTGTGTGTATGCGTGCTCCCACCAAACATGTACCTCCACCCTCCTCCACCCATCGTCCCCGCACATAGTAACCACTGCTCTGTGCGGGGGCATAAATGGGGGGGATGGTTGTGTGCCTGTGTGCACACACACACCACACACACGCACACCACCCCTGTAGCAGTGCAACACAGACTGCCTCTGCAGGTGTGGTTCATTTTAAAAAGGTCTTAGAAACAGTTTTAGAGAGTTAAATCTACAATTAAACAGTGGATAAAGCTAGCACTGAAATGAGATTTTGCCCTTTGCAACAATCTCATTGAGAATAGGCTTCTCAATGAGATTTTCTCGTCTCAAGAATCTCACGAGAATCAGGTGTTCTCATGAGATTCTCACACGATTCTTGAGAACCACAAAATAGTCAAACATGGTCTGTGCAGGTGCACAAATGGCTTCCAGGACTGTTTTGTGCCATTTTGCACACATGCAGATCATTTTTGGGTGTGGGTGGGTGTTTGAGATTCTCGACAATTTCACGAGATTCTCAGTAATCTCGAGAGATTCTTGTGAGATTTTCAAGAGAATGAATTACATTCTCGTTTCAGTCCTAGGCAAAGACACATGAGACAGGACGGGTCTGATCCCTGGCACACCATGGGGAGGCAAACCCAGCTGCCACACTTTAGACTGGCAGGGAGAGCAGGCCACATAATCTACCCCCCCCCATGCAGAGCAACTGGGCAGGTGAGCCGCAGTCACGAGTGCTGCCACACCCCAGGGCGGGCTGAGGAGCCGTCCACACAGGTGGGCGCCCCGCCTGGCCCCACCCACCATCCCCTGCTTGCCCACTATCGTGCTCCCAGCCATGACATGGATGCACTGAAATGGCAAACTGGGCCTGCCACTCTATGGTGTAGGCCAACCGCCCAGTGGACCAGGCTAGCACAGGCCAGGACACACAGAAGGTGGCATAGTCCCACTTTGGTCAGCATTCCATGGGGGGGGGGGTTGAACATTTGGCAGCTCGCGGCCATTGCATCATGTGTCTACTTTGCCCAAAGTAGGATAATGCTGCCCAAAGTGTTAACCTCTTCTGTGGCCTACCCAGTGTGACTGGAAACAGGCCTGCCCTATTGTGTGCATGCATTTCTTTTGGATACATATATTTTAAGAGGAGTAATTAGCGAATGATCGGTGAGCATGCAAAAATATCCAAATCAGCATATGATTATGTAAATGTCATGCAAATTGGATCTCCGACATTTTCAAGCAGCCGATGCTAGGAAGTTTGCTCTACGGGGGTGAGAGACTAGCAGGGCTCCCAAAACCTCATGGGGATTACGTAAGAGACTGACAATAATAATTGTCTTCTCTGCCTCTCTTGAAGTCGTCGAGCTAAATATGTTTCAGATTGGAACTGCATCAAGGAAGTGAATATTTATATTTCCCTCCCGTGCCATTAATGCAGAGATTTTCTGTTACGATGGGAGCACAATCCTGTCATACTGTGCTGCATTAAAATTGATTGCAGAAGGGAATACATTCATGCGAAGCAGGCAAATCAAAAGGTCTAGTCAATGTTACCTGTGGGGTACACCACCACAGATTGGCCTTAGTTTGAGAGTAATTTGATATGAGACTGCTAACGTTTGTGGGGATATAGCTGCTTGTCATCAGCTGAAATTGACCTGTTTAATGTTTATTGTGTGTAGCGGGGGGGGGTCACAACTAGAGGAGGAGTCTCTGTGCACTAGCCATGACTTCTACTGTCTCCTTCCCACTAGAGAAGGAGAGAAGCACAGGTTGGACCTGGCACCCCAAGCTCCAGAGCCTCCATGCGAGTGGCTACAGTCCCTGCTCATCTCCTTCTCCTGAAGGAAGGAGACAAGTGGGGACTACAGTGAGAACTCAAAGGCATGGCACACCAGCTGCCAGTCCTGCTGGATTCCTTCCCGCTTTGGAAGGAGCCCAACTGGGTTGGCAGTTGACATGTCTCCTTCCCACGACCTGGCTGCTTGGGGAAGCATGTGGGTCCTGATCCCTCTCCCTCAGCTCTTTCCCCAGGGACCAAGTGGGAAGGGGGTCAAACAGGGATAGTCCCATGGGTGGGTTTCCTGTGTCATGGGACACTAACCCGCAACCCTCTGTTGGGTGCTGACACTCCCAGGATGTGGGTGAGTGCTCCATGACACTCATCCTACACATGGGCTTTTGTGTCCTTAGTTAACACCCATAGAAATGGAATGGAGTGAAACACCAGCTTAGAGGAATGAAGTGACTAGCCCAAGGTCACAGAGAATATCAATCTTAGAGAATCCACCCTTCTCTGTTCCAAACTCAGTGTTCTAATCACTGCAACACACTGCCTAATTGTCTCTCTATGGTTCAGACGTACCAGTCTCCTAAGCAAATATGCAAGGTTTTGGGTACTTACAAACATGACAACGGTGATGTTATCCTGCCTGGAGGTGAGAAGGACTTCCCACCTCCACCTGGGTGGAGCTCCAGCTGTGGGAAAGAATGTCCCCGCGGTCTGACCCAGCTGGGGGGGGGGGGGCGGGTTGGAAGCAACATGGAGCTTCTCAGCCATGATGCTGAGCACCCACATCCTCCCACTCCCACCATAATTGCCAGCCATGGCTGCCTATTGCAGAACTATAGCAACCCCCCATGGCAGGATGAGCCAGGATCAGAACACATGTTTCCAGTCAGTCCGCCCACTCTCACCCAGATGGGCCGCAGCTGGGCATGGCCTATGGGCCTGCTTTGTTCCAGGTCCACATTTCCAGCCCAGCTGCCACACCAAGCAGGGTTTATTCTGGGCCCATATCTGGTGGGCCCAGAACAAACATTCAAGCATCATGCTGGCCCAGTCAGGCTAAAGTCGGCTAAACTGGGCCAGCATAAAGTCTGGTAACACCCTTTGAAGTAGTTAATGCCATACTGGTGTGTTTTTTTGTCTGAGCAAGTATTAAGAAATGAATAATTCATATAATAAATATAGTTTCTTTCACATATGCTCAAAGAGTGGCTCCATGCAGAGCATTGTTTCCTCACATTTATTATTTCTCCTAATTAATCGCATGGCATGTCTTCCCCAATGTCTTGCCCAGTGGACAGATTATGAAAAATCGAAGATTTGAAATGTGTTTGGCTGTGACTGTCATACAATCCAAAGATAAAGTGTGGTTGCCATGTTGGTCTCAAGTGAGAGAGACAAAGGCCCCAATCCTATAGCCTGTGGATCCCATGCAGAGTCGCATGGACATGCAGCCATGTGGGCTCCACATGCATCAACATTACCGGCACATTGTGCTGCGTGCAACCCAGGCACACGGCTTTCACCTGTTCACCAGTATTTCCTCACTATCAATTGAATCTGTGCTTCCACTGTTGTTGAGATTGGTACCTGTGATTGCCCATCACTTTTGTTAGTTTTCAGTATTTTTGGCAATTTACTTGGTTTCCAATATTTTCATTACTTTGAGGTATTTTTTGACCATTAGTGTCCAGGATTTTCATCAATTTCCAGCACTTTACGTAGGTTTCCACCATCAGAATGCAGAAAACAAGATTGAATACACCAGTCAAAACACAGTGTACAAGGAGCCAAAACAAGGACCAATAAAGGAAATGATGAAAGTTACATAGTGAACTTGTGATCGTACACAACCAATCATAAGCAGCATGTAAGGAAAATTAAGTAGTGTGTGGCTGCTCCTGACTAGGAAGAATTACTGGAAAAATTGAATGGTGGGGCCAATCCCAAGCCCCACAGATCCTCTGCATGCACATACGTGCAGTTTCTGCATGGCACTATATGCTAACAATGGCGGTGGGCGCAGTTTCTGCATGCATGCGTGTGCACACGGCTGCGCGCCAGATCTGCACGCCAATGGCAATTACTGAACAAGAACTAGCAAAAATAGCAAAAAAGGCGATAAGCTTCTTCATTGTGTGAGCACAGGCAAATGCTGTTTTTTCCCGACAGAAACAGCTTTCGCTGTAATTTCTCGACTCAGCATTACATACAGGCCACATTGCATTGCTGCTCCCTGATTGAATGGATGCTTAGAAGAGCAAAGACATTGCCGTGGGTCTCTTCTAGGGCTGAAACTCGATTCTTGGATTCTTGCATGTGTCGGTGAGAATCAGGGTATATAGGGGTGCACCAGGGACCCATGTCATTGTTCTTTTTCATTTTTTGTTTCTGTTTTTTTAAATCATTCATTTTTGTTTTCATAAATAACAAAATTATTTTTTGTTTTCGATTTTGTTTTTGACGTTCTTTGGTTTGAATGGAAAACACATTTTCGGCTGTATCTTTTTTGTTTTCCATTATATTTGGATGAATCGTGGAGAGAGTGTACATCCAATGGAAGGCATTATGTGTACCAAATTATAGAGCCACAGTCATGGCCCTATAGTTAAGGTGGTAGAAAGCTCTCATTGAACAGCGCCTGTGCTGTTTAATGGGAATTTGTAAAGCAAAAACTTCCAGTTGGTGACCATTCTAGCTTTCCTCCAGCAAAAGATGTGTCTGGCAGGTACAAACAATTAAGGGGAGTCCAGGGATGGGGTGGGGGCTGAAGGTGCGGAGGGGGGGTCCCCATCCCTCACCTGCCTCTGCCTGCTAGTAAACCTGCAGCAGCGGGACACCAGGACACTGATTGGACTGGGAGATAAAGCTGTTTGTTTACAAACAACTCCTCCCCATGTGAGTAATCAGAAGGTTGTTGCCTTGTAAAGAAGGTTCTTTGAGATGGCTCCTAACATTCTCACAACTGGGTTGTGCATGCTCACCATATTCAAATAATAGACCATGCAATGGTCTCGAGCCCCTTTAGTATAAAAAGCATTCTCACCCTCAGAATGACAGTTCCTGACAACCCTTTCTAAGAATATAAGAAAATTACATGCGGAACTGGAAGGGTGGGTATTATGAGAAGATTCTGAGCCATCTTGAAGAATCTTGTTTACAAGGCAGTAACCTTCTGTTCTTCGAGTGGCTCCTCACAGGCTGTTTTTACACAGCTCTGCCAGCTGGTGGGTCTGTGGGTGCACTGGTGCATGGGCACATGGCCACACACACAACCCCACTCACCCTCCACTCATCCCCACCCTTCCCCAGTTGCTCTGTGCATGGGGACACTATAGAGGGTGAGTGGGGATGCGTGTAAGGCGGGCACACACATGCACTTGGATGTGCACATGTGTCATGCACTTGGGCACATGTGCTGTGTCACTCACACTGGGCTCTCCCACCCATGAACATGCAGAAATCTGCATGTTCATGGGTGGGAAAGGCCCATGTAAAAAGGGCTACATTCTCACAACTGTCTTACTTATACTATCTTAGGTAGGAATTTAGGATGTAAAGCAATATCTATTCTAGCTAGGAAAATCCCCTTCTGAAAATATTATGGCTGCTATTTCATTAATTCTTCTTAGTGAAGTTATTGCTAACAGGATGGAATACTGTCTTTAAACCCTCACCCCATAACCAGTTCATTTGTGCCCCCATATAATAAATTCACATTGCCCTGGGGGTGCAAATGAAATAGCTAGTGGTGGTGGGGGCAACGTGAATTAGGGATGGGTGAACACGGTTCGGAGGTTTGTAGTTTGGACCGAACTCGACCAGTTCAGTCGAGCGAACCAAACTTCTGAACCAAGCAAAATTTTCAAACCAAACCGAATTTCCAAACTCGGCTCTGTTCACCCATTCCTAAAAGATAATATTCCATTTAGTTCAATGGGGTTTGATTTCAAAGTAATGAGACAGCAGGACCTGGGTCAGTAGAAAATGAGAGGTACAGCTGAGTATTGTTGTGAAATGGTGTCACTGCCAGGCAACGAGCAACAACACAGGCTGGGGAGGGAGATTTAAAGGGCACACAGCAGCAGGGGGACGTGGTGGGATGGAGCAAGGCAGAAGGGAGAGGAGAGTGGAGTGCAAGCGAGCAAGAGAGGAGGAGGAGGCGCAGGCGGAGGAGGTGGTCATGCTGCACATGGAGGTGGTGGAGGGGGAGCAGTAGCAGCAGCTGGGACAGGCCGACCCAGAGCTGACAACCGGCCCAGGGAATGAGGCACCCCAGAAATGGGTAAGGGGAGAGAGGGGGGGCAGCGGCACAGAGGCACCAAGGGGGTGGGCAGGCCAGAAGGAGGGGAGAAAGGGGGAGGGTTGCGGGGCTGAGGCAACCCAGCAACCAACCGCCCCCTCCCCTATGACCCAAAAACATGGAAATGGGCCCAGGAGCCCGAGCCCCCGGAGGAGATGGGAGGAGGACATGCAGTGGAGGAGGAGGACTATGAGGGACCAGGTGGGAGACAGCCATACCACTGAGGGGGGCAATGGGGGCACAGGGAAACCCAGGACTTCATTCAGATCTGGGGGACCCTGGAGCACCAGCTGGAGCTAGTGGTAAACCACAGGAAAGAGCATGTGTACCAGGAGATCGTGCAGGACATGGAGGCGGCAGGGCACCACAGGAAAGTGGCCCAGTGCTGCTCAAAGGTGAAGGAGCTGAAGAGGGGGTTCAAGGCCATCAAGGACAACAACTGGTGGTCCGGGCACAGAGCCCGGACCGCCCCCTTCTATGATGCCCTGGACTGCATCCTCCACATGAAGGGATCCATAGTCACCCCGTGCCTCATGCAGAGCGCCGTGGTCCAGGTCAGGGAACAGGTCAATGTAGCCCCTCCCCTCACCAAACCACTTGAAGGCACCGGCTCCAGGGGCCCTTCCCCCCAAGAGGAACGCCCCAGGACCTCAGGGAGCAGCAGAACCCCTTGCACCCCCTGTGCCTGCTGCTCCCCCTCGCGCCCTGGGCCCCCCTCGCATCCCCCTGCCATGCCAGGTGCCTGCCTCTGACTGGCACTGCATGTGCTGCTATTTATCTGAAAAATGGTCTTCAAGGGGACAACTTCAGTTGATTATAAAATTGGGTCCCTTTATCAAATTGTCCTGTAGTTTGGAAGAGATGACATGGAAGGTACGGGATATATTCCTGCCAAATGTCTAGTAAACAGAATGGAATATATGTTAAAGTCTGAAATGCATTTTTAACCTAATGGCTTATAACATCAGGACACTTTATTCAAGTTTTCAAGTGATTTTATGTTGTTTTTATTGTTTTGTTAGCTGCTCTGAGCTACTGAGTGGGGAGAGCGGGATAAAAATCTGTTAAATAAATAAATAAATATATAAATACATAAATAAATAAATAAATAAATGTATCCAATCTTTCTGAAATTTGTCAGGATTGGTCATTTTGTAGAGGGACATAATATTCTCTAGTTACATTCAAATTGGATGGAAGATTAAGAAGTTGCAGCTATGAATGTGTATGGAGTTTTTCTTAAAATCACAACATTCAATTGCTTAGAAAACTGGTTTTCTTTCTTTAAACATTCCATACTTTGGTACACGTAATGCCCTCAATTTGGGGGTACCATCTCCCCAGGTTTCATCAGAATTGAATGAGAAACAAAAATTTATAGCCAGAAATATATTTTTCACTTTTTCCCCATTATTTCAAAAAGGATTTTTTGTTTTTGTTATCATAATAATGAAAACAAATTCACATCCTTATCAGGGCTTTCTGCTTGTTCTTGCAAACCATAATTAGCTGAGAAACAGCATGGATTCTCACTGAAAAGAGCAAGAATCTCGAGACAGCCCTCCCTACTGACACACTTAAAAAACAAAAAAGCCCCTTTTACATCCCCCCTATACTCCCCCCCCTTCCCCTCCCTCCATCATGTACTCACCTGGCTTCCTCCTGTGCTGGGTCTCCACAACACTGCTTAATGGGGACACCATTTTAAAAAAATAATCACTGCGCATTTGCAAAATGGCTACCCAGGCTATTCTACACACGCATGGCTCTGGCATTGGAATACAAATGGCATTTCAGTTTCTTCCCTGCACATTACCATTACTAGTCTGAAACGAGGTCTGGGGGGGAGGGAAAGGAAGTTAACAGAAAAAGGATCATGGGAAAGTGGATAAACAGCAATACCTCAAATGGTACGCTAAGTTGTGGTATTATGTGGTCACCTGCCAAATCAACCAAATAATTAACTGATCTGTCTGCTACAGTGGATGGATACGGCTCAACAATCAGTCCTTGCCTGAGAAGATAGGATACGGTGGATCTTGAAACCACTGGATAACCCTTTCATCTCTAGTCTGGGTGATTCCCTGCAGTCCATACTCACACGGAACCCCGGAAAGTTTAATATTGGAATCCACCTGTGTTTTCTCGGATTCGAGACTGTCAGATGGGTGTGAATAAACAGCAGATCAGTCACACATCCTCAGGGCAGGCCTTGGCATGGGGTGACTTGTGGTGACTGTCTTAGGTCTTCTGGGGGCCCCACAAAAGTCCCAACTTTACCAGAGCAGGGTGTGGGGCATCCCTCCCAAACACTGAAGATGTCCCAAGGAAGCAGAATACGGGGGTGGGGTCAGCAGGGGCTCAGCAGTTGATCTTCACCCTGCAAATACTAAGGTTGACCCCGTATGTAATATACTCCTTTCTTTTCCTTTTTTTTTCCTTTTTGCAAAACTGGAATAACCTCCTTTTACTCATAAAGAAATAATTCCTTGTTAGCGGTTAAAGGCAGGCCCATTTCATGAAGACAAATTCAATGAGTGTTTTTGTTTTTTGTTTTGTTCCATAGACAGAATCTGGTGGTAACATGGACCCTTTTTACACAGGCAGTGGTGGGCAGATGGGTGGTTGGGTGTGCTCCTGCGGTGGATTGAGGTGCGTGTGCACCAGTTCCCATGGGCTCACACCCACCTCCATTCATATCCACCCACGGAGCCTCCTCCGTTTTGCCAGATGGCTCCATGGGTAGGTGGAGGTGGGTGTTGCACGGGAGCATATCTGCACCCCCACCCATCCCCCCTGCTATTTGTATGGATGAACATCCATCCCCCCCATCCCCCACTGTGGTGTGTACACAGACTCACACCCCCACCGCACATCCACCCAGACACCCAGCGGGGGGGGGGGTGTCCATGTAAAAACACTCATAATTTAGATTGAATTTTGACTTCTTTGGATGCTTCCTGAAAGTAGGAGATGCTTCTAGACTTGCAAAATAAATATCAATAATAATATTGCCTGCGATTTTCCAAGGTGACTGCAGAACCGCCTGAGATGCATTCTTTATGACAGGGTCTGAGCTGACCGTGTTCTGTTCTGACTGCAACGTGAGCGCAAGGTTTCTTAACATCCGGAAGCGTTGGAGGCTCTGGTAGCCTTTGTCCCTATTACAACTCTCTTCCTGAGATAGTCCTGGCTGTGGCTGCTACATTTTATAAAACCTGATTTGTTGATAAAGTTAACTTGCTTTGATGTGCCATTTTGATTTTAACTTGCAGTGAGTTCCCGTACTGCATCAACGCTCAAGCGAAGGTCTCTCTTTCTTAGCAGTCATGTGAGATGTTATCTTAAGGTTTGAACAAGCAAGAAAAGAATTGCTCATAAAAAGAGCTTTGGTTCTTGAAAAATCTCCCAATATACAGAAGTGCTGGCATTTTAAGGAATAAAGTAACACCCCTGGAGGTTGGGTTGAGCTGAAGCTTAAGCATCTTCTGGAGGCGGTGAAAGATTATTTTATTTTTTCTTGAAAAAAGCATTTGGTGGGCAAGGATAGGGGTGGATCATTTTGTGGTAGGTTTGTGAGGGGGACAGTTTGGTGCTGGAAATTGGGACGATCTGGTATTAGGTAGTCCTGGTGGAGGGTTGGGGGAAGGTTGAGGGACTTTTAGTCTATTTTTATGTATGATTGTATATATTTTTCTTCTTGTGATCTGTCCTGAGCCATTGGGAAAGTTGGCATATAAGATTAAATAAATAAAATTAAAACAAATGTATTTATTTATTAGATCTTTATCCTGTCTCTTCCCCAAAACTGGGCTCAAGGTGCGTCACAAATAAAACGAAAGAAACAAAATACATAAAGAGACTTTAGAGGCAAAATGAGTACCTGAAAAAACGGGTATGCCCATTGAATTTTCAGTATCCAAATCAAACCAAATATTTTGGATACTTTTCGGTACCCAAACCAGTTTCCGACAAGGCACCAGAAATACCAAAATTACAAAATATCCAAAAAACGGTATGCCAAAATCCTGGTTTCATCCCAAGTTTTGGATTTTTCATTCCAAATTTTGGGATTTTTCCGGGCATTATTTTGTTTGTGGGGCAATTCTGGGTACTCAAAAAACTGGCAACTGAAAGTTTGGGTTTTTGAGAACTTGATTGTTATTTGCGTATCATTTCTGATGCGTGAAACGGTATCTGAAAGTGCAGGTGTTACCCACAGGTACCCAATCAGGTATCCATTTCAGGTCTAGAATTTAGTAACTCGTTGAATTAGCATTTTATACATTTTAAAATATATTGAACAAATCATTTATTTTCAATAACAGATAAAACCAAAAATATACATAAAAAGAGTTCAAGAATTCAGATAATACTGATATCCTGGGTATCTAATAGGGGTGGAACATCTGGCAAAAAACTGGTTACCCGTTTTACCAGTTACCGGTTTACAAAAACCCAGTTTACCGGATTAAAACTGGTATACCGGTACCGGATTTATTCCATTGAGATCAATGGGGAACTGTCCCCATTGAAATCAATGGGGAAAAAAACCAATACCTCCCTCCTCCCCCTCCCAGGCTGTGCGAGTGGAAGGGGGGGCACACACCCACCCACCCTGCCCAGTCTGGATTTAATTTTTAATTTTTTTTACCCTAAGTCCCTGCTACTAGTGCGGGTTCCGGGCTGCCACCGGCGACCTGAAGCCCGCACCAGCCAGGTACAAGGTTGATCCCTGGGGTGGGAGGTGGTTTAACACACACCCCAGCCCAGGGATCACCCTACCCCCCCACCCAGGAAACACCTACCTTTGGCGCTCCGAGAGGCAGCGGTGCTGGGAGATGCGGTGGCGGCAGCAGGGCGGTCCGGAGGCTTCAGCACTGGCTGGTGGCTTCAGCACTTTCTAGGTCTTCCAGGGAAACCCTGGAAAACCTAGTAAGTGCTGAAGCCACCAGCCAGTGCTGAAGCCGCCGAACCACCATGCTGCCGCCGCCGCCGCCTCCACCGCCCTGAGCGCCAAAGGTAGGCGATCCCTGGGTGAGAGGGGTAGGGTGATCCCTGGGCTGGGGGGGTGTTAAACCACCCCCCACCCCAGGGATCACCCTAGTACCACTACCTACCTGCTGGTGCGGGCTCTGGATCGCCAGCGGTGGCCTGGAGCCCACACTAGCAGGGACTTTGGGGAATTTTTTTTTAAAAAAAAAATCCAGGTTGGGCAGGGTGGGGAGGTGTCCCCCCTTCAACCCGCACAGCCTGGACTGGGGAGGGAAAGTGGTTGGGGTTTTTTGTTTCTTTTTTTACATTGCGGCCATTCATTTCAATGGCCGCAATGTAAAAAAATCCAGCACAGGGAACCGGTACCGGTGCCCTCAAATACCGATACTGCCAGTACAGCAAAATACTGGCAGTATTGGATACCGGATGTACCGAACTTCCCACCCCTAGTATCTAATCCCTAACCTATCCTAAAGCAACAGTGACACATCTAAACAAGGATGTTTTACGCTGTTTACAGAAGATGCTTGAGCTCTGGCAGGCATTAAGTGGAAAACAGTTCCAAAGCTATGGAACAGTCACCGATAATGACTTGCTGTTTGTACTTAATGTACAACAGAACCCACAGTCAGAAGACCACTCCTTGGTGACTGACAAAACTTTAATGGGATATTGAGGATGAGGCGGTCCCTAAAGTATGTTGGATCCAAGCTGTTTGGGGCCTTGCAGCGCGGAATCAGGTAGTAGATTTGCTACCCGTGGGTAATACTTATAATTTTGAACAGCTTATCAGTTGCCTCACTGTGATGTGAACCAACTACTGAGCTGGGTAACTGGCAATTTGAAATTTCAGGTAATACCTTTATTGGGTTACCGACATTCCATTTTGGTAATTTCCATGTTATGCCGCTCTCAGGTTTCTGCCCATTCCTAGGTTATTCTATTTTAACCAATCACTTTGGGTGTTAAACATGTGATGCCAGTGTTACAACAATACATTTGTTCCAGGCACACCAGATGCAGGTCCATTTTAGCACCTGCCTATGGCTAACCTTAGAGTTTCACTGCTCAGTATTGTTCCCAAGAAGGCCCTCGGGGAGTACAGACTGATTAACCACTTGTCGTACCCTAGGGGGTTTTCGGTGAATGATGCGATGAATTATGTTCTGTGCATTACGCCTCGTTTGATGATGCCATGGAGCTGTTGCGTGCGTGCGGTGTGGGTGCACTTATGGCAAAGAGCGACATTAAGTCTGTATTTCGCCTCTTGCTGGTGCTCCCTAGGGACTTTGGCCTTCTGGGTTTTTCATTTAAGAATCAGTTCTATTATGACAAGGCCATGCCCATGGGATGTTTCGTCTCATGTGCAGCCTTTGAAAAGTTTAGCACCACGCTGGAGTGGATTGTGTGGGAGTGGCTAAGAGCGGGTCACATGACACATTATCTTGATGACAACTTGTTCATCGGGTGGGGTCACCGGTATGTGGGGAGCTGTTGAACCTGTTTCGGGAAGTTGCGAGTTTTGTGGGTGTCCTATTGGCAGAGGAAAAAACTGAGGGCCCAGCGACAGTTATGACTTATTTGGGAATGGAGTTGGACTCGGTGAAGGAGGAGCCGTGGCTGCCTGAGGCCAAGTTGGGGGATTTGCGCAAGGAGATAAGGGCCTGTGTGGCTTCTAGTCAGTTGACATTGTGAGCCCTCCAATCATTGCTTGGCAAGCTGAATTTTGCATGCAGGGTGGTTGCACCAGTGTGTGTCTTCCTGTCCCGGTTATATGCCAGAATGGCTGCACCACCACATTAGGGTCATGAACGAGATGTGAGAGGACTTGAATGTATAGTAGGACTTCTTGCAGTGGCATAACGGTGTTAGTTTGTGGCAAAGTCTGTACAGAATGGAAGCTGAGTTGCAAGTGAACTCTGATGCGGCGGGGGTGACGGGGCTTGGAATTTATTTCCAAGGGCATTGGTGTTCCAAGCAGTGTCTGCTGCAGTGGCAAGAGTCCGGGATTTTGAGGGACTTGACATTCCTGGAATTGTTTCCCATAGTGGCAGCAGTACACTTATGGGTACGCAGTTTTGAGCATAAAACAGTGTTATTTTGGTGTGGTAATATGGCCGTCGTCCATGTGGTCAATTCCCTTTCATCAAAATCTGAAAGGGTAATGCGACTAGTCAGGATATTTGTGCGCTGGTGCCTGAAATTTAACGTTTTGTTTTGCGCTAAGCATGTTCCTGGTGTTGAGAATTAACTAGCTGACGCCCTCTCTCATTTTCAGATGCAGCATTTTTGGGAGCTTGCCCCTTTCGTGAGGAAGGAGCAGAACTTTGTGCCACGAGAGCTGTGGAGCCTTGGCTGTTAGAGCTCATGGATACCGTAAAAGGTTCTGTGGCACCAGCTACTTGGTTGGCATACGAGAGGGCTGTCAGCAAATTTTGTGCCCTTGCCAAAAGTAAAGGCTGGACAGTTTTGTTCCCTGTTCCCCTTCCACAGTTAGTGCAGTTTGGGTTGGAATTGCGTAAGAAAGGTTTGGCTGCTGGCACTATTGCAGGCAAATGGTCAGCGTTAGCATTTATGGCTAAGATGGTGGGGGGTGCATGATTTTGGGTACGCCCCTGTCCTCAAAGCAATGTTAGCTTCCTGGAGAAGGCAGGGATGGATGCAGGTTGACGATAGGGTCCCCCTGTCTCCCAAAATCTTGGCTGACATTGTGGAAAAACTTGGGGAGATCTGTGTCAACTCAGGAGAGGTGTCTTTGTTTAGGGTGGTGTTTGTGTTGGCTTTTTTGGCTGCCTTAAGGATTAACGAGTTGGTGGTAAGTTCCAGATTTGATCGGGCAAAGGGGGAACTGCAACTTGGTGATGTGACTGTGTACAGCGCTGAGGTTGAAGTACGTATTCGTGTATCCAAGACCAACCAGTTGGGAAGGGGTTCAATTATTTCCCTTGCCAGGTCGGTCGTCCCAGTGATTTGTCCGGTGGTTTGTACGGAAGAATACCTGAGGTCAAGACTGGCGGTGCCAGGGGCATTGTTTGGGCATCAGTCAGGCAGGCCTTTAACGCGGTACCAATTTCTAGCAGTGCTAAAGCACTGTTTGGTTTCATTAGGTTTATCTGGAATTATATTTAGGTCACACTCCTTTAGGATTGGGGTGGCTGTTGCTGCTGGTTTTACCGCCCCAGAAATTCAAAAATTGGGACGGTGGCGGCCTGGAGTCTTTTGAACTTACGTTCGACCTTTTCCAGTGCTGTGAACTGAGTATGGAATGTTTAATTGATGGGGGGTCCTGTATTTGTTTTTCTCCTAGGGGGCCCGTTGCCTTCAAGGAGAAGTGTCGTATGGATCATTGGCCACAGTTTTGTTAATTGGGCCGAAAAACGTGTGCAGGCATCCAGTTGGGGAACCCAGCTAGGTATGGTCTCAAGGGCGTCAGTGGTTTGGAGGGGACGGAGGAGAATGTTGTGGCCCCAACTCTTGCCACTGATCTTGAGCTTGCGGGATGAACCCTCCCACCCCCGATCTGTTATTACTGCATCTTGGGGAGAATGATTTCGCAAGGGGGACTGGATTGGATCTTTCAATAATGATCCGTCAAGACTGGGTGAGGTTATGAGAGTTTTTCCCTCGGGCCACACTTGTCTTTACGGAGTTGTTACAGAGGATCAGGTGGCCTAGGGTGGCTGACCCTCAAGAGGTGGATAGAGTGAGAAAAAGGGTTAATCAGGAAGTTAAAAAATGTATCCAGTTGGTAGGGGGGGGGTTTGGTTCAGACACCCTCAAATCGAATGGACCAAGCCGGAGCTGTATCGGCAGGACACGATTCATTTATCCGAGCGGGGGTTGGAGATTTACATTGGAAATATGAAGAGCTTGCTGCAAGCATTATTATAATCTGGCTGGCTGTGTCTAGATGGGGTGAGTTGGTGGAGGTGTTCGAGCAAGCGAAGCT
Organism: Sphenodon punctatus; assembly: GCA_003113815.1. Lineage (NCBI taxonomy): Eukaryota > Metazoa > Chordata > Lepidosauria > Sphenodontia > Sphenodontidae > Sphenodon > Sphenodon punctatus. Next base: position 17,417,835 of record QEPC01011901.1, on the reverse strand, counting down.
GCTGAACTTGTGGAGATGTTCTGTACCATATGGAAAAAACTGGGGTGGGTTTCACCCCAGAGAGAGGCATTTTGGGGAGGATTGAGTTCATCCTCCAAGGTGAGGTTGGGAATCATTTTAGGAGAGTGGCACCCCAGATGATCCCTGGAAGGAAGGAGAGGTGTGGGGTGCGTATGGGTAGGATCTAAGCGGTCCCGAAGTATGCATCTGTGTCTGTCCTTTTGGGTAATGGATCAAGGTGGTCCAGTGGAAAGGGGGGTGGGGATTGGACTGGTATCTCCAATCTAGGAGTTTAGGCTGATGCTACTGAATGCGGGGAGTGAGAGGTTAAGTGGATGGTACAGAGGGTTTACAACAGGCAGGTTTTTTAATTTTCTCACTACCCTTGTTATTACTCACCCTACTTAGCCCAGCCTAAGTTCAATTAACAGTTAATTGGCATTCTAATTGGCGTTCTAATGAAATCTGGGTCAATTGGATAAAGGACGCAATTGACAATTGGGCGATAAAATTTGATCAGGCTAATTGGCATTTAATTCTATCCACCACTTATTTTATGATTGGATCATTTGTTAATTGGTTCTAATTGGGTTTTATTCTTCCTAACAGGTTATGAAGGGTGATTGGTTTTTAATAAACAGCTGCGGCCAGTTTACCCAAGCGACTTTTGTCTGTGTCTTATTCCTAGTGCCGGGACAATGAAAATTATTGTTTTCATTATTGTTTTTGCAAAAACGAAAATGAAAAACATTAATAGCAAAAATAGAAATTAAAACAACATTTTGTTTTTGAAATAAAGGGAAAAAACTGAAAAACATATTTCCGACTATAACTTTTATTTTATAGTTCATTTCTGATGGAATTTGGAGAGATTGTACCTCCAGTGGAGAACACATTGGGTGTCTTCAGACGTGACGTTGACATGGTGAACCACGGTGAATACCCACCTGGGGTCACCGTGTCCCGTACGTCTGTTTGGCGGCCGCCAGATGTTATTATTATTATTATTAACAAATATTTATATAGCGCCAGCAGTGTACATGGCACTTTACAAAGTAATAAAATAGACACGGTCCCTGCCCCTAGGGCTTACAATCTGAGCGACAGGAGCTGGGGGAGAGACATAGGAAGGGGAACAGAGGGAGAGACAAGGGGTCTAACATTCATGAAGATGCGAGGTCTCAAGTGCACGTACTTGGCTTGGTTAC
>QEPC01011901.1:17389775-17403724 GCA_003113815.1 Sphenodon punctatus | reverse complement strand
GTGGGCTGCACATTACCCCATACCAACCTGGGGTTGAGATCTCGCCCACGAGCACTATCCCCTATTTAGGGAATAAATAGCCCTGTTGTTGAAAATAATTAACTGGGCGTAGTTATAGTAGCTCGTCGGGTATGCATAACAACCAGGCCTAGCCCTGCAACAGCCCTGGTCGTATCCGAGTCCACAGGGCTTAGGAGTCTGCGCATCTCCCGGTCAGCCCTTTCTCTTATTCCTCCAAGATATTTGTTTCTAAGGCCCATTAGTGAGGGGCAGCAGAGAAGGATGTGTTCCACTGTGTCTACTTCCCCAAGATTACATAACTGGCACACTCTCAGTGCCCATGGGGTTTTCTTGTAGCGGCCCTCTACCAAAGCGAAGGGAAATGAATTGGTGCAGAGCTTAAAGAAGGCTATCCGCTTTGCTGCAAACGTCCATTTAAAGAGATAGAATTCTCCTGAACCCCGAGGGTTAAAAGTAAAATATTTAGTGGCCACCTTCTGTTCGACTAGGAGCGCTATTTCGGTCTGCAATGTTTGATCCTCTATCCTCCTCTTGTTTAGCTGTCTTGCAGCCCTATATCCAATGGGCCTCAGGCTCTCCACCGAAAACCCCAGGTAACGCACCTCCTTCTCAACCAGCCGACTCCACGAGACCAAAAGGCCTCCCTCTATTGCCATAGATAAAAGAGAGGCTTTACAGGGGCGAAAAAGTACCATTTTTAGCCATGCAATGACCAAAGCTTGCAATGCATAAGCTCTGAGGGGGAGGCTCAGAGTCTCCCTCCTCAATAAAACCTGTGGCAATCCTCGGGGAGCACCCAAGATTGCTCTAAGAAATCTGTTCTGAACGCTTTCAAGATGCTGGAGAAAAGATGCTCCCCAGACCAAGAAAGCGTAAAGAAGTTGGCTTATAACTTTCACGTTGAATAATCGAAGTTCTGGTAGTACTAATTTCCCTCCCTGGCCATAATAGAATTTTATAATTGATGTCATAGTTTTCCTGGCCAACGTAAATGCCGCCTCTGAATGATCTCTCCAGCTAAGGCGGGAAGAGAAAATCACCCCAAGGTACTTATACCGTTGTACTTGCTCTATATTTTTGGTCCCGATTGCCCATGGGTGGATTCCTGAGTGCCCTCTAGCTCTAACCAGCAGGACCTTTGTTTTTTCAAAATGTATTTGCAGATGTTCTTTTTGGCAATAAAATCCGAACGCTTGCATTGTCCGTTTTAGTCCTATTTGTGTCTGTGACATTAGCACTGTGTCATCTGCATAGAGTAGAAGGCTAACTCTATGAGGGCCAACCTTGGGGGGGTGCGTATTAATAAATGTCATAGCCTGGATTACGTCGTTGATGTATAAATTAAAGAGCGCCGGGGCCAAGAGGCATCCCTGTCTCACCCCGGCCCGACTGGAACTAACTCAGATACTGCTCCCTGGATGTTGTAACGAACCCTAAGAGAGTTTCCTGTATGGAGCTGGATAATAAGGTATAATAATCTAGGTTCCATGCCCATATCCCTCAGCTTCATCCACAGTCTCTCCCTATTTACAGAGTCAAAAGCCTTTGCTAGATCTACAAAGCATAGGTAGAATTTTTTCCGATTTGTAGTGTACCTGGCCACCAAAGCTGCTAGTGTATGTATATGATTTAGTGTCGCCAGGCCTTTTTGAAAACCGGCCTGTTCGATTTCGATAATACCAGCTTCATCAAGCCATGCTTGTAGTTTCTCCAGCAATACCCTAGTATATAGCTTTGCTATAATGCTAAGGAGGCTAATAGGTCTATAATTCTCTGGTAAATGTCGATCTCCTTTTTTGAAAATAGGGACAATGATGCTAATTTTCCAATTTGATGGAAAAGCACCAGTTTCATTAAGGTATGAAAAGAGGGGTGCCAGCAGCCTAACCCACCATATCAGGTTCCTTTTCAAAACTTCAGGGGAGACAAAATCAGACCCTGGAGCTTTCCTTGCTTTTATTTGTTTGATAAGTGGTACCAACTCCTCTGGGGTTATTGGGGGCCACTGCGGAAATCCCTCTAATGGTGTAGCATTCGGGGGCAGATGTATTTCCTCCGGCCCGGTGTACAGAGAGCTATAAAACCTCTGCCACAGTGCTGGATGTACACTGTCACCCCTCACAAAACCGTCCCTCCTCTGTGATGCCCTAATAAGAGCCCCAAAACGTCGAGAGTCTTTATCGTTTGCTGCTGCTCAGTCAGACATACATTTATAAGTTAATTGCTTATACTACCAGGACTCTTTATCCAATCCTTCTGATAGTTGGCAGAGATAGCAAATATTGGAAGGAGTATAAACTTGCTAAGTTTCATCTACATTAAATGTGAGGCAAAGAAGTTATACCTAAGAATGTATATGAAGATTTTCACAAAATAAAATAATTCAACTGCTTCTAAAATTGGATTCCTTTATTCAATCTTTTTGGAATTTGGAACACGTAATGCCTCCATTGGAGGTATAAGTACTCCATGTTTCAGCCAAATATACTGAAAACAAAAATGCTATAGCTGAAATTGTATTTTCCATTTAAACCAATGGAAAACAAAAACAAAAATGACAATTTTTTTATTTACAAAAATGAAAACAACAGATTTAAATAATAAAAATGAAAAATGTAAAAGAAAACAACATGGTCCCCTGGTGCACACCTCTAAGTCAAAGAAATAAAGAGAGTGCAGTGCTTAACGGAGCAAGCTCCTAACTAAACCCACTCAGGGAAGGTGTAACTACTACCCCCCCAACCCAAATAGTACTGAATTGTGTAAACCCATACACTAAGATAACCCACCTCCTAGTGGTAGGTGTTTTAAAAAGTAAACACACCTGAAACTCACCAATCCGCCCAGACGGTTGAGGAGTAGATGACATGTACCCCCTCTCCAAAGGATATCCACATGAAGCATGAAAGCTCCGCATGGCACCCCCAACCTCACATAAAAGCGATGATATACAATTTATGCTGGTCTAGTCTTGTCTAAATTATTCTGTGCACTGTACTCCATTGCCACAGAGGGAATAGGCTAAGCTATATGCCCACGCCCCACCACAGACTGGATACCCAACCCAGTAGACAGCCCTGCTATGATCCCATCCAAATACAAATTGTTACCTTTCCTAGACAGAGGCATTCCATCCCACAGAAAGAGAGAAACATTTCTGAAATGAATTCCTGAATGATCAATGACACCCCCACCCATGGCCCTAATCGGTTTGCCTATAACATTATTTGCTTTCCTGCAGGTTCTGTCTACTTTGTTAAGGTAATGGGCCCCATTCCAAAATCTTCTTGGCAACATGTTAACTCACAGAATCCCCACTTGTGGAGCAAATTTATAAATCTCCCAAACATCAGCCAAAACCTTGGAAATTAGATCCAAACCAGCCGTATTAGGCAAACCATTTTCTCCAAAGTGGCCCTCGAAAACATCCGGCAAAAACCCCCACTCAATTTAAGCTTGATCCATGGGAGCAATTGTCTCCAACGCATACCCCGGAACCCAAACCAGGTAATGTCAAGCCCCAAATCCAGCCCCAAATTAGGAGCGCAAAGCTGATGGCAAGCTGCAAAATTAACCCACTAAATGAGGCTATGTCCAATCATCCACACTTGCTTGCACCGGGATACTGGGCCACTACTTGTATGAAAACAAAATGAAACACCAGTAGCAAAAAACAACTATTTTATTAAAGGCAACAGACACAAACCAATGTAAGAGAAACAAACCAATTATATTTCAGTTTAGAAACCAATCCATGGGTGGACATAGCTCTTATATGCTTTTTTATATTCATCTCCCAATTGCTTTAATACCCGAAGCCAAAAAACCAGCTGGGTTGTAGTTGTAGCTACACCAATCTTGAAGCAATGTGCCCCAAATTCAGTAGGGCACAAACAGAAAACTCCCAATGCCTTCCTAAAACCTGCCACAAATTGGTATCTAGTCAAAGGAGACCCATCAACATGGGGTGATTTCAGATGTTACGAGGCCCGTTGGCCCCGTACCGAAATCAACCCATTCATTCCCCGCCGGGGTCACCCCGTCACGCCGCAACAGACATGCCGGGGGGATCCCAGCGGGGAATCTGGGAGGGGGCGGGCCGTGCGGCGCAACGTGAGGCCGCAAAGCCCCATCCCCTCCACGCTCCCACCGCCCGCCCTCTGGGGAGACGGGCGGGCGACGGGGCCAATGCGGCTGCCGCGTCGGGCAGGATTCGCCACGGCCCGGGATCCCGCTGGTGATCCCGGGCCGTGGCGCCCGGCCAGACGTTACTTTTTGTTGGCCACGGCCCGCGGTCCATTTGACCACGCTTCCCGGGACATTCCCCCAGATATCCCGGGAAGCGTGGTTCAAATTGACCCCATGTAGGTATTGACCGTGGCGAACATCTGGCGGCCACCAAACAGACGTTCGAGACACATTGACCACAGGTGGGTATTCACCGTGGTTCACTGTGATCTCATAACGTCTGAAAATACCCATGGATGAAAAAAGGTTGAATAGTCATAAAACCCTGCACGGCCTGAATCGGGCACAATGCATGGTTCTTCAAGGACTCATGTAGACTGACCTCTACACTACATCCCCTCTGGTCAGTCTTGGAGTGTCTTAAAAAGAGAAACAGCACTCCTGATTCAATTTTTACGTCTCCTGCTAAAAGTGCATGCCCCAGACTACCCTGCCTCAAAGATACAACTAAGGGTGAAAACAGACATGACGCTAACCACCCTTTAACCACCCTTGGTGGTTATTTATGCATGTTGCAGGGCTATATTGGGTACTTTCAGACATGACGCTAACCACCCTTTAACCACCCTTGGTGGTTATTTATGCATGTTGCAGGGCTGCATAGGGCACCAATACAGCCCTGCAACATGCATAAATAACCACCAAGTGTGGTTAAAGGGTGGTTAGCATCATGTCTGAAAGTACCCATTGGTGCCCTATGCAACCCTGCAACATGCATAAATGACCACCAACAGTGGTTAAAGGGTGGTTAGCATCATGTCTGTTTTCACCCTAACTCTCCAATTCTAAATGCACCATAAAAAGCCACTAAGAACACTGCCGCAAATAAAACTATTTCAGTATAATCAAAACAAATAAAATGTAACACTGACAGTATTCTATCGAAAACTGCCAGGGTTACTGGTTAGCAGTGATCGATGGAACCACCAGTCTCTCTAAACCACCCTTCCAAAGTCATTTTTACACAAAAACCTGAGCAAGAATCGCAGCAGTAATTCAACTTGGCATGAAAAGACACAGCCACAAACCTGCACACTATGGTCTTTGCAACCTAACCCTCCCTATGAAGTACAACAGCGTACATCAATAGCTGATCCTCATTGAAGGGGAACCCCTGTCCATACCCATAGAAACTCTAAACAAGTTAAAACGCTCAAACCATGCATCATAAATGGAGCACGTAGAAGGAACGAGCGAACTTCTCACTGCTTGCACAATCACTCGGCTCCAAGTCTCCACAAATGCAACAGAATCAAAACCAGGGTCTCTTCTGCTTCTCGTGTCAACTGCATGAAACAAGTTGTCTGAAATCAAGAGAGAACATTGGCGATGGAATTAACCACACCAGGAACATGCCGAGCCCTAAACATAATATTTTTCTTCAAATAGGCCAAAACAAATGCTCTCACTAAATGCATGACTCACATGGACATAGAAGACATAGAATTAATGACATGGACTACAGTTATATTATCACACCAGAAGCAAATGCTCTTGTCCCAAAACTCACCAGACCAAATTCACACCACAACCAGAAGCGGAAAAAACTTGAGAAATGTCAAGTATCGCAATATCCCATCACATCACAGCGCAGGTAGGTGGCCATGGTTCAGCACACCAAAATCCCTTGTAATATACGCCAAAACCTAAGCCTCCTGCTGCATCAGACTGAACCTGCAGGTCAGTCCTAAGCCACAGTTCATTCCTCCAAAATGATATGCCATTGAAACCTGAAACTCTAGCCACACTGATAGATCCTCATGCATGTCATTGTTGATCCTTATCCAGTGATGCGGGGTGCACACCCTAACTGATACCCTATACAATCTAGCCGAAAAAGCACAACCCGGGGCTACCACCTTACAGACAAAGTTGAGTGACCAAAGAAGAGACTGCAGCTCCTTCAAGATGACTTTCCTGCAACCCATTACCCAAGCCACCTTCTTCCTAAGAGGCAACAACTTGCAATCAGGCAGGCTAGAACAAACTTCCACCAAATTGAGCTCAATGCCCAAGTAAGTCAGAACAGACTCTGGACCCTCGTTTTTTTCCTCAGCAAGTTTATTTCCTCCCCAAGCTTGACAGCGACTTTATAAAATGTCTTAAAAAGATGATAACACTCCGTTGTGCCACCACACGCCGTGGAAAAAGCAATCATCGAGATAGTACAAAATATGTGTGTCTAGTGCCCTCTTGCGTACAACCCATTTCAACATGCGACTAAAAGTTTCAAATGCAGCACAAGAAAAGGCACAGCCCATAGGAATGGCCTTATCATAGTAACAACAACCATCAAACATGAATCCCAACAAATTAAAATCTTCAGGGTGCACTGGCAAGAGCCGGAAGGTTGATTTAATATCGCATTTAGCCATCAAGGCTCCATGCCCACAACTCCTGACTGCGCACTGCAGACTCAAAAGAGGAATAGTGCACCGAGAAGAGGGCAGGATCAATGGTATCATTAACTGAACCACCTCTGGGTACGAAAGGTGGTAGATCAATCTATAGTCCCCTTTAGCCTTCTTTGGTACAATGCCCAGATGGGATACCTTCAGTTTCTCTAAGGTTGGATCAGAGAACAGGACTGTCACCCTGCCCTCGCTAATCCCCTAAGCAACTTTAACTCTGGCCACGTGTTCCAAGCCTCTGATGGATCACAAATTAGGAGACTGCAGTGGAACATAAGGCCCATCACACAGGATTTGAAAACCATCCCTAAAACCTACAATTACATAAACAGCCTCACTTGGCTCAGGATAATCCACCAGCCAATTTTGCAAGACATCCATCTTATTGGTGTTGGGGCCCTAACCTGGAGGTGACCCCGCAGATGCGGAAGCCTTACCATAGAAGGCGACACTGGCTCTGCCTTTCCCTTGCTTGGCTCTGGGACAGTACAAGGCAGCATGTCACCCAAGACAGGTGGTGCAGTGTTGATGACATTTTCACGCGGAGAGAAAACGCTTCCTTTTCTCATTAAAATACCAACAAGCCAGATTCCCAGCACCCCCTTTCCCTGCCTCAGGGTGCTCATTACCAGTTTTATTGCACGCACCCATCATCAGGACATGACCACTGTCCGCATGCATGTGACTACCTGACTGTATGCAGTCCAGCCGAAGTTCCCAACATGCAAATCCCACCTCATATTGGGATTGATAGCTGTCCTCATCTGAAAGGTTTCAGCATAGCAAAGCCAGCCTGAGGTATGTGCTCCCTGAAAAGCAAAGCAAAAATATCAAAATACTCTCCCTTCCATATCCTCTCGCAGGTGCTATGGAAAAGATGTTCTCTCAGAGGAGCAGAAACCCACAAATTGCTGAGGGTGACCTACAGCGGTCTGCTGACACTACTGTACCATCAAACTTGTACTGGCCTGCCCCACAGTCTGTGTTGCCCCTTGTCACACACCAGCACAGTTGGAAACCAAACCAGTAAAAGGCAGGGGATCTGGAGACCATTCCATACCATGGATGACAGGTCTCCCCAATCTCCACCCTGCACCATCCCAGTAAAATCCCTGATTAGAATTGCTCCTGTCCCCTGTCCCCTTCAAAATTGCTCCTGTCCCCTTCACTATTGGGACCTGCAACCTCCCTCCTCCCCAGTGGAAGGCTGCTAAATCCAAGACACTCCCCCCCCAACTGACCCCTGCTGACCCCTGAGTTCTGAAAAACACAACCTGGGAACCCTGAAAAACCCTGCTCCAACAACTGGAGCTACCACAGACTCACCAGCAATTGGGCTCACTGACCCCTACAGCATCATCTGTTTCATTGGCCTTCTCCAGATCCTCTAGTCTCCATGCCAATGTCCTCGCTGTGGCTGCTAGTTCATCCTCTCCCCCAGTGTCCCTGGAAGAAGAAGCTGGCCCACTCCGAGGTGCCCCCTGATTTCTGCCTCACACTCCCCTGGGTGCCAGAAGCTGGACCCTAGCAACAGGACCCATGCCTGCCGCAGTCCACCTCTCCTGAAATGCTGGTACCCGGGCCTGCAAATCCAGCACAATCTGCTACAAATCGGTGCCCTGAGACTGTTCAGGTCCCCACTGTGGCTAAGCATCAGGAACCCTTGACCCCCAAGACCACTTTTTTTGTACTATGCCCAGGCCCCTGTGAGGCTGCTTAGCTCTTCTGGGAGGCATACTCACCTGCCTTTTCAATACCAGGCCTTCACGAGACTGCTCATGATGAGAAGAAGGCCCAACCGCTCTTCCTCTCAGCAGCATTCGCAGTGCAAAACCCGCCCCAGGCTGAGTGCTTTTCCTAAGAAGGAGTTCAAAAACTGTGCTCTCGTGAGAGCACATCCAACATGAGAGGTGCCAAGTGCCTCTTTAACTATCGGCTGACTCCGTGAGTCAGCCTAAGCAAGTCTCCATAAGCCAGCCTTCCCAAGCGTGGGGAGGCAAACCCCGCCCAGGTTAAGACACTGAGCGGTCTTTTAAACAAGACATGTCCACGCATGGCCTCCCACCATCCATGCATTCAACTGCTTATGTGACGATGATGCGTGAGGGGGCACACACCCATGACCCACGCAGCAGTCACTCATGGCTACACACAGAGCACTCCTAAAAAATCCAAAGTGTCTCATGCGGGTCCTCTGTGGATGGGGAAGCCAAGCTGGGAGCTGCTCATTTGAAGTGCTCCCTATGCATGTTACATATGTGCATGCCCTGCAGCCATGCCACCCAGCAGCCACAGGCTCCCCTCCTCCCGCAACGCTCATTTAAAAATACCTGGCATTAATGGTGGCATCAGCATGAGGGAAGCATCAGTAGGAAACCCCTGGAAGGATAAGTAGGCCGTAGGAGAACATGATTTGAAGGTTAAATGATTACGGTACACTGCAAAAGGAAAGCTACTGAGGGAAAAATGAAGAGACAGCAAATGGCATGATAAAAATGTGAAGCTGCATTTGATTGAGCCTGATTTGAAGGAAACTTATTACAGCATGAAGTGAAGTGGAAACCAGTTATGGTAAATGTGAGGGGAGACTTATAATAGCAAGATGTGACAGCGCGAGTGACAGATTTATGATGTGACTTAGGAGCCTTGCGGGGTAAAGCCAGGATGGTCAGCTTTCTCAATAAAATCCCATCAGCAATGGAAAGAAGATAATGGGGGCTTTTAGATAGACAGCATTTCCGGTTCTGCCTGTGCCAGCTCGCTTCACCCCTGGGCTGCTTGGTTCATTTAAAGAGCGCCCCCCATCTCCCGGATGTGCAAGCGGAGCAGGCTATGCCTGCTCTGGGTCACCCTTACCAGCAGTCCTTCAGATCAATCCTCAGCACACCGCATGGAGCAGGCTGTCAAAACACAGAGCACCAGCTGGAAGTGGAGCTGCTGCCCATCTGTTAGGTTGGACCCACACTGCAGCTCTGTGCCCAGCCAGCTGTTGTCTCAGTCAGCATCATGGACTTGCGGCCTCCAGCCTAGAGCATCAGCTGAGCATCAGCAAATCTATGTTGTGGGGGGGGGTGGGAACGGTGGCACTGCAGACTGAGGGCTGGGGACACCAGCAAGTTCCTCTAAAGCAAGCAGACCAAGGTGGGGTTGGAAGTAAGCAGACACAGGGATGTTCTCGTGGATCAGCTGTGGGAGCAAGCAGCCTCCACATCTGTCAAAAAGTACCCAATGTATTGGCACAATTGAATGGCTATGCAAAACTGCTGCTGCTGCAGAAAGGTGAGTTATAGGGTTTGTTTTCTTTGAAGAGGCAACATAAAACAAAGCCAAAGTATGCCAAGTGACCCTCAACGTTGACTCACAGATTTTTACATCTGCAAGGCAGTTGGAAGAATGAACAATGTGTTAGCCATTTAATTTCCTTGTTACCTCTCTCCAATAAAGTCAAGCTTTGTGACTGACTTTTGGTGAGAATAAGATCAGGCCCCATACAATGCTTTTTAACATCAACCAAAAGCAATCGTCCCCCTGGAGAAATGCAGTACACTATAGGATTGATTCTGATCTCACACACATTGATGTAAATCAGTAACTCTGTTGAAGCCTACGATATTATACTTGGGTAAAGTTGAAGTGGGTTGATTATTTGTGGGGACTTGCATTTTTGGGTGGCGCTTTGAGTCCTTGAAAAAAATATGTGACCAAAATGGTATTCAGATTTCTTTCGGTTTGGTTATTTTGGTATTTTTTTTATTATGGCGCTTTCGGCAATTGCTCATCTGCAAGCATGGTAAAATTGCTGAAATGACATAACCAAAATGACTGGCCAAGCAAAATAACCATACAGAAAATGAATTAAACCAGAGGTTCTCTACCTTTTTCCAGTCTCGAGCAATGGAGTGACATATGTGACTACTTGAGAGCACTGCATAATTTGCGTGAATGGTTTGCATACATTTGCATACACTGTCTACCCTCTGCAATTCAGTTATATTCAGTTACATAGACATTGAGATAATCCATTCCCCACCCCAATTTGACCCTGCTTCAATTCAAGTCATTTATTCCACTTCTGCAGCAGCTTATGACTGGAGGCAGCACACGTGTGAAAGTGCTCCCAAGCACTACGGACAGCTGAATGAGGGAGCACTTTCACACATTCTCCAAGCACTCTGGTGCTCCTGAGAACCAGGTTATTTATTTATTGCATTTATATGCCGCCCCCTCCTGTACAAGCATCTCGGGGCATCTAACAGCATTTTAAAACACATACATTTTAAAAATTCAACATAACCCCACATTAAAATAACCCAACAATAAAACCCCTCACCCTAACCCAACCCACCCATTGCATCTCCCTCAGCAAAGGCCCGACAGAACAGCCAGGTCTTACATTGTCTACGGAAAGAGGGGAGGTCTAAGGCCACGTGGACCTCCAACAGGAGGGAGTTCCACAACTACGGAGCAGCCACCGAGAATTCTCTTCTCATGGTTGACACCCAGGAAACCCGGGGAACCTCAAGAAGGGTGCCTCCAGCCAACCGCAGAAGGAGATCCAGAATCTGGAGGGTGAGGCGGTTATTCAGATAAGTGGGGTTTAGGCCGTTTAGGGCTGTAAAGGTCAAAACCACCTTGAATTGGGCCCAGAAGACTATTAGCAACCAGTTCAGGGAACGGAGCACTGGAGTAATGTGCTCGCGATGACACGTCCCCTTAAGGAGACAAGCCACCACATTCTGCACCAGCTGCAGTCACCAGGGGTAGCCCCATGTAGAGTGTTACTGTAGTCTAACCTTGAGGTAATAAAAGCATGGATGATCATGGCAAGCTCCGAGTCCAAGACATACGGCCTAAGTCGATGTACCAGATATAACGGCAAAATACACCCTTCACCACAAGTTGAGAATCTCTTAATTAAAACTAAATAACAACCCCTCCTCCCCCCAAGAAATACCATCCCAAAATGGAATAACCAAAATAGATCACAGATGGAGTGTGTTAACAGATAACGGTTACCAAACAACAATTTTGATGTAGTGAGGTGTAGCAGGTGATAGCTTTGCCATGGTTCAGTGTGGTCAGGATCAGGCCCAAATCACGCAGTCACTCAGGGGATTAGCTATACATCAGTTTATTCTCAGTTCTCCACCTTATTCCCAGTATATACAAGTCTTTATACAATAAGCCAAATCTAGCCAGTTAGCAGAGCCCTGGCAGGCTACTCACATCCACTCACTCTTTCAGGAATCAGGTCTCCTTCAGCCCACAAACAGGGATGTGTCTCCTTTGACATCCAGGAAACTTGTGTCTTGCCGCTGCTGGTTCCTCTTAAATGCACAGCCAGGAGTGGGCATGGCTTCCACCGACTCGGAACTCTTAAAGGGCTCATAACCCTATTGTGGCTCCACTCTGCCACATGAAGGTATGTTCCGTGAGCCCAATCCATTCCTTGCATACATGTTGTGCGCAAGAGGCACATGCTCAAGAGCCTTGCAAGTATTGCACACTCATTGTACAAGCATTGCGCATCCATGTGCAGCATGCAAAGGTCATGTGCATGCTGCGCATGATGAGTGCATGCTGCAGTGCAAAAGGGCGTGACATGCACACACAGTGCACGCACAAGGCATGGATTGGACCCAGTGTGTTTACCCATTTGGGGTGTGGGTGGGCGGATTCATTTCAGCTTTGCACTTGATAAACGTGAGCAGACTCAGGCACCAACAATGTTTCCCCCCACCCCCTCTCATGAAGAACAGAAGCTAATTTTGCCCTCCCATTTATTGAGCCACATTCTTCCCTAGCTTACATGACTATAAGTTTGGAATAATTCTGCTGAAACCCACAAAGTCAGCACAAGAAGTTCTATATTGGGTTAGACCAATGGTATCTCTTGCCCAGCATCCTGTCTCTGACAGTGGCCACCTTTGGTAGACCAAGTCATGGTGATGTGGTCTTCTCTCTGATATCCACTCCCAGTTACCTACAGTCAGATGTTACATCTCCTGATCAACTCAACTAACAGCCAGATAAATCCACTAACAGAAATATAGATATAGTTAAACCTGCCAGAAGCGGAGATAAGGGCAGACAGCTGGACTTAGTTGAAACAAAAACTCTCAGCAAGTGCTTTTTTCTTTGGAAGCAGGGCATTCACTAGAGGTGTGCACCAGGGACTCATGTCATTTTTCTTTCTCATTTTTCATTTTCATTATTTAAATCTGTCATTTTTGTTTTAAATTTTTTTCAAAACTTCGGTTTTGTTTTTGCTTTTGTTTTCAATTTCCATTGGTTTCAATGGAAAACACGTTTTTGGCTGTAACTCTTTTTTTTCATTATATTTGGATAGGACTTGGGGAGATTGTACCTCAAATGGAAGTGTACTAAATTCCAGAAAAAATGGATTTAAACTCCCATTTTATAAGCAGTTGAATTATGCTATTTTGCAAAAATCTACATATTTATTTCTGACTGTAACTTCTTTGTCTTCCATCTAATATGGATGAAACCTGTCATGTTTATACCCTTCCCCAAGTTTAATATATATATACCAACTTTAAGAAGAATTGGATAAAGGTTAATGGTTGTATACGCAATTAACCTATAAATGTATATCTGACCATAATATCTTTGTAATCCAATCAGTGTACATGACATTTGGCTAGGGCTGTATCACATACTTTCAGAATCATTGATGCTAAATATAAGAAAGATGTGATAAAGGGTTCCGATTTTATATGCCTGCACAACATATGCAGAGAAGGAGCCTATGCCAGGAATTCTCTTACGTGTCACTGTGGTATAACATCAGTTTGTGATGCCAATTGTCCAGGAGAAATGTCAATCAAATATCCTCATTCTGTGCTATGACAATCCCAACTTCTCTCCCCCACTTGTTACTGGGAAATCGGAAGCATCTGTTTGGGAAAGAGCCAATATTGATTCTCTCATGCAGGGGCGGATTGGTCATTGAATGCACCGGGAGGATTCCCGGTGGGCCGGGGCGGGCTGGGGGCCGGTCATGCTGTCTTTTTAAAAATTATTCTTAACAAACAAACCCCAAAAATTGTTGGTCTTGACCCCTGTAGGGTTGGGTTGTGTTGGAGGGGAGGGGGAGGGCTTACCTGACTCTCCCTCTTAGTAGCGCTGAAGCAGCAGCGGGGACAGCGATCGGGCTGGGAGATAAGGCTGTTTGTTTACAAACAGCTCCTGCCCATGTGCTGATCAGAAGGTTGCTACCTTGTAAAGAAGGTTCTTCGAGATGGCTCC
>QEPC01011901.1:17356660-17386447 GCA_003113815.1 Sphenodon punctatus | reverse complement strand
GGCAGTCTCCCCCCTGCCATCCCCCCATAACCTCCCGCTCACCCCTGCCAGGCTGCTGAGGATCTGAGTCTGGGGACTCAGCTCCGATAGGCCCCAAATCTGGTACACTCTGCCCACCCCAAGCCACGCCCCCAAGCCACGCCCCCTTAGCCCATTTCCGGCACGACGGCGGCTTTGCCGCCGGCACAGGGCCACTAACACTATATTTTCCCGGGCCACTTTGATTTCCCAATCCGCCCCTGCTCTCATGTCCTCTGTCACAGTGCTGCAGGATGTAATTGTGATCATAACTGGCCAGCCTACATGTGTAAACTATGTCTCATGATGGCTGGGATGCTATCCCCAAAGTCCCAGTTATGTCCCTTCTATGCTCGCCTGAGAGCCTCCCCCTATGCCCACCTCAAAGCCACCACCGATTGGTCCTGTAAAGCTGGAAGCATGCCGTAATTGGCCAGTGAATTTGTCTGTCAGTCTGTTGGGTTTCTCCCCATCCTCCCTCCTATAGCCTCCCTCCTCCTGCTATGTCAGGTGCCTGCTTCTGACTGGCACTGCATGTGCTGCTATTTATCTCAATAATAGTCTTCAAGGAGTCAATTTCAATTGCCTATAAAACTGGGTTCCTTCACCAAATTGTCCTGTAATTTGGCAGAGATGACAGTGGAGGTGTGTAATAAATTTCTGCCAAATTACTTGTAAACAGGATAGAATATAAAAATGTTACAGCAGGAAATGTATTGTCAAGTTGATAGCTTATAACATCAGGACACTGGTAGGATTGGTACACTAGTGGAGTGACATAATTTCACCAGGACTCATGCAACTTGGATGGAAGATTTGTTTTAAAAAAATTTTAAAGTGTAGCCAGGAATGAGTATGGAACTTTTCTTAAAATCACAGCATTCAACTGCTTCTATAATTGGTCCCCATTATCAAATTTTTTCAAACATTGGTACACATAGTGCCCTTCATTGGGGGTACACTCTCTCCAAGTTTCATCAGAATTGAATAAGAAACAAACAAGTTGTAGCCAGAAATAGGTTTTTCATTTTTTTCCCATTAGTCCAAAAACAAAATTTCATTTTTGTGTTTGTTTTCATTATTATTTTTTGTCATTTTTGTTTTTATAATAAAGAAAATTAAAATCACCATTTTCATTTTCATTATAATAAAGAAAAGAAAATGCACACCGCTAGCATTCACCAAGATTCAAATGACACGGACACTTACCGGATTTTCTGCTACTTTCGCTGTTTTCAAATAGTTTTTGCACATAGAACAGTGATGCCATGGGATGGTCCCTAGCCCATTGCTTGCCCCTCACACACTCCTTGAGGTTGTGGAGATGAAAACTGACTGGCTAAGCACCAGAGAAGTGCTGTAAAACTGCCATAAAACTGTAGTAAAATTCCCAGAAAGTGATGAAAAGTCCCAGAAAGTTACAAAACTGACGGAAAAAATGGTGGAAGCACAGAATCACTGGAAATTGATGAAGTACCAATGGCCATTTGTAAGAACTCCTAATAGTTCAGTATTTCCCACTTAGGAACGGGAACACTAGCTCTTGTCTCAGCCCTAGGCCAAAGCATATCGACGTCCATGATAGCAAGGTGTGATTTTGAAACCTTTATCCAGATGACTTTGTGCACAGAGGCTAGGGGAAATTATTATTATAGAAAACAACAACATCGTGCTTCTTGTTGACTCGCCTAAAGTCAAGATTAGCTCTTGGCAAGACCCTTTGCTATCAATACGTTGCATAATTACTACCTTTCATTGTCATTTAATAACATGTATTCTCTTTGCTTTATAAAGCCAAATTCTACAAGCTTTAATTGAGCAGAACTCCTTTTTGGCTTTGGCATGCTTTGCTCCCCACGCAGGTCCAGTCTTTATATGGCCAGTTGATTTAACGGATTGCTGTGTATGAAAGCCACTTTTAAGGAGAGCGCAATTGCTATGTAAGTGGTTTTGTTATAAAAGTTATATGAAACCATCAAGCAAATGAATTATAGACGACGAGGCTATAATATTTGCTGTTTAAAATATTCTTGGCAAGGCTCTGCCAAACGCGGATGCTCTTAAAACCATTGTCTCGCAGATGGCATGTATAATTAAAGAGAAAACATAAATCTAATTGAACTCAAGCAGGCTGTAAAAAGCTTGTACGGCGATGGCTCCCAACCCTGCAAGCTGCTAAGTGTCCTTTATGAGAGGCTAAGTGCCAATGGGACAAGGGCATTTAACACTCTGCAAGAGTCACCTAACAGCACTGGGTTTTTTTCCAAATGTGAACATATATGCTAAAGGAGGAGGAGATACAAATATTTAATAGGCTGCCAGTGTAAGGACTGGAATTTGAACCAACATCCTTAGGGGCCTTCAGGAGGTGGCTGGATCCTCCTCAGCACTAGCTTCTTCTGACTAGGGACTGAAAGATGGTGCTTAAGGCCTTCCTCATGCTGGTCAGGCCACACCCCTCCTCAGTGGGTGTTAATGCACATGATGACAGCCCACGTAAGCCTGCTTTGGACCGCAGGCCACCATCATGTTTGTTGGAGCCCTGCCAGATGTTTTCACATGATTGTTTCCGAGTGTGGTAGTGGCTAGCCTGGGCTATGATCCCAGAGACCCTTGCTACCCTCTGCCTGATCAGGCCAGAGTGGGTTACAGTGGGCTAAAACATTTGCCCCACAGGTATCTCGGGTGGTGACGATGAGGGGGGTTTTCTTGGTGGCTTCACCAAGACTGCGGAACTCCCAACAAAGGTCCACCTAGTCCGGGACCTCTGCTCTTTCTGAAGAAAGTGTAAGACCTGGCTTTTCCACCAGGCTTTTGATGAGGGAGATGGGTAGGGGTTTGGGTTGGGGGGGGGGGCGGACAGTATCATTGATCTCCACCTAGGTACTTTTATTGTGAATTGTATATTGTTTCCTATATTGCTTATTTATTGATATATTATTTATGTTTGGTATTGTTTTATATTTTTATTTGTTCTAAATCGGTTGTGAGATGCCCAGAGCTGCTATAGCAGGAGGGGGCAGCCAAGAAATTGAGTAAAATAATTAAAATTAAAATTAAAATTAAAAAATAAACAAACCGTCAAAGCCCAGACCGGTTCAGGTCCTGCATGACTGGCCACCATGGCAGAGGGTGGGCTGCTGAGTGCGGTGCAGGGGTAGGCCCGGCCAGTCACATATTTGCCTGGTGGACCAGCTTCATGAACATTTGTGGACCAGCCGCATGACCTGATCCTGGCCATGTCCACTGCAGCTTCCCTGCCCACCCGTATTCTTGAGCTTCTGTGTCTTCCCTTGAGCCCACGTGACACCTACCTTTAGAAACTGGTCATGAGTTCACTGTGTGACCTTGTCTGCCTCCTCTCCATCTGCACTCCCATTGTCTCTCCATCCGATCATCTCTCCTATTCCCTGGTCCATGTGCTGGTTCCCAGGCTCCTCCTGAGATCCCAGACCGCAATCCTTCGCCTACTCACTTAGACCTGATACTGCACCTACTCTCAGAACCCAATACTCTACTTACTTTCCAGACCCTATCCTGCCATGACTAGAGCTGCAACAGATAGTAAAAAACAACTATCCATGGTTAATAACCTGTATCCCAGATAGCTTGGTGGTTACCTGGTAATGATCCAGTAACCCTGGAGGTTAACTGCCAAAATCAAAATAATGGATATTACTAGGGTTGTGCAATTCATTTTTGTTTGTTTTAATTACTAAAATCACAACGCCCCATTCATTTTAGTATTTAAAATACAAAGACAATAGGCAAGGGTTCCGAAAACAGATGGAAATGAAGAAAAAAACCATTCATTTTTATTATAAAAATAAACAGTACCATTTTTTAAAAATACTATATGCACAAAGTGACTGCTGGGGCTGTTCCGCACATGCACTGTGTTTTTACAAATATTTTAATTTTAAGAATTAAAAAATCACTGTTCACGTGCATAATGGTCACCGGCCCATTCTACACATGTGTGTTCTTTTCCAAAATGCTGCTGACGCTACACCAAATTTTTCCCTTGTGGATTGCAAGATATGCACAGCAATGGGGATGGACACCTCAGTCTATCTCCCTTGTAGTGGTGTGGCTTCATACCTGGTGGTTGGAGGAAGTTGTTGACGGGGTTGCCCACCACCCAGAACACCACCTAATGCTCTCTGCACTACCTCTCTGGTGTAGTGGTTAAGTGCACAGTACGTGGACCGGGGGGCTGGTTCAAATCTCGCCTTAACCGGAAACTCACTGGGTGACCTTGGACCAATCACAATATTCTCTTATCCTAATCGACCTCACAGGGTTGTTGTAGGGATTTTTTTAAAAAAAGTTGTGTTTATTTAAAGCACTCTGAGTACCATGGCAAGGGGGCGCTATATAAAAATTAAGATTAATATTATGGGTATTTCCAACATCAGCCCCTGTTCTATGCCCATTGCTCAGCTGTGTAGAAGGCCCTTCTATCATACCTTGTGTACACCAGACACAACTGGTTGGGGTCCTGCTGCACAAGCAGTTGCATCCCCCTCTAGCACTGGCTACTTCACTTCTTACACCTCTTGTACTAGTGCTGGGTTCCATGGTGGCCCTGAATCCCATGGTTGCCTAGGTTCTGAACCCCCAGCTGGCCTGGCTAGAGTACCTTGCTGTCCCTGTTGCAGAACGCCTTGTTTGCCTAGCTACTGAAGCCCTGGGGTGGCTGCCTGCCCCCTGTCTCCATCCCCTGACCTGCACCTGCTGGTGCATTCTCCACACCTGAGCACTGCATCTCGGGGTGTTTTCAGACGTGATGGGGCTGGTTGGCCCCATCACAAAATCAATGTATTCATCCCCCACTGGGACGACCCTGTCTCGCCCTAACAGACGTGCCTGGGGATCCCGGCGGGGAATCGGGGAGGGGGCGGGGCCACGCGGCGCAATGTGCGGCCACACGGCCCCGTCCCCTCCACGCCCACACTCTGGGGAGACAGGCAGGCGGCGAGGCCAATGCCACCGCAACGTCTGGCCGAGTTCACCACAGCCCGGAATCCCACTGGGGAATCCAGGCTGTGATAGCCGACCAGACGTTACTTTTTTTTTATGCCCACCTGGAATCACTTTCACCACGCTTCAGCTGATTTTCACGTCGGTAGCCTGGGAAGCGTGGTTAAAATTGACCCCATGTGGGTATTCAGTGTGGCGAACATCTGGCAGCTGCCAAACAGACGTGCAGGGCACAGTGACCACATGTAGGTATTCAGCGTGGTTCACTGTGATCTCGTCACATCTGAAAACACCCTCAGTGTGTGGTAGCTGTGGATTTAGGCTTGGCCAGTTCCTCTCATGACTTTTGCCAAGGTCACGATATGCTTATTCCATGGTGTCCATCCTTCTTAGTAGCACTTGCATAGCTTCTGAGTTAGCATGGGTCTCAGTCTCCCTTGGGCCTGGCTGCATACCATCTCTATAATGTGAGGTTAAGGGGGCTTGCCTTGTGCCCCCCTGCATTGGCACATTAATACATTCCATTGGGGACTGGTGTGATCACCCAGTAAAGGAGGGAGGGGATTTGTCCCAGCAACCAACCCCATCCAGCACATTGAGCCATCATGGTGTCCCACCCACCCATTCAGGTGACATCTCCCTCCTTGTTCCCCTATCTGGGTGGGGGTGACCTGGTGGTCTTCACACAGGCCCCCCCCCCTCAGTTGTGGATCTTGGGGGTGTTTCTACAGTCTCTTCCCCTTGAGCTCCTGGAGGGGACTCTTGGTGTCCTCACAATGAGCTCAATCCCTAAGCCCCACATAAATCACATGGAACTACATGCGTGCAAACCGTACGTATCCCCATAGCTGGCCCATTGTGCCATGCGGAAACCACGCTTGTGTACGCGCACATAGCTTCCACTTGGTTTACCTGGACTTTGGGATTGAACTCACAGTGCCTATCCCTAGCCATGACTGCTTCTTAAGGTAAATATTCCGCTTCTGAGAAAGGGCACATCTTTTCTCACTGTGCTTGGTTTTTGTTTGTTTATTTTTACCTCTCTCCCTTTCTCCCCCTAGCTCTCTCCCCTCACAATGGGTGAGTGGTTGGAGACAGGTTGCCCTTTGCCAAAATGGTGCCAATGCTGCCAGCGCCATTTGGGGCAAGGGTGCACATGTGCAGAACGACCCTGTTGGTCATTTTGCACATGCACGGGGGGCCGGGGGGGGGGGCGTTATTAATTTTTATTTTGGTAATGAAACCAGACATTTTTTTCTTTGTTTGCATCTGTTTTTGTTACCATGGTCTGTTGTTTTCGTATTTTACTTACTAAAAGGAATGGGCTGTCATTCATTTAGCAATTAAACAAAACAAAAACAAATTGCACCCCTCTAAGAAATAGTTCTTCATTGCCAGTGAAGGTTGGACATGATGAAATGAATTCAAATTGAAGGAAGGCAGATTTAAATTAGATATGTGTGAAAACTTCCTAATGAAGGAATAGTTGGGCAATGGAACAAATAAATTGCTGAATACAGTGGAAACAATAGTGAATCGATATTCACTGACATTACTTGTATTTTTATTTTTTTATTTGGTCAAGGTGTTTGGTATTTCTATTTCTTTGGCCCTTTTTACATAAGAAGTAGCCACTCGTCTAATGCCAACGCAGGTCCGCTTCATGGGGATGAGTGGGTGCTGCCCCTGTGACCACCACAGAAGGTAAGTGGGTGTGGGGGTGTGTGCGTTCCTGCAATCCATCTATCTCCACCAACCTCCACCCATCACCCATGCTCAGAGCAACCTGCCAAAACGATGGTTGCACCGTGCATGTAGATCGGTGGAGGTGGGTGGAGATGAATGTATGTCTGTCTGCACCCATTGCCCCCACAACGGTGCTCCACCCGCCGCACACCGCCCGCCCTGGCCTCCTGACCCCCGTAAGTTCCAGTAAGTTTCCTAATTGTGTCAGCACAGATGAATGGTCTGTTTCCAATACAATGGAAAACAGCTTTCACTGCAATTACTTGACACTAGCGGAAACCAACTAACGTGTCATATCTGCTTCATCATATCCGATTCAAAATGGATTAATTCCTTGAATATATTCACCACAGATATTTGTTTCAGCTAGACATGAAAGAGGGTACCCACAAAATCAGGTGAACCATTTAATGTTTGGTACCCAATTCAACCTGGTAACAATAAGGTACCATGTGGTACCCAATTAAAACCCGATAGAATACTCGATGTTCCAAAATGTTGACTTCCAGTCCCAGAATGTAGATTTCTGGTACCAATTCTTCAGCATTTTTGTTGATATACAAACTACAGACATTGGGTTTCCATCAAGTTCAGACAATTTTTCGGCAGCTTCCAGTCTTGGAAAACTACTCCCAGTTCCATTTTAAATGTTGTTATTTTTTCTTTCTTCAATTCCCCTTCCCCCACCCAAAAAAACAACAACATTTATTTATGGGATTTCTCATCACAGAAAATCAACTTTCCTGTCCCAAAAAGTCAACTTACAGTCCCAGGAAATTGCTTCCAGTCACTTATTTATTATTTTCATGCCAATTTTTTGGTTTTCCAACTCAGTATATTATATGAATGATTCATGATTAATTGTTAGATTTCTTTGGTGCCCCCTTCTGCCTTAGCAGCTTGGGGTGGCTCACAACATTTAAAAATACAAACGTACATAAAAAACATTGAAAGCAACCAACAGTAAAGCCAAACCAAAAACAGAAACAAAAATATCCCCCCATACTCTACCCAATCCACCACACGTCTCCCTCACCAATCAGTATATCAATATACTGATTGGGAATTCGTAAATTGAAAAATCAGTACCTGATTTTGGGGGTATTCGGGTACCTAAATTTAGTTCCCAGGTAACCCAACATAGTACCCGAAAAAGCAGGCATTACTCATGAGTACTAAATGTAGTACCCATTTCAGCTCTAGTTTCAGCTCTACTAACAACAAGATACATTTTAAATGATTTGATTAATAGGATAGAGTTAAACACATGCTCAAAGATAAACATGAGCTTGGCTGCATTTCTGAACCCATCCTTAATAGTTCAAAATTATAATAAAAAAGGTACATTATTGAATTAGATCCGGTAAATCAATTACACCCCAGTTAACTTTTAAGTGCACTAAGTTTCGTAAAGCTCAACAATCGATCATTAGTGCCTTAATCTAGAAAGGGCGAACCCAATCACTCCTCTGTGATATATGGATATGCTGTATATTTCCAATCTCCAGAGCTTGCCTAAACTCCTGTTCTTATCTCTGCCTTTTAAATCAAACAATAGCAGAACTCTAAGTAGATAATCATATTTGGAAATGTCATTATTAAGTTTTTAGAGCTTTGACATTTTCCATCTTTCTCCTATTTAAATTGATTTTGATATAAAGCTGTTAAGGACATCCTTTTCCCTTAAGGAAATTATGTTTTAACTTCTATTGTGATAATGTAAGTGATATACAGCAGAAAGGGGGGAATTTAGCTTTGCTCTTTTTTTCCTGTTTTTTTTTTCAAGGTCAGGTTTGAAATATGCCAGTGAGCAGATAACTTCTCCAAATCAAAAATATCAATTTTTAAGTAGCCCTTTTAATAGAGTAGGGCAGTAGTGGAGAACCTCAATTTTGGGGGCCAAACAAGGACCATGGCTAGTTTTATTTGGCCCTTTCCCAGTCCCTGGGTCCAGCCCCTATATCCAGTTCCTATTCCTAAGCACTAAAAGGGTGAGCTCAAGTGAAGAAAGTGGGGATTTTATATATTTATGATTTATTTATTCCGATTTTAACCTGCCCATTCCCCCTTAAAGTTCAGAGTGGGTTACAATATGAAAGCATATACAAAATACACAAAATAAAACCAATTAAATGAAACCAAGGCCTTTTAAAAACAGGCCATGGCTAGGAGCGGCCTGTGGTCGCACCACTGCAGGGGCAGTCCAGGGGTGTGTGTGTGCATATGGGCCGACACCCATCCACATGCCTGCCCCCATATGAAGCAACCTGTGTTTTCTCCGGTTGCTCCATGCAGGGACAATGGGTGGAGGTGGGTGGAAATGAGTGTTTTGCAGGACCATGCTCACCCACCCACCACTGGTTTCAAATGGGACACACCCAACCATGTCCACTGCATGCACATCGGTGGGCATGAGTGGGTGTCTCTCATTTAAAAAGAACCCAAGTTAAAATAAGTAAAATCCCCTAATCCACAGCACCCCAACCCTCACCTGTCAAACGTCTGGCCAAACAAAGTTTTACATTGCCTGTGGAAGATGAGTAGATTTGGGCTAAGAGGAACTTTCAAGGGAGATTAGGACATGAAATGAAAGATAGGGTGTGGATCCATGGCATGGATCCATGTTCTACACAAAGGGTGGCTAGGTTTATGGTGCATGCAATTCACTTGATCCAGGTGTCAACATCAGGTGATCTACTAGGACCCCACCTCCTGGCTCCCAGCTCTAGGGCACCTCAGGAACTGGTCTCAGGAGTGGAGAGGAAGCACTCCCCACTGCATTGGCAGAGCTCTCCTACTCCATCCCCTTCCTGGACCCACTCCCTTCAGTTGCTCCTACTCTCCCCTAGAGGTGATCTCTCAGAGGCTGACCGCCCCTCCCCACACCGTAATCTACTGGAGATTAGCTTGTGATCTACCAATAGATTGATGATCTACCTCTTGTCTGGCCCTGACCTAGACCCTCTTATTCCTTCCCCCACCTTGGATAAAGCCACACAAGCCAGGGTCAACCAGATCCCCAGCCTGCCACGGGGTGGATGAATGCAGCCGACACACTTTGGATCAACAGGGTGTTAAGCACCACCCCATACTTGGCAAAGGGCATGGGCCAGTGGGCACTGGACTCAGGATTTCCCCCCCAAAGAAGTCAAAGCAAGGATCAGGCCCAGCCACCATGGGACCTAGGAAAAGGGAGTTCACCCAGGTGGATACCAGCCTGATCCAGGAAGGAGGTGATTAAGGGGGATAGCCCTCAGTAATTACGGGGCCATTAAGAAAGGACATTCTCCCTGTTTTGAGAAACCACTGGTGAATAGAACCCAGGCTAGCAACAGCCTCAAAGACATGGAATGTTAGTATCCCCTCCCCCGCTCCTAACCACAGAAACCCAGGTGCAGCCATTAACCTTGGGTCCCTCTCACAGCTCCTCCCAGATCACCGGAATGTCCTCTCCCCATTCATGCCCAGATGTGTCCATTGTGTGTCTGTTGCCCATGGCTCCCCTAGGTCTCTTCCCTTTTGTGACACCTAAACACCCACCTGGAGTCCCCTTTTGTCCCCATGGGGCACATATGCATCTCCATTTGTCTCACTTAGAAACCCACCCAGATATGCCCAGATGGGTCATTTCTGTCCTTTTCCCCTCCCTGTGTGTCTTTTGTAACACCCTTCAGCCTATCCCAAATCTTTTATCCTGAACCCTATAACTGCCCCTCGCTTCCCCCATGCAAACTGAGAAGGTTTGGGATGTGGGCAAGTGCAGGTTTCCCTTTGCGTGTCTGTATCTTAAGAGATCTCCCAGACTTAGGGCTGCCCCTTCTTCTCAACCCCCACGAACTTCGCTGAATCCGTGGGTCACCTGTCCCCTTTTTCCACAGGAAAGGAAAGCTAACCTCAGGTCCAGACTTCCCAGCTTGTTCTCTCTCTCTCTGGCTCTCTCTCTCTCTTCCGGATCTTCTACTCCCCCCGCTCCCCACGTCACTTTCATTTTCCCCGCGGCCGCTTGTGTTTTTCCTTTGATCCCACCAGGCAGGGACTGTGTTTCTCTGTTTATGTGTATAAATAAACCTTTTAGTTTTATTGAATCTTTGTCTCTCTCTTTTCCTTCACTTTTGGGGAGGGTACATAAACTGCTTGTAGCACGTATCTGTCCTCAGACTGATCCTTAGCATACACAGGAACCACGGGTTTAACGAATTAAGCTAATTCCCCCAAAAGTTAAGGAACGATGGATATTGGGGTACCAACCCCCCAAATAGTCATGAGTGGGAGGTTGGTACCTGTTAACAGGGGAGAGCAGTCCAAATGTCCCTCACCTGGAAGGCAAATCAGCTGGGTGGGTGGCTGTCAGAAGTCCTGTCATACCCCAGGGTAGGCTGAGGAGCCATCCACAAAGGTGGGTGCCCATCCCTGCCCCACCAAACCAGTCTACCCCAGTACCTCCCCCCACAATGTGACACAGACATACAGAAATGGCAAGATATGCCCCCTCCTCTATAGTGCTGGTGGACCTTGCTATGTGGCTGGGCTGCACGGGATCAGCTGGACAAGAGATGATCCATTGCTCCACATTAACCCAGGGGGGGCAACAGTAGCTCGCATTGTATCACTGGCCTTCTCTATTGGATGTGTCATGTAGTAGCTGCCTGCCCACCCTAAGAGGGGAGTAGGTAAACATCTGGCAGCTGCTGGACTGACTATCAGCTGTATTGTGGACCAATGTCAGTTTCAGTGGGTGTTGCCCACTGATCTGGAGGATGTTCTTAGGACTGTTAGGGTCACCCATTGTGAGCTAGTAGGGATGGGTGAACAGAACGCCGTTCGGATGTTCGGACTTTCAGTTCAAAACCCGAGTTCAGGTTCGGCTGTTCGGTTCAGTGGAGTTTGGTTTGGTCAAATTCAGCCGAACATTAAAAAAAAGTGCTATCGGTACCGAAACCAACGTTTTTTCAGTATCGGTATTTTTGGCCCTGAAACCACCCCTGGTGTCTACCCCTGGTGCCAGGAAGTCTGCTCCTCTGCTGCCTCCTCCTTCCAGTCAAGTTTTTGCATCCAAAGACACCTTTTTTCCCATCCCCAAACTCATCCGAACTCATCCGAACTTTTCCGAACTGTTGGGAAGTTCGAGCGTTCAGTTTGGAAGTTCAGTTTGGTCGTCCGAATAGGCCAAGTTTGGGATGAACTCCGAACTTCTGAACCGCATTTGCCCATCCCTATGAGCTGGACCCATGTCCGTCCTGGCTGTTCAAGGCCAGCTGGGAGATGTTGGGGCCCTTCCTGGCTGGGGTGGTCAATGCCTCCCTTAGGGAGGACAGAGTACCAGGATGCCTCAAGGAGGCGGGTATGGCCTCTGCTCAAAAAAACATCACTGGACATTGTCTCACTGGCCAGTTATCATCTGGTCTCTAACCTCCCCTTTTTAGGGAAGGTTATTGAATGAGTAGTGGCTCAGCAGCTTCTCGGGCATCTAGACCGTGTCAGTTTTCTGGATCCTTCAAAGCCCGGCATTCATCCAGCTTTTGGCATTGAGACTGTGCTTGTGGCCTTGGCTGATGACCTCTACTGTGAGTTGGACCAGGGTTGTTCAGCCCTGTTGACTATAAGATGTTGATGGTTCGCTTGCAGGACCAAGCTGGGGTGAGCGGAACTGTTCTTCAATGGTTCCATTCATTCCTGGTCAGAACTCAGCACGTGGTACTATGGGATTGTTCATTATCGTCCCGGGACCACACGCATGGAGTCCCACAAGGTTCGATTTTGTCCCCTCTCCTGTTTAATGTGTATATGCAGACTTTGGGCTAGGTCGTCAGAGGGTTTGGTGTGCAGTGTGCTGATGACCCCCAACTCTACCTCTCCTTTTCATCTGACCCAGGCACAGCAATCTCGAGGTTTGCCCGGTGTTTGGGGCTGTGAGGGACTGGATGAGGGTGAGCCGTCTGAAACTGAATCCTGATAAGATGGAGGTGATAATGGTGGGAGGAACTGAGGGAGTGGTGGCACCCATCATTGATGGGGCCCACCCTCCATTGGTCCCTCTGGTCCATAGTCTGGGAGTGCTCCTTGACTCGCAGCTCTGCATGGATGTCCAGGTGGAGACTGTGGTGAGGAGCGCATTTCACCAATTACATCCTGTGCATCAGCTTCAGCCATATGTCTCTGACTCTGACCTGGCTACCATCATCCATGCTTTCATTACCTCAAGACTGGACTACTGCAATGTGTTCTACGTGGGGTTACCCTTGGTTGACATTCTAGAGACTTAAGTTGGTGCAGTATGCGGAAGCCCATCTGCTTATGTGGAAGGGTCGCTGTGAGAACATTACACCAGTGCTCTGTATCTGCACTGACTGCTTATAGTCTTCCAAGCTCAATTCAAGGTGTTGGTTTTGACTGATAAAGCCCTATACTCTATAGGAACTGCCTCACTCCCCGGGTCGTGAATCAGCCCCTGCGGTCAGCCGAGGATGCCCTCCTCAAAATCCCCTGAGTTTCTTGGGTGATGACTATGAGAAGGGCATTCTCGGAGGCCACACCTAGGCTGTGGAACTCCCTCCTAATGGAGGTTCACCCGGCCCTGGACCTCCCCTCTTTTCGTAGACAGTGTAAGACTTAGCTGTTCTGCCTGGCCTTTGGTCAGGGAGATGGGTGGGGGAATAGGGAAGGGGGTGAGGGGTTGTTGGTTTTTTTGTTTCCCTTGAGATTTTATAATGTTTTTATATTATTGTTATTATTGTATATTGATTATTTGTGTTGTTTATTATTACTGATTTTAATATAGTTTTTATATTGTTATGTTGTACACTGCCTGCTACACTGCTACACTGCCTGTAGCAGGAGGGGGCAGCTAATAAATTTATAGAAAGAAAGAAAGAAAGAAAGAAAGAAAGAAAGAAAGAAAGAAAGAAAGAAAGAAAGAAAGCCCAATGTAGGATAACATCGTTACCCCTTGAGTGAACATTTTAAGAACCTCTTCCTACAACTTCTATGTGGCCCTTGAAATTTGTTTGAATTTTCAATGTGGCTCTTGGGAAGGAAAAGGTTCCCCATTCCTGGATTCGGGCAGTATGTCAACAAAGACTTTTGCATATTGAAATAACCCTATTTTTTTCACACAACCACTATAACGGGGAATGAAATGATCTTACTTTTATTAATCAACTCAACTTCGACAAGTTAATAAGCATGCCTGCAGATGTCTCCTGAAAACATTGATGGTAGCACTATACATTTCCTGCTAATGATTTACTTTGAAAAGTGCTGCATTGGGATTTGTCACATTCTGGCAATGTTGCAAGGATCCGGGTACCTTTGAGCAGCAGGCTTACAAAGCCTATAAGAGTAAACAAGGGAGTACGCCAATGATGCATGCTTGCTCCACTATTATTCAATCTGTACACGAGTGACTTGAATGGGTTACTGCTGAAGCAGGATCACTGCGTGCCAAAAATTAAGTCCTGATCTTTACCTGTCCTCCAGTACTCAGATGACATTGTGCTTTTATCCCAAACTAGGAGAGGGCTAAAAGCATTGTTAGATACTTGTGGGGAGTACTGTGCTAGTAAAGGACTGGAGATAAATCTCGCCAAAACAAAGACCATGATGGTGGGAAAGAGGACTAAAAATTATAAATGGACCTTGCAGGGGCAGCCCTTTGAACAAGTGAGTTCCTTCTGCTACCTTGGGATGATATTGAGTAGGAATGGAACATGGAAAGAACATATTAGGTACATAGTAGGGAAAGCAAAGGCGCCTTCCAGGGCAATCCGAGCAATGGCAAGACATTCCATAGCGGTTACTACCTCTAGGATCTTGAAGGTATATAAAATTAAAATTCGGTCGGCTCTACTATATGGTCAAGAAATTGTACCAGAGGAGAAAGTTATAGGACTAGAGATAGCCCAAAATAAATTCCTCAGGCAGTTAGTAGGGGTCCCCCAAGCAGTGCCAGGTTGCGTTATGAGGGCAGAAACTGGTGTAGTCTCAATTGTCTCGCTAAAAAGGCAGGTACTAGTAAATTTGTGGCTACGTATCCTCCGCCAAGATGATGAGGCATTGCCTCGTCTGTGCCTCACAGAGATGCTGTAAAATACTGGTGGGGCAGTGTATCCATGGCTTGGCTCCCTCCTTACATTTTTAGCTAAGGCCGGACTCTCTGCGCAGGCAGTATGGCAATTACCCTCCACGCAGCAAAAAAGGTTGGTAATGGAACGGCTACTGGATATAGGTAGGCAGGAGGACATGGTGGCCCTGGTGGGCTGGAGGGCAGCACCATGGTCTGGCCGTGTTAAAGAACCTTTTGGCCTAGAGGCATATTTAGACGTATTAAACTTCCAGGCACTGCATAGAAACTATGTCAGGCTCCGGCTTCAGCTCATTGAGACCGCCGTGACCCATTCCCGGTACAATGCCTTACCAAGGGACTGCTGTAGGTGCATCTGTAGTTTGGGTAACGTGGAGACAATAGACCACATTCTCTTCGAGTGTCCACTGTATGACAACCTTAGGGAAGTTTGGATTTTGCCACTGCTGCAGGGGAAAGAGTACTGGGCCTTGGCATATAGAATAAAATTTATACTGAGCTTGGCCAGGACAGAGGAACTTACCGCTGTTGCCACCTTTGTGCAGCTTGCTTTGAAATTTAGAGTAGAGGATATATGATAGGATAGGGATGAGTCTGATTGAAGCAGCTTCTCATTCCAAAGCAGGTATCCTTTTCTCTATAGACTGGCTAGCGAGGCCATTCTAGGAAACTGTGGAGAAATGCTCTCGTCTTGTTCGTCTAGTTCTAATTAGGGGGTTGACCCCTCTGATGCAAGCGGGGATTTAAATGAAAGAGGCCTAATTTGATATATATGATGTGATGTTATATGTGCACAGAAACAAGAGTGCTTTGTTAGACAATTAGTTTGTATCTTTTGGGAAACTGTCTAGAAATTTGCCTTTTCTCTTTCAATGGTTACAGCATTCCAGCATTTTCCTATTTACTCGCTTCTCCCTTCAAATTTAGTTTTAGAGTAATATTGGCAATATTCAGTTATGCAGTATGGCAGTAATCCACTTACAATAATGTGATAAAATGGTTAACTTTCACAGTGTTGTCTGGTAATCCATGTTGATGGTTACCAAATAAATACCAAATACCCAGAATGCTGGATACGAAATGCAGATATTCAATTCAGCTCTGTTAGGAACCCCTGAATTCTCCAATTCAGGGGTTCCTAACAGAGCTGAATTGAATATAAGTGAAAATAAATGAGACGTTAGCCCACATTAGCCACCAATATCTGAGTGTTCACCTGCCCATTTGTTAGGTGGTTGCCCAGTATTTACCTTCACTAGCCATGTGGCTGCCATGGAACCCCCACTCACGGCGTGGTCTTGGAGAATATGGAGTCCACCATGCAGGCAAATATTGGCCAAGGTGGACTAAAGTGTGGTCACAAGGTCACCTCTCATCTAGTAGGGTGTGTGTAGCCTCTGACCACATACAAGTCCGCCAGGACAATAGAATACTGGGCGTAGTGACAAAATCAGTCCGAGGAGTGAGCACTCTCCACTCTTGAGCTCCCCAATGCTTTGAATGTTTATTTCTCCTTTTGGAGTGCTCCAAAAAGGCATTCCAAACAGCAAAAGGGAAAAAGACAACAAAAGAAAGACACACCGGGGAGTGGGGTGGGAGGGGGGGTTGGGGGCAGACATTTTTATCAATTTCCAGGAGCTTATGTCAAGTTCCAAGACTTCTCAGGACTTTCCAGGACTTTATTTCTGAGACTTTTTGTCAGTTCCTCACCATTATTTATTAGACAGGATGCACTAAACATGTGCATGGCACCATGTGGGGACTCCACAGACCTATCCCAGGCTGCGGTGGGCTATCCTCTCATGTGTTAACACCGATAGGTCCTCAACAATACAACCACCCTCCATGCATGCACAATACTAGCCCTCCCTGGATGATGGCGAAGATTAATATCACCCCATAATGAGGTGGTGCACGAGTATACTCTAATAATAGTGATAATCCTATTCTGATAATAGAACTTCCTATATCTTGCCTTTTGTACTGAATGTCCAAAATTCCTAATACCTATGGAATGATGAAACACTTGTATTTGAAATGGTTTTGCCTTTAGTTTGCAGTGAAATATAAACAGCTTTCAGTCAGTAACAAATTACCCACAAAGCTAGGTATGAGCTTGACATACTCACAAAGCATTATTAAAAAAAGACAATTCCTCCTTATGTTCATAGCATACATATTTCTTTTTCCCTCAAATATTCTTTCAATATCATTTGAAGGGGGGCGGGGGGGATTGATCTCACCTCCTGTATTCCATTCCTGCTGTTTTCACCTTTGCTAGTTAATGAGATCTTTATCATTTCTTGGCGGAACTTTGAGTATAAATCACAGCATGCTTTCTTGCTCTAGTTATCGCTCTTTTGGATGATTTGCACCTTCACAGTAGGGGAAGGGGAGTGGATTGAGCGTAATGATAACTAATAATAGTCTGTATTTTATACCGTGCTCTCTCATGCTTCCTGAGCTTTAGCAACAAACAAATGTTAATTACGCAGCCACTGTTATGTGTAAGAATCTTTTTGCTGAGATGTAGAGCTGTAAAGTTTAGGTACTGATTTCATGGAAACCTCTCAGAAGTGCATCTCTACACATTTCCTTGCATTCACCTGAAAGCATATATTGGGCTGATGCTAGTTAACACGTATTACTTATGTTTCGTATCAGAGATTTCTTAAGCTCTACGCTTTAGCGCAGGGATGGTCAAGAGGCACATTATGATCTACTGGTGGTAGATCACACAAGCTAATATCCAGTAGATCATGGTATGGAGGGGGAAACCAGTCCCACGGAGACCACCTCCGGTGAACAGAGCAGGACCAGTGTCCCTGGTAGAGGTGTGCACTAGGGACCCCTGTCGTTTTTCATTTTTATGTTTTCATTTTTGTTTTTGAAACCTGTCATTTCCGTTTTCATTACCATTATTATTTTGTTTTCGGTGTTATTATTGTTATCGAAAATGTTTTTGATTTTGTTTATGTTTTCATCAGTGTCCTGAACTGGAAACGAAACCAAAAATGGAAACAGAAGTTCAATGGTTCTGTGGTGGAGTGTGTGTGTGTGGTTGTGTGTGTTTTGTGGTGGTGGTGTGTCTGTGTTTGTTGTTTGTTTGACTATACTGGTGAGTGAGTGTGTCACTGCCCACAGTGCCCAGTGCCTGCCTACTGCCTGCCTGATGGAAGGAATGAGGAGGAAAGTCAAGGTGGAAGCCATGGAAGAGGAGTCAAGACCATTGTCTGCATTCCAGGAGGTGGTGAAGTTGGGTTCCAACCCAGAGTAGGAGGATCAGGGTAGAAGAGGTGCCAGGTTTGTAAAAAAATTGTTTTTCTTTATTTATTTAGTTTTCCATAGAACTTAGAGGAGTCCTAGGTAGGGAGTGACAAGAAGAGTGTTCTTTAGAGCGAGCTGCACCATAGGTGGGCAGGCAGTCAGGCATAAGCATCACTGATAGTAGCACCCCAAGACATGCCAGGGTCTCAGCTTGAAGACGGCACCCCAGGAGAGGCAGGACTTGTGAGGGTTGTGGGTGTGCCAGAAAGAGAGAGAGGCATAGGCAGCAGGAGCAGCAGCAGCAGGGCTCATCATCAGGTGGTGGCAGAAGTGTCCGCAGACTTGCCAACTCCTCCATGCCCATGCGTTCTACCAGGGCAAACTGCCCCAGACTTCTCAGAACTCCTTCCCTTTCTCATTGTGCTACAGAAGTGCACACAATATGTACTATGTAATATGTAATTGTATGTATATTATATATACAGAATCTAACCTTAGCCTGACCTATGTATACAATATATTCCTATCCTATAATCCTAATATATATAATAAAACAGCTTAGTACCTAAATATCTATATAATATATAATCTCTATCTATATATACAACTAATAATGCTCTCTCTGTCTATATTTTCTCTCTCTCTCTCAGAGAGAGAGACAGAGAGAGAAAATATAGACAGATAGAGCATTATTAGTTGTATATATAGATAGAGATTAGATATTATATAGATATTTCGGTACTAAGCTGTTTTATTATATATATTAGGAGAGAGAGAGAGAGAAAAGAGAGAGAGAGGATAGCTCTCTGAGAGAGAGAGAGAGAGAGAGAGAGAGAGAGAGAGGATAGCCATTTACCAGATTGTCATTTATCACTGGATGCCAGTTATCGAGTTACCGTTTACTGGGTTGTTGGTTACCATTTACCAGGTTGTTGTTTACTGGGTTGCTTGTGAGCCAAATCCAATAACCAATCAACATGTAACCAATAAGCCAATAACCAATAAACATGGTAACAAACCAATGAACACCAATAACCAAATAACAACTAACCAATAAATCCAAAACCAATAACAAAAAAAAACCCAAGTAAAAAATAAACCAATAACCATTAAACATGGTAATAAACCAATAAATCATTAACCAATAAACAACAAAAAACAATAACAAAAACATAAATAACCAATAAACCAATAAACATGGTAATAAACCAATAAGCCAATAACCAATAAGCATGGTAAATGGCAAATCATGATAACCGATAAACATGGCACATGGCAAATCATGATATCGATACAACCAATAAATGGCAAAACCCCACAGTAACTGGTAAATGATAAACGGTAAATTGTGATAACCAATAAATCAAGTTTTGTCCGAGATCTCAATTGAAGTTCAAAAAAGCTGTGAAATTTCAGTAGCAATTCTTGATTCTCGAGAAATTATCATGAGAATCAATTTGATTCTTATTTCAGTACTAGCTAAAATGCTAATGGGATGAGTCTCAGCACCCCAGAATCACCAGGTTACCCATTTTTGGAAGTGCTCAATTGCAGCTCTATTCACAATCTGCCTATGCAAACTGTTCCACTGCCTAACTGTTCTCTACCTTGCGATAATTTAGGTCCTTTCCCTTTTGTAATCCTCTTTCTTTTCTTTTTTTATTGTTGAAAAAGAGTGAAAATTTGTCAATATGTTGTTTCATAATATTTTCTCATAAATCTTTGTGCAGTTTGCAGAATTTTCTTATTGGCCATACCTCCTGTTTCTGGTCAGTGCGGCTGAACCCATAGCATCAGCCCCATGGAACATTCACTAAAAAAATCATAAAAATAATCCACCAAAGTCTCCTATCACTACCTTTGTCACTGTTGTAGGCCAATGCCAAAAAGTGTTCTCTAGAATCACCCTTCCGTAGTGCCATGTGAGAAGCCTCCATCCGCTGCTGGGCCCTGTAGCTTTGAAAGAGCTGTTGGCTGGTGTGGACCTTCTTTGACGTTTGCTAAGTTGAAGAACTCTCAACAGGCATGTAGGTGAAGTGGTCATTGGGTAGAAACAAATGTGACAGTGACCCACTCTGTCCAGCTTTTTCCCACTGTGGCCAATGAGTCAATGGGTATTTTCAGACGTTACGAGATCACGGTGAACTACGGTGAATACCCACCTGTGGTCACCGTGTCTCGAACGTCTGTTTGGAGGCCACCAGATGTTCACCACGGTGAATCCCCACATGGGGTCAATTTGAACCAAGCTTCCCGGGCTAGCCGGGGGAATGTCCTGGGAAGCGTGGTCAAAAAGACCACCGGAAGGGACCAACAAAAAGTAACGTCTGGCCATGCGCCACGGCCCCACGCGGCGGCCGCAGTGGCCCCGCTGCCCGCCCGTCATCCTGGAGGGCGGGTGGCAGGATGTGTGGAGGGGGTGGGGCCATGCGGCCGCACGTTGCGCCGCACGACCCCGCCCCTTCCCACATTCCCCACCGGGATCCCCCCGGCACGTCTGTTGTGGCGTTACGGGGTGACCCCGGCGGGGAATTAATAGGGTGATTTTGGTACAGGGCCAACGGACCCCGTAACGTCTGAAATCACCCAATGTCAAATTTGTGCTCAGACCCCCAGACGTTTTCCCCAGACTGGTCCCAGGAGTGCCAGTGGATAGCCCGGTCTGTTACTTGGTAAAATGCTGAAGTTGCAGTCCAGGCTACCATCCCCTCCCCCAGGTCAGTCCTGAGCAAAATGGGCCACAGCAGGTTAGAACATATGTTCTGACCCACTGTGACCCATCCTGGATCTGGTCTGACATGGCTGGCTGCAGTGACAGTCCATGATTTGCCACCATGGTTGACTGTCATGGGGGGTCATGGCTCTGAGTGCAGCGTGGGGGTGGGACTGAGATGGCTCCTCAGCTGGGGTCACATGTCATTGGTTCCCTGATCTGACCCCAGCCACGTCAGTGGCATGACAATGATTCGACCCTAATAGGGTCACCACCAGTAATTGATTGCCTCTTTGAAACAAGCCTCACAAATATCCATGATGATTAGATATTTTATTTCTAATGTGTCCATAATGGCAACCCATTTTCTTTGATGAGATTTAAGCAGTCAATTAAATTTAAGCTTGCACTTAAGTGTTTTGTGAATTGTATTGAAGTGTGGTGAATTGTATTTAAGGTTAAATTTAAGGTTGTTTTAAAGTGTTTGGACTGGGGTGCCTACCATAAGAGTGAGATTAAACAGTGTTACTGGACCTGGAAAAGGAGTAAAGCCTTTAAAATATACAATCAGAAGTGAAGTATGGCCATTTATAGATGCACCCAGGGAGTGGAGGGGGAGGGGAGGTTTAGACGGCAGATGATGGGTGTGCAGTCGATCACCAAATCATTGCCTATTAATTAGAGGTAGGAATATCAGTATCAGATAAATCTGATACACCCGATAATCAGGTATATCAGATTAATCCGATAATCACCGGTATCGGCATACCGGATTTTTTACATTGGCCGCTTTACCAGGTTTTTTACATCGTGGCAATAGAAGTGAATGACCCAGTGTCCCATCCCTAGTATTCATGCCCCCATATGGAGCAATGGGGGAAAACCCAGGTTGCTCTGTGTGGGGGCATGGGTGGGCAGTGCGTTCCACCTTCAGATAGGCACCCAGGTCTATGGGGGATGGGTGGGCCTGGGAGGGTGCGTCTATCTGCCTTTTCCCCTCCCTGCTTTCCCCTTTTACTGATTTCACCTTTTAGCCATGCCCCTGCCAATATGCAGACCAGTCAAATTACATACGTCATAGAAGAAATGGCTGTAAAAACATGTGTATCGCCCAGTGTAAGTGCTTGTTAAATGGACTTGAACAGATGTCTCTCCATATTGTCTATTACAAACCAATCTGCAATTATCAGGCTACCCCATTATCATTAAAAAAGAACACTTTCAAATTAGTTAAGCATACTTCCACAAGACTGGGACATATTGCAAGAATCCATGGCTAATATTGTTTATTATTTTTACTTCTAATACACATTTATAATATGAAACCATACTGCATTCAAACATGATCCCCGCTGCTATCTTACAGTTTAGATTCATCTCTACTGAGAGAAATCTGGTGTGTTGTTGCATTGCTGTATTGCTCCCAAATGCAAGAGATGGAGATAGAGTAGTTCAGATGATCTCTTTTATTGGACAAACTTCTGTTGGTGAGAATTAGGGGTGGGACATGGGGCAAAAAAACCGGTTACCGGTTTTACCTGTTAGCGGTTTTCAAAAAATCGGTTTACCTGATTAAAGCCAGTATACCTGTATCGTTTTTTTTTCATTGATTTGAATGGGGAACTGTCCCCATTGAAATCAATGGGAAAAAAAACCCACTACCTCCCCCCTCCCCCTCCCAGGCTGCGCAGGTGGTGACCTACTGGAATGCCAGCAGCCAGCCAACCTGGGCTCCCGGAGAGCTCAGCTGCCACTGCCTCAATAGCCAGTGGCAGCCCGGAGCCCAGGTCCGGTTGGTTTACTTTACTTTTTAAAAAAAACAAAAACAGGCTGGGCAAGGTGGGAGGAGGGTGTCCCCCCTTCCACCCGCATAGCCTGGGAGGGGGAGGGAAAGTGGTTTTTTGGGTTTTTTTTTACATTGCGGCCATTGATTTCAATGGCCGCAATGTAAAAAAAAATCGGTACAGGAACCAGCACCGGTACGGAGAATTATCGGATCTATCCGATATCCCCAATACTGCAAAATACCGGCAGTATCGGATACCGGGAGATCCGAAATTCCCACCCCAGGAGAATATGCAAGATTTTGGGGCCACACAGGACTATGCATGCTTTTGGATTGGAGGAAGGACCCTGTTGGTCTGTGAGAGCTCGCATGCTCTCACCAACAGAAGTTGAAAAACAGAAAAACAGATCATTTGAAGTGCTTCATCTCCATCAGCTTGTCCCCATAGCGTGAAAGAAGGTGACAGACACAATTGTTGGGTCAAAAAGCTGCAGCTCATTAACTACAACTCAGTCTGGAAGAGCAGGAAAACAAAACCATCAAAAAAACCCAATGAAAGTGGCAGGTTCATTAGCTTCCAAATTTCTGGGCAGATTCCACTGGCTAATGTAAAACCATCCAGGATCCAGATCTAACCTGATCCACAGGGAAGCCAGGAATTAGTAGTCTCCTACTTAGCTGGTGCTGCTGGCCAGACCCTCGGGGCTAGTGGTGACGATGTGGGTCGGTCATCCCCTGAGCAACAGCCCTCCAACCCCCACCTCTTAAAAGTGCCTCAATTCTTATCCATTGTGTACTAATTTCCAATTTCCCATGCCTTCAAAAGTTCTCCAGAACCTTGGACCTTCCCTTTTCTTCAGAGGTTCTCCAGAACCTTCGACCACTGCTAATACTCTGTCCTAGATTTGCAATAATAGAAACCAGCTTGAATGCACCCTTTTGTTTAAAACATGTAACCCAAGGGGAAGGTGAAAAAATCTGATTCATTGCCCAGCTAATCAGCAATAGAACCAGGAAAAATTCCTTCCTGGTCCCAATTACAGCAACCAACAAAGCTTGTAGTGCCAGTCAAAGAAGGTGGGTGTTCAGGCTCCCCACCCAGACTGCTAGGTCATGCCCTCTGTCCCCTTTTAAAGGGGGGCAGGGTGCACCCCAAGGCACTCCCTCTCCCATTCACAAGTCCCTGGATCAGCACAAATAGCACCAGCTTACATGCACCACCGTGGAGGGAGCAGAGCTGCCAGCCCTGAGACCCATGCCACACTCTTTCCTTCAGGTGCACGGGTGACAAGGCTCCTCAACTAATGGGTGCATGTGTGGGTATGGTAATTATATTCATACAAGAGAAAATGCACAAAAGGGGCAATTAAAGGCTGGTGGAGGCTGAAACAAGTAAATTGGCATTGACTATCTTATGAACTAATGGCTTCCAACCTTTTCCCCAAAATATCATTCTAAAAATAGCATAGAAAGTAATGGGTGGAAAGAGCATTAATAGAAACTCCACTGTGATGAACAGCCCTGCTCTAACTAATTGATTTCTCATAGAACCAAGAAGTAGTACCCTGGCTGGAAAGCCCACAAAGTAGGAAGTATATATGGGGTTGTGGTTCGGACAGCAATTCCGTGCTAAGCCTGACGGCATGTCGTCAGAGTTAGGACTGAAATAAGTATCTGAAAAAATGGGTAAATCTTCTGAATATACGTAGTATATGAATCTACATAGTATCTGAATCGTAGAATTGGAAGGAATCTCAGCGGCCATCTAGTTAAACCCAATGTACCCCACCTAAACAAAAAATAACCATTCAGATAATAACCAGTATCTGTTTACATTCCATTAGGTATCAATTTTGGTTATATTTATTTTTGTTTGTTTAGTTCATTTTTATATTCCACCCTTCCCTTAAGACTCAAGGGGTAATTTCAGACGTTACAAGATCACAGTCAACCACCCTGAATGATCCTGTGCACGTCTGTTTGAGCCCCACCAGATGTTCACCACAGTGAATTCCTAGCGGGGTTCAAAGCTAATGACAGTTCTGGAGGTGAGGCTGGCCTCACTTCCAGAACCATGGTTAGGTTGACCATGATCTGGAATGGGGCTTGGAATGGCCGCAGGTAATGACTGTTACCCAGCCCCCAATGGGAATATATAAAAACTGAGCAAATCTCTGTCACTTCGGACCAGTATTGAAATTTCCCACACAAAATGGAATCTTCATAACCTGAAGAAAAATAAAACCAGACTCAACAGCGATATATATTTTCCGAGCAAATGCAAAAAACTACATTTGCTCAGTTTATATATTTCTACTGACTACGCTATATGCCTGAGGAGGCACCTGAAAGCTTGCTTATTTCCATCAACAACAGTTGGTCCAATAAAAGATATCATCCAAACCACTTTGTCTCTCTGTCACTTGGGACCAATAGGCCACCACACTCTGTCTCTGGATTGCCTCTTGGTAAAGACAGCCAGTAGATTTTAGAGTAAGGACCAAGTTAGTGCCAAGCTATGCAAATGACTGCCGACTGTGGTTCA
Organism: Sphenodon punctatus; assembly: GCA_003113815.1. Taxonomy (NCBI): domain Eukaryota; kingdom Metazoa; phylum Chordata; class Lepidosauria; order Sphenodontia; family Sphenodontidae; genus Sphenodon; species Sphenodon punctatus. The sequence goes on along the minus strand of QEPC01011901.1, from coordinate 17,361,309 downwards.
GTACTTTGGCTTCTAGACCCATGACTCCTCGCCCACTGAAGGAGTTGAAAAGAATACCCAGTGAAATGAGCAAACCCATCAAATCCGAACGATCTAAAGCAAACTATAACCGAATGAATCAGGTATTGAACGCTATCTGACCAATCTTCATTGGTTTACTCTTCTTTGCCCATTTATGGCATTTGCTACTGTTGTCTGTTTTATACTGTCCATTCTTTTTGGTTGGTCCATTCATTTCTATCAGTCATTGGCCCAATTCCAGTTTTCACATCACCTAGTCTTATTGTTACTGGAGGAAATGACTGGGGGGAAAGTGAATGAACAAAGTTAGAATGTACCAAACCAGAAATGAACGAAAACGACAAAAAAAAATGAAATTACAAAAACTGGGTTGCTCAAACATCGTAGACAAATGTCAGTTGGATAAACAACAGCCTACCCAAAATTGTGAAATACACCCATGAATATTCACTCTTCTGTCTGCTTCAACTCTAGCCATTGCAGATGCAAAAAGGAGCACGTTTTTGGACCAATGGTCGATCAGTGCTACAGTATTGTTAGAACCAGATCTAATTCTCTCCTTAAAAAAAATATAACAAAATCAACACTCCCCTTGATTTCTTTTTCTGGTGGAGAAACTGAAATGAAAATAAATCGTGCACACAGTGGTAGAGAATGTTTTGATTTGTTAGGAGCTGGTCCTTAAATGAACTTCTCTGGGATGGAAGTAAATTCTTCAGTGCTGTAGGCCTAAGACCTTATTTTGTCAAGTTTTCTAACTTGACCAAACCTTCTGGGATAGAAAACCTGAGCAAAGGTCTTCGGATGAGATCATCATGAAACTTGACTGGCTGTGACTGAACAGTAAAAGGTGCCTGTCCTTGGCTGCTTACCCAACATAAGACCAAAGGAGGCAAAGGGCAGATAGCCTCTTTTCTTCCTGGAACTGGAAGGTGATATAATAGTGTTAATAAGTCAAGAGTTTGCTCGTTATGATGATTGCTATCTGTGAGAAACTATGCATTGTCATTTTCGTTTCCCGGAGAGAGTGTGTTTCCCATGTTGGTCCCGACTGACAGAGGTGGAGGCAAAGTACTTTGAATGATATCTTTTATTGGACCAACTATTTGTGGTGGAAATGTGCAAACCTTCAGACATCACAGGGTCCTTCCTCAGGCAAGCAGAAGTTGGAACTGAAGATTTGAGCAAAGTACAGTGGCTATATATCATGTAACAAGATGAGGTGGGGGGGAGAAGGGTGATAATTGAACTATTGTAACAGAAGGTGAGAACAAGGGTAGATAAGCAATATCTAGAGGTGCTCTTTGTTCTTATTCTATATATTGAAAGTGGCAGCTCTTTCAGACTCCTTCTTTGTCCCGTAACTTATTTGGGTCTCCGGAGGCCTGTGTCAGTGTGCGGCGGGCACCCCATTTCAGGCAACAAATAGTATTGTGTTGGCGTTACCCTTGTTTCCACTTCTGTTGTCTTTCCCCTTGGGGGCTAGGAGTGCAGCCACATGAGCTGCAGAGGGGCTGATCCCCATGTGGTCTCATGGCAGGCAGGAAAACAGCTGCCACACTATGGGGCCAGCATGGGGAGCTGGGCAGACAGCCACCTTCTCTGTCCCCCCGTGGGGAAGCGGGGGGGGGGGAAGCCCACTTTCAGATCTCCTGCTACAGTAAGGACCGAATGAGGCACTCTGGCCACACAAGAAGGCACCTGGTCCGGCCTTGCCTCCCTCCCCCAGCATGACCAAAATTCCACCCCAGGCTGTCACAGGCAACAGCACCCACCACTCAAAGCCCCACTGCTAAGCTCGCCATGTGATGGGAGAGAAGGAGCCTCGGCACATGGGCTACCATGCCTTAGGGAGCCATATCCCATTTTTGGTAATGCTGCTACATGACACGTCCTCAGTCCTTTTCTTGGGACGCATCGTATAGCAGACAGCTGCTTGCACTGCCATGCAACTGGGGGAACATCTGGCATCCATCAACCACATGATGCATTGCATCACATGGTACAGCTGCCCAGAGTGGACTACGGCTTCCCAAGGCATGGTAGCCTGCCCAAGGTGTCTCATATGGCTGCACCATAGTTATCAGTTTTGGTTGCTTGGGTACCTTCTCCAACAAGTGCCACCACTGCATCTTGCCTTTAGCACAGCATCTGCCCTGTCGGCCCCTGGTTCCAGCCTCTTGTCACATCCACAAGCTTCCCGATTGGCTCCCTGCTCAGCAACCATAAGAAGCTGAGCAGTTCAATACACTCTGCTGCTTCCTGTGCTTATTCTTCCCTGCTTGTGTGTGTCAAATTATTTACTCCTGACCTGCCTGATCTATTCCTGTCTGAATCCGATCCCCTTTCTCACCTGACTCCAGGGCCAGACTTAGGAATTTTGCACCCCTGGGCCCTTCTCAGGTTGCTGACTCCAAGCCAAGCCCTGCCCCAAGCCCCGCCACTAAGCCAAGCCCCGCCCCCATGCCTGCATGTTCATGAGCGGGGGAGCCCCATGTGAATGACACGGCATATGCCCCTGCAGTAAATGGGGGTGAGTGAATGGACCCATCTAACATGCATCCCCACTCACCCCCACTCATCTCCATGAATGGAGCAACTAGGGAAAATAGCAGTTGCTCCATGGGTGTGGATGAGTGGCGGGTGAGTGGGGATGCGTGTGTGGCTGTGTGCATGCCCCACCCACCCACCGGCGCACTCACGGACCCACCCACCCACTGTGCGGAGTCATGTAAAAAGGGCCTGTGAGGAGCCACTCAAAGAAGAACAGAAGGTTGCTGCCTTGTAAATAAGGTTCTTCGAGATGTTTTCTAACATTCTCACAACACCCACCTTTCCAACCCTGCATGGAATTTTTTCTTATATTCCTAGAAAGGGTTGGAAGGAACTGTCATTCTGAGGGGGAGAGTGATTTTTATACTAGAGGAGCTTGAGACTATCACGTGGTCTATTATATGAATATGGTGAGCATGCACAACCCAGTTGTGAGAATGTTAGGACCTATCTCAAAGAACCTTCTTTACAAGGTAACAACCTTCTAATCACTCACACGGGGAACAAACAGCTTTATCTCCCAGTCTGATTGGTGTCCCAGTGTCCCACTGCTGCTGCTCCTGCAGCACTATTAGCAGGCAGACAGCAGAGTCAGGTGAGGGATGGGACCAGGCAGCACCTTCGGCTATGGGCAGCAGCCTCCAGCCATGCAGGGAGAAAAGAAAAAACAAAACAAAAATGGAGTAGCACCAAGTTGGCCGCCCCCCTGAAAACACCACCCAAGGCCCACGCTTAGGGGGCCTGCCCCTAAGTCCGGGCCTGCCTAACTCCACCCCTTCCTGAATTCTGATCTTGACTCCACCCCCTCCTGGACTTTAAAGTCAACCCACCTCCCAGATTGACCAGACATCATTTAATCTAGTGTGTGACCTTCCACAATTGATTAGCCTCGGACAACACCCAGTTAAACACTCCTTAATCTGTATACGTGAGAAAATGTATGAGGCAGCAGTAAGTCATTTGTTTTCAATACCTAACCATTATTGTTGCCACTTGTCTGAAGAAGCAGTCACAAGTATAAGGGGGGAAAAGCAAGGGGAAAAAAGCGAAGAACTGACCTTCGCTTGACAAGGCTGCAAAGCATTTTTTTTAAATTAAAAAAAATGGAAAAGAAAGGAACCACCTTAGCAATTATGTTACTTAGCCTTGATGTTGTCTGCGCTTCAAAATGAGGCTCTCCTACTGTTTCTGTCCTTGTGACATTATATGCCACTGTGTTTTGAACAAATGGTTCCTTGCTAATTAAGAGAAGTTCTCTTTGTTTCAGAGACAGCAAACAATGTAATGAAGTTTTAGTTCCTAGGGTCACTCGCTAGACAAGACTTTATAGCATTATTCATGTAGTCACTCTCCTTGGAAACATTATACACAGTTCAACCAGCTCCTGTATTTGTTTTAATTATTCGATCCAATGCCAATCCAGCCACAGAAACAATGTCTACAAACCTATAGAAGGGAAATATTTGAAAAAACTCTACACAAGCACTTAAGAGGGGAGAAATTATGAACCTATTGTCACTGAGGTCCTAATGAATTTAATCTGATCCAATTTAAATGTTAGAGCTTTTTTTAAAAAAAAAATAATTCATATTTTTGTTGTCACTGGAATGTAAAACCCATTAACTTGCACAGTTCTGTTAGTGGAACAAAACATTCCAAAGCACAGATATGCTGGAGGGAGAAAACCTGTAGTAGTTCCAGGGGTGGCTGGTGGGTTTTTAATTTGAAGGGACAGTAAGGTCGTCCGGCCCACCGGCGGTGAAACCAGTGGGCGGAGCCAGGGCAACGGTAAGCAGAGCCAGGGCAATGGGAGGCCAGTGGCATGGCATAACCCAGCAGCAAGGAGTTCCCAGGGTTAACATCGGATGGAAGAAAATACAGTCTACATGCACATCAAGTTTAAAATAAATAATGTATAAACCCAAAAGCACAAAATTTCCAGCATTGTGAACACACCTAACTTCCTAAGATCAAAACAGCCTAGGGGTGGGTGGGTGGTGGGTGGAACAGTCTTTGGGTGGGATGCAGTGTGGGGGGGAACAGCCTAGGGGTGGAATGCAGGGTGGGTGTGGGTG
>QEPC01011901.1:17314936-17356233 GCA_003113815.1 Sphenodon punctatus | reverse complement strand
GGGTGGGAGGAACAGCCTACGGGTGGGTGCAGGGTGGGGGGAAAACAGGGTCAGCCTAGGTGGGTGGATGCAGAGGGGGGGAGGGATCAGTGAGTGCTTAACTGCAGGCTGCTCTTCTCAGCTTCTGACTGCTCATTCAGGAGGCAGTGGGAGCGGGAACTAGCCCGTGGGCGCAGACTGAGACTCTCGGGGGACTGAGGCAGGGAGGAAGCGCGCATGCACGCTTCCTCCCTGCCTCAGTCCCCCGAGTCAAGCTATCTCACCAGGGCTGACAGCACGACTGCCCTGGCGAGATCTTCCATTGCGCACATTGAGCGCAATGGAAAGGCTTTGCCCCTCCCTCCACAACACATCCCATGCATGCTGTGGACGGAGGAGTTCAGCCACCCAAATCACGTTTTCCATAGGAAAACGCTTTGGTCGGCTGAGCAGATTAGCCTTTTTGTCCCTTCGGGGACCCACTCCCTCTCCCAGCTGAGTGGGTGGGTCCCCGAAGGGAGAACAAGTTCAGTGATAGCTACAGCAGCCTCTGCAGCAGCTCAGAGGCTGCTGTAGCTGTCATAAATGGCAGTGTGGGGTTTGTTTGTTTGTTTTTTAAAACAGTTTTGCTGTGGCGGTGGCCCCCGCAGAGCTTTGGGGTCACTGCCCCAAACTTCATGCAGGGGGAGCCACCACTGAGTAGTTCTCTTTGACCCTTTTTACACGTGCACTCCCTGCCCCTGCACATGTGTGTGTGTGTGGGGGTGTGTGCCAGTGTGAACGCCACCGCAAGTGCAGGGTGGATCAGTGGGCACCCGTGGGAACACCACAGGTGGTGGGTAAGGGTGCATGTGCACTCCCAAGCTCCACCCATCATCCACGCATGGAGCAAAAGTCACTGGTGCCTGATGCTCCATGCATGCAGATGGGTGGGGATCCATGGAAATACACCCCCATGCACCACCCACTCACTGCGTGACCCACCCATCCTCCCATCCACCGTGGCCCATGTTATAAGGTCCTTTGAATGGGCTGACACGTAAGTTCTGGCGGATTTGGAAATGAACCAAGAACTCTTATTCCATAAGAGTAATGAACCAAGAACTCTTAACCCTCTCCTGTTCAATTTATATTTATTTATTACAACATTTCTGCCCCACCCCTCCTGCTCCAGGAAGCTCAGTGTATTTTACAAAACAATTACAACACTTACAAAACAACTAAAACACATTTAAAGCACATTAAAAGGAAGGCACTGTACAAATAACCCCACCCTAACCCACTTCCCCCCCACACTACCCCCCATCTCCCTCGCTAAACACCTAGTGGAACAGCCAGGTCTTACTCATACACCGGAAGGACGGGAAGTCCAGAGCCATCCGGGCCTCCACTGGGAGGGAGTTCCACAGTCTCAGCATGGACACAGAGAACACCCTCTCCATAGTGGCCCCCTGGGCCACATGGGGGAACTTGAGAAGGGCGCTCCCGGAAGATGGCAGGAGTTGCTCTAAGGCATGGGAAGTGAGGTGATCTCACAGGTAAGTCGGGTCGAGACTGTGTAGAGCTTTATAGGTCAACACCAAAACCTTAAATCTGGCCCAGAAGACTATAGGCAGCCAGCGAAGAGCCCAAAGCACCGGCGTAATGTGTTCATGGTGGCCCGACCCCATAAGGAGATGGGCCTCCGCATTCTGCATTAGCTGCTGTCTCCAAACCGTCATCATGGAGCGTGTTACAATAGTTCAATCTCAAAGTAATGAAAGCATGGATGACAGTAGCCAGGTCGCTGTCTGAAACATAAGGCTGAAGTCAACACACAAAATGTAATTGGCAAAACGCACTCCTCACCCCCACCTGGAGATCCTTGCAGAGCTGCGGGTCGAAAAGCACACCTAGACTGCGAACCTGGGGAACCAGTGGATGGTGGATCCCATCAATGATGGGTGCCACCACATCCACTGCCATACCCACCATTATCACCTCCATCTTATTGGGATTCAGCTTCAGTCAGATTGCCCTCATCCAGGCAAACACAGCCGCCAAACACCAGGTAAGCACCGGGACTGTCTGGTTTCGGTCGAAGGAAAAATAGAGGTAGAGTTGGGTGTCATCAGCTTATTTTTCTTATTTTTTATTTATTTATTTATTTATTTATTTATAAAAACTTCTACCACGCCCATCCTGCCACAGGACAGCGAAGCAGACACTCGTTCTGCAGCGGAGTTGTTTGGTGCTGAGTTGATGGCTGTCGCTCCAAGAGTTGTGTCACCACCATGTTCTGCCACCCACAGCAGCGCTGTCAGTGTTGTGTCACCCAGTGCGGGGCAGAAGGCAGAAGGAGGAAAAAAAATCCTCCATATGGGTACATTTTAAGTTGGTGCAGGCGGATGATCCCAGGGAAGTGCAGTGCAGTTTGTGCCAGAAGGTGGTGAAGCGTGGGCAGGTACTCACCAACCTTGGCACAACTGTCATGGCGAGGCAACTGAAGGGATGCCACAGCGCTGTGCTGCTAAGCGGGCAGGCAGGAGCAATGGTTCCCGACTGCAGCGGCCAGTCATCCACCTCCATCAGCGGGCAAGCATCCTGCTCTAACAGCTGCCTCTAGCAGCAGGAGCGGTATCGCTGCTAGGGGAAAGTGGCAGCAGTAGCAGCAGTAGTGCATCATGGAGGAGCTGGGGTGGGCACAGCTGTCAAGTCCATCAGCAGCTGTAGGACTTGGAGGGCGGCGTGGCTTTCAACTGAAAGCCATGCGCATGTTGGGGTAAATGATAGCACTGGATGGGCAGCCCTTCTCGGTGGCCAGGAACATGGGGTGTAGGTGCCTGATTGGCTTCCTGGCCCCCCAGTTTAAACTGCCCTCGCGCACCACCCTGAGTCAACAGGCTTTAAAGGTGCATGTGAGGGAGCAGCTGGCAAGGGCTGGAGGTGCCACCATCCATTTCACCACAGGTCTGTGGTTGAGTAGGAACGCGCAGTGATGGCGCACTGGTGGCACGACCCAGGGGCAGCATTTGGCAGTGGCAGGAGGGGTCCCAAAGCAGGGCATAGGTGGACCATGCTTCAGGCAGAAGTAATAGACTTCTCAGAACATTGAGGCAGCCCTGACTGCCATGGTGAGGGAGTAGGTCATGCCAGGCGCGCCCTTCTCCAAGGGGTGCATGGTGAATGACAACACAGCCAACATATTGAGGGCAGTCCATGAGGGGGGCTTCACCAGCATCCCTTGCATCACACACATCCTTCACCTAGTGGTCAGGGATGCTCTGGGCTTGGGGAGAAGGGGATTGGGGAAGGCACCCTTAGCTCCCTGATCGAGCGGGGGAGGAAGCTGGCTGGTTTCTTTAACCAGAGCATGAAGGGCAGTGACCTCCTCCATGCGAAGCAGGCAGAGCAAGGGTCCCCAGTGCACCAGCTGGTGCAGGATGTGTCCACCCAGTGGAATTCGACGTTCCTGATGCTAGAGTGGCCTCTCGAGCAGAAAGCCGCCTTGCATCAGGTTCAACTGGTGACGGACAGTGGGGCACCTCCAGGGTACTATGGGGCAGAATGGGAGATCCTGGCTCACATGGTCTTTGTGCTGAGACCATTCCTTGCCATGACGGAGACCATCAGCTCCTCCACAGCCACCATCAGTCAGGTGACACCTCTGGTCCAGAGTCTCCTCAGGAGGCTGGAGGAAATTCTCCAGGGGCAGGGTTGTGACTCTCAGGGCAGGAAGCTAGCAGATGAGGCAGTTGCCCTGGTGCAGCAGCTGAAGGGAGGGCTGAAGGTGCAGTGCAATGAGCTCCTGCAGTGGCGGTATAGGTTTTGGCAACCATGGTGGACCCGAGGGTCAAGGGCAGTATGGCATGCTAGACAGTGCTCTATGGGCACTGGAAGGGTGACCTGGTGGAGAGGGTCTGGCAGGCAGAGCAGCAGCACCCCTATTGCCAGCAGCAACAGCAGCAGCAGCAGCAGCAGCTCATATGTGCAGAGCACTCCGGCGAGCATAGGCTCGTGCACAGCAGGACAGGCAGCATGGCTGAGGGTAGTGGTGGAGATGGTGCCCAGGCAGACTTACTTGAGGGAGTACGACAGCGCCTCAGTAGCAGTGGAGAATTACCTGGAGGAGGAGCCATGCATAAAACTCAGCAGCGATCCCTTGGCCTATTGGGCCAGCAAGACCAATGTGTGGTTGACCCTGTCCAAAGTGGCCAAGGGTCTCTTCTCCTGCCCAGTCAACGAGTGTCCTCAGCGAGCAGATGTTCTCTATGGCAGAGGACATTTTCTCGTCTCAGTGCCTGAGACTGGTGGTCAAATTGATGAAGCAGTTGCATTTTATTAAGGTCATCCTTCCACTGCTGGGATTCCCCGAGCTGCCCCTAGATATGGATTGATGGTGCAGTGGCACACGCCATCCCATGCCAGGGGCAGTCTTGGGACGGGGCACCTCCTCTATCTGGGCTGCTACTGCTGAGGCGCTGTCCCTCCCTCCCATTGCCCGGTGCCCACCCTGTCTCTTTCTCTCTGACTAGATGGCCTTGACCAGCCTATCTGACTGACCTCATGATGCAGGGTGGCATTCGGAAGCTGTAAGGCTGCCAGCTGGCCTCTGGCTAGACAATCTAGGCCCCCCTATCTGACTGGATCTCTATCTCGCGCTGCACAGTCTTTGCCAGCCTATCTGAGTGCCCTGCCAAGGTCCTAGACTGCCTTCCCTACTGCCTCTCATTCCACACTGCCTGTCTGCCTTCCCGCCCAGGTTGCAAAGATCAAAGCCTGCCTCAGCCTGCCTTCTGATGCTCATGCCATGCTTCCTGTCTTCCCACCCTGTGGGCAAAGCTGAAGCCCTGTCCCAGCCTGCCTGCCTCTCATGCCAAGGTGCCTGCCTGCCCTGGCAACCCTGGATGATGTGCCCCACTGAGCTGGTAATCCCGCTGCTGCTGTCTGCTGGACCATGCGTGCTGTGCACTGGCAAATCCAAATGGGCCCATGCAATCCTGCTGCTGCCATCTGCTACTGTATGGGAGCTCTTCCCCGAGAAATCCTACCATCCTGCCTCCATGGGTGCTGCGCAGAGCAAATCCTGCTGCTGCCATCTCTGCTGTTCTACAGGTTCTGTGCCCTGACAATCCAATGTCTGCTGCCGCTGCCAATGCTGCCTCTGCTGTCTGTGCCATGGGTTCTGTGCCTCTGAAATCCAATTTCCACTTCTGCTGACTCTACTGTGCCATGGATACTATGCCCCGGCAATCCAATGTCTGCTACTGGGTGGCCATGTGATTCATCATGGGGCAAGGCTTGACCAATTTGTAGAAGAGCTTATTGAGATCAGGTGAGTAGGATGCAAACCTGCAATGCCCGGCCAAGTAGGAGTGCCAGCCACCAAGCCCTGGCCAGGTCTCTGCTGCTGCTCCACTGATGCCTGGCAGCCTGAAACACCTGGTCAAGTAGGGGTGCCCGCCACTCCAGTCCCAGGACCCATCATCAGGTTTCTGGGGCCTATATTCCTGGCAGGGAGGGCTGTTGTTCCACTTCATCCAGAACCTGCTGCCACTCTAGTCCCAGGACCCACTGTCAGGGTTCTGGGGCCATCATTCCACTCCACTCATGGGAAGCCGTCATTCCACTGCATCAAGAAATAGTCAACCACTCCAGCTCCAGGACCCACCATTAGGGTTCTGGGGCCTACCTTACAGGCAGGGAAGGCTGCTGTTCTACTTCATTGTCTGCAAATGCTCCGCTGATGCCAGCCAGCCTGCAACGCTCGGACAAGTAGCAGTGCCAGCCACCAAGCCCTAGCTGGGTCTCTGCCACTGCTCCACCGATGCCAGCCAGCCTGCAATGCCCAGCCAAGCAGGGATGCCAGTCACCAAGACCTGGCCAGGCCTCTGCCATTGCTTCCCCGATGCCAGCCAGCCTTCAACATCCAGTCAAGCAGAGGTATCAGCCTCAGTTACTGGGCCATGGCAATCCAATATCTGCTGCTGGTACTGCACATTAGCCATTTGCTCCTCCCTCTTGTAGATGGGCATAGCTCGGATGAGTGCGCCGGCGGGCGGAGGCTAGGTGTCCATGAGATTCACTACCGGGCAAGGGTTGCCCAATTTGCAATAGAGCTTCTTGAGCTCAGTCGAATACGTTGCCAGCCTGCAACGCCCAACCAAGTAGGGATGCCAGCCACCAAACCCTGGTCGGGCCTCTGACGCTGCTCCGCCGATGCCTGGCAGCCTGCAACACCCAGCCAAGTAGCGGTGACATCCACCAAGCCCTGACCGAGCCTTTGCTGCTGCTCTGCTGATGCCTGACAGCCTGCAATGCCCGGCCAAGTAGGGATGCCAGTCACCAAGCCCTGGCCGGGCCTCTGCCATTGCTTCCCCAATGCCATCCAGCCTTCAATGTCCGGTCAAGCAGAGGTGCCAGCCACAGTAACTGGGCCATGGCAATCCAATATCTGCTGCTGGTACTGCACATTAGCCATTTGCTCCTCCCTCTTGTAGATGGGCATAGCTCGGATGAGTGCGCCAGCAGGTGGAGGCTGGGTGTCCACGAGATTCACTACCGGGCAAGGGTTGCCCAATTTGCAATAGAGCTTCTTGAGCTCAGTCGAATACGTTGCCAGCCTGCAACGCCCGGCCAAGTAGGGATGCCAGCCACCAAACACTGGCCAGGCCTCTGACGCTGCTCCGCTGATGCCTGGCAGCCTGCAACACCCAGCCAAGTAGCAGCAACATCTACCAAGCCCTGGCCGGGCCTCTGCTGCTGCTCTGCTGATGCCTGGAAGCCTGAAATGCCCGGCCAAGTAGGGGTGCCAGCCACCAAGCCCTGGTCGGGTCTCTGTTACTGCTCCACTGATGCCTGGCAGCTTGCCACGCCCAGCCATGATGGTGACTATAACTGGGGAATCCATCATAGAGCAAGCAGAACTGGAGGCCTACCAGTGTGTTTGTTTAAAATATTAAACAGCCCAAATCCCTGTTATGCCTACCCTTCTCTTCAGATGGGGTAACGTCCACAACAAAGGACACGTACCCATCCAAGTCCAATTGCCCCGCATGCCACGTTTCTTGGAGCAAAATAATGTCAAAGGATCTAATGAAACAATCAACATCGTTATCCATTAATTTTGTTTTCCAATCCAAAATGTTCTGAGAAACTATAGAGATAAAAGACTTCCTTAGGGGGTCTGTCCATCATTCCTCCACTTCATCAGTGATTGCAAAACTGAATTGGTTTGAGGGGAGATCAAATTCCTCCATCCCCAATATTGAGGAACAGAGAGGACGTGCAGGCAAAGGATCCATCTTAACTGGACATAATCCTGAAGGATCAGAACCAGTCTTAATACCAAGTATTGTGCATGACCACTTCCCATGTGCCAAAGCACTCAGGGAAGTGGCCTCATGCTGATTATTTTGTGACGCAATTTCTTTTACCTGCTCTGTTACTAAGACCACTTCCCCTTGAGGATGGTTCCCTTCTAAATAAATAGTATTTGCAGGCTGCCAGGCATTGGTGAAGCCGCAGCAGAGACCCGGCCCGGGCTTGGTGGTGACTAGCACCCATACGGGCATTTCAGGCTGGCATCCTACTCTCCAGATCTCAACCATCTCTTCTGAAAATTGGTCAATTATCCTTGCCCGTTGGCAATTCACGTGACCAGCCAGCCACGCATGCTGTGATGGTGACTAGAAATGGAGAACCCAGCATAGAGTGAGCAGAACTGGAGGTCTTCCAGCCTGCAGTGCCCAGCCGAGTAGGGGTTCCAGCCACCAAGTCCTGGCCAGGCCTCTGCCGCTGCTCCACCAATGCCAGCCTGCAGTGCCCCACTCCCTATGGGTGCCAGCCACCAAGTCCTTCCAGGTCTCTGCTGCTGCCACTGGGTCTCTGCCTGAAGGTCATGACAACATGCACACCCCACTTTGAACACTGGCAAGCACTACTTGGCCAGGCATTGAAGACTGCCAGGCATTGGTGGAGCAATGCCAGAAGCCCGGCCAGGGCTTGGTGGCTTGCACCCCTACTCGGTCGGCCACTGCAGGCTGAAAGGCCTCCAGTTCTGCTAGGTCTGTGCTGGGTTCTCCAGTTCTAATCACCATCACAGCAGGAGTGACAGGGCTACAGTAGTGCCTGATGGTGCCAAAAGCGGGTTTTCACGTGTTGTCATTACCTGCAAGCAGAGATGGGCAGCCCAGCAAAACATCTGGTTTCAGCAGCCTTTGGGTGGGCAGCAGCATTGTTCATTTGTAGGACAGGACAGGAGTCGAGAGACCCCAGTTCTAATTCCTGGTTTGGAAGTCCTTTGACCTCTCTGCATTTCAGCTTTCCCAGTTCTAAACCAGAGGGATACCATTCGGGGAGCTCACAGGAGAAACAACCTGTATGGGAACTAGGCTTGGGGTACGCAGTTCCAATTGCTGCTGGGTATCTATCCAGCCTCTTTGCAGGGTAAAGAAGAGGACTCTTAAATGCTCCCCTTCTTCAGAAAAACTTAGGCTCAGTGCTTGGCCCCAGGGGGTGCCCGCCTGATTCCTGTTGGGGCATGGCTGACCATCTGAGACCCACTGATGTCTGCTGGACTGAAATGCCCATCCAACTATGGGTGCCAGACACCAAGCCCCAAGACTTCTTAGCCTCTGCTGCTGCTGCTGCTGCTGCTGGTGCTGCTGATGCTGGTGGTGGTGGTGGTTCTCAGACACCCAGTCCTGGCACCACAGGCACCCCCAGAGGCCAAGCACTGAGTATGCCTGCCCGGGCAACCCAAGGTGCCAAGCACCAAACCTTCCCAGTCTCTGCTGCTTCTGCTGCTGGGTCTTAGATGGGCCAGCCCTGGCACCATGGGCACCCCCAGGGGCCAAGCACTGAGCCTGCCTGATCAGGAAACCAGGGGTGCCAAGCTTTTCTGGTCTCTGCTTCTGCTGCTGCTGCCGCTGGGTTTCTGACAGCCTGCCATGCCACCACGAGCACCCCGAGGGTCCCTGGAGTACCCCAAGCCTCCTGGCGGGACTGAACTTTCTGAACATTCTGGGGGGGGGGTACGAACTTCACTGGCCCAAACTCCAAATTAAGTTTTTAGTCCATACGTCCGAACAGCCAAACTCCATCCTGTTCACACATCCCTACTGACCAGCCCCTGCATCACCCAGGACAGTGGGACAGGATTTAGCGGATGCTATGAGGGCAGCAAAAAACTCCTTCTTTTCTGACCACATAGCCATGGCATAGGCCCCAAAACTCTCTCTATGTTGCAACCTGTTGGCTTCAGCACATGGACGATGCCACCATCGCTCTAACCGCCATCCCTCCTGCTTCAGCACCCACAGCCCCTCCAAAAACCAGGGAGGCCTACAGTGTTGACCCCTGGGAAGTGGTCACCGAGGAGCCATCTGATCAATGGCCTCCATCAGCAAGGTATTCCACAACTTGACGAGGTCATCAATGAGACAGTCGTCCAGATCAGAAGGTATATCCCCCAGAGCCTCCCGTAACTGTTCCAGTTACATCAGTCTACGGGGGCAGACCATTCAAATTTTCTCCACAGCCAACCAGGGGCAGACATGCACCAGGAGAGAGGCCCGCAGGAGGTAATGATCTATCCATGACAAGGGCACAGCTGACATCTCCCCCACCACCGACCCCCCCGCCTCAAGGCCAGTGCAAAACACAAGGTCTAAGGTATGTCCCTCCTGATGCATCAGGCCACGAAAAGTCTGGGACAGGCCCAGGGTTGCCATGGCAGCCATGAACTCATGATACGCAACCTTAAGATCGGTGTCAGCATAGATGTTGAAGTCCCCCAAGACTATTTTATTCGGTGACCACAACACCACCCCTGACATCAAATTTGCTAGAGTATGTAGGGAGGCCGCTGTACAGATAGGCACATGGTATACAAGCAGCACTCCCAAACTGTCCCAAATCAAACACCAGGTGGAGACCCTCAATACCCAATATGGAATGCACCGGACACCTCAGAACAGCCCAAGACTCCCTAAAAATCATGGTTAGACCACCCCCGGTCCCTCTGAGCATGGTTGCTGCTGCATGGAATGCCCAGCCGGAACAAGGTCAACCAGGATAGGCCCCGACTCAGTGTCCAGCTAGGTTTCCGAGATACATACGAGGTCGGCTGCATGGTCCAGGATAAATTCCTGGACCATTGTTGCCTTGTTTGCTACCGACCTCACATGCTGATGACACCCAACTCTACCTCTCATTTTCATCAGACCGAGGTCCAGTGTCTGGCAGTTATGGGGAACTGGATGAAGTTGATATTGAAGCCATTTGAAGGTGAATCCTGACAAGATGTTTTTGTTCTGCTAGGGTTTTTAATATTTTATGGTTTTAACTTTTTTATTAAGGTTTTTATGATGTTGTGAGCTGCCCCGAGATTTGTGATCAGGAGGGGGTGGCATAGAAATGTGATAAAATAAAGAAATAAATAATTGAATTCATTGAACTCATTCTGAATGAAACCAAAGTTTAGAATGTTCTAGTCACCGATTCTGGAAAATCTCAAGGATTTTAATTGAATGCCAAGAAATCCAGTTCATCTTTTTAAACATTTTTGAACCTAGATGAATGCTTTATGAGTTGGGATCTCACTTTAAATCAGAGAGAGGCTAAGAGGTTGATCACAATCTATGGTAGATCACAAACTAGTCTCCACCACTACATCACAATTTTGGGAGGGAGATTGCCTCTGAGACCAGTTGCTAGGTACCTTAGAGCTGGGAACCAGTGGGAGGTGTCCCTTATAGTAGGGGTAAATCAAAATTTTTGCCCATTCTGATTTCTGATCAGAATTGGGTGTTTCATCTATTTCGAATGAAACTTGGAATGGACAAAATTCTGTTCAGTTGTGATCAGAATAGACAATGTCACACTTTAAAAAAAAAAAAATGGTTAATGAAAAATCAGCTGCCCATATCTGAAATGGCAGCAATGCTGTTTCCACCATTTTGGATATGTGAGGTAGCCATTTTGTACATGCACAAAAGGTTTGATTTATTATTTTTTGCCCCAGCCAAGATTCCAATCAGGACAGCTTTCAATCCAAATTCTGATTGAAAAAAAATCATAGCAGTTCCATTTGAATGGAAATGTTCTGCTTTCTTCGAAATGTTTGGTGAAAATGAAGAGCTATTTCAAACTAGGTCTAGCCTGGCATGGCAGAGCCAGAGATAGAATGGAGGGGTCCTTGTAGATTGGCTGAGGTTGATGACATTGATCAAGTGGACCCTCCTGTACCGTAAGTCTGGCCATACCTGCTTTAAACTGTGAACTGTGTTTAATGGTCTCTTAGCCTAATTTTAGTGGACATGAAGATACATCAGAAAATGTCCACATTGCTCAGTGCTATTGACATAATCTGCTGAGGGAGGAAAGACATTGAGACACCAACAGGCTAAATTCACCCCTAATGTAACTTTGTTGTAGTCAGTGGAGTAAAACAGCAGCTCAACATGTGCCATTCTCATTAGTACCGCTCTGAAAAGAGTAGTTGAGAGTAGGTGGAAGATGTACCACATATAAAACTAATTAGAAGCCTTCCTATTCATGTCCAGGAAATGCAGATAAGCCTCACATAAAGCTGAAACGAATATTCAGCAAAATAAATATTTTCAGAGTTTCAAATCGAGTTTGCCGTATTTGCTTTGGTTCCAATAAAAACAGAGAATGGCTGCTATTATTCATTCCTGTTTCTTTGGATATCCATTTTGAATATTTAGTTGCTGTTATTTGGTTACTTGTTTATTTCAATATTTCGTTTTGGTATTTCTCTTTTGTTTTTTTGACATTTCAATATTTCAGTTGCTTCATTTTGGCTATTACACATGTCCAATAGTGCTATAAAATTCCAAAACAAGGTAAACAATAACCAAAATGACCAAAATAACTGAACCAAAACATCAAAATAAACAAAATTACTGAGACAAAATACCAAAACAATGAAGCAAAACAAAATATTCCAATGAGTTAATACAAAATAATCATTTGGGGTGATATTCAGAGCTATAAAAATTGTGAATAATATATTCAAGAGTACATAATCAACTATTTTTTTTCCAGCTCTAGCCAAGATTCTGAAAATGTGAGTGTTAACAAACAAGAAATTAGCGCACACCAGGTGGGTGTACACCTGCCCATTTCTTAGCTGTTCAATTCTACTAGCCAGGTGGCCAGACTAACCACCACCTACTGGACAGAGCAGGCTCTTGGAAAATCTGTCCACATCCTGTCAATTAGATTCCGTGCAGCACCTCCATGTGTACCGGTCCGCCAGCACCATAGAGTCACTGGGGAAATTCAGGAGTTTCTGAGGAGCGACCACTTCCTGCCACTCTCTCCATTTTCACTCTCACTGGTGCTGCCTGTGGGGGCCACCCACAAGCACATATAATACACATGCTGCCTGTGGGGGCTACCCATTTATTAATCTGGACATGCTAAATAAATTAGGGGAGGCTGAGTGGGGGCTGCACACAGAATCCAGCAGGCAACATCTTGTTTCAAAACAAACCGTGTTGAATCAAGCGTTGAGTGGTAAAACATATAACGCAACTCTACCAAGAAAAATAGCACAAAAAATATCTAATACACATAGAAATTATGGATTGTTTTGGCACTGAGTATATTATAATGGATCCAGGTTTCTCCTCATACTCAATGCCCACCTCTTTGTGACCTAAACAAAGGACTCTAAACAAATGCACACCCCTAGCTTAGGCTGCTTTTAGATGAGCACTGCCTGCTCACTCCTGTAATCATGCACCCTGTAAAAAAGTGCCGCGGGCAGAGTTTAAACGCAACGTAGACGCGCCGTATTTCCGGTTGCACGTTCTTTGAGAGCACAAATACCTCAATATCGATATCGAGGTATTTAATTTGCACTCTTAAAGAATGCACGACTGGAAATACGGTGCATCTACAACACGTCTACGGTGCGTCTAAACACTGCCCAAGCACTTTTACAGGACTCATGATTACAGGCATGAGCAGGCGGCGCTCGTCTAAAAGCAGCCTTATACAGGAGAATCGAGACTTTGTATCACAGTGGAGTAGAGCTGAATCTTGCTCTCAATTTTTTATTGATTCTTGCCAAGAATCATGGTTCTTGACTTTTTTTTAGTGAGAATTCATAACTGAAGGGGAAAAAAACTAGTTCTTGACACTTTCTCGTTTGAGAATTTTTCTCAATTTATGGTTTACCATTTACTGTGATTTACCATTTACCATTTAACCATTTATGATGATTTACCATGTACCATATGATGATGATGATGATGATGATGATGATGATGATGATGATGATATTTGTTTATTGTTGGACCATAGCCATAACAAAATCGGCATAAACTTTTTACAAAATTTTGAAACTAGAATACATGTACCATATGCCAATTTACCATCTAACGCATTTATCCTGGTAAAGTGCATATGAAAAATGGCTTCCCTTTTCCAAAATGGAGGCAACGCTGCTGGCACCATCTTGGAAGAGGGCTTTGCATTCCTAACCAAACAGCCGCAGTGTCTATTTTGCACATGCATATAACTGGGACGAATACAGTAACCATGGTATGCGGTACACGGTAAATCACATTAAACAGTAAACGATAAATCGAGGAAAATTCTTAACTGAACTCAAAACATTACCAAAATAGTCCCAAGATTTTGGTAATGATTCTCAATTATCATGAGATCTTTGTGAGAAATAAATTGATTCTCATTTCAGCCCTGTGTAGAGACCCCTCCAAAGTTGGTATTGCATGAGGATCACTTGCTTGGACTTACAATAATGTGAGAGCAGATGGTGTTTGCTGAATTCATAGACAGTGGCCTTTTTTACACAGCCCTCACAGAGTGGGTGGTCCATGGCGCGCCAGTGCATGCACGGTGGGCGGGGCATCCATATGGGCACACACAAATCCCCTGGCACCCCCCACTCAGCCTCACGTACAGAGCAACTGCCATTTTCCCCAGTTGCTCTGTGCATGGGGGTGCGTGGGGATGTATGTTAGGCAGGAGCGCACATGCACCCCCACTCACTGCGCACGCCCATGCCACATCGTTCACACGGGTCTTTCCCACTCATGAACATGCAGAAATCTGGGTGTTCATGAGAGCCCCATGTAAAAAGGGCCAGTATACTTAAAATATGGTTATATAAGTAAAACTGATTGAAAGTCAGTAAGTATTGAATTTTCATATCTCATTAGATAATTTTAACTCAAGAAACTGGAAGCTAAGAAAAGTAATTTTTAGTAATATGCAAAAGGTCCTATTAAACCTTTTATTACAATGCTGAAATAATTCCCATTAGTAGACTCAACCATTTCATATTTCACAATGGGGAAAACATTCCACTAATGAATGCTGTGACTCATTTGTCAAGTTCTAACACCCTTGACAAAGACATCCTTCATCTACAATATAATTTGGGACATTTAGCCTTTCTTCCCCTGTTTGGACGGTGAATGTTGTGGTGTATAGCAAGCTATCACCCTAACACGCTGCACATTAAAGATAATTCAGCATATGTGAATTATTTTTATATAGACACTGAGGCCGATC
Organism: Sphenodon punctatus; assembly: GCA_003113815.1. Lineage (NCBI taxonomy): Eukaryota > Metazoa > Chordata > Lepidosauria > Sphenodontia > Sphenodontidae > Sphenodon > Sphenodon punctatus. The sequence goes on along the minus strand of QEPC01011901.1, from coordinate 17,341,701 downwards.
CCAATCCCGCGCACTGCCACGCAAAAACTGTGTGGGCCTCTATTGTAGGTGCACTGTGCCTCGCAGAAACTGCATGCAGATGAGTGAGGGATCCATGGGGCTTGGGATCAGTCCCTTTATCATTCAAAAGAAAGACATAAATAATAGCCTTTCCTAATTTCTTTTGGTCCAATTTAAATGCTTAGTTTAGCCCAATGTGATGAATACTATGATTTCTTTATATAGACAAGGGGGTAGTAGGGTGTGGGAGGACATATAACAAAAACATGATCCCAAAACCCAATTTGGAAAAACTGAACATAAGAATTTGCAAAATTATTATCTGCCCATGAAAATAAATGGTTTGTGTAGCCAATTGCACAGAGAGAGAAAGTGATTTGTAAACAGTGGCCGCCATCCCATGCTCAGTGAATCCCGTGTACATGCATACATACTGTTTCCACGGGGCACAATGTGCCCACTATGGGGAACCGCACAGTTTGTGCATGACTGTATGCAATTTGCAGGGCATGGGATCAGCCCCAATGACTTGTGTAAGAACTGAAATGTTAACTATAAAGTAATCAGTAACCATCGGATTTGCAATCACCAATTCATCATCAGTTACTGAGTGGTATCTGTTTATTATCCAGTAGTTAAACCAATTCACTTATCTAACTTACTGTAAGCTTCAGAGTTCTCCTCGACTCATGACTTCGCCTAGATGATCAGGTGGCAGCTGCGGCACACTGCATTTGGTAAACTACATCGAAATGGTCTAGGTCTTGCCTACCTGCGGGACCGCCTCACCCTGGTGCTGGATCGACCTCTGCTGTCGTCCGGGGGTGCCCTGCTCGAGGTCCCCTAAGTCTTCCGGGGGGCCACACAGGAGAGCGCATTCTCGGTGGCCATGTTGCAGCTGTGGAACTCCCTTCCGGTGGGGGTGCGACTGGCCCAGCATCTCCCTTCTTTTTCACAAAAGTTGTAAGACCTGGTTGTTCCAGGTTTAGTTGGGGAGAGGGGTGAAAGGAGGGAGGGGGTGGTGGCAGTGGTGGTGTTAAATGTCATCCTCCTTTTAGCAGTTTAAAAAATGTTTTATATTGGAATTTATTGTAAGCCACCCCAGGCTGCCTGATGGCAGGAGGGGTGGGGTATTAAATTGAAAAATAAATAAATAGAAATAATAAATAAATCTGGTCCAGTGCCTCGGGTAGTACATCTTGGGCTCCATCTTGGCAGCATCATCCATGCATTTATCACCACAAGACCAGACTACTGCAACATGCTCTACGTGGGGCTACCCTTGGTGACGATCCGGAAACTGCAGCTCGTGCAGAATGCAGCAGTCCACCTCCTTGTGGGGACGGGTTGCCGGGAGCACAAAACACTGATGCTCCAATTTATGTACTGGTTGCCTATAGTCTTCTGGGTTCGATTCAAGGTGTTGATTATTACCTTTAAAGCCCTATACGACTTAGGCCCCACTGCAGCACAACCTCATCCCTCGTGTCCTGGTTTGGTCCCTGAGGTCAGCCAGGACGCCTGCTTGGCAGTTTCCTGGGTGGCCACATTCAAGCAAACATTCTTGGTAGCCACACTGTGGCTATGGAATGCCCTCCATGTGGAGATTCGCCTCGCTCCGGATCACCCCTCCTTCTGTAAGCGATGTCTGGCTGTTTTGCTAGTCATTTTGCAAGGGGGATGGCTAGTGGGGGTGGGTGGGTTAGTTTAAGGGTATTGGGTTTGTCCTTTCAGGTCTCTATTATTGTTGGCTTTAAAAAAAAATTTATTTGGATATTTTAAAAGGTTTTATATGATATTTATAGGTTGTACACCACCCTGGGCTGCCATTGGGCAAGGAGGGGCAGAATAGAAGAAAAATAAATAAAAAAATAAAATATTCCAGGACATCAGGTATCTGAATTGGGCACTAATCAGGTCAATTAGTACCCGGACAGTGTCTATTGATTCAGGTACCAGAAATCCTACAAGTATACCTATGCGGATCCTCTTTTCAGCTCTAAATGTAACTTTTTTAAAAAGGCCTTTACTCTTTCTTTATTTTTATTTTTTAATATATAAATTAATAGTTCTTTGTTTTAAAAAGTGTGGGTGTTACAGTTTTTACATGAGATGCTCCCACTCATGGACACCCACTGTCCACACGGGGAAGCATTTGTGTAAATTCAGTGTTCTTCATGCTCCAATGACCCATGCACTGCCCACCCATGGTCATACACTGGGAACTCTAGAAAAATCCAGAGCGCCCCATCCAGTGTGTGGATGGGGTGGGCGGGGCAACCAGTTGGGGGGGACGCACTCATTTGAAGCACCCCCCCAGACACACTGCCCTCCACCCCACACACCTACCATGGACCCGCTGTGTGCGGCACTCATGGAAAGCCACCGTGTACTAAGTGAGGTGGGCAGGCTATACTTTCAATGTAAATTTGGGATTCTCTTTTTTTTTTTATCATTCATTTTTTCTAACCACAGAATTTTCCTCCAGATTTTTCTTTTTTCTTTTTCTGGAACAGCAATGACAGCCAGTGGCCAGTTAGGTTAATCACAAGCTTCTGTTCCCTGCTCATATCATATTAATTTACCTTCTGCCCAAGATTGCAGTGAACTTTAGCTATCAGTACAACAAAATAATTGGAATAAAACAGTCAAGCTTTTTCCGCTGCAGTCCAGCTCCCAGCTAACCATTGTGGTATGGGTAAAGTTTTCTGAGAAAGCACAGAATGGAAAAATGGTTGAAAAGGGCAAATTAGGATCAGTATCAAAAGTGACTACAGGTGTCTTCAGACATAATGTCAACGGGTGTCTGAATGTGTGTTTTGATCATGATACGAACACCAGTTTGTCCCTTGGTTTACCGTGCAGCGCTGTTTAGACACACAGCCCATCTTGGGGCAAATCTGTGTTTTGTTCACCACCTGATCTCAGCACACAAGCGCTGCTGCTTTGTTCCCCATGTTGTATCTGCTAACACGCCACGTGACATGATTAGATAAAACATTGGCCATGTGTTGAGCCGGAACACGCAAATTGTCCTTGTGATGCAATCATGTTCACATCACGTGTTCACCGGGTGGCCAAATTGGTGTTGGGATTGTTATGGTGCTTACACACAACGGCCACAGATGTGCTGGGAGAAAGTGTGTTAAAACACACTTCCGATCTTTGTTATATCTAAAGACATCCAGTGAACAATGTATCCCCTGAATTTAGATCTATTTTTCCCCATTTGGCAAATTTTCCCAAAGAGAATATGACTTCTGCTTTATTACTTGACATTATAGCAGATTGAAAAGAGATTAGTCATTTCTTTGGCTGAGGAGGGGAGGGGAGAAACTTTTGACATTTAAAAAGTTCATTTTGACACTGTCGCTAAAATTTGACAATGTCATGTTTGGATGTTTAGAATGATGAAACTGCATGTCTGCATTTGGAAGTTTTCCCATTAAACCTTGAAGACAAAAAAATGTCTAAATGGTGACGTTACTGAAAAATTTCATGACTCTTGAAATTTTCCAGTTAAATGCTGCATCAATATAGCTCTCTCTCTTGCTATCTTGTTATCTTAGGGTAATTTCAGATGTTGCAAGGTGATGGTCAACTACAGTGAATCCCCTGTGGTGGCTGTGATTCTTGCTTCTTGCTGCGCCCGCCTCTTGCTGCGCCCGCAGATTGTTTCTTGCTGCGCCAGCCTCACCGCAAGCCCCATTGGCTCCGTGCAGCCTAGCCCATGGCCAATCTCAGACTGCAAAGCCAGTGGTCTGAGGCGAAAAGGGATGGTGATTGGGCAGGCTGGCTGCTACTCCAAGCCTCTCCACCCCTGGTGCCTGGAAGTCTGCTCCTCAGCTGACTCCCCCTCACTGTCACATTTGGCCTTCCAGTGACACCACGTTTTTGTCATTTTAACCACCCGAACACACCCAAACGCGATCCAAACTGTTTGGTAATTTCGACGTTTGGAATTGAGTTCGGTTCGGTCTGATCGTGTTCAGATTTGGGATTGGGTTCGGGTTCGGGTTCAGTCATCCGAACAGGCCAAGTTCGAGCCAAACTCCGAACTTCCAAACTGTGTTAGCCCATCCCTACCAGGAACTGCCTCAGGGCAATGTTTCTGTGAAAAATGCATCCAGGAACTGCTTCAGGGCAGTGTGTGTGAAAAATGCTTTCGGAACTTACTTGTGGACTTGTAAACCCAGAAGATTGAAAAATCCAGAACTTTAAGGTGTGTTTAAAAATGCCCATTGTGTTTGAAAATGTATAGTACATGATTATGCATATATATTTATTGTTAAATATTTTTTTAAAAGCATGTCTTAATCAGTATTCGGAATATTAACAGCAATGGGTTGGTGTCTGTAATGATAAAATAGTTATACCCATGGATTATGTGGATTTTATATAGGAATATCTGAACATTGGGACTATCATTTACTGCACGATGGAATGTGGACATTTAGTGATTGATGAGCATGATGCTGTATAGATTGGATGGATAAAGAGTGAGGATCCCCTGGATGAACAGGTGAGAGCTCGCCAGGGGGCACTGTACCTTTAAAAAAGAAGGACTTGATTTGAATGCATGGCAATTAGTCTCCAGGTGAAGAGGATCACTATTTAAGGAGCATGGGTGGATCGTGTTTGGAGCACTCTGCTTGTGCTGTCACAATTGCATTTTCAAGTACCCTCAGAATCTCTGACATGGAAACGGGAGTAAAACCGCAAGGTAATATTTATGATTCACCTCAGTGAGAGGCCTTTTATCATGGATTTGGAGCGGGTGTAACACCCACTGTTTGTTTTTATTTCAGTGGATTGTTAGGAGGAGGCTGATTCATTGCCCCCCCCCCTGCACCCTCCCCCCCCGGAGTTTTTTTTACTGAATTGAATTCTGCTGGTTGGGGCATGTACAAGGAAATGTTCAAGGAAAAAAGGATTTTTCTGCTGGAAAGTCTGTACAAAATATTTGAAGAAATTAACCAGTGGTGGTTTAAAGCTATGTGGTAATAATGCAGTTTCCTCCTCTCTCTATTTTTTCCCCACAGAGTTTCTGAGTATTGTTTTATTGTGACTATTTCCCACTGACAAAGGGCTATAACCCCGAAACGCATTCGGATGTCTTCATTGTTATTGAGCCATCCCATTTGTGGCTTTCACGAATGTGAACATAGATATTGCCAATAGTTTTGTATGGGGGAAGGATTCGATTGTGTTCTGTCTTTCTTTGTGAGTTTGTGTTCTTGCCTTGTGGCTGGAGAGCGGGGCCGCTGCTGCTGCTGTCGATTCACACACCTTTGGTGTCTTTTTGTTTCCATCCTACACCCCCTGATAAACTGTGCCGACATGAGGTGTAGTTTGAGTATGCCGGCGCTCAGGTACATGCGTGCGTCACCAGCGCAGCAAGCCACGTGGAGCACTGGTTTGCCTCTTCCGAGACGGCGTGCTGCGCATGCAGTGCACCTGCACAACTGAACTCACACACACCCAGCTGGGCACTGCACCTGCCGCTGGTGTAAGTCGGGTGTTGTATTGCACGCAGTATTTTAAAAATGAAAACTGATTAAAACAAAGTCAAACAACAACCGTTCGCTTACTCATCCATTTTTATATTGTAGTTACCAAAATGAATGGGGTCTGTTTGTTTTAGAAAAAAAACAAAAACTGAATGAATTGCATCTACATCTTCCACTCCCCTAAATACGCATGCAAGCATTTGGCATGTGTTTCTGGTTTCTGAACTGGTTAACGTGGATGTTAACCACCAAACTGGAATACCGACTATTATCAGTCCAGAGGGAGAAAGATGGGGAACTGAGGCTGAAAGAGACACATACCCACAGCCACACACTGAGGACAGGATTTGAACTCAGGATTCCCCTTTGCAAACTTGGCACGTGATTTATTGGAGTACACTTCCCCTTCTGACCTCCTGCAAACTGTACTGGTGTAAAATCAAGAGTAAATCCCATTGACTCAGTGAAGGTAGGAGTGAATCTGAGTTGACATCTATTCTAATTTCCAATCGGAATCAAGGCAAACATTTAATCTGTTCTGACTGGAAATCAAAATGGACAGGATTCCATCTGATTCTGATCAGAACAGACATTGTTGTTGTTTTTTTAAATGGACAATTTGCACGTGCAAATAACCGCCAGGCCGATCCATACATGTGCAAAATGGCAGCTGCCCATACTCAAAATGGTGGCATCAAAGGTGAAGGTGCTGGTGGTGGTTGTGTCACCATTTTGAGCATGGGCAGGTCCCATTTTGTGCATACGTAATGGCCATTTTTTTCTCTCTTTGGATCGGTATTCCGATTGAAACTGTTTCCAAATGGAATACCAATTGAAAAATAAGGTTGCTGTTTCATTTTTGTGGGAATGTTCTACAAAAATGGAACAGCAATTTTGAACAAGTCCTAAGTGGAGGAATCCTTAAGACTGCATTCTCACATTACCTGGGAGGAGGGAAAATTTCCATGAAGGCAATCGCAGCTCTATTCTCACGGGAATGATGGAACGTAGGAATGCACTTGTCTGATTTTTCCCCTGCAGTCTCCCGATGTAGCTCTCACAATTATAAGTGTTTTTGTGGGAGAAAAGTGGTATAGCTCGTTCCTATGTGTGCTAATTTCCATGAGAATGCAGCCATGATTGCTCTCATGGAAATTCCCCCCCTCCCCAGGTAATGTGAGAAAGCAGCCTCAGTTAAAAAGGTGTAAATGAAGGCACAATCTGAGCTTATTTTTTTTTAATCTGCCATCAATGAGGGCATTATTAGATGGAAGAGCTTTCTCCCACTGCTTGAAAATGCGACTCGTGGAAAACCCCATAGCAGGGAATCAGACACTTTTCCCTGGATGGGAAGTCACCTGGGTGCCATTGGAAACATTGATGCCAGGTGAATCCCAGAAATTCTGAGACGTGGACTAGGTAAGACCTCAACAATTTATTTATTTATAAGATTTATACCCCGCCCCTTCTGCCAGGCAGCCTGCGACAGCTAACAAAATCAAAATCAAACTACCAGGGACTTACCTAGTCTGTGTTTCAAAACTTCTGGGACTTACCCGGCACTGGTGTTTTCAATGACCTCAAGTCCAGAGAGGCACATCTGATTTCCCACTGCGGAAGTTCCCCGAGCCGTATTTTAAAGCAGTGGGAGAAGGTTCTCCCATCTAAAAATGCCCTTATTGATGGAGGGTTAAAGCAAATAAGCTCAGATTGTGCCTTCATTTACACCTTTGTAACTGAGACTGCTTTCTAATGTTTCCTGGGTGGGAACGTCCATGAGGGCAATCGTGACTCTAGTCTCATGGAAATTAGCACACAAATTTCTCATGGCATAAGTCGCAAACACTATGGAGAGGAATTCTGCAAAGGAAAGCTCCTCTCTAAAAATATTTGATGCCTTACCTCCCTAGGAACTAATTTATCATGCGTTTCTGGCATGAGGGAGGGTGGTAGGAATTTAAGTCGGCTCTGTCTCTTCAGTGCAAGAAGGGCTGATGATAACACAAATTCCATAAAGCGTTAGACATGAGGTGTGATATCGTTGAAATAAAATACATATATAAACCCAGGGGCAGTCTTCGTATTAGAAAATGTCAACATGCCCATGATTTACCAACACATTTGAAGACATCCCCTCCAATATTTCCTGAAAAAAAAGGAATTACTAGTTGTTGTTTTTCCTGGCTCGCCTACTAAATCTTCTCTATTTTATTAAAGAAAAGCCAAGTGTTTTTAAAGGTTAGATCTTCTCTAGCTGGGATGAGATGCAATGGCTACAGACGCTAAGGAAAATGCAGGCACACAAATCCTTTTTGTGCTCAAAACAGCTTAATTCCGGTCAGGCCAGGATCCTTAGACGATTGTTCTAACATCATTTCAGAATATCTTCAGAGAATTATCCCTCCCTTTTCTCTTGCATGAATCAGACTTCTCAGCAAAAGAAGATGCACCCTGTCAGCCACTTAGGATTTCTCCATGTACGTTGAACACAATTTAACCTTTTCTACCCATTTATTATGTCAACAGGCTAATATCTATTTGTGTATACAAGGGGGAAAAGCAAGTTCTCATTCCATTCAATGGAATGACAGTTAAAAAGCCAGTTCCCCATTTCACACACCATCCCTGATGCATGTTGAGAACAGAGCGCATTTTTACACAAGGCAATCTCCACCCACTACACCTCCACCCCCTCTCACTATACATGTTACAGGGCACCCATACGACAACCCTGCAACCCTGCAACATGTATAGTGGGTGGGTGGATGGGTAGTGGGTGGAGAGTGTCTTGTGTGAAAATGCTCAGACTCACTATGATGTTGAAGGAGTCATGTTTTAAATTCATTTTTCAGCGAATCTAAAAAGAAAGAATTTCTCCTATGAATGAAGATGGCTCTTTGGAAGTTTTTGCTAAGGCTGAAACAAAGGCCCTTTTTCCACAGATGCTCTAACACCCATTTTATGGGTGTTACATTTTATTATAAATGTTGTAGGGCACCACTGCAGCCAATCACCATGGTTCTGTGCACACATGATGCCTCCACCCAGTTCCTCTGGGTGGGGATGGGTGTTGACTGGTGGGTGGGGAGCATTTCCATGGGTGGAGATGGGTGGGAGCGTCTGTGTAAACACCACTTTTGGTGGGTGTTGGTGAGTGTTTGCTCCCGGTCAACACCCATCTCCACCCACGCAGCAATGGACGCCACTGCCAGTTACTCTGTGGGTGGGTGTGGGTGGAAATGGGTGTTGGCCAGGAGCAAATACTCACCAACACCCACCGAAAGAGACGTTTACACAGACACCCCCACCCATCTCCACCCAGGGAAATGCTCCCCACCCACTGACCAACACCCATCTCCACCCAGAGGAACTGGGTGGAGGCATCATGTGTGCACAGGTCCCACGGTGATTGGCTGCAGTGGTGCCCTGCAACATGTATAATAAAGGCCCTTTTTACACAGACGCTCTAACACCCATAAAATGGGTGTTAGAGCATCTGTGGAAAAAGGGCCAAATACAATAGTTCATATTCCCAAAGATAATTCAAAAATTTCCCCCCAGGAATGAACTTTTAAATCAATCTTTGATGCCATATCAAAATTCACAGCTTGGCTTATTTTGTTACTTTGGTGTAATATTTCCATTACTTTGGCTACTATTTCCATAAGTTCGATAGTGCTATTTCTTTTGTTTTCTTTTAAACGATAAAAGAGGTTTAGGAGAATAATACCCTGGAACAAAATATTTTGATGCCTGGAACAAAAGGGGTAGTTTGGGTAATAAATGACATCAGTTTTTCCTCCATTGGGTACTGGTTTTCAACCAGTTCGGTGGACTGAACTGAACTTCTGAACTGAACTCGATTCTCGAACTGAACTGAATTTCCAAATTTGGTTCTCTTCGCCCATCCCTATAAGATAATATTCCATTTAGTTCAATGGGGTTTGAATTTCTAAACTCTGTTTGGAAGTTCAGAGTTCGGACCGAACTCGAATAGTTCAGTCGACTGAACCTAACTTCCGAACCGAACTCGATTTTCAAACCGAACCAAATTTCCGAACTTGGTTCTATTTGCCCATCCCTAGTTACTCTCTTTCATTTTTGTCTGTTTTTTCATTATTTTCAATTCAGTTGTTATATTTTAGTTGTTTGGTCATTTCATTACTTCATCCACATCATGTTAACACTATTGTGCATGCACAGATGTCAAAAATTATATAATTGAAATATTGAAAAGACCAAATAACTGAAATAACCAAACCAAACCAAACAAAACAAAACAAAAAACTGGAATATGAGCAAAATGGATCTTCAAATACCATACACAGTTACAGATATTGGGTAAAAGCAGATGTGACCTTGGCCTGATGTAGCTCGCTTTGACCTGCTGTAGCCCGACACCCACCTGGACATGCCGGGCTGCGACTTAGAGTAATTTCAAACGTGACAGGCCCTTTGGCCCATTTCGGATCCTGGACAGGAATCAGGCCAGTCATCCTTTAGACGTGCCAGCCTCATTCTGGAAGGGGATCGGAGAGGGGGCGAGGATGCACAGTGTGATGTGTGGTCGCACAACCCCGCCCCTCCATGCTCCCCTGGCCACCCACCTTCCGGGAGACGGGCAGGAGCAGCAACCAATCAAGCCGCTGTACCCGATCCCGTCCTGAGGTCAGGACCATGATCCAGGAGGGCTGAAGGTAACAGATGCTACCTTCAGCCACTTCCAGACCATGGCCACTGTGACCACGGTTTGGGCCTGATCCCACCACAATTCTGGACCTCCGGGCAGCCGGAGGTCAAGAATCATGGTCAATGTGATTCCCGCCGGAGGTTCACTGGGATGAATGTCTGGTGGAACTCACATCAGACGTTACGCCACTTCTTGCTGCATCTGATTGCCTCCCCCCTTCCCAACACCTTCTGAGCTAGTCACTGTTCCTGAACAGCAGGCGTTTCAGAAGGCTCCTCTCCCAGCAGTTTTGTTCTCCTCAATCCATTGCAATCCTCCTCCTATTTCACTCATCCAACCCATTTACCTCCATATTATCATTTGTTTAACTTAGATTAGATAGATTTAGGTGTTATTTTTTTACCCCTCCCTATGTTCTTTGTGTTTCCCCCTGTGTAATATTATGTTTATAGATAGATAGTTATTATAGATAGTTACTAGATAGATATACATAGTAGTTAGCTTAGTTATAGAGATAGATAGAGATAGAGTGTGTTTGTAGGACAAGGCCTTTGTAGTTAATTATTAGGATATTCCATTTAGTTCAATAGGTTTTAGAATAGTTAGTTAATAGCAGTTAGATTTAGTGTAGAGATAGATACATATAATGTTAGATAAAAAATTTAAATAAAAAATAAAAAACAATTAAAAAAACTATATAAAAACATTATTGTGGAGGGAGAAATGGAGAAGGGAAGAAGAGGCAAGTTTTCTGCCCATAGGGGAGGCAATGGAGCATGTCCCAGAGGCAGCAGGGGACATGCCATGGGAGTGGCAGCAGGCAGCAGCAGTAGCCAGAGACAGAGCACATCACCAAAATCCAAACTCAGCAGGCCTGCTTTAGGGCAACAGGCTTCAGCGTTGCCTCCTGGCAGTGCCCTCCTTCACTGCCACGCAGGGCACTGGAAGGCTTGCAGTACAAGAGGCTGCGTCTCTCTCTGCTGGTGCTGCTGCTCAGTTCAGTTCAGTACAGATGAGCAGCCCTTGTCAATTGTGGAGGAAAAGGGCTTCCAGTGCTTCTTCTGGAGGAGTTTTCTGCCCTTTACGCTGCAGTTGAAGAACCCCGCCAGCTTCCTCCCCCACTCCACCAGGGAGCTAAGGGTTCCTGGCCCAATCCCCTTCTCCCCCAAGCCCAGAGCATCCTTCACCGCGAGATGGAGAGTGTGTGCGGCGCAAGGGATGCTTGTGAAGCACCCATCATGGACTGCCTTGAATATATTGGCCACGTTGTCTGTGACCACACACCCCTTGGTGATGGCCGCGCCTTGGTGAGACCCACTCCCTCACCATGGTGGCCAGGGCTGCCTCAAGGTTCCTTGACGTGTGGGAGCTGTCCATGAATTCTACGTGAAGCAGGGCTCATCTGTACCCTGCTTCAGGACCCCTCCTGCCACTGCCAAGCGCTGCCTCTGGGTCCTGCCACCCAGCAAATATATGGTATGGGGGGGAATCACAAACAGAAGAGGAGTCTGTAGTGAAATACATACATACTCAATGAGTCTGTACAGTGCATAACACAAGGTTTCAGTTTATGGTTTAAGTTTCATTTCATTACAAAACTGAAATGAAACTTAAAGCAATCTAAAAATCCTACTCAACGCCTGCTGTTCAGGAACAGTGACTAGCTCAGAAGGTGTTGGGAAGGGGGGAGGCAGATAATTAGTTTCGTTTCTTGCAAGCCTCTCCACCCCTGGTGCCTGGAAGTCTGCTCCTCAGTGACTGACACCTCCCTGTCATGTTTGACCTTCCAGTGAACCTTTTTTTGCCACCCGAACTCACCCGAACATGATCCGAACTGACCAAACTGTTTGGCCATTTCGCCGTTCAGTGTTCAGTTTGTTCGTTATGTTCGCATTCGGGTTCGAGTTCGGTCATTCGAACAGGCCGAGTTCGGGCTGAACTCCGAACTGCCGAACCACGTTCGCCCATCCCTACCTGCCACCTCCATTTCCCGCACGATCTCCTTGAAGACGTGCTCATTCCATTGGTTGACCATTGGTCCAGAGAATCCATTGTATACAGGATTTGTAATAAACCAGAATTACCAAAACAAATCTTGGACGTTCACCACAAAAATCCACTTCATCCCTAATTTCAATTGGTGGCTGCATCAGAATTTAGGGATGGGTGAACACGGTTCGGAAGTTGTGACTTCAGACCGAACTCGGTCTGTTCGGTTGACCGAACTGAACTTCCGAACTGAACTTGAATTTCAAACTGAACCGAACCGAATTTCCAAACTCCGTTCTGTTCGCCCATCCCTAGTGGCAACACACACAAAAAAAACTGGTTTTGAATGGCCAACCTTGGTTCGGAAGTTCGGAATTCGACCAAACTCGGTCTGTTCGGTCGACCGAACTGGATTTCCAAACCGAACTCGAATTTCAAACCGAACTGAACTGAGCCGAATTTCCGAACTCGAATTTCAAATTGAAACGAACCGAATTTCCGAACTCCGTTCTGTTCACCCATCCCTATCAGAATTCATATTGTAGAAATGGATGAAATTACTGGTGTTTTGGAAAGTCCCTCTAACTCAACTGGCACATGGCTAGTTGTTTGGCAGCTGTACCACTTTTCATGGCTCAGTTGTCAGAATACATGCCATATTCCCGGTTTCAAATCCAATAGAGTTCATCAACAGTGCTGACCTACATCTGAGAATTGAATCCAAAAGAAATTTTCCTCATTTTTATTGGTATAAACTATTTTTAAAACCCCACCTTCATTCCACACGTTAAGGCAAGAAAAATTAGAGACCCAGAACCAAAGCTTTTCAGAGGAGGCAATCTTTTCATTGTGGTACAGGTAGCTTCCGGGATGATTAGCTAGAAAGGGAAGGGGTGGGGGGAAATCAACAATCTTCAATTTAGGTGAGATATATTTGTTTTGTAATTGAATTTCAGTGTAATGTATTACTGGAAATTACTTTTAAAAAATTCTAAGGAAAGACTCAGTATAATTCCTCCGAGTGCAGCAATAACTTCTGCTGCATACATACCATCCAGATTTATTAGCTTTTGTCTCTCCACATTCTCTTCTAGAACAAACATAGTATGGGCTGCCGGCCAAACAACAACAGAAAACCCTCTATAACCAATAGTTCACCTCCTTGGGCTAGAGCAAAAATTCAGCATGGACTCATTTCTCAGTCTGTTTTCTTTTGTGCTCATGGCAAAAGAGTTGAAAATGAGAGAATCTAAAGAACAATTGATACTACCAGGACGCTGGCACTAATAAAAGTAATTTGGAAGATAATCCTGTACAGTAGCCTCCTCCTCTTGTTATACTGTAGCCAGGTGTCTATGTAATCTTATTTTTCCTTCAATCATATTCCCCTCCTGGCTAGCTATAAAATGTAGACTCTCCCCCACCCCAACCCCCATTGAGTGGTTGTAATAACATTTGTAAAACAGGATTTAAAATCTGGTGAAGAAAACCTCCTGGCTGGTCACCTTCTAACTTTTCTCGTGATTTAATGATTTTTCTGGGCATTTCATATTTTCATTTTATTTATTAAGGTCCCTTCTGTGCGGGTACACTCATTTGTTTTTTGAGGACTTTGCAATTCTGAGAAAGCTACCTACATAAAATCCATTTCCAGGCTGCAGAATAGCAATAAACTTCAGACAGCGGAATTTATAATAATGTAATAACAGCTAGCTCTTCTATCCCCAGACATCACACAACATGCTTCACAACGGCAGAGAATGTGAGGACCTGAGAAATGACAGGAACTAGAGACTTGATCCATTTTGCTAAGCAGATCCATGGCAGAGCAAGCAAGATAACTAGGGCTGAATTGAATCAGCTGTTCAGTTTTCATCAAACAGTTCCATGAAAACGGAAAGGCTGCCAAAATTTGGATTGGAATTCTGAATTGAAAAGATTTCGGTCAGAATTCCGATTGAAAATTGAAATGGAATTTCATTTTTTCCCCTTCATATTTTTGATCCAAATGATTGATGTGCTCAGTTCTGACAGAATCAGAATGAGGGTGGACATTTTCTATCTTAACCCTAAACAGAATCCAGTTTTTCTCAATCCTCAATAGACCTAAAATGATTACCAATGGTGAATACTGTATTTGTTGAATTTGTCCACTTCAATTCAGGATTGATGGAGCTGGTATACTATTCATTCTTGCTTCATTCAGATATTTGCTTTGGTTTGGGGATCTGTTCAGTATTTTCAGTCATTTTGTTTCAGATATTTGATCAAAGAACCAAATATGTGAACGAAAATTACAAAAAAACACCAGAAAAATGGGGACTTGACAAATGTGAATGTTCATTTGGGTGAAAATATTCATTCAGAATACTATCTGAAAATGTGGATAATATTTTTAAGTATGAAATCTACTATTTGTTTCAAAACCAGTCTTAGGTAAGTTTTCCATCCACTATAAGGCCACACTCTTAGAGTGAAAACAAAGGAGATGATAGCCCACATCAGGTATGTGTCTACTAGGTGTCTGCCAGATGTTACCCCCTGACACACACCTGCCATGTGGACACCACCAGCACCCACTACCCACTCACAGCATAGTCCGGGGATATTGCAGGCCCACTGTGCAGGCAAATCCAGGCTAAAGTGCTCCCATGTTGTCACTTCCCATCAATTCATCTGCCCACAACCAGGTCCACCGGCACCGTAGAGTTGCACACAAAGAGCCTAGTTAGCTAGCTTGGCCACCTGAGATGTAGCAGGGGAGAGGAGCGTGCTAGCATTCCTGGTGAACTGAGAAACAGCCAGGGCAAAGGAGACAGGGAGTGAAGAAAGTAGTGCCCACCACCACCAGCCACTCCTAGAGCAGAGGCTGCTTTTAGACGAGAAGGTAGCTGTTGCGCAATCCGCTCACTCAATATTTCAAAATCCTGTGACATGGGACTACACGAGACAGAACTCGGGGATCACGCACATGGAATGCGGTTGTGCATTATTTGCCGACCGCGAATTAAATACCTCACACATCGAGGTATTTAATTCGCAGTCGGCAAATAATGCGCATACTTCAACAGCCACATCTGAGATTGGCAGAGGACAAATTCTTTATTTCCCAGAGAATTCAGCAATCTGCACAAGTTCATCTCAAGTCAAATTAATTTAGAGGATTATGACACAGTCACGACAAATAGGAATGTATAGATTTGTGAATTCAATTCACCTGTTAATTTTCCTAAAAGCATATCTAAATTGAAATCTGAATTGATCTGAGGTTCATCACCTTTGCAGTTCAGTACTTTGTTAATCACGATTTAGTTATTCACTAGATTGTTATTCATTAGTTGATGACTTCGTTGGTTTGGTTGTGCTCCTGTTTAAATCAGCCAATTAAAGTCTGTGGAGCTGCGCTTTGGAGTTTTATTGCAGTCACTCACATAATCCAACAACATACTGTGGACAGGACTTTCTAAACCTAGGTCACAGGGCAAGAAGTAGAAGTACAATGACCATTAAATCCAGAAGTGAAACAAGCAGAGGAATAACCATGTATGGTGGTGATTGTGTCACCATTTTCAGCATGGGCAGCTCCCATTTTGTGCATGTGCGAATCGGCCTAGCGGCCTTTTGTGCATACGTAATGGCCATTTCCCCCCCCTTTGGATTGGTATTCCAATCGAAAATGTTTCCAAATGGAATACCAATTGAAAAATAAGGTTGCTGTTTTATCTTTGTGGGAATGTTCTAAAAATATGGAACAGCAATTTTGAACCAGCCCTAAGTGGAGGAATTCTTAAGACTGCTTTCTCACATTACCTGGGAGGAGGGAAAACTTACATGAGGGCAATCGCAGCTCTATTCTCATGGGAATGATTGAACGTAGGAATGCACTTGTCTGCTTTTTTCCCACAAGAACACTCATGCATGACCTATGACCCGATGTAGCTCTCACAAGTATAAGTGTTTTTGTGAGAGAAATGTGGCAAAGCACGTGTTCCTATGTGCGCTAATTTCCATGAGAATGCAGCCATGATTGCCCTCATGGAATTCTCCCCCATCCCAGGAATGTGAGAAAGCAGCTTCGGTTCAAAATTTGCTCTGCTTTAAAATGCAGCTCCTGTAAAACCCCACAGCAGGGAATCAGACACTTTTCCCTGAATGGTAAATCACCTGGGTGCCATTGGAAACAGTAATACTAGGTGAATCCCAGAAGTTTTGAGACGCGGACCAGGTAAGATCTCGACCACCAGGGACTTACCTAGTCTGTGTTTAAAACTTCTGGGACTTACCCGGTGCTGGTGTTTCCAATGACTTCCAGTTCAGAGAGGTGCATCCGATTCCCCACCGCGGAGGTTTCCCTGAGCCGCATTTTAAAGCAGTGGAAGCACTCAACAGGTCACAGTGAGGGATAGGATGCTGGGCTAGATGGATTATTGGTCTGACCCAGTATGGTACTTCTTATGTTCTTAACCATTCATGGGTTGGGTTCTTTTTTCTTTCTTTCTTTCTTTCTTTCTTTCTTTCTTTCTTTCTTTCTTTCTTCTTGTAGTTGACCTGAACAATATTGACCTGAACAATAGAAATCAAAACTAGGGCTGAAAGAATCAAAAACATCTCGTAAAATTCTCACGAGAATTGGGAATCAGAGACTACAGAGAGGGAGGAGGAAGCCACGTTGTCCCCTCCACAGCTTTCTTAACTTATATGGGGTTGGCAGCTCAAGGCACAGAGTCCAGGACCATGAGCATTCTCTTTGCAGAGTTCCCGACAGAGAATTATCAGGAATGGGAGGGGGGATGGGAGGAGGTCAGCTGGACGTTTTTCAATTCATGAATTACCCATCAACAAGCTTTTGCTACTTAGAAATTATTTGTGGAACATATTCTGTTCACACTTATTGGATCATGATGTGACCTATTGGCCTGTTGCAGTGGTTATGGAAAATTTGGTCTTTGTTCGTGTTGATTGGATATCATCTGATGGTCATATGAAGAGGGCACACAGAGAAGTATTCTCAGTGACTGCCTTAGTATTCTGGAGCTCCCTTCCCCTGTAGGCTCAGCAAAGTCCAAGCCTGAGAAATACCTTTCTACTTGGCCAAGCATTTGACTGGCAGGGATAGGAGTTGTGGGATAGAATTTTTGTTTCGGTTTGGTTTTGCAGTGGCTTTTGCAGTGGCTTTTATATTTTATGGATTTATAATCTTATCTTCACAATTAAGCATTCAGAATATGGAGAGATATGAATTTAAATAAATAAATTTCTTAAATTTAAATCTCTATTCACATTAGCTTTACCCTGGACTGTGGCTGGGGTTTGTGGGCCTGTGGTACTAAAAACTGTATGCACGTAATCCCATTTTATTTATTTATTCATTTATCTGGGTTTTCAACCTGCCCTTCCTTGAAGGCTAAGAATGGAATATAATATAATATAATATAATATAATATAATATAATATAATATAAATCAGAAACACAAAAAATTAGTACCAAAAGTTACCGTTTGTTTGTTTTTTAGTTTCTGGGTAACCAATTAGTAATCAAGTAACCTGTCAAGTACCCGATGCTGTACTAAAAAATGCAGTTATTGCCCACAGTAGCAACTCAGTTACCCTTTCATTTCTATTCTTAATGTTTAGCTTTAATCACTTTGTCATTAATTTAAACCTGTTACCTCTCGTCCGATCCTCAGTCACCAGAGAAAACAGCTTGACACCATTTTACTTACAGCAGCATTTTATAAATTTGAAATCTGCAGAAGAGATATGGTAAAAGAGCTTTTCTTTTTCCCTGTAGTCGGGAGAGTCTAAAAGTTATTTCTTTTTGTAAAGAAGTCCCTTCAGGAAACTTTCTTTCTCTACACAATAGATGAGTAATTGTATGTTGAATGAATGTGCAGGGAATTCAGCCTACCTTCAACATGGGGCCAATAACTGCAGAAATATCCGGCCCAAGGCCTCAGGATGGGCCTTGGTCTGCATCTGTGCAACCACACAGGGCCCTATATCCTGTAGAGACTGGAAGAGGGCCTCAGTACAACAGGGTTGATAAATAAACACAAACAACAAGTTGCATTTGAGAAGTTCTGGCATTAAATACAGGTCCATAGAGCTACAAACATGGAAGACTTAACCTGCAGCGCACCCATGGTAATCCAGGAGGGTACCCGCCAAAACGGGAAATCTTGTCGAGGTCCCATCTCTCAATAGCATTTCAGTCGAATTGAGAACCTCTTGGTACTTGGTAATGTTTTGACCTACATTTCATTTCTTGATTTACCAACTTTCCGCTTACCCACGGTCTGCTTTACCATCCATTTCAAATCCCAAGAGGTAATGTCAATGCAATACCGCATTTCTTGTCCTTCATTTCCCCTTGTCATTCATTGACTAGTATGCAGATTCCTTTACTAATCTGAAGTCCAGTTTCAGATTCTCAAAGCAAAGGAAACAACACAGAAGAACCATTCTGATTGGAGGCACTTGAGTGGAGGCTAAGGGGCACTGGCCAGAGGTTAAGCGATGGACTAGTTACAAAGTGATTGGCTCAGAAATACAGAAACAACAAATCCATAAGTAAAATGGTACCCTCAGCAATGTGTTAAACAGTCAATGATTGTGTGGCAGAGTGCAGCTTAAGTGGACTGCTGCCCCTTTAAGACATTTAACACCAGCAGCAGTGAGGCAGGTGCTTTTAGGGGCAGGCTCTCCCAGGACTGGAGGAGCACACTTAATGCCTAGCACCTGGGCTGGGCATGGCAGAAATCAGCCCAGAGTATAAAAGCCTGAGTGAGAGCTCAGTGCAAGGAGACCCCTGTGGAGGAGAGAGGAGTGGGATAGAGCTCTATCTCCCAAAGGCTCCAGCAGCAGAGGCGTGGAAGAAACAACCTGCTGGGGAAGAAAGCTGTGAGACTCTTGGGAGGAGGCAGGAGCTGAAGACCTACAGTTCCCACGAGCTATAGAGGAGGTAGGAGGCAGGGAGAACTCTACCCCAGATTAAGGGAGGCTCAGAGGCTGTCTCCTGAGCCAGAGAGCGGTGGGTTGCAGAGAAACACTAAAGGGTGGTGCTTGGCTAATAGAGCATTGTATGGTGGAGAATGGTGTATATTTGCATTGAGATAGTGATTTGTGGGGACTGGTCCTGCAAGGACTTATTCCATGAGAACCGCACCCTGTTGCAGAATTGTACAAGGTAAACACTAAGCAGAAAGTCAGTAATGCGGGATGGTAACTCTCGTTATTGCGATAATTGAGAAATTGCATTGGTATCAGGAAATGGTCAGGAAATCAAACTTGATTCCTGTTATGATTAAATTTAGCATGAGCAACAATTTAGCTGCTCATTTCAGCCCTACAAGAGAGCAAGGATTGGATGCAAGCTATGAACCCAAAAAACAGTACACTCTTGAGTGTTCCAGAGATATATTGAGTGTATCTCATTTCATGGGTGCATAGTATCTAGAACTCCTCATCACCAGTGCGCTGTGTGGGACCCCAGTTCAAGCTCAACAATTAGAGCTGAAATGGGTATCTAATTTGGTACCCACGGGTAATACCCACATTGTTGAATATGACAGTCACCTATCAAATTCCCGGATACCCCCAAATATTGTACTTATCATTACCGACTTACTCATTTTCCGGTTACCAGTTGAAAAGTTGATATAGAGAACCCCAAAATCCAGAGAAGAATTTGATTTTCTGGGACCTGAAGTTGGTATTCTGTGACATTTCGGAACATCGGTAACTCAAATCAGGTCGTATCTGGGTACCAGTTTGTAACTAATATTTTCAAGTTGATTCAGGTACCCACATCAATTGGTATACCCCTTTTTCAGGTACCTGTTTTAGATCTACTCCACCCTACTTGAGTTGAGGTGTTTACTCATGGATCCCTCATTTACTCAGGGGGCCCATGAATAAACTAGAAATAACAGCATATGCATATCACACAAGCCTGCAAGGCAGGGAACTCTGATCCATGAAGGGGATGTTATATTTAACTGAACACTAAAAACTAATTGCAGTAACTCTTTTTATCCCCTCTCTTATGAAGAAGACCAACACCACCATTTTGCACAAGGCCCTAGCTTCTCTGGCTTCTGCACTGCCGATAGTCTCATTTTTAGGGGCCACGCAGGGTACAGGTCAACCTGAGTCAACCGCCCTTGGGCTTACTCTTACCGGGGTCGCCAGAGTGGCCCCTGTTTTCACTAAGGCAGGGTGTGCAGGCCCCAATCCCTCCTATCAGGGCCCCAATCACAGACTCGTTTAGGGCCTTGCTGAGGGTGTCCCCAACGTGTGTGGGAGGGGAAGGGGGGCAACAGGGGCCTGTGTTTTATCTTTGCCCTGGACTCCACAAATTCTAAGGCGGGCAGTGGAACACACTCTCCTTTTGGAAGCCAATGGATGTGTCGATAAAGTGCATTTTCTTACAAGCCTGGTGGGAATGTGTAATTCCACTCTTCCAGAACTGTCAGCTAGGAAGGAACAACAACAACAACAAAATAGTATAAAAGAACACCCAGGATGCCTGCAACTAAGAAGCTCAGTTTGAAAATCTGCTATTTTTAGTTGTTTGCTGAAATGCCCACTAAAATCTTGCCTTCTCTTCATCTCTCACTCTGCAAGAGTGCTTTGCCATCGTCTCCCACCTAGCAACAGAAGACATGCCAATGGAGCCAGCTGCATCTCTGCTCCCATTCTCTGTATCCTATATTATCAGTGACACTTCTCTTATTGGCCCTCACCCACTTCCTAGCTAGTAATTACGAAATGACAGAAATCTTTGTGCAACTCTGACTTACAACTATAAGGAGAGGATATAATTGTAGCCGGAGTAATTGGCTTTTGTAGCAAGGCACCATTAACCTGGCATAACGGTTCTTATAACAGCCCATGCTCTGCTTCATTACATTTTATTCCATTTAATACAGGGTTCTGTCTGTGTCTTATCATATTTACTTAAGTGTGTTGTCTGTGGCTCTCTCTCTCCATATATATATATATATATATATATATTAAGGATGTGCAATTCATTTTCATTTTAAAAGAGAGGTGCGTGTCAAAGATGAAGCCCAAGCTACGGGCTTGGAGAACAGGATGGATGGTGACTCCATCGATGCAGATGGGCAGGTGAGAGGGAGAGGAAGAGGAGGGAGGAAAAATGAGGAGTTCCGTCTTGGCCATGTTGAGCTTGAGTTGACGTCGGGACATCCAGGCAGAGATATCAGATAAATGATATTGGAATCCATGGGAAGCAATAATTTTGCCAAGGGACAGGGTGTAAATAGAGAATAGGAGAGGGCCAAGGACAGAGCCTTGGGGGACCCCAACTGAAAGGGGGAGGGAGGAGGAGGTCGACCCAGGGAGCGAGACTGTAAAGGAGCGGTCAGAGAGGTAGGAGGAGAACCAGTCAAGGACAGAGCCGCAGAAGCCCAAATAGTAAAGTGAGTCCAAAATCAGTGAGTGGTTGACAGTGTCAAAGGCAGCAGAGAGATCAAAGAGGACAAGAATGGAGTAGTGGCACTTAGATTTAGCGACAAGTAGATCATTGGTGATCTTGGCCAGGGCAGTTTCAGTAGAGTGGAGGGGGCAGAAGCCGGATTGGAGAGGGTCCAGGGAGGAGTTGGCGGAGAGGAGGTCCAGGCAGTGGGAGTAGACGACATGTTCCAGAAGCTTTGAGGCAAAGGGAAGGAGGGAGACTGACCGGTAACTAGAGGGGTCTGATGGGTCTAGGGTGGGCTTTTTGAGGATGGGGGAGACAGTGGCATGCTTGAAAGCAGAGGGAAAGGAGCCTGTGGAAAGGGAGAGATTGATGACATGTAGAAGTGGGGGGGCGACAGTGGGCGCAATAGAGGTCAGGAGGTGGGAGGGGATCGGGTCAAGGGGGCAGGTGTAGGGGTTGGATGAGGAGAGCAGAGTGGAGTTTTCATCGAGAGAGGCAGGAGGGAAGGATGTGAGGAGGGAAGGGTGGTACGGAGCAGGAGGTGGAGGTGGGTGGGAGGCAATGTCTCGACGGATCTTGTCAATCTTTGAGGTGAAGAATGACACAAGATCCTGAGCAGCAAGGGAAGAGGGTGGAGGAGGGTAGCGGGGTTTAAGAAGGAAGTCGAAAGTAGAGAAGAGGTGGCGAGGGTCGCGAGAGAAAGATTAGATCCTAGAGGCATAATAGCGTTGTTTGGCTAGGGAGATAGCCGAGGAGAGGGAGTATTTGTAGTGGAGGAAGTCAGGGAGGGAGCGGGATTTGCGCCAGAGGCGTTCGGCAGTCTGGGTGCATGCTCAAAATGGCTGCCAGGGCTGCTCTGTGCATGTGGACCCTTTCCCAAAATGGGGCTGGCAGCATTGAGGCGATTTTTGAAAAAGGCAATTGGCCTGTATCATTCTGTCTATGTGCAGACCGGAAGCCCTTTTCCAAAATGGGCAGAACAGCCCCAGTGGTCATTTGCGCATGGGTAGTGATTTAATAATATTTTATTTTTAATATATTTACTAAAATCAACCCCCCCACTAAAAAAACCCTGAAACAAATGTTTTGCTTCAAACATTGCCCAAAACAAACGGTTTTTGCAAACAATAATGAAAAAAAATATATAAAAACAAACGATGTGCTCACTGCACACCTCTAGTATAGATGTATAAATGTATATAGAGATGGAAAAATGTTATTAAATAAATGTAAATATAAATATGTACTCCACGGTGGGGAGTCTCTGGCTGGGGATTGGTTTTTTATTTGGCTCTCTTCTAATTCTGTAGAATTGATTCATGGATTTAGTCCCTATTGTCAAACACTGAAGATAACTTGTGGAACTTGTCAGATGATGTGGTCAAAGCCAATAGCATAGCGGTGCTTAAACTAGGATTGGATAACTTCTTGGAGAATAGTTTCATAATTAGCTGTTTGTCAAGTAGGTCAGGGGATGGAGCATCTCACTGTTGGTAGGTGGAAGCACATAGTAGTGAATGGATAACTCTATTTTAACCTCTTAGGTACTTCTCTGAGACCGCTTTTAAATGAGCGAGCCGCTCATACTTACTGGCTTCAAGGAAGTGCTTTCTGAAAAGCCGTGCGAGGTGTAATTAGATACACCGTAAGTAGCCAGTCACCATAGGAATTGTGGCTTGCACGGTCTCTTTGAAGTCGTATTTAGAAAGCCCCGATGCTTTCCAAATACAGCTTCAAGGAGACTGCATGAGCAGCAATTCGTATGATGGCTGGCTACTTCCTGTGCATCTAAATGCACCCCGCGTGGCTTTTCAGGAAACATTTCCTTCCAGGCGGTAAGAACAGCTGCTCATCTAAAAGAGGTCTGAAGTGACTGAGAATGGCCACTGTCAGAGACAAGATGCTGGGCTTGATGGATCATTGATCTGACCCAATATGGCAGTGCTTATATTCATATGTTCTTTAGGAGCATGCTCACGGAGAGGGAGCTGAGATGTTGGCATTCACTCAAAGATATTGGATGGATCCCTGACACAGATCCATAATTTGGACCCTCCAGATTCCTAACCCTTATCCGGTCTGTAGATTTTGTACTAATTTTCAAAGTGAGCCACAGAAGGGAAAAGGTTCCCTCTTCCCTGACCATCATCAGACTATTATTGATTGATTGATTGATTGATTGATTTAAACTTAATATCCCATCCTATCCCAAAGACGCATATCAGATATTATCATAAGTAAAACCAATTAAAATCCCCATACCCAAACTTCCTCAAGCCCTATCCCCACCTGTCAAATGCCCACCCAAATAGAATAGTTTTCCATTGCCTCTGGAAGATGACAGGTTCCGACTCAGGAGAACCTCAAGGGGAGGGAGCAGGAAGTTACTAGGGATGTGCGAACACGGTTCAGAAGTTTGGAGTTCGTCTTGAACTCGGCCTGTTTGGATGGCTGAACCCGAAACCGAACCTGAACCCGAATCCGAAACCAAACACGAACTGACCAAACCGAACTCAATTCCAAACGCCAAAATGACCAAACAGTTCGATCAGTTCGGATTGCATTCGGGTGAGTCTGGGTGGCTAAAACGACAAAAAACGTGGTGTCACTGGAAGGCCAAACGTGGTGGGGGGGGAGTTAGCTGAGGAGCAGACTTCCAGGCACCGGGGTGGAGGGTAGAGAGGCTTGGAGTAGCAGCCAGTCTGCCCAATCACCATCCCTTTTTGCCTCAGACCACTGACTTCACAGTCTGTGATTGGCCACAGGCTAAGCTGCACGGAGCCAATGGGGCTTGCGGTGAGGCGGGCGCAGCAAGAAACAAAACTGATTGCCTCCCCCCTTCCCAACACCTTCTGTGCTGGTCACTGTTCCTGAACAGCAGGTGTTTCAGAAGGCTCCCTCTCTCCCAGCAATTTTTGTTCCTTCCTATTCCTAATCCATTGCCATCCTTCTCCTATTTCAACAATCCAACTCATCTACCTCCATATTCTCATTTATATAGCTTAGCTTAGATAGATTTAGTGGTTGTTTTTTGTTTTTTCCCTCCCCATGTTCCCTGTGTTCAGTCTTCTTCCTCCCTCCCCCCTCCATTGAATCCTTTCCCTCTCCCATATATTCCATCCCTGATTCCCTTCCCCTGTTTTTTATCCATTTAGAGTAGGATTATTATTAGATTGATTTAGGTTTCATTTCAGTTTTGTACCCCTCCTTGTGTTATTTGTGATTCCCCCCCATCCCATATACAGTTTTGTACCCCTCCTTGTGTTGTTTGTGATTCCCCCCCATCCCATATATATATATATATATATATATATATATATATAGAGAGAGAGAGAGAGAGAGAGAGAGAGAGAGAGAGAGAGAGAGATTAGAGATAGTAGACAGTTGTAGGAGTTAGCTTAGTGATAGAGATAGTGTTTACTGTTTAGTTATTTAGTTTTAGTGTTTGTAGGAGTAGGCCTTTGTACTTATTAGATAATCCATTTAGTTCAGAGCATTTAGAATAGTTAATAGCAGTTAGATTTAGTGTAGAGATAGATACATATAATATTAGATAAAAAATGTAAATAAAAAAATAAAATAAAATAAAAATTTATATATAAAAACATTATTATGGAGTCAGAAATGGAGAAGGGAAGGAGAGGCCGGTCTGCTGCCCATAGGGAAGGCAATGGGGCACGTGCCAGAGGCAGGAGGGGCCATGCCAGGGGAGTAGCAGCAGGCAGCAGCAGTAGCCAGAGGCAGAGCACATCACCACCACCCAAACTGAGCAGGCCTGCTTTAGGGCACAAGGCTTCAGCGGCTCAGCGTCGCCTCCTCTCAGTGCCCTCCTCCACTGCCACGCAGGGCACTGGAAGACCTGCAGGACTTGAGGCTGTGTCTGTCTCTGCTGCTGGTGGTGCTGGAGCAGATGCTGGGGCTGCTTCCGATGTTCCTCCAGGACCACCAATGTCTCCCACTGTCGAGGCGATCCCCAGCAGTCCAGAGGTGTTGGATCCCACCCCGGCTGCTAGAGGGAGGGCCCGATCCCCGGGCACTGTCAATAGGGAGAGGAGTAGAAGCAGCAGCAGCACTAGCAGCTTGGCACTGGCTTCCAAGAGAAAGTGAAGTGCCTGTTGGCAGAAATGATCGCCCTGGATGGACAGCCCTTCTCAATTGTGGAGGACAAGGGCTTACAGTGGCTGATTGGGTTCCTGGCCCCCAACTTTAAGCTGCCTTCCTGCTCCACCCTGAGTTGCACTGTGGTGCCACAACTCTACAGGGCTTTGAAGGAGTGGGTGAGGGGGAAGCTGGCAGGGGCTGGGGGGGCCACGGTCCACTTCAACACCGACCTCTGGTCTGCCAGAAACACCCAGCATGCCTACCTGGCAGTAACTGCACACTGGTGGCAGGACCCAGAGGCAGCACTTGGCAGTGGCTGGAGGTGTCCTGAAGCAGGGTATAGGTGGGCTCTACTTCAGGCACAGGTCATGGACAGCTCCCACACCTCAAGGAACCTCGAGGTACCCCTGGCCACCACAGTGAGGGAGTGGGTCACACCCTCCATCTTGTGGTGAAGGATGTTCTGGGCTTGGGGGAGAAGCAGATTGGGCCAGGCACCCTTAGTTCCCTGGTTGAATGGGGGAGGAAGCTGGCAGTGTTCTTCAACCGCAGCATGAAGGGCAGCGAGCTCCTCCAGGAGAAGCAGGCTGAGCAAGGGTCCCCGGTGCTCCAGATGGTCCAAGATGTCTCCCCCAGTTGGAATTCCACCTTCCTGATGCTTGAGCAGATTCTTGAGCAGAAAGCCACCCTGCATCAGGTGGAACTGGAGACAGACATTGAGGCACCTCCAGGGTACAACAGGGAGGAATGGGAGATTCAAGCGGGGGAGGAAGCTGGCGGGCTTCTTCAACCGCAGCGTGAAGGGCAGCGAGCTCCTCCGGGAGAAGCAGGCCAAGCAAGCGTCCCCGGTGCACACCCGTATCCAGGATGTCTCCACCAGGTGGAATTCCGCCTTCCTGATGCTTGAGCAGCTTCTTGAACAGAAAGCCACCCTGCATCAGATGGAAATGGAGACAGACATCGAGGCACCTCCAGGGTACAACAGGGAGGAATGGGAAATTATATCCCAAACTGTCTTTGTCCTGAGACCATT
>QEPC01011901.1:17288524-17314694 GCA_003113815.1 Sphenodon punctatus | reverse complement strand
CTCCTCTGTTCTGTCCACTCAGGGGAGCATGGGGACCAGCAGCACAAAAGGGCAAGCAGCGTGGCTGAGGGCAGTGGGGCAGGTGGTGCCCACCCAGAGCTACCAGAGGGAGTATAATGGCGCCTCAGCAGCAGTGGAGACCTACCTGGAGGAGGAGCCATGCATTGATCCCAGCAGTGATCCATTGGCCTACTGGGCTGGCAAGGCCAACGTCTCACCGGCCTGTCAAAAATGGCCAAGGGTATCCTGTCCTGCCCACCAACCAGTGTCCCCAGTGAGAGGGTGTTCTCCATTGCGGGGGACATTTGCTCCCTGCACCACCTGAGACGCAGCCAAGTTGGTGGAGCAGTTGCTATTGCTGAAGGTGAATCTTCTGCTGCTGGGATTCCCTGAGCTGCCCCTGGACAAGGAGTGATGGTGCAGTGGCACACGCCATCCCATGCCAGGGGCAGTATTAATTGGTCTGGGGCCATCATTCCTCGCACAGAGGCGATGTTGTTCCAGCGCACCAAGAAACAGTCACTCCAGTCCCAGGACCCGCCATCAGTGTTCTGGGGCCAAGTTACAGGCAGGGAGGACTGTGGCCAATACCTAGAAGCTGCCAACTTAGCCCCAGGACCCACCATCATGGGTCTGGGGCCATCATTCCTTGCAAAGAGAGCCTTGGTTCTACCTGTGGAGGAAATTTTACAAGGGACCCTATGAAATTAAATTACACATAGCCAAAAGAAAGGTATCACAAAATGGATGAGACAGAAGCATTTTGGTTAAAAGCTAATGCTTAATATTAGCTATGCCTTTGCCCTTTAGACAGAGAGCTATTTGCTCCTTGTATTCTGCTTTTAATAATAAGGCCTTGAAAAGTGCTCCACACAGGCCTTAGACCTAGACACCGAGACTCCTTTCTCCTGTGTTTTTCATAACAAATAGGCCAAGTAACCTTGCAGCTGGAAAGCCAAATTAACCTTCTTAGACACCATATATTATAAACAGTTTGGCTCATATAGTTTTGAGAAGAACCAGCTCAAATATATAAACATTGTGGGTAATGTAGTAACTTTCCATCATTGTATTACGTTGCACTTTGAGTGACAGGCATGTATATTTTGACTGTATTGTAACCTATAAAATACTTGTGTATCCTGGGAGGGGCAGACAAGTCTGTTTCCTTGCATGGAGACAGTGTTGCTCTCTCTCTCAGCACTGTGAGATCAATAGACTCTGACAGATTTTACCAACATTGTAAGTAGTATAAATTATTCCTCAACACACTGTATCAAGAAACAGCCACTCCAGCCCCAGGACCCGTTACCAGGGTTCTGGGGCCATGTTACAGCAGGGAGGGCTGTGGCCAATATCTAGAAGCTGCCACTTCACAGCCCCAGGACCCACCCTCAGGGTTCTTGTGCCCTGTCATTCTGCTCCCGGGGCGCTGTCATTCTACCTTTTCTTTATGGAATCTGCTGTTCATTGAGAGAGAGAGAGAAATCAGAGAGAGAGAGAGAAATTCTCCCCACTGCTAGAAGGAGAGACAGACACGTTCACACCCATTCTGTCACCTGCACTTTATGGCCAGAGAGAGAAAGAGAGAGAGGGATGGGGGTTGGAGGAGGAGAGGTAGGTGTATCTCTATCCAGCTACCCTGGCTGCCACCAGTTGAAACCCTATTGCTGGCATAGCACGTCTTTGTGTTAATAACTATGCTACATGGGGTGTCAGGTACTGCTGGTAGGGATCGACAAGCTGTATGAGATTCTGCCACCTAACAGCCAGAACTTCAGCAGATAGGGATAAAAGATTGGACAGGTCAAATGAAGCTCCAAACAAGAAATACAACAACTTTTATTAAAACTATTTCAATAACAACAACAAGAACAAAGCAACAACAACATTCTGAAACCAAAAGCAAACACTCAAAGGAAACTAATAAATTAAACGATGAGTCTCTGGGCCTCTCCTCCGGGACATGGGGGAAAGGCAACAGCCATTGGGGCACAGCACAGGGCTGAGGGCTGGACACCCGGGACTCTGCCAGCTCATAGCCGTGGGAGACGGCAAACTCCATGGCCCCTTCCATGTCCCGATGCCACCTGGAGAGCTCCTGGCATTCCATCTCAGCGGAAACGTACTGGCCATACGCCTCAAGCTTCTTCCTCTCCACCTGGACCGCCTGGAACTGCTCCACCATGGTGGCTGCTGTCTCCTGCAGGCTGGCCACGAAGTCCCATGTGGACGTCTCCAACTCGGCCCGAAAGGCCTTGGCCTCAGCATTCCCCTGGGGCCTGGGGGTCTCCACATGGGGGCTGGAGGGGGGGGAAGGGCTTACATGCCATCACTTGCGGGTTGCCTTCCCCCTCTTCTTCTGGCACTGTTGCTCGGGATCCACGGCCATGCCAGAGTCCTCCTGCCGCCTCACCGTCTGGCCGTGGAGCTTTTCAATGTGGGTGATTAGCCCTGATGTGGTCCCCTCTCTCTGCCTCCTTAATCTTTTGCCGCAGATCTAAAGAGCATAAAAAGATAGGAACATAAGAAGTGCCATACTGCATCAGACCAATGGTATGTGTCAAGCCCTGCCTGCATTCTGTCTCCACAAGTGGGTTGGTGGTCAATCTCTCTCTGCAGGGAATTTTCATTCCTAACAGGTCATAGAGCAACCCATGACCTGTTGTTCCAGCTCCTGTGACTTACTTTGCAGATGGCAAATCTGTCACCCTTGTCATAAAACCTCCAGACATCGGAGCATTTTGTCTGCCAACTATCTGGGGATGGCACTGGTGAGTCCGACCTCTGCCTAGGTGTCCTGCACAGCAGGGCACCAGCGCCAGCATCCGATTCCTCTCTGAAACAGGAACACATAAACAACACCTAAGTAATATCAGGCATTTATGAAGATGCCTCTAGTCCTCCCTCCTTGGGGTGCTAGGGATGGCAATGGGAGATGGTGACCCTGGCTGGCATGTGCCAATCCTGTCTTCCCTGGGGTGCTGCTAGGGAGGGATGGCATTGGAGAGACCTTCGATGGCACGTGTCAATCCTGCCCTCCCTGGGGTGCTGCTAGGGAGAGATGGCAATGGAGAGACCCTGGCTGGCACGTACCAATTCTGCCCTCCTTGGGGTGCTGCCTTCTAGGGAGGGATGGCAATGGAGAGACCCTGCTGTCACGTTCCAATCCTGCCTTCACTGGGGTGCTGCTAGGGTGGGATGGCAATTGGGAGACCCTGGCTGGCACGTGCAAATCCTGCTCTGATTTGGGGGTGCTAGGTAGGGATGGCAACAGCAGAGTGGGGATGGCTGGCAGGCACATGTTTGGGTGGGGGTGCTGCTCGTGCTCATGCCTGACTGCTGGAAGAGCCCCACACACTACAGTACCCTCTCTCTCTGTGGCAGACATCCACAGCTACCCGCTGATGCCCACTGTTTGTGCCTGACTGATGCCCACCACCCACGCACCCACCCACACGCCAGTGAGCTCACTCTCATGGATAGAGCCTTAAGTTTCTTGTCCTCAAAGTAAAAAAAAAAGTTTACAAACCTGGCAGCAGTGGCAGCAGCACCTCCTGTGCCCACTGGCTCTGGCTCCTCCTCCACCACTGAAGGTCCAGCAGCAGCCGGAGGAACCTCTTTCTCCACCACCAGCTCCACCACCTTGGCCTTCCCCCAGGCCCAGCGTTTAATGGTGGTGGCACTGGTCACCTTCTTCTCAATTTTTTTTTTTAAACACACAGCCAACAACACAACACACAAAGCACCCAACAACAC
Organism: Sphenodon punctatus; assembly: GCA_003113815.1. Classification (NCBI taxonomy): domain Eukaryota; kingdom Metazoa; phylum Chordata; class Lepidosauria; order Sphenodontia; family Sphenodontidae; genus Sphenodon; species Sphenodon punctatus. The sequence continues at coordinate 17,310,935 of QEPC01011901.1, read as the reverse complement.
TCACCAACCAGCCAAACCAAAACCAATACACACCACACAGTCAAAACAAACAGAAATCAAAAACGAACACAGCCACAACACACGCTCTTACCCACACAAGCTCCACACGCACTCAAATTTCCTGTTTCCGGGGCGATCATGGGCTCTCATGATACTTTTTCCGAACGCCCGAACGGAACTGAATACGACCAATCTGAACGGCCGAACAAAAACGCGGCGACTGAACCGAACAGCTGAACCAAATGAGTGAACCGAATGGGACCAAACGGAAAGACCGAACCACAATCTCTTCACCCATCCCTAGAAGTTACCACCTCTTGCGGTTTAACCCTGAAGCTCTTGTAGGCCAACATAGGAGTTCCAAGGTCAAACAACAAGAAAGGTACAAACCCAGGGAAAAGTTCTGTTATTGTAGAGCAACTACTGAGAATATTTCTCTGTCTGCTTTTCCTCTGTGAACTTGATGGGCAGATGGAACAGATGAGAGAATGGTCTCAGATTTTCTCACAGGCCATGGTAGAACAAGAGGAGGGAGGATGTCTTTCAGATATGTACGGCCAAAGATATTTAAGGTTTTATAGGTCAAAATCAGCACTTTGAATTGTATTCAGAAAGCTATTGGGAACCAGTTCATACTCTTGTTCTATGTGTACTGATTCTTAATTTCTTTTAATTTTATTTTTAATAAAAATAAACAGGGAGAAATCCCAAACAACTGAAAACTAATGCTTTCTTTCATGAAAAATTACCAAAATGAAGGGTTTTTGTAAACAGAAGTGAAAACAAAACTCAAAATGAATGCTGTGCCTCCTGCACACCCCTGTGAACTGCCCTAGCCCATAGAAAGTTCTTCATAATGTTTAGCCTGACACCATTTTTATATGAGTGGCCAATCTAGTCGCTTTTTAAAAGTCATTTTTAGAAACCTTGTGGGGGAGGGGGCGTTTATACGTCCCTCCCCACACCAGAAGTCGCCCAGCCATCATTGGAAACAGCAGCACTGCGGAGCTTGCGTATTCTTTTTAAAGCCGGATTTATAAAACCTCAATATCAAGGTTTTATAAATCCAGTGTTAACAAGAATATGCGAGCCACCCGGCACCACTGTTTCCAACGGAGGTCGGGTGACTTCCGGTGGCGGGAGGCGCGTCTAAATGCATCCCCACCCCCCTGGTTCCTAAAAGTGGCTTTTAAAAAGCCACTGGATTGGCCGCTCGTTTAAAAACAGCCTGAGTCTTTTCTCCTTTAATTTAAGTTCATTGCTTAGATTCAAAATAGGTTTCCAATCCTCTGAGACCAGAAAGAACAACTAGTCACCATTTTGTTAACAGCAAAACAAATATTTGTTTATGTATAACTTGTAAACTCGTCATTTAAAAATATTTGAAATTAATACTCATAACCCCTCTCAATCTCCCCACCCCGGCCCAAATATTCCAAATTTGTTCTGGTTTTCTTCAGAGGCCTTTTCCTCCTTTATTGTCATTGTTACTCTTCTCTGAACCCTCTCAAGCTTCTCAATATCCTTCTTAAAATGAGGTTCCTAAAACTGGAGAGAGTATTCTGTGTGAGGCCTGACTAGAATTGGATAGCAAGGAACATGACCGTCTGCTGGTAGAAGTTTGTTGTGAGCTGGCTGAAGCTGCATGAGACAGTAGCATTGAATCCAGTCAGTACTGGACAGGTTCAAAGCTAGAGCTGAAAGTTAAACAGGAATGTTTAACAAGAATGAATGGCATTCTCAGGAGAATGCCAAGGCTCTCAAGAATCATGTGAGATTCTTGGAAACCTCAAAAATCATTCTACACATCTGCAAAATGGTTTCTGCCACCATTCTGTGCATGCAAGGCCCCCGGCAGTCATTTTTTGAATGCGCAGAGCATTTGTTGAGGTTTCTCGAAAATTTTGCGAGATTCTTGAAAACCCCCCAAATTCTCTGCACATACAAAAAAATGGTCATGACAGTGGCCTTTTCGAGAATCTCGTGAGAATGGTGGCGAGAACCCCAATTCTTGTGAGATTCTCGACCTTGAAAACCTTGCCAAAAAGCTGATTCTCAACAAGATTTTTGAGAAGGGAAAAATCTTCCAGTATTAGACTCAAAGCCCACTTTGCTGTAGCTACAAATCACTTTTCATGGTCCCATGGACTGACACTTACCCATTGAATGGATTCTGGGAACCACTGCTATACAGGGGCATCAGCAGAACTTTACTTCATCGACAGCCCTTTCACCTCACCCTTTTATGATGTGACCATGCTCCTTTGTGGCATCGTGGCACTTGAAAATGTGCATCATCATCATCATCATCTTTTATTGTATAAACAAGTGTCATTACTAGGGATAGGTGAACAGAACCGAGTTCAGAAATTCGGTTAGGTTCAGTTCAGTTCAGAAATTCAGTTCGGTTTGGAAGTTTGGTTCGGTCAACCGAACTATTCGAGTTCGGTCCGAACTCTGAACTTCCGAACAAAGTTCGGAAATTCAAACCCCATTGAACTAAATGGAATATTATCTTTTAGGGCTGGGCAAACAGAGTCAAGTTCAGAAATTCATTTCAGTTTGCTTGGAAAATTGAGTTCAGTTCAGAAGTTCAGTTTGGTCGACCGAACTGTTTGAGTTCAATCCAAACTCCGAACTTCCGAACCGCATTCGCCCATCCCTAGTCATGACAAATAGTGAACAGTGGTCGTACCAGAAAGGGGCATGGCACACTAAATGTCCCACCCTTTTGTGATGTCTTTGTGTGGAAGTTAGAGCTGAAACTCAGCTCTCAGTTTCTCATGTTTCTCGATGAGAACCACAGTTCTTATTTCATTCTTGCAGATGAGAACAAGACGAGAATTGATTGGACTGTCACAGAGAAACATGAGAATCTCAAAAAACAAAATACCCATTGCTGGGGGAAAAGAGGATTGTAGAGAGGAGAAAGCCATGTTGCGTCCTCCCCAGATCTCTTACCTTGTCTGGGGCTTGCAGCTCAGGGAACAGATACCAGGGCTATGATTCAACTCTGTGAGAAGCTGATGAGAAAGCCCCAATAGAAAATTGTCAGGCATGAGAGGGAGCAGTAGGGATCTGCGAACAGAACGTGGTTTGGATGTTCAGACGTTCAGTCGTTAGTTCAAAACCCGAGTTCGGGTTAAGCTGTTTGGTTCTGCGGAGTTTGGTTCCACCAAACCCAGCCGAACATCCGAAAATAACGCTATCGATACCGAAATTAATACCAAATTCGAATATTTTTTTTTCAGTATCAGTATCATTTGGCCCTGGGACCACCCCTGGTCTCTACCCCTGGTGCCAGGAAGTCTGCTCCTCAGCTGTCTTCCCCTTCCAGTCACATTTTTCCCGCCCAAAGTCACATTTTTCCACACCCAAACTCATCCGAACTCACCCGAACATGACCAAACTGTTCAGCCATTTTCAAGTTCGGTTCGGAGGTTTGGTTCAGACGTCTGAACAGACTGAGTTCGGGCCAAACTCCAAACATCTGAACCGCATTCACACATCCCTAGGGAGCAGAGTAGGAGGGAGGGGGCAAACTCAGCAGACATCTTCAACTTTCTATTGACTACCAGGAGTGGGAAGCCAATAGAATGCTGAAAGGCTGTGCTGAGTCCGCCTCTTCCCTTCAGCTCTCCAGCCCACCCGCCACCACCCCCATCTGAGGCAGGCAGGCAGGCAGGCATGCAGCTGCAATGGGACATGTCCTCTGGAGAATCTCAGAGATGCATTCCAGGCCAATGCCTGCCAACCTGGGACAAGCTGGGCCAACATGGGCCCAAATGCCCATTAGGCCCCACCAACCCCTGCTACGAGGTGGGGTCAGTGGATTGGGTACACATGCTCACTCGTCCACCAAACAACTGATGGGGGCCCCCCGAGCAGTGCCCCCTATCAACTGTTTGATGGCAAATCTTCCAGGGGACCTATCCTGTTGCACCACATTGCCCCAGGAGTCCTGTCATGTATGGACAGTTCCTTGGGCTGCCCCAGGGCATGGCGGGAGGACTGGTGCCAGCAGTTCCCACACCTGGGTTATGGTGTAAGGGCTGTTCATATAAACAGCCCTCCCTGCCAGTCCGGGGAGTGGAGGCAACAGCTGACGGGACACTCCAAGGGTGTAGCTAGGTTGGAATAGTCCTTGGGGCAGAAGATGGAATGAGCGATGAATTCATCCTCCCAATATCAGGGGACAAAGTCACACCAGTGAAAATGGCCACCAGGTTGGTGCCCCCCCCCCCCCAGTGAAGCCACACCACATGTTTCTACACCCTTTTCAATCCATGGGCATGCTGCTGTCGGAGTGGTGTGGGTGAGGGGCAGGTGCACACGGATGTACACTCATTTCTGCACATCTCCACACATCCCCACATGGAGCAACTGGCATTTTCTCTGATTGCTCCGTGCAGAGACAATGGGTGGAGGTGGGTGGAGGTGCGTGTTAAGAAGGAGCATGCACACATGCCCACCCGCTGCCACTTTCAAACGGGACACACCCACTCATTTCCATTGCATGGGCATGAGTAAGTGCATCTCGTGTAAAAAAGGTCCTATATATAAATGCAGTTCACGGGTGAACACAGCTTGGGATGTTAACAATCAACAACATGCCACGTTGAAAAGAAGCTGGTGAAAAACAGGGACTTTTCAGGCACTTTTGATGTAGAGATAGATAGAATCTCATTATATTTACTTTCTCCCTTTTAGGACAGATAGATAGATAGATAGATAGATAGATAGATACAGACAAAGCACACTGTTTGCAAAGTGCCCTCCAGGCAAATAGAGGGAGTGAGATAAGGTGCCTTCCTCCCCACTCCCTCTAATTGGATAGCTGGATAAAAATCTTTGTTTGATAGAGGCTCTGAATGCCTGGGATCTGTCTGAATAGGCACAGTGGAAAATGTCTTCAGAATACTGCAGCTGCTCCCTGGATAAAGAATTTAAAGATTTTCTTGTGCTAATGTATAGCGATTCTTTTTATGACATGCCTTCCGTCCTCACTGGCTGACATTTTCCCTTTCTTCTACCATCTGTTTTTTGAAAGATTCTCCTTGACCTGTTGGCTTTGATGGCCGCCCCCCTCTTTAGAAAGAGGCAGATGTTATGGCGCGCTATGACTCGTTTTGAGAGAAAAAACATACACGGGAAAACATGAAGGATTTTTTTAAGTCAAGGCTACAGAAAGAAAAGCACAACAAAGGAGAGTTGCATCAGTAGCTCACACCTCTCGAATGAGTATGGAAGGCAGAATCATTGGCTTGTTACGGTCAAGTGAAAGCCTTTCCACCAATTACAATGACTAGAGCTGAAATGGGGTGCGGCCACATGCGTTACAGAGAGCCCCGTGGTGGGAAAGCACTGTAACCACACCGCAGAGCCAGTGCTGGGAGATTGGCACTCCCTGCGGGGCAGCCGGGTGGGCAGGCTGCTCGCCAATCTCCCATCATGGCTGGATCTGGCCGAGGTGATGGCCATATTAGCAGGCATCTGGTCCTCCCTTGCATCCCTCCCCTAGCTGACCAGATTCCTGCCCTGCCATGCCATGGAAGTGCATGATGAGTGTTGGTGAAAGCCCAGCACATGGCCTGCCAGTCCTGCCACAACTGCTACTTGACGTGTCCTTGATCTTTTTCCGAGGAAATGTCATACAGCAGCCAGCTGCTCACCCTGCCACATGGCAGGGAAAACATCTAGCAGCAGCCAGTCACCCAATGCACTGAATCTCTTGGTCCAGCTCCCCAGAGTCGGTTAAAACTGTCCAAGGCTTGGTAGTCTGCCCATTGCAGCTCATGTGGCTGCACCCATAGATACCTGCAAAAACAGTTATCTTTAACAAAATTGTGTTACCTGATTTGACTTGGTAATGGTGGGGCCAATCCCATGCCTCGCTCATGCCCCGTGCACCTGCACACAACGCAGACACATTTCCGTTAACAGCACATTGTGCTGCGTGGAACCTGCGCTTGACCCACGTGGATCCCGCTTGGACTTGCGGCCATTGTGCACCAATCACTACTAGACCTTAAATGACAAATTCTGACAAATATTGTTTCTGTTGGAAACAGACCATACACCTTCATTCACACAACACAGAAACTTACCGGATTTTCCACTGTTTTCACCATTTGTTGTTATTTTTCACGAGTTGAACAGGGCTGCTGCTATAGGGTCGATCTCAAGCCCCATGTGCAGCACGCATGCACCCCCAGGGGCTGTGGAGATGTAAAATGCTAAGTAAGTGCCGGGAAAGTGCTGGAAATGGCCATAAAAGTGCTATAAAAGTGTTGTAAACAATTATAAAACTCCAGAAAAGTCCCAGAAAGTGACAAAAAGTGTCATGACGGCAATGACAAGAAAAAAACCATGGAAAATGCCATAAAGTGACAAAAAATGATGAAGAAATACCAAACAAAGGTAAAATTGGTGGAAAATGATGAAAACTCTCAGGTGCCGATATCAGCAATGGCAGAAGCAGAGAATCACCAGAGTCTGATGAAGTACTGATGAACACTCTCAAGTGCTCCTGAAAGGCCAGTGTTTCCCTGCGGAACGGGAACACTTGCTCTTGTCTCAGCCCTAAACAGTACCTGATTGGTGCCTGAGAAGCTATCTGATTTACCAGAATAGCATTTCTGTTACGAAATCTCCAATTTTAAATTTAATTTCCCATTTCCACCACATCAACTATGTCGGTCATGTCGACCATGGTCACCTCCTGGATTTTCTATGCTCCCTTGGTTTCTGCAACTCTGTTCTCAACTAGTTCCCTTTGGAACTCTTGAACTGCTTCTTCAGTGTTTCTCTCTTGCTCATACCTGCTCTATATCACTTCCCCTCTCGGTGGGAGTTCCCCAAGGCTCTATCTTGGGCCATCTTTTATTCTACCTTTACACTCTTTAGCTCATTAAACTCATTGAAACCCACAGCTTCCAGTATCACCTGTATGCTGATGACATGCAAACCTATCTCTCCGCTCCCACGCTCTCCCCCTCCATCCAGTCTTGTATTGCTGATTGTCTTGCTGACATCTCTGCTTCGATGTCTCACCACCACCTCAAGCTTAATAAGGCTAAGACTGAACTCATCATCTTCCCCCCAAAGCATTCTGCTCCTACTTCTCTTTCAGTTTCCATTGTGGGACTCACCATCCAGCCAGGCCCTCAGGCGCGTAGCCTGGGATTCATCTTTGACTCTTCCCTCTCCTTTATGCCTCAGATCCAGGCTAAATCCTGGCTCTTCACTTTGTATAATATTGCTAAAATTGACCCTGCCTTACTGTTTCCACCGCAAAAACCTGATTCCATGCTTTAGTCATCTTCCTCCTTATTGGTCTCCCCTGCTCTGTTGTCACCCCCTCATCTCTGTTCACTGCTCCGCTGCCAAAGTCATACACCTTACCCATCACTTTGACCATGCTCAGCCCCTCCTCTCCACCCTACACTGGCACCCTATACATGAACGCATTCAGCACAAGCTCCTGTTCTTCACCTTCAAGGCTCTACATGGCCTTGCTCCCCCATATCTCTCCACTCTTATATCCCGCCAAATTCCTGCCCAGGAGCTTTGCTTCTCCTCTGCCCCCACCCTCGCCTGCTCACAACCCCCTTGTTCCTCTAAACAGCTTTGCCCCTTCTCTCCTGCTGCCCTTCATGCCTGGAACTCCCTTCCTGGATACATTCAATCTTCTCCCTCGCTCCCAACTTTCAAATCCCTCCTGAAAACCTCACTCTTCCGTCAGGCCTTCCCTAGCTTGACATGAGTGAAATTGCATCCTCCCCACTCTTTCCCCTCACTCAGAATCTAGTTCCCTGTAACTAAGTGAAGCACGTGTGCCTGCAATTTCTCAACCTCATGTATGTACTCTCGTCTCCCCCTATGTTCGCCTCTCCCTTGTCTCCTAAACTGTAAGCCCCTTGCGGTTAGGGACCTGTCTATAACTAGTGATTGTACAGCACCAGGTATGCCAGTACAACTAGCATTATAATATAATATAATATAATATAATATAATATAATATAATATAATATAATATAATATAATATAATATATACCAAGATAGAAACATTCAGAATCACATGAAGAAAAGTGAAATGATAAGTTGAAATGGGCTAGTAAAATGAAAAATCAGCAACTCATTAATGGTAATAATTGGTATGTTGGGTAATTGGGTCCCTGACTTGGGCACCCAACATGTTGCCTGTGATTTGGGGTATTAGCCACCCATTTTGGCTCTAAATGATGCCAAGACTTCAAAGTAAGACACTGATTATAGAAGTACAGTCGGTTGAATAGATGACCTCTCCCAGCCCAGCGCTGATTGCCATGTTGCCATGACTAAGCGTGTGAAAGATATGAAATTACTACTCCTTCACTGTGTCCTTCAAACAGTTTTAAGCCAGGACTATTATAAAACCATGGGAGTCTATCTTTCATAGCAGGTCAAATTATAAGGAGAATCTCCTTTCTAGCGTACTTGAAATCTAGGCACATTTTATTGTCAGAAGAGGGTGGGGGGAAATGGCATAGGAAGAATTATAGTGATTTGTTTGGCATGTAGATAACAACTCAGTCTCAGTGGCGGCTCTTTATGACAGAGGAAAGCAGTACACATTGCCCTTTATATTTGAGGTGTGTGTGTGTTTTTAAAATAAGAAAAGGAAGAAGCTAATTTTCCACATCAGGAGACTGCAACTCAAGAATATTTACTATTAATCATTTCTATCGCGCTACTAGACGGACACAGCACTTTACATTCATAGATTTTGGTGACAGGCCCCTGCCCAGTGGGCTTACAATCTAAGATGGGAAAGGGAACGCAGGGAGAGACAGATACACATACTCCCATTTTACAGATGGGGAACTGAGGCTGAGAGGCGGTGACTTTCCCAAGGCCTCCCAGTGAGTGTATGGCTAGATCACAATTTGCACCCTGCCTTCCCAGGACCAAGTCTAGCACTTTGTCCATTGCACCACACCGGCTTGCCAAAGGTGATGGCTGTGGAATTCTGGAAGCAGAGAATGACAATCCCATAGGCTTATTTGTAGAAAAAGAGCTTCAATTTTATTTTAATCAGAAGACAAAGGTAAAAATAGAAGGAAAGATAAGAATTAGGAATTGTCTAGAAAAAATATTTGTTTAATTAAAATTTGGAATATTTGAATAACGAAGCCACCTTGTAATGTTGGGTAAGCCCATCTGTTACTCGTCATTTACATTTTAATACCAATTTGTACTAACTTTACAGTAAAAAATTCATTACTTTCATCCTTCATGTTGGCGCCGTTTCTGGGGGAAAGTATGAATTTATTGGTTAAGGAGTTTGCTGCATTTTTTAAACTGATTTTTTTTTCCTGTGGAAAGAAAGAAAGAAAGAAAGAAAGATTATTCAGAATATATGTAGAATATCACATAATATTGCTGACTACTTTCATCTTAGAAAATGAAAAAAACAGATGGGACTCAGGCCCGCTGTGGTCTGCCTGCCACCTGGGCTGGGAACCACCTGCACATCTGTTTCCTGGACACCAGATGCTGGCCCAGGATTGTGCCGGGCCGGGTCGGTGGCTAGCCCAGAATGCATCCCCAGAAGATCCCAAGCTCACATACCAGGCCAAGTGCCACCCAGTGGCCCAATGCATGCCACAGCGGCCAATGAATCTGTTCAGCCCCGCCATCTCGGTTGTGGGGTGGGACATGCCATGGCTGGGCTTGGTCACCATGAATGCCTGTTATAGTGGGAAGTGGGGTGCTGGGAGTGGGGTGGAGACAGGGCCAGCCAGCCCCATGTCTCTTGTGTTCCTGGGGGAGGGGCAGTGGGAAGCCTCTTCAACTGACCCCGTTGCTGGCACAACTGTTACGTGCCGCTCGTTGACCCAGAGAATGGTGGCCAGTGGCCACTGTTTCTTGCTAGTTTTTTCTGGCCTCTTTCAGGTTTCCCCATGCATCCAGTTCCTAACCCCAAACACTGAACAACTAAGCTCAGCGTAATAAAGCAGAGATGAGGGAATGTACACAAGGATAGGGTACCAGGAACAGATATCTTATGTGAACCATCCTTTACCCAAGCACACTCCTTAAGCACTCGATTCAGGACCTCAGGAAACTTCAGAAAGTTGTTGCAAAGTTCTTGAACCCACAGCCAAAGCACTACCCAGAAAATTACTACCCAGAAAAGCAGGCTAGCAAGAGTGGGACAATCGTGCTGGAGCCAGACCCACTGGCGGCGGACCCAGGGTTGGAGTCCCGGCACCACCAGGTAGGTCGATCCCTGGGGTGTTTTTTTTTTGTTTTTTTAAAAAAAAAATTACTAAGCTGGGCGGGGGGAGGGAGGTGAGCCCTGGTGCCCCTTCCACCCGTGCAGCCTGGAGGGGGAGGGGGGAGGGAAAACCGGGTCCCCTCTGTCCCCCACCCCCAGCCAAATGGGTTCAAAACCTGAACTTTGTTCAGCCAGTTCGGGCAGGGGCATTTCAGGTTCGGAGTGTTTGTGAATAGCTCAAACACCCTGAGTTTGCGCTGAACACCAAACCCCGAACTCTGTTCGCACATCCATTTCAGACATTCACCCCCCTCCCCCAAGGCACACTCTTGTCATAACATTGGTACTGTGGCACTGGTAACTTGAACAGACCAGACAAAGGGAAGCAGAGCCAGGCAGAGAAATCCCTCTGGCCTCATGGTGCCAAGTTTCAGTCAAGCAGCAGACAGAACTAGAAGCAATGTGGCACCCGATTTCTATTTATTTATTATTTTTTTAAAAAAACCAGCATGGCATGGTAAAGGTAAAAGTAACCCCAATCTCCCAGCATTGGTCCTATGGGCAGAACAGGCCAAACCATACCAGGCCAGGCCAGGCCAGGCCTCTCTCCCCCCACCCCCAGCCGATTACCTACAGATCCAGCAGCGCTGTAGCACACAGTCAAATTCACCAAAGAGACTCGACAAAATGGCTGCAGCCACTTTTATTTTGCCCTGCCACCAATCAAAAGCTTTCCATCTGGCTTCGCCAGCGAATCAAAACTTGTCATCTGGCTTACCATCACTCAACTGTCCCCTCCCATACCCCCCTCCTATCAAATATGGAACTAAGGGTGAAAACAGACATGACGCTAACCACCCTTTAACCACCCTTGGTGGTCTTTTATGCATGTTTCAGGGCTGCATAGGGCACCAATACAGCCCTGCAACATGCATAAATAACCACCAAGGGTGGTTAAAGGGTGGTTAGCATCATGTCTATTTTCACTCTAAGTTTCATTTCCAGAAGAAGCTCAACTGCCCACCAGCCCCCCATGTATGCAGCCATTTCCAAAGTTTTCCGAATAACAGCCTTGTTCTTCGGAACTTCAGACTTTGGACTTTCCCAACTGAATACCTTAATCTTCGGTGATTTCCAAAGATCGAGTTACAGCCCTAGTTCAAATTCCATCTTAACCATGAACTCACCGGGTGCCTTGGTCAAGTCATAATCTCTCTGCCTCATTTCCCCACCTGAGGAGGCTGCACCTCGTATGCACAAAATGCACATGCACCATGAATGCACAAAATGGCCGCAAAGGTCATTCTCCACATGCACAGCCATTTCCTAAAATGGTCTCAGCAGTGCCACTGCCATTTTAGAAATGGTCAGTAATTCTGCCTCTGTACGAATAACGCACTCATGTGCAGAATGGCTGCTCTTTTCCAAACTGGTGGCGATGTTGCTGGAGCCATTTTGGAAAAGGGCCATGCATGCACAGAATGCCCCCTGCGTCATTTTCGCATGTGCAGTGATTATTTTTTTAATTGTGAGATGTCTCACGAGATTTTGCACCATTACTGAGATCTCAAGATCTCTCGAACGGTTCTCAGTTCTTGCGAGAGTCTCAAGAAAATCAAATATTCTCAATTCTGCTCTAAAAGAGGCAAATCCTCCACTCTCTCTTGATTCCCACTTAACTTCTCCAGGATATTAATCAGGATTTGTCTGCCTCAAACATTATTATTTTTAATCAATGAGATATGCCCAACTGTTTCTCTGTGCAGTGCCAGCAGGGCGCAAAGTCCTGTCTCATTCTCTCTCAATTTTCTCAGGATGTCTATGGGTGTTTTCAGACACTACGGGGCCGGTTGACCCCATACCAAAAACAACCAATTCATCCCCCACCGGGATGACCCCATCACGCCCTATCAGACGTGCCGGGGGATCCCGGCGGGGAATCTGGGAGGGGGCGGGGCCACGCAGCGCAACATGCAACCGCACGGCCCCACCCCCTCCACGCTCCCTGCTGCCTGCCCTCTGGGGAGACGGTTGGGCAGCGGGGTCAATGCAGCCACAGCGTCTGGCCGAATTTGCCACTGCCCGGGATCCCGCCGGTGATCCCGGGAAGTGGCGCCTGACCAGACGTGATTTTTTTTTTGTCCCCGCCGGGGATCACTTTCACCACGCTTCCCAGGAAAGTCCCCCGGGGAGCCTGGGAAGCATGGTTGAAATTGACCCCATGTGCCGATTGAGCATGGCGAACAACTGGCGGCTGCCAAACAGACGTTCGAGGCACAGTGACCACAAGTGGGTATTCACCGTGGTTCACTGTGATCTCATAACATCTGAAATCATCCATTTAAACCATTTTAAAAAGGTTTTCATAATGAAATCTGTTCATTAATAATTGGATTTCTAAGAAATGGATAGAGAGAGAAGATTTTTTAAAATTGCAAGAGCTGTTTAAACAATTTATTTCTAATGATGCATGCAAATAAATTAGCCGCAATCCCGAGCAGGATGCACGCGGGATATGTGTGGGTCCCGTGCAGGTTCCATGCAGCACACTGTGCTCTCTATGGACATGTGCATAGTTTGTGTACACGTGTGTGCACAGGGGATGTGTACGGTGCGTGCGGGGCATGAGATCGGCCCCACCGACTTAACTCACTTTGGTGGCCATTTTGCACATGCATAGGCCAGCTGCCCTTTGGGCCTTTTCCATGATGGTGACAATGCTGCAAGCACCATTTTGGAAAAGGCCCGCACATGCACAGAATGTCCCCCATTACCATTTTGCACGTGAACAGGTTTTTATTTTAAAATGAAAACAAGTGAAAGCAAATGATGTTGATTGCTTATTCATTCATTTTCAGGACATTAGCTACTAAAACAAATACGGTTCCCTTCATTTTAGTAACTAATTAAAATGAAATAATTGCACACCCTTAGTAAAATGCCACCACAGCTGATTACATTGCAGCAGAGTCTTCACCTATAAGAGGACAAGAACATCAAAACGTTTGCTTGTGTTAAATTCCAGAAATAGACAAGGGTTTGGATGAGTTTCCCGTTTGATTCAAATAGTGTTGTCTTCCCCTATAACTGCCTCTACAAAGTTACCATTGAGCATATGACAGCACGTTCTTCCATAGCTGCAGAAGGATGGTCTGGATAAATTCCTAGGTATCGAGAATTACTGTTAAGTAGGCTACGCAGCAATTTGCGTCCTACAGCTCTTTTGGATACGGTGGGTGGTGGGCGGTAAGTGGAACAGGGGAACTAAATTAATTAGATGGGAGACTTCAGTGCATGACTAAATATACTGAAATCACATTGCCATTCCTGGTGATGAGGATGAGTCATTTATGTCGCAAGGAATGTAAAGTCCTACACAAATTATCTGGTGGGTACAACTCTGCTGGCAAAGTTAGTCCATACCTTTCCATGCAAGTAATATCTTTGTATACCAATTTCATTTAGCAAGTGTTCAAAGATCCAAAGACAGGCTTGTCTGATACTTATCAAGGCTCATCATATTTGTAAGTTACAAAGGGTGTTTTCAGATGTGACGGTACCATGGATTTCCATGTCGAAAACTGCCCAACAGATGTTACCCCAGACTGGAACATGGGTTTGTACACGTGGCAGCACTTCCTCTCTGAGGAACAGCCTGGGCTGAGTGCTGCCACGGCGTGTGCAAGGCACTCTGGACCAGGATAAAGGGGTCCATAACATCTGCTGGCCTGCTTGTATTTACCGTGGTCTGGAATCTGGTTTCACAGTGGTTCTGGGCAATCACAGCAGCCTCATAAGCTGCCATGGCTGCCCATTAGGGAGTGGGCGGGCCACTCCTGGAAGTATGGGTGCAGGGCTCTACGGACGCATGGATGCACATCACCCCACCTTCTCCTTGCCCCGTCCCCGTCCCTGGCCCTGGACACCGTGACGGCACTCTAAAAACACCCAAAGTCTTTATTTTAAGCACCATAATTTTGTTTTATACATGTACAATACTACAAATACTACAGGGGGGATCTGCCAACGAACCCCATATTGCAGTGATTAGTACTTGTATTTATAGAACATTTTTCTTTTGGTTTTCAACATGGAGTTTGCCCTCAGTCTGTAGAGGTATCTTTTCTGTAGCTGAAACTCAGTCTTTGGAAGACTTCAGAATTTGCCGAAGATTGTGGTAGCCAGTTCTGAAAGTCCAAAGTCCGAAGTTCCAAGGACCGAGGCTATTTTTTTGGAAAACTTTGGAAAATTTCAGAAAATGTAGGAAGTCACTGTGCTCATGGCTGGACAATTGAGCTTCTTCTGTAAATTAAACATTGTGCTATATTTGGTAAGAGGGGGGTATGGGCGGGGACAGTTGAGTGATGGTAAGCCAGATGGCAAGTTTTGATTGGCTGGCAAGGCAAAATAAGAGTGGGTGCAGCTATTTTCTATTCTCTTTGGTGAATTTGGCTGTGTGCTACAGTGCTGGATCTGTATGTAATTGGCTGAGGGGGAGAAGTGCCTGGCCCTGGCCCTGGCATGACATGACATGGCATTGTTTGGCCTGTCCATAGAATCAATGTTGGGGGAATGGAGGATAGGGGTTACCTTTACTTTTACATGGTGCTTTAAATTGTGTCTATCGCAGAAAATTAAAATTTGCTACTGTTTCATCTCTAGGTCAGGGAGGATAGAAATCCCCCATGAAACTGAAGGGCAAGAGACACTTTATTTTGATTTTCACTAGCGTTGGGACTATCGGTATCGGATTAATCTGATAATGCCGATAATGGGCAGTATAGGATTAATCCAATAATATTGATAATTGTTGGTATTGGAATATCGGATTTTTAACGTTGCCAGCTTGTATCGGATTTTTAACATTTCCCATTGAAGCCAATTGTCGCAATGTTAAAGATCCGATAAAACCGACAATGTTAAAAATCCGATAAACCAAAACTGTTAAATCCGATATTGGGAGATCAGATACCGGTAAATCCGATATCCAATAATCCCCCTGGAATCCCACCCCTAATTTTCAGCAAGAATTCAGACCATGAAATTGGGATCTCTTGATCCTTTTGGATTTCAAAGTAAAGTCTGTCAGTAAAGTTATCACAGAGACAACTTGATTGGGGCGGGGGGGGGGGCAAACTTTCATAGCAACGTCAGTTTTGTAGCATTTCTGCTACGGCTGAGGTTTTGATTCCGTGGCCACATACTATTTTTTATTCTCATTCAGGTAAAAGGTTGGATGGCCCTTTTTTCGCATTGACTTTTTTGCATGAAGAATTAATAACAACAATCAAAGAAGCTTTAATTAATGAAGAATTCTCAGTAGGGCATCAGGGCATCCAATAAATGGAACAGAAAAAGAGACAAAGCTACAATCTAGCCACAAACCCTAATATAAATTATTTAAATGGAGATGATAAAAATAGATATGCCAATGTTATGAATTAGCCGAGTACAACAGTTTAAATTGTCTGCAGAGGAACGAATCGCCATCTGTACTGACCTAAATGGAAACGCTAAGCAGTGATTGCACCTGTGCTCATTACTGTGTTGTGAGATTCGAAGGATCTATCATATCGTATTTTGCTTGCGTGGGCAGTAATATTTCAAAGTGAATTGGTAACTCTGCATCTGCAACATGCCCTCTCACATAATAGCTCATGCATAATGGCGCTGCAAACACAGAGCTCCACTGTAAACTAAGAATTGTCACAAAATAGTAAAACAAACTTTCCCAATTTCATAATATAAGCAACATGTAGATTTTCTGGATGACTGACTATAAAACCTAACTGACAGGACGTCTTTAGAAATTGAAAGGCCCAGGACAAAGATAAAGGGGACAATCGTATTTCCTGCATGCACCACCCTCCTGTGAAATGCGAGCGGGATGCATGTGGGATGCATGTGGGCACCGTGCATGCACACATAGGAGATCTGTGTGTGTCAAGCATGCAGCTTGGTCTGACCCTGACCCTCCACACCCATGCACCTCACAGCTTGGGGGATTAACAGATATGCTGTCTGGAGTAGGAAGGGTGTAAGGACCCCAGTTTGGGGTCGGGCCAGGCTGCATGCTTGCCACACGGGGCTCCCCGGCGTGCACACCCACAATGTGCACTTGCATTGTGTATACATCCCACACACGTTGTGCAGGTGGGTGGCACATACAGGGCATAGGATTGTGCCTATTATGCAGGGTCCTTATGACCCCACACCCTTGGGGCACCCTCTGTGGGGCTCCAAAGTTAGTTGTGCATGGAGTCCTTCTGGGAGGGAGTGGGGATACACCCTGACCTGGTGAAAACAGGGTTCACTGTGGGGTTCCTGGAAAGAGTGGGGCATGGGTGATTCATGGGGGCACATCTGAGAAGCTCTATAAGGGGGCACATATTGAACCCCTGCCCAGACAGCTGCCCAACCCCCACTCCTGTGTTCCCCACCACCATCAACAGTTACCAGTCACCTATGGAATGGAGCCTGGGGTGGCCACCCAGGGCCGTCCTGTGGTATGGTCAGACAGGCCGGCTGACATATATGTGCAAAAAAGGGGGCAAATGGAGAGTAGAAGGAGGTTAGTTTTAGAGTTGTATCAAGTATCCACAAAAATGGGTATCCATGGCAAAATCATGGTACCTGACTTGACTCAGCAACATTGGATACTACTTGGTACCTCAGGTAGTAATTGGAACCTAATTAGTTCCTGATGGGCTATCTCAGTAACTCAGTAAAACTGGTAACTTAATTGTAATTCAGAAATTTGGGTAATTGAGTGCCCATCTCAGTAATTGGGTACCAATCGGGCAACCAATTGGCAACCTGGAAGTTTGGTTATGACTTTGCTTAAATAATGGCGTTAATACTTACCACAGGTATGGCAAACTGGGGAAGTAGCACTGACCTACCTAGAGAATTGGCAAAGAAATAGCTCAGTAGTGTGCTTTTCGAGAGCATGTTTTCTGTGATATTAACTACTGATCATGGTTGCTCTTTTTTTTTTTTTTTTCTAAAACAATGCACAATCTTCAGGTCACCTAAAGACCACATTGCCCCAATGTGCTTTCTGAAAAGCAGTCTAGATTATTTATTGCGTGCCTGGTTGTTATATGGCTTTACATTTAAATAGAATACTATTTAAAATGATAACTTATGGCAACACAGTTGAAACTATCTGTTATCAGATAGCATTTCCCCTTCATCTTTATGTGCTTCATGGTTGCATTAAATCAGAGGCAAGGTTATAGATTTTGAAACATTTTCTTGAAGCAATGCTTTCTATTCACCATTCAATTTTGCAACTCTAACGTATTTCCTACTCAGTGTATATATGTACAGTTCTTTTTTGCTGATATCCATCTAGGTTCTGAAGTGCAATTATGTTGTGTGTTTCTTTGCTGTTTGCAAGTGTAGAAAGTCTTTATTGACCTTACCAGGATAGAAACCCATCTCTAGTTTAGTAACCAATAAATCTGAGGCTTTGAAATATGTCTGTTTTAATCTCCACTGTAATCAATTAAGCTCGGTGGTTTGGAATGGTAAGATTTAACACAGATGGGTGTTTTCAGGAGTCTTTGGGTTGTCTTCATTGAAATATTGGCTTTGATATTAGGAGAGAGAGAGTGAATAAATCAATACATCAGTGAGAGAGTAAATCAATACACAAGATCTAGAGTTGATCACAAACTTTACAGAGGGGTGTTAAAATACACACCACTCTAACGTGTTCTTTCTCGCTGGATTGTGAGTCATTCATAAATCCCAACAGGGAGCATTGATTTTCAATTCACAGGGCAATTGCTGTTCACTAATTATTTAACCTCTGTATAATTTGTTTTATTTTTAAAACAATTACTTTTAATAGGAATAATTACTCCTGAATTAATCAGACACTGCTGATTTCTAGGCTGATTATTAAGCAACCCTGCGGAGCAACCCTGGGGTGTAATAATAGGAAACGGCAAATATTTCGACTTAACTTTTGGCCAATTGTCTTTTGAAGGTCTCTGGACAGTATATTGTACTCAGTAGTCTCAAGAGTATCCAATTTTGGGGATCTGACTCATCGGGGAGGGGGAATGGCGGAGTCTGTGTCCCCCCTCAATTTTCAGATGCCCTATAGAACCCTATAGAAAACTGGTCCAACCCACTGCCTGGCTTCTACTCCTGTGCCCCCCTCCCCATCCCACTATTAACAGTCACAATCAATAGTCACCTATGCAGCGAATGATCTATCAGCCACCGCAAAATTGGAGATATCTGTAGAGGTGAAACGAGTACAGAAAGAAATACCCACAAGTTTTTTTTTGCAATCTCAAGCAGTGCAAGCTCAACCCAAATGACATTGAAATGATGGTCAAGCACTCGTTTTTTGCCATTTCAAATAGTTGGTTTGGGTTCGTTCAATCGTTTAATTTCATTCTGCAAACAAAATAAATAAATAAAAATGAAACAAAAACCAAACACCTTTCAAAATGGAGAAAACTGGGTGCTTGATTGAGCAGGGTTCATTACTTAGTAGTGTTGAAACAAAGGTGAATTTTGAATTTGTGTATATTATTCACATTTTTTGATAGCTGTCCACTATCCAAAATCATAATATCCAAAATCAAAATAATGGATATTCACATTTCAGTTGTTTTGTTGTTTTTGGTTCTTTGGTTTGGGTTCTTCACTTGTTCTTCAGTTGTTCGGTTATTCAACTGTTCGGTTCTTTAATTATTTGTTTACTTCAGTTAGGCAACTATGTATACACTACAGTCAAAATGAAATAACTGAGTGCCAAACAACTGGAAGGGGGAAAAAAGTAGAATAACTGAGTAGAGCTAAAATGGATACTTGATTTGGTACTCAGAGCTAATACTCACATTTCTGGGTACTGTTCCGGCTATCTGAATTGGTACCAAGGGTGGTCATACGAATGAAATTGTAGTTCAGATCTCTTTTTGGTTCTGATCTCTCAATTTCTGGATTTAAATATATATCTGTATTACAAATCCATATTTAAAACAATTAAAACCTTAAAATATTTAATATATATATTAAAAATCACGTTGAATGCGCAAAATGCCTGCCAGATCATTCTACGTTGCAAAAGGGCTGCCAGTCCTTGCATGCATGCAAAAAAAATAAATGACTCCAGTGCATGTGCAGACCAGATGTCCTTAAATGGTGACAGTTTTAGAAGAGGGCCTGCATGCTCGGAATGGTCCAGTAGCCATTGCACATCCATAGTGTGTTTATTTTAATTTTATTTTAAAATGGATTTTAAACCAAACTGTCACTGGCATTTCTTGGCACTGTTTTGGTTTAGTATGGATTGATCCGTAACGGCTTGTTATGAACCATTACCGATCAATACAAACCTGTAAGACCACCCCTAATCAGTACCCTTTGTACACAAAAAACAAATTTTGCTTAATGATTTTTCGAGTACCTGCCAAAATAATAATAATAATAATAATAATAATAATAATAATAATAATAAAACTTTTATTGCTTGACAAAAAGTCATTGCAAAAAAACCAACAAATACAATGCTTCCAAACTTCAAAACCTCTCACAACCTATCACAAATACAAATCCTATATACAATAATCCAAAATATAAAACATAAACTAAAAAGAAAAAAAAAAATTAAACAGTTACGTAAATCCAAAAACTAAGACAGGTTTACACCATTACAAGAAAAATTTCCCTTTACCAAAGGGAACACAAGGTTCAATATAAACTCCTCCAGTTTAAAATAGCACAGATCAAATACAAACTAAAATTAAAACCAGGGAAAACAGAAAACCCCAACACAAGTGCCTCCCCACAAAAAGAGAAAAGAATTTCCCCAAAATTCCCAAAATCCAGGCAGAAATTGATATTTTGGTATAACAGTTGTTGATATTTTGGTATGGCAGCATGTTGATATTTTGAGTACCCAATCAAAAAAAAAATTGGGTACCAAAAAGTACCCAAAATATTTGGTTTGATTCACATACTGGAGATTTGATTGGTACCCTCTCCTCCCTTGCCCTCCTCTTCTCCCCCCACCCCCGGCTCGCTCCCGTAACTCTCACCCTTGGCTCACCCCCACCATTCGACATCTCCGCTCCTGCACACGGGTTGCTGAACGTCTCAACTTCAAATTCTTCCTCAGCTTCAAATTCTGCCTCTCATCACTCAACTCTGCTATCTCCATTGCTAGACAGCAGTACTATGCCTCACACATTGAGTCCTGCTCCCGGGATCCTCATAGCCTCTTCTCCACCTTTGACTCCCTTCTCAAACCCCCCTGTCCTCTTCCTCCATCTTCTCTCTCCGCTCAGGATCTTGCTCTCTTTTTCATCTCTAAGACTGACAAAATCCGCCTGGAAATTGCTTCCAAGTCCTCTCCCCCTACTACTCCCCCTCCCTCCTCCCTCCACCTCTCTCCTGTCCTCCTTCCCTCCCGCCTCTCTTGCAGAAATCTCCTCCCTGCTTTCCTCCTCCAACCCCTCCACTTGCCCCCTGGACCCTATTCCTTCCTGCCTCCTGACCTCCATTCCCTCCACCGTCGTCCCTCCACTCCTGCACATCACCAACCTCTCCCTCTCTACCGGCTCCTTCCTCTCTGCCTTTAAACACACCACTGTCTCCCCATCATCAAAAAGTCCACTCTGGATCCCTCTGAACCCTCTAATTATCATCCTGTCTCACTCCTACATTTTGCTTCCAAACTCCTTGAATGGGTTGACTACTCCCATTGCCTCGACTTCCTCTCCGCCACCTCCTCCCTTGACCCCCTCCGATCTGGCTTCCACACCCTTCAGTCCACTGAAACTGCTCTTGCTAAGATCACCAATGATCTTCTTGTGGCTAAACCCAACTGGCTTTACTCTATTCTTGTCCTCCTTGATCTCTCTTCTACCTTCGACACTGTCAACCACTCACTCGTGCTTGAATAGCTCTACTGCCTTGGATTCTGGGACTCTGTACTTGACTGGTACTCCTCCTACCTTTCTGACTGCTCCTTCAATGTAGCTCTTCCTAACTCCTCCCCCTCCGCCTCCCTACCCCTTTCAGTCGGGGTTCCCTAAGGCTCTGTTCTTGGCCCTCTCCTCTTCTCTATTTACACCCATACCCTAGGCAAACTCATTGCCTCCCACAGTTTCCAATACCACCTATACTCTGACAGCACTCAACTCTATCTCTCCACTCCTTCCCTCTCCCCCTTTGTTCAAACCCGTCTCACCAACTGTCTCTCTGATATCTCTGCCTGGATGTCTCAATGCCAACTCAAACTGAAGATGGCGAAAACTGAATTCCTTATCTTCCCTCCCAATCTTTCTTCTCTCTCTTCCCTGTCAATTGCCATTGATGGGGTCTCCATCCTCCCTGTCCCCCAAGCTCACAGCTTGGGCTTCATCTTCGACTCGCATCTTACCGTCAAACCCTACATTGACTCTGTTGCCAAATCCTGCTGCTTCTCACTCCACAACATTGCCAAGATACACCCTTTCCTGTCTGTCTCCTCTGCCAAAACTCTCATCCACGGCCTAATCATCTCACACCTCGACTATTGTAACCTCCTCCTTGTTGGCTTTCCCCGCTCTAACCTTTCTTCCCTTATCTCTATTCAAAACTCTGATGCCAGGATCATCCACCTAGGCCGTCGCTTTGACCATGTGCAGCCTCTCCTCTCCTCTCTCCACTGGCTCCCTCTTCCTGAGCGTATTCTGCACAAGCTCCTCATCTTCACCTACAAATCCCTTCACAACCTCGATTCTCCCTAACTTTCTGCCCTGATCTCCCTCCGAACCCTTGTTCGAGCACTCCGCTCCTCTTACATCGCCTCCCTCACCCTCCCACGCCTCCCCTGCTCCCCCAACCACCTTTGTCCCTTCTCCCTCACTGCCCCGCATGCCAGGAACTCCCTCCCTGCCCATATCCACCTTGGCCCCTCCTTTTGTAACTTCAAATCCCTCCTCAAAACCCACCTCTTCTGCTCTGCCCTTCTTAACCCCTGCTAACCATCCCCACCCAGGATTATCCCCCACCATTTACTGTAACCAAGCCAAGAACGTGTACCTGACTTCCCGCACCCTCATGAATGTTGCATCCCTTGTGTCTTCCTCTGTTCCCCCTTCCATGTCTACCCTCCCCCTGTCTTTAGATTGTAAGCTCTC
>QEPC01011901.1:17253221-17286135 GCA_003113815.1 Sphenodon punctatus | reverse complement strand
GCCTCTCCACCCCTGGTGCCTGGAAGTCTGCTCCTCAGTGACTGACACCTCCCTGTAATGTTTGACCTTCCAGTGAACCTTTTTTTGCCACCCGAACTCATCCGAACGCGATCCGAACTGACTGAACTGTTTGGCCATTTCGCAGTTCGGTGTTCGGTTTGTTCGGTATGTTCGCGTTCGGGTTCGAGTTCGGTCGTCCGAACAGTTCGAGTTCGGGCCGAACTCCGAACTTCCGAACCGCGTTCGCCCATCCCTACATATTACACTGATCTCCATGTATTGGGGGCCCCTTGTGAATCATTATTGACCTTCTCTAGGTCATAGTTCCCCACCTTTGAGGCTCTACCAAACCATATTTTACACCAGTGCTTCTCCTACTTATATCACAGAATTGCAGAATCATAGAGTTGGAAATCACTCAGAGGCCATCTAGTCCAACCCCCTGCTCAGTGCAGGAAATCCACAGCTACAGCATATCTGAAAGATGGCCTCCCAACCTCTATTTGTAAACCTCCAGTGAAGGAGAGTCCACCACCACCCTAGGCGATTTGTGTCACTGTCAAACAGTTCTTACCATTAGTAATTTCTTCCTAACGTTTAATCAAAATCTGCTTTCTTATAATTTGAGCCCATTATTTCTGGTCTTCCCTTCAGGGACAAGAGAGAACAAGTCTTTTCTATTCTTTCTGTGACAACACTTCAGGCATGACCGCCATCATGTTTCCTTTTAGATTTCTCTTCTATAGGCTTAACATACCCAACTCTTTCAACCTTTCCTCATAGGACTTGATTTGCAGACCCCTGACCATTTTTGTCACTCTCCTCTGAACTCATTCCAATTTGTCAGTGTCCTTCTTAAAATGTGGCACCCAGAACTGGACACAACAGTGCACTCCACATGAGGTCTGACCAATGCAGAATAAAGTGGAACTATTACTTCTCAAGACATTACTTTTCATGCTTATCTAATATGTACCCCATAAATCGAGGGTTCTTGTGGTGCCCTTCAATACATGGGGTCCTCTATGGTTACACAGTGTACACTTTTTGAATCCAGCCCTGGAAGTGACTAAACATTTTTAAAAAAAATAAATGCTCAAATAAGCAAAGATTGTTTTCATGACAAATAACCTGAGCCTGACCATCTTTAGAAGGCGAGGTAAGCCCTTTTTATTTGACTGCACTTTAAGCAAACATAGATAGTAGGGATGGGACACAGGGAAGAATACCGGACACCAGATTTACCAGTATCAGATCTCCCCGGTATCAGATTTACCAGTATCAGCATACCGGATTTTTAACATTGGCCGCTTTATCAGTTTTTTTACATTGCGGCCATTTACTTCAATGGTCGCAATATAAAAAAAACAGTAAAGCGGCCAATGTTAAAAATCCGGTATGCTGATACCGGTGAATATCAGATTATCAGATTAATCCGATACACCTGATTATCAAGTGTATCAGATTTATCCGATACCGATATTCCCACCCCTATTGGGTTTTGAGGGCCAAGGTGGGAATGGTTTTATTTGAAATTCTGTTTGGTTTAAACTGATTTTTCAGGAAATGGTGGTGGTGGTGGTGGTGTAATCAAAATAAATAAAAAATAAATAAATATTTATTCAGATATTCAGGAATGAGAA
Source organism: Sphenodon punctatus (assembly GCA_003113815.1). Lineage (NCBI taxonomy): Eukaryota > Metazoa > Chordata > Lepidosauria > Sphenodontia > Sphenodontidae > Sphenodon > Sphenodon punctatus. The sequence goes on along the minus strand of QEPC01011901.1, from coordinate 17,284,492 downwards.
TAATATTAGCAAGAATGTCTGTTTGTTTTAGCTCTAGGTTTGAACTTTGGGAAGGCATATTTAGGTTAAATATTAGGAAAATCTTTCTATCTATAAGATGATTTGAGTGGTTGAAAAAACCACCAAGAGAAGTCTTGAAATCTCTTTCAAAGAAAGGTTATGAAGAAAAGGCTGGACACATATATTTTTGAGGTACCTGCCACAGTGCAAGGGAGTTGGACTAAATGACCTTTGTTATCTCTTCCAGTCCTATCATTCCAGAATTGTATATAGGGATGAAATAAATATCCGCACAATCAGGAATTCCCAGTGAAATTCAGTATCCATTCTTGTCTTGGTCAAATGGAACACTTGGTCAAAGTGCCCAGCTGCCTCAAAGAGGTGGTGGTGGGGGATCTGCTCAAAAAACTATCACCTTGACATTGACTCCCTCGCCAGCTATCAGCCAGTCTCTACCCTTCCATTTTTAGGGAAGGTTATTGAACGGATTGTGGCTCATCAGCTGCAGGAGCATCTGGACTGTACTGGTTTTCTGGACCCCTCGCAGTCCAGCTTTCATTCAGGTTATGGCACTGAGACTGCACTTGTGGCTTTGGTTGATGACCTCCACTGTGAATTGGATCATGGTCGTTTGACCTTGCTGATTCTGTTAGATCTGTGAGCAGCTTTTGATACCATTGGCCATGAGATGTTGGTGATTCACCTGCAGGACTGAGTTGAGGTGGGCAGGATTGTTCTTGAATGATTCCATTCCTTCCTGACTGGAAGAATTCAGCGAGTGGTGCTTGAGGACCATTTTTCATCTCCCCAGGACCTCTCGTGTGGAATACCGCAAGACTCCACTCTGTACCCTCTCCTGTTCAACGTGTATATGCAGCCGCTGAGTGAGGTCGTGAGAAGGTTTGGCATTCGGTGCCATCAATATGCGAATAGCACCTAACACTACCTCTCTTTTCCTCCAACCCATACCTGGCAGTCTCGGTGCTTACTCAATGTCTGGCGGCTGTGGGAACCTGGATGTGGGCAAGCTGACTGAAGCTGAATCCTGACAAGATGGAGGTGATGCTAGTGGAGAAGATGGTGGAGTTGGCGTCCCCCATCATTGATGGGTTTCACCCCCCACTGGTTCCCCAGGTCCGTAGTCTGGGAGTGCTCCTCAATTCCCAGCTCCACCTGAATGTCCAGGTGGGGGCTGGGGGGCTGGCTTTGGCCGTACATCTCAGAATCTGACCTGGCCACTATCATCCATGCGTTCATCACCTCAAGACTGGACTATTGTAACGCGCTCTATGTGGGGCTCCTCATGGTGATGGTTTGGAGACTGCAGCTGGTGCATAATGCGGGGGCCCATCTCCTTACAGGGATAGGATACTGGGAGCACATTACACTAGTCATCCATTCTCTGCCCTGGCTGTCTATAGTTTTCCGGGCCCTATTCAAGATGTTGGTGCTTACTTATAAAGTCCTATATGGCCTAGGCCCTACCTACCTGTGGGACCGCCTAACTCCCTGGGTTCTGGATTGGCCCCTGTGCTCAGCAGGGAACACCTTCCTCAAATTCCCCTGGGTATTCTGGAGGGCGAATATGGAGAGAGCGCTCTCGGTGGCCACACCAAGGCTTTGGAACTCCTTCCTGGCAGAGGCCCGGATGGCCTCTCCTTCTTTCAATGACAATGCAAGACCTGGCTATTCTTCCAGGCTTTTGGCCAGGGGGATGGGTGAAGGGTGGGGGGACTGGGTTAGGGTGATTGGGTTTGTTGTTTTTTGAAAACCTCCATGTTTATTAAATGTTTTATGGTATATTTCTATTTATTATTATATTTTATTGTGTTTTATGAATTGTTAGCCACCCTGAGCTGCTTGGCAGGAGGGGTGGGGTATACATACATACATACATACATACATACATACATAACCAAGGAGTACTTGCCAACTTTCGGACTGAATATTTATTTCCCGTTTTTCCACTAAAGTTAACTAGTTTGCTTAGTTAACAATTACCATCTTTTCCATCTTTTCATGTCCCCAATAGAACACCATCATTTATATCTGCCCTCTCAGTAGGCTGGGATGGGTTTATTCAGCCTATCATCAACTCTGTTACTCTGGTTTATTCTGTATTTCACTTCCAACGGATGGAAACCCAGAAGTAAAAAGGATACTCAGTAATGCAGTAAATTGGTAGTTTAGAAAGATGGTAACAGTAACAGGATGGTAAATGGACAGTTGGAAAATAGTGACAGTATTTGGGGAAGTAGCATACCCTTATTGGTAATCAGGAAAGAGTTGGGAATCCAATACCAGTTTCTAAAATTGTGGAATTACCTATGGTGTAGCAATTTTGCTACCCATTTCAGCTCTATACCATGGTCCAACCATTAATGAATCTGCCTCTTTTCAGTGCTTGATTAGAACAGGCCCAAGAGTGCCAAATCCTTTAGTAGAATTGATTGGTTTTGACAGCGCTTGCAACATCTTTATTTCTGAGATAGCAAAACCTTAAACCCACAAATCTCTCTGGCATCCACACCTCATGACTTATAAAAGTAATCACTTTAATATGCACAAGTATTAACCAAAGGTAAGGGGTGAAGTGATACAACAGTATAGTCAATTTCCTCTGATGCTTGACAAATTGCCGGAGGGTGTACTGCTTCTTAAAACCTCTCTTGGTGTCACGGTGTACAATTTCCATGAAGACATACCTGTTTGGGATGCATACAAGAAGAGACTCAATAAGTAAAAGTGTTTCAGTTCACTAAAGGGACAACTGAGGAGGGATATGAGAGAGGTTTACCAAATAATGCATGGTTTGGAGCAAATAAACAGTGAGTGACTGTTTATCCTTTCTCAAAATATAAGAACTATTGAACACCCAGTGGAGTCCCCAACACAGGAGTCATGCAAACCCCTGTTATCAGTGGATTGCATCACACAATTCCTGTGCGGATTCACGAGAGTCCCGCGTGTACTGTGCACGGAGGGGGTTTGGGAATGTAGCAAATGAAATTTACTGTCAGAAGCCTTAAACCAAACAAAAATAATAACATTTTAATATAACACACAATTAACCTGTAGGACTCAATGCCATAGAATATTGTAAAAGCTAATAGTATTATTGGGCTCCCAAAAGGATTTGGGAACATAAGAACATAATTAGTGCCATACTGAGTCAGACCAATGGTCCATCGAGCCCAGCATCCTGTCCTCCAACAGTGGCCAATCTTGATCGCATAGGAGAAGAACCAACAGTCACAGTGGGCAATCCATTCCCCATTGTTCACTCCCAGTTTCCGACAGTAAGAAGTTCATCCCATAAGCTACTTGGTTAATAGCCATTAATGGAACTACTCTCCAAGAACTTATCCAGTCCTTTTTAAAACCCAGCTATACTACTGGCCTTGACAACGTCCTCTGGCAACAAATTCCATAAGTTAATTATGCATTAAGTGAAAAAGTACTTCCTTTTATTTGTATTAAATCTGCTGGCAGCTAGTTTCATGCAGTGCCCCCTAGTTCTAGTACTATTTGAGAGAGTAAATAACCATTCCCTATCTACTTGTTCCATACCGTCATCCATGCCTTCATCACCTCGAGGCTGGATTACTGCAACGCGCTCTACGTGGGGCTGCCCGAGAAGCTGGTCCGGAGGCTGCAGCTGGTGCAGAATGCTGCAGCCCATCTCCTTACGGGGGCGGGTCACAGGAAGCGCATGACACCAGTGCTCCGGGCTCTGCCTATAAAGAACTGGGCCAGGTTCAAGGTGCTGGTTTTAACATTTAAAGCCCTTCACGGCCTAGGCCCTGCTTATCTGTGTGACCGCCTCACTCCCCATGTGCCTGTGCGACCCTTGAGATTGTCCGTCGGAGCCTTTTTGGAGGTTCCCCGGGTGAGGCGGGTGGCCACCAATGTTAGATCTTTTTCGGTGTCCGGCCCTGTGCTGTGGAATTCGCTCCCGGAGGAGGCTCGGTTGGCTCCCACTCTCCTGCTGTTTTGGCGTGTATGTAAGACCTGGCTGTTCCATCAGGCTTTTGGCAAGGGGTAGGGGTGGGTTGGGGTGGATTTTTCCCCCCCACATGTTGTATTTTTAAATTGTTTTTCAATTTTTGTATTGTTTTTATTGAATGTTGTTCACCGCCCCGGGCTGCCCTGAGGGCAGGAGGGGCGGAATATACATTTTAAATAAATAAAATAATTAAATAAAATACCACTAAAGATTTTATAAACCTCAATCATGTCCCCTCTCAGTCTTCTCTTCTCTAAGCTGAAGAGACCCAGCTTGTCAAACCTCTCTTTGTACGGAAGCTGTTCCATACCCTTTATCATTCTCCTTGCCCTTCTCTGTACCTTTTCTAGTTCAGCTATGCTTTTGGGGGGATGGGGTAACCAGAACTTCACACAATATTCCAGGTACGGTCGCACCCTTGATTTGTATAGAGGCATTATGACATCCTCAGTTTTATTCTCTATCACTTTGAAAATAACTCATAACATTCTGTTTGCTTTTTTGACTGCTGCCGGCGCACATTGGGCTGAGGATTTCAGTGTATTGTCCACAATCACTCCCAGATCCTGCTCCTGAGTGGTAACTCCTAGCTTAGTACCCAGCATTGTGTACTCATAGTTTGGGTTATTTTTTTCCTATGTGCATCACTTTGCACTTGTCCACATTAAATCTCATCTGCCATTTAGACACTCAGGTACCCAGTCTCATAAGATCCTGTTGCAGTTCTTCACAGTCTGCTCGTGTTTTAACTACCTTGAAAAACTTGGTGTCATCTGCAAATTTGATCACCTCACTCATAGCGCCCTTTTCCAGATCATGAATGAATACATTAAACAGCACCGGTCCCAATACAGATCCCTGGGGGACACCACTTTTTACATCTCTCCATTGTGAAAACTGACCATTCAGTCCTACTCTTTGCTTCCTATCCTTTAACCAGTTTCCGATCCATAGTAAAACACTACCTCCTATCCCATGACTTTTTAATTTTCTCAAGAGTCTTTTATGTGGGACCTTATCAAATGCTTTCTGGAAATACAGGGAAGTTCATAGAAAAGATATTCTAAAGCAACCCATCGAATCCACACTCTGATCCCCAAAGTATTTGAAAGATGCAAGCCGTGGGGGACAGCGGAAGGGATAATAGTACATGTACCAGTTTGGTGCATTGAGTATTGGTGTCTCAGTTGTCATTTCTAAGGTTACCTCATTGCCAAAAGATCAAATGCAGTGACTAAAGGAGATTTTTTCAGAGTAGCTATTATTTTAAATTATTCCAACTTGCCGTTTTGTAGGAAGATTTAGCAAGCCAGGTTTTCAAGCGAAGGAAGCATTTTTTGAGATCAGTGAACTTGCAAACATGAATACTTAACTCGCCTGGATTCTCTCTCTGCTGAAGAGCTATATTTTAAAGATGCTTGTGGTTGATCGGAGACTTGAAGTGCAGCAAGCAAGGGCTTTTTGCTTAACCACTCTGTGGTAAAAGATATACTCTAGAATAAATTGTAGACTCAGGCTAACCTGGATGCAGAAGCAAAATGTGAAGTTTAAAGCTCTAGTGTTCCTTATTCCTAGACAAGTAAGCTTGATGATTATTTTTTTAAAGTTCCTTATGGTCTATTAGCTTACTAAGCTCCATTAGTCAAAATGTCCTGAAATTACCTCAAGAAAAAAAGAACACATTCATTTTATTTCAAATTTCAGAGTATTTTAAAAAAAGAGTTGACTAATTTAAAAAATAAAGACACGCCATCTCACCCTCAGACTCTTTTGTATGCTGATTCAGATGGCTCTGTAGTCTGGAAAGCTCTGTGCTTTTGTAAGATTCTCATTTCAAATCAGTAATCTTAAAGTTAACGCAAGGAGATTTCGACCTTTTCTGCAGCATTCTTGTTTGTCTATAAAAGGAATAGTCCTTGGAAAGTTCCTACAAAGAAAGTATTTTGGAAAGGTAACAAAGGCTGAAGCCACACAAGCTTCTGGGGCTCACTCCCCATGTAGCCGCATGGTGAGCAAGTCCAGTTGTCACACTGCAGGGTCAGCGTGGGAAGCTGGGGAGGTGAGTGCCCTCATCCTGCAAGACATCTGGGCTGCTGCTGGAGAACCCACCACAGCCAGACCAGGCCAAGGCACCAGCCATCAGAGTGGGTGCCTGGCCCTGCCCTGCTTCCCTCCCTCAGCCTGAGCAAGAGTCCGCCCTTGGTGGTGACATAGCAGTGAGTGACGGACAACAGTGCCTGCCATTCAAAGCCCCACCATGGAGATTGTTGTGTTATGGGGAAGATGCAGCCCTGTCACATGAGTTGCTCTGCCTTGGACAGCGTTACCCCATTTGTGGTAAGGCTGCTATGTGACACGTCCTCAGACTTTTTCCAAGGATGCATCTATGGCAGAGTGGTGCCACAATAAGGTGATATACCTTTAAGAAAACTAGCAAGATGGCACCTAGAGGAGAGAGCACCTAAAATGGCCACCACCAGGAAGTGGAAGTTGGTGGGCGTGGCTACCAGTATAAAGTAAGAGGAAGCATGCAGGAGGAGACAGTCTTCTCTGGAACAGAGAGGGGAGTACATCTCTGCAGAGGCTGCCTGAACACTGGAGGAAGCTATGGAGTCTTGCCAGTGAGAAGCCTGGATTGTGAGTGGGATATGAACCAGTCAGTGGACTGTTGCCTGGCTAGCCTTGGGGCTTGTGTGATACGAAGTGGATGAGCCTGGCCAGATGCTTGCTGCCTGGCTGGGAACATTGTGTTGTAGAAATAAACTGTATACTGAATCCCCAAAGCAACTGCTTCAGTGATCTGGGCATAATCCTGCAAACACTCACATACGGTGAGATGGGACCCTGCTACAGTATCTTGTCCTGCTTGTCCCCAGGCAAGGGAAACATCTGGTGACTGCTGGCCACACGAGATACTACATCACATAGCCCGACTGCCCAGAGTATGTTAAGGCTACCCAAGGTGTGGTACACTGCCCAGAGAGACTCATGTGACTGGACCCAAAGACTTGGGATACACTAATTCGTCCCTGTACTAAATGAGAATCTAAATGTACTAAATGTAGCTAAATGAGTTTAATTAAAAATATCAAATCAGAAGCATGACAGAAAAAACTAAATAAGTGATGGCCCGAGTAGAGCTGAAACAGGTACCTAATTTGGTATTGGAGGGTAATAACTCCATTTTCAAGTATTATGTTGGGCATTCAAGATACCCCAAATCTCATTAATTTTCAGTACTGTTTTCTTTTGTTTCAAATTTTCACTTACTGAGAAAACTGAAAAACTGGGATGGAAAACCAACATTTCGGGACTGGAAGTAGACATTCCAGCACTGGAAGTTGACATTCCAGGACACTATTGGACATGGGTCCCTGAATTAGGTGAAAATTGGGTACGGATTCATACTCAAAAAGTTTGAGTTGATTCGGTACCGGAAATTTGATGGGTATACCCATTTTTGCAGGTACTCGTTACAGTTCTAGTCCTGAAATTATTTTTTTCTTTGCTAAGATGAGGAGCTATTAGTCAGTCATTCAATATATAAGTGGGTGTTGGGAGTGTGGTACAAGAGGGTTTGATTGAACCCACTGGTTCCTGCCTGGCTCTGCCCCTTCTGTGACATGTAGGGCTGAAACGAGAATCAATTTGAGTCTCACAAGAATCTCCTTGAGAATCGAGAACCATATTTATTTATTTATTTATTTATTTATTTTCTAGATTTTTACCCCGCCCCTCCTGAAACAGCTCGGGGCGGCTTCCAACCATAAAAACACATATAAACACAATACATATAAAAAATATATCAAACAATTTAAAACACATCAAAAATACAGTTCAAAGTATTAAAACAGGGCCCGGGAAACATTAAAACAATAAATAGGGTAGGGAAGATTTTTTAAAAAACAACTAACCCCCCCTCCGCAAAGGCCTGGGCAAACAGCCAGGTTTTACATCTTTGCCGGAATGTCAACAGGCTTGGGGCCAGGCAAGCTTCCTCCAGAAGGGAGTTCCAAAGGTGTGGCGCGGCCACTGAGAATGCCCTCTCCATTGTGGCCCCCTGCATAATGTGGGGGACCTCCAGGAAGGCACCCCCAGCAGACCATCAGCAATATCTCAAGAAGATCACTAACAGTGCGAGAATTTAATGAGAATCTCACTGAGGTTGTATGCCATCTGCGGTGGCGGTGGCAGAGAGACTGGCAAGGGAAGACGTGACAGCAGGGAGGAGCCAGATGACAGGAAAAGAGCCAGTGTGAACGGGAATCTGCCACGGCTTCTGTCGTGCATGTCCTGCCCTGACATGTACAAGAGAAGCCACAGCAGATCCCCATTCACACCAGCTATTTCCTGTCATCCGCAGATAAGCAGGGCCCACTGCCAGGCCGTGAAGGGCTTTAAAGGTTACAACCAGCACCTTGAACCTGGCCCGGTGCATTATAGGCAGCCAGTGCAGAGCCTGGAGCACTGATGTCATGTGCTCCCTGCGACCCACCCCCATAAGGAGATGGGCCGCGGCATTCGGCACCAGCTACAGCCTCCAGACCAGCTTCTTGGTTCTCATTTCATTGCCATCCTCCTCCTAGTTCACCCATCCAACCCATTTACACACATATTTTCATTTATTTAGCTTATATTAGATAGATTTAGCTGTTATTTTTATTTTTTGCCCATCCCTGTATTCTCTCTCTCCCTACCCTCCATTGAATCCATTCCTTTCCGTTTCCCTCTCCCTCCGTATTCCTTCCCTCATTCCCTTCCCCTGATTTATTAGAGTAGGATTAGGTTGATTTAGGTTTTATTTCAGTTTTTGTACCCCTCCCTGTATTGTTATGAGCTGTCTGTACCCCCCCATCCCTGTGTATTGCTGGAGAGAGAGAGAGAGATGATAGTAGGTAGGTAGTAGTTAGTTAGTTAAGTTAGCTTAGTTATAGTTTATAGAGATCAGTGAGTCAGTTTTAGAGTGTGTTTGTAGGACTAGGTGTTAGATATTCCATTATTTAGTTCCATTGGTGTTATAATAGTTAGATAGTTAATAGCAGTTAGATTTATAATATAGATATATATATATAATATTAGATTTTTAAAAATTAAAATTTAATAATTGTTTTAATAAAATATTTATGCGTTCTTTTGGTGGGAGAAATGGAGAAGGGAGGTAGGAGAGGGTGAGGCCGGTCTGCTGCCCGCAAGCCAGGCAATGAGGCATGTGGCAGAGCTGGCAGGGCCCGGGCCAGCAGAGTGCCAGCAGGCAGAAGCAGCAACCCAGCACCACGCCTCAAGCTGCGCAGGCCTGATTATGGGTCTTCCTCTCCCAGCACTAGTGGCACTAGTGCTCCAAGTGGCACTAGGGGCCAGGGGGTTAGGCGTTGCCTCCTGGCAGTGTCCTCCCCTGCCACGCAGGGCACTGTAATGTCTGCATTGTAGGCGGCTGAGGCTGTCTCATCTTAGGCTGCAGGTGCAGGCAACTCAGTGCCTGAAGGGGTCACTATTGTTCCCTGACTCCCCCATAATTATAGAGGCAATCCCCCAAGGCAGTCCAGGGCTGATGGATCTCACCCCGGCTGCTAGAGGCAGGGCCCAATCCCCGGGCAATGGAAGAAGGGAGCGCAGCAGCAACAGCAGCAACAGAAGCTATAGGGGGCAGGGGGAGAGTGCTGCTCAGAGTGGGAGCAGCATGGAGAGTCCAGCAGCCTCCGTCACTCTGTTTGGGGATGGGGACAGTGATGCAGAGTTTTCTGTGGAGGAGGTCTCTGTATCTGGTGCTGCTGAGGTGANGTCACTCTGTTTGGGGATGGGGACAGTGATGCAGAGTTTTCTGTGGAGGAGGTGTCTGTATCTGGTGCTGCTGAAGTGATGGCTGTCCTTCAATAAGTTGTGTCACCAGTGCCACCATGTCCTGCCCCTCCCAGGAGTGCATCACCAGGTGTGGGCCAGAAGACAGGAGGGGCTAAAAAATCATGGGTCTGGGAGAATTTTAAAGTGCAGGCAGATAATCCGCAGGACGTGCAGTGCACTTTGTGCAATAAGATGGTGAAGCGTGGGCAGGTACTCACCAACCTGGGGACAACTGCCATGTCGAGGCACCTGAAATCGTGCCACAGTGTTGCACTGCTAAGCGGGGAGGCAGGGTCAGTGGATCGTAGCGGGTTCCCAACCCAAGCGGCTAGTTATCCACATCCTTCATTGGGCCACCGTCCTGTTCCAGCAGCTGCATCTAGCAGCAGGAGCAGTATTGCTGCTAGGGGGGAGCAGCAGGAGCAGCAGCCTCACCAGCAGCAGCATCCCACAATGGAGGAGCTGGGATGGGGGCAGCTGCCAAAGCCATCAGCAGCTGGAGGGCGGCGTGGCTTTCAAGAGAAAGCCACACGCCTGTTGGGTGAGATGATCGCTGTCGATGGCCAGCCCTTCTTCATTGTCAGGGACACCGGGTTTAAGCGGCTGATGGGGTTCCTGCCCCCACAGTTTAAGCTGCCATCCTGCACCACCCTGAGTCGTACGGTGGTGCCAGCCCTGTACGGGGCTTTGAAGGAGCGGGTGAAGGAGCAGCTGGCAGGGGCTGAGGGTGCCACTGTCCATTTCTCCACTGACCTGTGGTTCAGCCGGGATGCCCAACACACGTATCTGGCGGTGACGGCGCACTGATGGCAGGACCCAGAGTCAGCATTTGACAGTGGCATGAGGGGTCCTGAAGCAGGGTATAGGTGGTCCCTACTTCAGGTGGAAGTCATGGATTACCCCCACACTGCCAGGAACATAGAGGCAGCCCTGAACGCTGTGGTGGAGGAGTGGGTTACGCCAGGTGCACCGTTCACCCCGGGGTGTGTGGTGACCGATAATGCAGCCAATATACTCAAGGCAGTCTGCGATGGGGGCTTCACGAGCATCATCATCATCATCATCATCATCATATTTATTTATATCCCGCACTCATTTCCGGAGACTCGATGCGGCACACAGCAAGAAATAATACATTTGATGGAGATCCTATCCCACACAGGGGTCCAGCACACAACATCATTACAAATACATTAAATACAAAAACAATCCAATATCAAAATTCACAAAATCCTCAATAATGCCCTATCTGGCCACCCCTACACTCAGGCGGTGGCCCAACCTTCCACATATCCTGCTCCCACCAGGATACTCAGCTGGCTCCCACCCTCTCTCACCGGGAGGGGCCAGCCAACATTGCCTCGTTCAACAATAATACCCACCCCATCAACCCCTTAGGCCCCACAATGGACCAAAAATCAACAATTTTACAAATTAGTAAATCACATTCCAGGTAGTCCATGCAGGGACCCCACATAACACTCCAACATCTCCATAATCACCTACCCACCTAACCTATGTCCCACTCAGTCACCTCTCCTACGAAAACAGGGTAAATCCCACCTGCCACTGTCTTATCTCCCATTGCCCCTGCAAAAAACCTTACCACCTCCACCCCCCTCTCACCAGGGGGAGGCGGTCCCACTAAACCCACATCACTAATCAATACTAAATCATCTAACTCTTCCCACTCTCCTAATTCCTTACCTAACCCTACCCACGGTACCCCATCACAACATAACTCCCCTTTCCCTTTTTCCACAACCCTCCAATAATCCCTCTCCAACAATCCCCTATCCTTAACCCCACCACAACCCCCTCCTTCCTTCCCCTCCCCCTCCCTCCTCTCCTCCTCCTCCACCAACACCCATACTACCTCCCCAACTACATTCCCTCCCTTCTCCCCCATCTCATCCCCCTTCTACTCTCTTTCCCAACAGACCTTTCCCCCCTCCCCGCCTCCTGGCCCCGAAGGGCCCCAAAGGGCTGCACCCTTTGGCCGCGGCCTTCGGCTCGTGGACGCCGGCTGGCGGCCTGCGGCGCAGATGCCAGGGCTTGGTTTAAAAGCCTCCTGGCACTTCCAGTTCTCCACGTGGGGGGGAGGGCAGGGAGGGGGCGTGTGAGCTGTCCCAATCCCCCTCACCTTCACCCCCTTTCTCTGCAGGTGCTCGGCAGGACCCCTCCATCACGGTGGCAGCAGGAGCGGCAACAGTGGCAGGAGAACAAACCCCCGATGGTGAGTGAAGGCTACAATGTAGCACAGCTGCCGGGGCGTGGTTTAAAAGGCTACAATGATTGTGGCCGTGGAGGAGCTGATGGTCTCCGTCACTTACAGGGACAGTCACAGAATGATGACCATCTGGGAGAGGATCTCCCATTCTGCCCCATTGAAGCGTGGAGGAGTCCCGCTGACTGTGTCCACCTGATGCAAGGCGGCTTTCTGCTCCACAAGACGCTCAAGCATCAGGCAGGTGGAGCATCCCTTGCACCACACACACCCTCCACCTGGTGTTCAAGGACGCTCTGGGCTGGGGGATAAGGGGATTGGGGAACGCACCCTTAGATCCCTGATCCAGCGGGGGAGGAAGCTGGCTGGGTTCTTTAATTGCAGTGTGAAAGGCAGCGAACTCCTCAGGGCCAAGAAGGCAAAGCAAGGCCGCCCAGTGCACCAGCTGATGCAGGATGTTTCCACCTGCCTGATGCTTGAGCGTCTTGTGGAGCAGAAAGCCGCCTTGCATCAGGTGGACACAGTCAGCGGGACTCCTCCACGCTTCAATGGGGCAGAATGGGAGATCCTCTCCCAGATGTCATCATTCTGTGACTGTCCCTGTAAGTGATGGAGACCATCAGCTCCTCCACGACCACAATCAGCTGGGTGACCCCTCTGGTCCAGAGTCTCCACCAGAGTCTTGAGGAGATTCTGCAGGAGCAGGATTGCGGCCCTCGGGGCAAGGACCTGGGGGCTGAGGCAGTTAAGCTGGCGCAGAAGCTCAAGACGGGTCTGAAGGCGAGGTTTGACAAGCTCCTGCTGTGGGGGGAATATGTTTTGCGAACGATGCTGGACCCCAGGGTCAAGGGCAGCGTGGCACACAATTCATCCATCAATGGCCTCTGGAAGGATGATCTTGTGGGGAGGGTCCAGAAGGCAGAGCGGGCTCTTGACAGTGCGCGGCAGCAGCAGGATGCCCCTGGGGATGGTGGGAGTGGGAGCAGCCGCCCCTTTCAGTCAGCGGGGTCTATTCCTGCCTCCAGGCCTAGCGGTAGAAGCAGCAGCAGCAGGATCAGCAGCAGTAGTAGCAGCACCCCTACTGCCAGCAGCTCCTTCTCTGCACAGTTCACTCTGGGGGACATGGGGCCCAGCACAAAAGGGCAGACAGCATGGATGAGGGCAGTGGTGGAGGTGGTGCCCAGGGACAGCTACGAGAGGGAGTACGACAGCACCTCAGCAGCAGTGGAGATCTACCTGGACGAGGAGCCATGCATTGATCCCATCAGCAATCCCTTGGCCTACTGGGCCGGCAAGACTGATGTGTGGCTGGCTCTGTCCAAAGCAGCCAGGGGATTATTGTCCTGCCCACCAACCAGTGTCCCCATTGAGCAGGTGTTCTATGTGGCGGGGGACATTTGCTCCCCGCACCGCCTGAGACTGGGGGCCAAGTTGGTGCAGCAGTTGTTGTTCCTAAAGGTGAGCCTTCCACTGCTGGGATTCCATGAGCTGCTCCTGGACAAGGAGTGATGGTGCAGTGGCAAACGCCATCCCATGCCAGGGGCAGTCGGGATGGGGCTCCTCCTACTCCTCAATCTGGGCTAGGGCTACTGCTGCTGTGCTGCTGAGGTGCTATCCCTCCCTCCCAATGCCTGGCACCTGTCCTGCTTCTCTCTCTCTCTCTCTCTCTCTCTCTCTCTCTCTCTCTCTCATATTAGACAGCCTCATCCACCTTATCTGACTGACCTCAGGGTGGCATTGGGAAACAAACTGTAAGCCTGCCAGCTGGCCTATGGCTACAAGATCTCGACCCACCTATGTGACGCTGACTGGCTTTTGCACACTCTTTGCTAGCCTATCTGAGTGCCCTGCAGCCAATTTTCCAGCCTTCCTGACCTACTGCCTCCCATGCCACACTGCCTGTCTGCCCGCTCAGTTTGCTGCCAAGCTCAAAGCATGCCTCAGTCCGCCTTCCTGCCTCCCATGCCAAGGTGTCTGTCTGCCCACCCAGGTTGCCTAGCTCAAGCCCGCCTGCCCTACTGCCTCTCATGCCAGACTGCCTGCCTGCCCACCCGCCCAGGTTGCAAAGCTCGAACCCTGCCTAAGTCTGCCTGAATGCTGTTGATGCCACGCCACCTGACTGCCTGCCCTGGCAACTAATGTGAGCTGCTGCTAGTGCCAATGGCCCCAGGCCTATGTTCTGTCTGTGCAAAGGAATCTGTACCCTGTCAACCCACTGTCTGCTGGTGCCAATGGCTCCGAGGCCAGGCCTATATGCTGTCTGTTCCAAGGGGTCTGTACCCTGGCAACCAATGTCTTCTGGTGCCAATGGCCCCCAGGCCAGACCTATATGCCATCTGTGCCAAGGGTTCTGTACCCTGGCAACCAATGTCTGCTGTTGCTAGTGCCAATACCACCCATGCTGTCTGCACCACGGGTTCTGGGGACCATCATTCCTCACACAGAGGCAATGTCATTCCACGGTATCAAGAAACAGTCACTCCAGTCCCAAGACCCACCTCCAGGGTTCTGGGGCCAAGTTACAGGCAGGGAGGGCTGTGGCAAATACCTAGAAGCTGCCACTATAGCCCTAGGACCCACCATCATGGGTCTGGGGCCATCATTCCTTGCACTGAGAGACTTCATTCAACCGCACCAAGAAACAGCCACTCCAGCTCCAGGACCCGCCATCCTGGGAAATTGGCTCGCACAGAGAGCCAATTTCCCAAAGCATCAAGAAACAGCCACTCTAGTTCCAGGACATGCCACCAGGGTTCTAGGTCTAAGTTACAGGCAGGGAGGGCTGTGGCCAATATCCAAAAGCTGTCACTCTAGCCCCAGGACCCAGCATCATGGGTCTGGGGCCATCATTCCTCACACAGAGAGCCAATTTTCCAAAGCATCAAGAAAAAGTAACTCTAGCTCCAGGACCCGCCATCAGGGTTCTGGGGCCGAGTTACAGGCAGGGAGGACTGTGGCCAATATCTACAAGCTGCCACACTTCTAGCCCCAGGACCACCGTCATGGGTCTAGGGCCATCATGCCTCACACCGAGAGACTTCGTTCCACCCCACCAAGAAACAGCCACTCCAGTCCCAGGACCCACGAACTGGGGTGCTGGGTCCAAGTTACTGGCAGGAAGGGCTGTCTCCAATATCCAGAAGCCACTCTAGCCCCAGGGTCATGGGTCCGGGGCCATCATTCCTTGCACAGAAAGCCAATTTCCCAAAGCATCAAGAAACAGCCACTCCAGTTCCAGGAAATGCCACCAGGGTTCCAGGTCTAAGTTACAGGCAGGGAGGGCTGTGGCCAATATCCAAAAACTGCCACTCTAGCCCCAGGACCCAGCATCATGGGTCTGGGGTCATCATTTCTTGCACAGAGAGCCTTTTTCCCAACGCCCGAACCGAACCAAACATGACCGAACCGAACGGACGAACTCGAACACGCTGGATGGACTGAATGGCCAAACCGAATGGGTGAACCGAACCGCACCGAACCGAACAGCCAAACCCGAACCAAGTCCTGGTCTCCCATCCCTACAAAGAGTAACAAACTGAACTTTATTATGTTTCCTTGTGACATTGCAAGGATATTTTGGTGTACAAAAAAGAATGCTGTTCCTATTGGTCAATGGTTACCTTGTGTAAGTCCTCCTAATAGCTGCAAGATAGAGAGGGGCATAGCAATAGAGAGAGCAGAAAAGGAAGAAAAAAGAGGTAGCAGTAAGTTAGATTACACAGTCAGAGACTTCTAAATATAGATGTAGGAGGCAAATTTGTCACCTCACCTGTCTGCATTAAGAACATTTAATAAAACATCAAATTAATTATTCACTCTCTTCATCTTCCAAAGGAAATCCATGCTATACANGGCTCTTGACAGTGCGCGGCAGCAGCAGGATGCCCCTGGGGATGGTGGGAGTGGGAGCAGCCGCCCCTTTCAGTCAGCGGGGTCTATTCCTGCCTCCAGGCCTAGCGGTAGAAGCAGCAGCAGCAGGATCAGCAGCAGTAGTAGCAGCACCCCTACTGCCAGCAGCTCCTTCTCTGCACAGTTCACTCTGGGGGACATGGGGCCCAGCACAAAAGGGCAGACAGCATGGATGAGGGCAGTGGTGGAGGTGGTGCCCAGGGACAGCTACGAGAGGGAGTACGACAGCACCTCAGCAGCAGTGGAGATCTATCCCTCCCTCCCAATGCCTGGCA
This sequence comes from Sphenodon punctatus, assembly GCA_003113815.1. Classification (NCBI taxonomy): domain Eukaryota; kingdom Metazoa; phylum Chordata; class Lepidosauria; order Sphenodontia; family Sphenodontidae; genus Sphenodon; species Sphenodon punctatus. Next base: position 17,268,237 of record QEPC01011901.1, on the reverse strand, counting down.
CCTGTCCTGCTTCTCTCTCTCTCTCTCTCTCTCTCTCTCTCTCTCTCTCTCTCATATTAGACAGCCTCATCCACCTTATCTGACTGACCTCAGGGTGGCATTGGGAAACAAACTGTAAGCCTGCCAGCTGGCCTATGGCTACAAGATCTCGACCCACCTATGTGACGCTGACTGGCTTTTGCACACTCTTTGCTAGCCTATCTGAGTGCCCTGCAGCCAATTTTCCAGCCTTCCTGACCTACTGCCTCCCATGCCACACTGCCTGTCTGCCCGCTCAGTTTGCTGCCAAGCTCAAAGCATGCCTCAGTCCGCCTTCCTGCCTCCCATGCCAAGGTGTCTGTCTGCCCACCCAGGTTGCCTAGCTCAAGCCCGCCTGCCCTACTGCCTCTCATGCCAGACTGCCTGCCTGCCCACCCGCCCAGGTTGCAAAGCTCGAACCCTGCCTAAGTCTGCCTGAATGCTGTTGATGCCACGCCACCTGACTGCCTGCCCTGGCAACTAATGTGAGCTGCTGCTAGTGCCAATGGCCCCAGGCCTATGTTCTGTCTGTGCAAAGGAATCTGTACCCTGTCAACCCACTGTCTGCTGGTGCCAATGGCTCCGAGGCCAGGCCTATATGCTGTCTGTTCCAAGGGGTCTGTACCCTGGCAACCAATGTCTTCTGGTGCCAATGGCCCCCAGGCCAGACCTATATGCCATCTGTGCCAAGGGTTCTGTACCCTGGCAACCAATGTCTGCTGTTGCTAGTGCCAATACCACCCATGCTGTCTGCACCACGGGTTCTGGGGACCATCATTCCTCACACAGAGGCAATGTCATTCCACGGTATCAAGAAACAGTCACTCCAGTCCCAAGACCCACCTCCAGGGTTCTGGGGCCAAGTTACAGGCAGGGAGGGCTGTGGCAAATACCTAGAAGCTGCCACTATAGCCCTAGGACCCACCATCATGGGTCTGGGGCCATCATTCCTTGCACTGAGAGACTTCATTCAACCGCACCAAGAAACAGCCACTCCAGCTCCAGGACCCGCCATCCTGGGAAATTGGCTCGCACAGAGAGCCAATTTCCCAAAGCATCAAGAAACAGCCACTCTAGTTCCAGGACATGCCACCAGGGTTCTAGGTCTAAGTTACAGGCAGGGAGGGCTGTGGCCAATATCCAAAAACTGCCACTCTAGCCCCAGGACCCAGCATCATGGGTCTGGGGTCATCATTTCTTGCACAGAGAGCCTTTTTCCCAACGCCCGAACCGAACCAAACATGACCGAACCGAACGGACGAACTCGAACACGCTGGATGGACTGAATGGCCAAACCGAATGGGTGAACCGAACCGCACCGAACCGAACAGCCAAACCCGAACCAAGTCCTGGTCTCCCATCCCTACAAAGAGTAACAAACTGAACTTTATTATGTTTCCTTGTGACATTGCAAGGATATTTTGGTGTACAAAAAAGAATGCTGTTCCTATTGGTCAATGGTTACCTTGTGTAAGTCCTCCTAATAGCTGCAAGATAGAGAGGGGCATAGCAATAGAGAGAGCAGAAAAGGAAGAAAAAAGAGGTAGCAGTAAGTTAGATTACACAGTCAGAGACTTCTAAATATAGATGTAGGAGGCAAATTTGTCACCTCACCTGTCTGCATTAAGAACATTTAATAAAACATCAAATTAATTATTCACTCTCTTCATCTTCCAAAGGAAATCCATGCTATACAAGCTGAAATTATGACAACACAAAGAGTACTGGGGAGATGTGTTCTGAAAAGGAAGAGCAACCCTGCAGCAATATACCACAAAGACTGTGAGGAGTCTAGGGATGTATCAAAGAAAGCCATTCTGATTTTGTGGAAAAATCTGCAAAATTGGAATGGGTTGTTGAAATTCTGACTGGGCCATCTTGCGCACGTAAACAATAATTGCCACCAGACAACAAGATGACATGGCACCAGCCATCTTGTTATACAGGAGCAACTATTTTGTGCCTGCACAGAACAACTGCTTCCATTTTGTGGCTGTACAAAAGGCAACTTTTTTTCGATTTCAAGTCCGATCAAATAAACGACCCAGTTCTGGTGGAAATTTCGGTTTCACCCCTAGGCCCAGTCCTCTAGAGTACTGTGATTACACATCCCAATGCAAGCTGAGAGCACTCCAGACCTCTCAACATTAGAGAAACCTACAGCTGGATGTTTAGTTTAGTCCCTTCTCCCTCGCTGCCCCCCATGCCTGGAACTCCCTCCCTACCGACATCCGCCTTGCCTCCTCCCTCCGCTCCTTCAAATCCCTCCTCAAGACCCACCTTTTCCATGCTGCCTTTCCCAATGCCCTCTAGTCTTTCCCCTTGCTCTTACTGTCAGCCCTCCTCTGCTGACTGCTGCTACCGACCACCTTGTAACCAAGCCAAGTACACGCACCTGAGACTTCGCATCCGCCTGAATGTTTGTTTGTCTTCTCCCATGTCTCTCCCGCTGTCCCCTCTCCTTGTCTCCCCCTCCTTGTCTTTTAGATTGTAAGCCACAGGTAGGGACCGCATCTGATTGTATGTTCTGTACAGCGCCAGGTTGCAACTGGCGCTTTATAAATGTTTAATAATAATAATAATAATAATTTATTATTGAGCGTGGCCTCAGACCATTGCTTTTTAACCAAGAAACATACAAACAAACAACCTCAATAGAGGAAATAAAAAAGACAGAGAAACAAACATAAATATTATACATAAGATACCTAATAGTACAGCTACAATGAGTCATAAAAATGCTAATTCCAAACTAACTCCAACCCCACTAATACATTAAGTAAATATACCAAAATAGATCGGATATATCAGAAGCAAACACAACCTGGGGCGCAATATTGTCCTTCCTTAACACCCATTTTGACTTCCCACAGAGTAGTTATACAGTGACAAACCAACGGGGGTACCTAGCTGACACTGAATAATCACTCTTAGACCTTCTGACAAGCCCACCGGGAGTCCGGATTAGCTTGCTCAATCTAGCAATCAATCAGTTAAACTCTTCCTGCGAGTTTTCACTGATAGGTTTGAATTCCAAAAAATTACTCCTAATATATACCACCTGGAGTAAAAAGGAGGTGACATCTCGGGTGACTTGGGGATCTGAGCTGTTAATAAACATGCCCGGGAGAGTACCAGATGATCTGCCTGGAAATTTGTTGGTATGGGGGGCAGTAAACCGATCTCTGGGGCCATCATACAAGTGACAGAATAGTAAAATATGTTCCATAGTTTCAACTGTATCATGCTCAAAGGGGCAAAGCTTTTCGAAAAAAGGACTCCCTTGAAACCGACCTTCAAGCACCCTAGACAGGAACGCATTCACTCGTGCCCGAAATAACAAGGCCGTAGCCCTCTGTGAGATAGGAAGAAGCAGATATTGTGCCATTTGTCCTAAATCCGGCACCTAATCAAGGTATGCTCGCAGATGGACTGAATTATTAATGTTCCCTATCTCAACCTGCCTTGCAGTGTCACTTGTCCTTATCAAAATTTCTTTCCTAACGGCTCCCACTGGTTCATGGGATAAGTATTGCTTGGAGATCCCCAATTTTAGAAGGAATACCTCTACTCTCTTCATCCAAGGATTAACAAATGAATCACAATACGCTTCCCTCAGCAAATCTGAACAAGTTCCAGCAAACAATTTAATCCAAAATTTCAAGGATAGGTCCATTGCAACCTGCTGCCAACTGAGCTGACCTAGTTCTGCTCTGGCTGCTGCATATGGGTACTTTTGGGATTCCCCAAAATACCCAGCAAAAACCTCGCTTGCACCCCAACCGTCTTATACGCCAGAAACGGGGCCCATAACTAGGTGCCATATAGGAGCTGAGTCCTAACCTTTAAATTAAGCACCTGAACTGGCAAACAGGTAGTCCCCCTTCCCCGGCTCATAAAGAACCTATAAATTACCTGGGACATCCCGTGAGCCACTGCAATAGCTCTTTCTACATGTCCCTTTCACCCTCCAGATCTTTGAAAGAGTAGTCCAAGGTAGCGGAACATGGTCACCTGTTGTATCGAGTGCCCTCCAATTTTCCAGGTGTAAATCCTCTCCCTCACTGAGAATACCATAGCCTTAGATTTTTGATGGTTGATTCGTTCAAAAGTCACAAGGCCCGGGGTCCGGATTTAATCCACATTGAATTTATTAAAGTGTTTAGAGATTGGTGGATTCCTATGCTCGCAGCTCTGTGCACAGCCATTAACAACACAGTCATGATCCCTGAGCAGTGGGGAAAAGCAGTGGTGAGATTCCTATTTTCAAAAGTGGATTGAGATTGGACCCAGGTAATTAATGACCTATCAGCTTGTTGTCTGTCATAGGAAAGGTTTATGCTAAGTATCGGCAGCATAGGCTCAAGGAATGGATGACTAAATCTAAAATTCTAGCGGCAGAACAGGTCAGGTTTCAGAAGGGCTTGTCCACCATCAAGCAGTGCTATATTTTGTATCATCTGATGGCCAAATATAAAGCTAGGAATGGGGCTTTATATATGACATTTTTTGATCTAAAGACTACGTTTGATACCGTGGACAGGGATATATTGTGGAGAAAACTACAGGGTTCCTCTGCGGATGGGAGACTTGTTAGCTTAATCTCTCCTTGTACCTCCATTCCTCCTTGGTGGTGAAAGTTGATACAGCAGGCCATGTTACTGTCCCAATAGCCACAGGTGTTGGTTTTAGGCAGGGCTGTGTACTGGCTCCGCTTCTTTTTAATTTCTTCATCAACGAAGTGTTTGGCCAGATGGGGGATGCGAGATTTTTTCCACCTAGGTTGGATACTAGACCGGATGGATGTCTGGGATATACGGACGATTTGGCTCTGCTGTCACAGACACAAATTGGGCTAGTGCGCCAATTACACTCCGCTGCTTTTTTGCACTGCCAATAAATTAACCCAGTTGGATGTTGAAAGGGCCCTTCCCAGATCACCAAGACTACCAAAATCTCATACAAAGAAGCAGGTTTAATTACACCAAAACCAGAGAGCTAGCAAAGTCTAGAGAATAAGGTCTTAGACTTGGACATAGAAGACCAGAGTTCAAGTCCTGCTTGAGCATGAACTCACTGGGTGGTAGGGATGTGCAAACACAGTTTGGAAGTTTGGAGTTTGGAGCGAACTTGCTCTGTTTGGACGACCGAACCGAAGCCGAACCAACCAAACCGAACTACAAACCGACCAAACAGTTTGTTCGTGTTCGACCACGTTTGGTTGAGTTCAGGTCGGAAAAACATGACTTAAGGCCCAGGGAGGGGGAGGCAGCTGAGGAGCAGACTTCCTGATACCGGGGGGTGGTGGTGGTGGAGGGGCTTGGAGTAGCAGCCAGCCTGCCCAATCACCTTTTCTTTTCGACTGAACACTGGCTTCACAGTCTGCGATTGGCCAGGGGCTAGGCTGCACAGAGCCAATCGGGCCTTGCGGTAAGGCCGGAGCAGCAAGTAACAAAACTCTTTGACCTGCTCCCCTTCCAACACCTTCTGAGCCAGCCATTGATCCTGTCAGCAGCATTTTCAGAAGGCTCCCTGACTTCCAGCAGTTTGCTTCCCTCATCCATTCCCAATCCTCCTCCCATTTCACCCATCCAACAGATTTACCTCCCTATTATCATTTAGTTAGATTATATTAGATAGATTTAGCAGTTATTTTTATTTTTTACTCCTCCCTGTGTTCTGTCTCCCTACCCTCCATTGAATCCATTCCTTTCCCTCTCCCTCTCCCTCCATATTCCATATTCTATCCCTCATCCCTTCCCCTGGTTTTTTATTTATTAGAGTAGGATTAGATTGATTTCAGTTTTATTTCAGTTTCTGTACCCCTCCCTGTGTTGTTTTGAGCTGTCTGTGTCCCCCCCCCATCCCTGTGTAATATTGTGTGTGTGTGTGTGTGTATATATATATATATATATATATATATATATATATATATATATGTATATATATATATATATGAATGAGAGAGAGAGAGAGAGAGAGAGAGAGAGAGAGAGAGAGAGAGAGATTATAGTAGTTGTTAGGTAGGATTATAGTTAGCTATTACAGTTAAGTTAGCTTAGTTTATAGCGATATAGTGATCTAGTTTTAGAGTGTGTTTTTTATATTCCATTATTTAGTTCCATAGGTTTTATAATAGTTATTAGATAGTTAAATAGCAGTTAAATTTAGTGTAGTATAGATAGATACATATAATATTTGATAAAAATTGTAAAAAAATTAATAAAGAAATATATTTAATATAATTGTGTGTGGTTTGTAGAAATGGAGAAGGGAGTGATGAGAGGGCGAGGCCGCTCTGCTGCCCGTAAGGCAGCCAATGAGGCACGTGGCAGGGGCCGTGCCATCAGAGTGCCAGCAGTGGGCAGAAGCAGCAGCCCAAGCACATCCCCACGCCCCAAGATGCGAAGACCTGGTGGTGATGTTGGGTCTCGCTCTCCCAGCACTAAGGGCCAGGGGGTTGGGCATCACCTCCTTGCAGTAGAAGAGGCTGTGGTGGCTGTGACATCTGTGGCAGCAGGTGATTCAGGGGACGAAGAATCCCAGCAGGGGCCAGCATTGTCCCCCGACTCCCCCATTGTTGAGAGCCCGGTTAGAGGCAGGGCCCGATCCCCGGGCAGCAGCAGCAACAGCAGCTATAGGGGGCATGGGGAGAGTGCTGCTCAGAGTGGGAGCAGCATGGGGAGTCCAACAGCCTCTGTCACTCTCTTTGTGGATGGGGACAGCGATGCAGAGATTTCTGTGGAGGAGGTCTCTGTACCTGGTGTTGCTGAGGTGATGGCTGTCCCTCAATGACCTGTGTCACCAGTGCCACCATGTCCTGCCCCTCCCAGGAGTGTGTCACCCAGTGTGGGCCAGAAGGCAGGAGAGGCTAAGAAATCATGGGTCTGGGAGCATTTTAAGGTGTTGCAGGAGGATGATCCCCGGGGGGTGCGGTGCACTTTGTGCAGCAAGGTGGTGAAGCGAGGGCAGGTGCTCACCAACCTAGGGACATCCGCCATGTTCAGGCATCTAAAAACGTGCCACAGTGCTGCTTTGCTAAGCGGGCAGGCTGGGTCAGTGGACGCAAGTGGGTTCCCAATCCAAGCGGCCACATGTCCTCCATTGGGCAACCGTCCCACTTCAGCAGCTGCCTCTAGCAACAGGAGCAGTATTGCTGCTAGGGGGGAGCAGCAGGAGCAGAAGCAGCAGCGTCAGCCCACAATGTACAGAGGGATAAAAGATTGGAAAATACAAACAAAGCTCGTAACAATAACAATAACAACAAATATAACTTTTATTAACAAAACAAGAACAACAACATTATAAAACAAAAACCAAACATTCTAAATTAGAAAGGAAACTTATCCACTAAACTACTCAGTCTTTGGGCCTGTCCCCCGGAATTTGAGGGAAAGGCATAAGCGGTACAGGGGATCTAGGGCTAGGGGGTGCACCTGATGCCATTTCATAGTCGTGTTCTATGGCATGTTCCACGGCTCCTGCCACAGCCGCCCGCCAGTTGGAGACCAACTGGTGAAAAAGCTCCAGGTCGGCCCTCTCGGTGGAGATGTACTTGGAGACGTACTCCGAGTACTCCTCCACCTTCTTCTCCTGCAACTCACCCACCTGGAATTGTTCCACCAGTCGGTTCTCCATTACTTGGATGGCAGTCACAAAGTCCCGGCTTGTCCCCTGCACTGACCCCAAAAGGCCCTTGCCACTGAATACTCCTCCTGCTCCTGGGGGGACTCCGCATCAGAGCTGTAGGGGGTGGGGGGGATGGACTTTGCAGGTGGCACCGCTTCTGTCTTGCCTCCCCCCCACCCCTTCTTCTGCTGCTCCATGGCCACGCTACCAGACTCCTATACCTGAGCCACCTTCTGCCCGTGGGCCTTCTCGCTATGGGCAATTAGGCCTGATGTGGTCCCCTCCCTGGCCTTTTTGAATCTTTTTTCACAGTTCTAAAGAACATAAAAAGATAGGAACATAAGAAGTGTCATACTGCATCAGACCAATGGTCTCTGTCAAGCCCTGCCTGCATTCTGTCTACACAAGTGGGTGGAGTGGGCGGCAATCTCTCTCTGCAGGGGACTTCCGTTCATAACAGGTCATAGAGGGCAAAACATGCATGCATACCCTGTTGTTCCATCCCCCATGCCTTACCTTGCAGATGGCGAACCCGTTCTCCTTATCATAGTAATTTTCATCATAGTAATTCCAGACATTGGACCTTGTCCATCCAATGTCTTGGGGTGGCATTGGTGACCTCTGCCTGCATGTCCTGCGTGGCGTGGCACCAGTGCCTGCATCTGATTCCTCTCTGAAATAGGAACACATAAACAACACCTGCGTAATGTCATGCATTTATAATGATGCCTCTAGTCCTCTCTCCTTGGGGTGCTGGCAATGGGGAGACCATGGTTGGCTGGCACGTGCAAATCCTGCCCTTCTTTGGGTGTTGCGGAGAGGGGAGACCCTGTCTGGCATGTGCAAATCCTGCCCTTCTTTGGGTTCCTATGGGATGCTAGGGATTGCAACTAGAAAGGCCCTGGCTGGAACGTGCAAATCCTGCCCTTCTTTGGGTTCCTATGGGATGCTAGGGATTGCAACTAGAAAGACCCTGGCTGGCACATGCAAATCCCGCCCTTCTTTGGGTGCTGGGGAGGGATGGCAATGGGGAGACCATGGCTACCCACTGATGCCCACAGTTTGTGCCTGACTGACACCCACCACCCACACACCCACCCACACACCAGTGAGCTCACTCTAACAGATAGAGTCTTTCTTGTCCTCAAAGTAAAAAAAAAGTTTACAAATCTGGCAGCTGTGCCCACCGCTTGCTCCTCATCAGAGGATCCAGCCATCACCATCGAAGGTCCAGGGGCAGCGACCTCCTCCTCCTCCTCCTCCTCCTCCTCCAAGACCACCAAGTTGCACCCCAGCCGGGGAATCATCACTGCAGCCTTTTTCATTATTTTTTTTAAATCATGCCACCAACACACACAGTCACCCACCACACACCAACACTCACCAACCAGCTAAACAACACAGTCAAACACAAACAAATAGCCAAAACACACAAAATGAACAGCCACCCAGCTAAACACACACTCTCTCACCACACAGCTCCGCACGCACTCGAATTTCTGGTTTCCAGCACGATCACGTGCTCTCACAACACTTTCCGAATCCCCGAACCAAACCAAACGTGGCTGAACCGAATGGCCGAATTCAAACCTGGTGAACGACCCGAACACCCGAACTGAATGCACGAACCAAACCGAACGACCAAACCCAAACTGCAACCTGTTTGCACATCCCTACTGGGTGGCCTTGGGCAAGTCAATATTTCTCAGCCTCAGTTCCCCACCCATAAAATGGTTCTTTTGAGGGTAAGCAAGATCATGATTGCTATTTGTTAAGCACTTTGAAAACAAAGAAAGATATATAAATTATTGATATTAACCTTCTCTATTTATCCAACCTATATTTTAAAGCTACCTTATTTCCCTTGGTAACTTGTTCCTTGAATTGCTAATTCCCCCCTAATATTTAACCTAAATCTTTCTCCCTGCAGCTCACAATTATTATCTCATGGGTTCTATCTTGACTTTGCTTGTGTTTTTTACAACACTGCATAACAAAATCAATGTCATTTGAGCTGATCAATGTCATTTAAACTGATTGTATGAACTCTGGAGCCAGAACTGATAATTCCTACCTTGAGGCCTCATCCAAATCCTGCAGAAGAGAAAGAAAACACGGCCAATGACTTTGATGAGTTCTGAGTCCACTGCTGCATTGCCCTCCAGCTGCTTGCTACGATAGAGTCCTAATTGCATCTGCGATCCGTTAAAAATTGACAGGCAATCCCAGTTAATGAGGACAGTCTAGAAAGGTTAGCAAAAATACCTGAAAAGAAATAGCACCATGTTCAAGATTTTCAGAACTAGGTTTCTAATATTAGTCTCCTTAGCTTCCATTTCACATATGAGTGGAATATAAATCAATACTACTACTACCACTACTAATATATTTAATAAAATAATTGTATTTAATACAATTAAAATAAATTAAATTTAAATAAATTTATTTTTTCCCTATAAAAATCACTGTGTTAGCTGCTTTCAATACATATTAGGGATGGGACTATCGTCGAATTATCGGTTACTGGTATTATCGGTACCAGATTAATCCAATATTGGATTTATCGGTATCGGCATATTGTTTTTTTTACATTGCCAATTTTTTTGATCTTTAACATTGCGGCCATTTTTAAAATGGCCACAGTGTTAAAGATGAAAAAAATTGGCAATGTTAAAAAACTGATATGCCAATAACGATATTATCGGTATTATCTGATTAATCTGATATCACCAATTATTGGCATTATTGGATTAATCTGATACCAATAGTCCCATCCATAATACATATATCATAAAGGAGAGTCCCTGCTCAAAAATGTTTACAATATACATACTCCAGACAAAGGAAACATAGACAGCATGTGACGCTCTTTTTGGGGAAGGCTAGGAGGTGGGGGAAATCCCAGGACCGGCCCAGAAGGCGAGGCCCATGGTGGGGACTAGGGCTGATGCGGCAGCAGCTTTTACCGTGCCGCGATTCCGTTCCGCCATTTCGGAACTGCCCGCGCCACACCGCGACTTTTCTGCGGATATTCCGCTAATTCCGCCGGAATTCTGCAAATCGCGGAATTGCGGAAAAATCGTGGAAAAATTGCGGAAATCGCGGAAAACCGCTATTCCGCTATTTTTTGGCGCTGGCGGAATTGCGGAAATCGCGAAAATGTCATGTTTCCACGATTCCACTAAGTTGCGGAATTAAATAAGCGGAACCGCGGAACCGCAGAATGAAACCGCGGAATGAAAGCCTCTGCCATGCCGTTCCACTAATTGCGGAAACACTGTTTCCGCTGGAAATAGCTACCGCTGCGATATTCCGCTACAGCCCTAGTGGGGACTCAGGATGGGGTGGAAAAGGCAGGTTTGGATGGGCGCAGTCCAGGTCAGGGCCCTGCAAAACTGACCTCTGCCATGGCATCGCCCCGCACTGCTCCCAATTCCCTTCCTGAAGTGCGCCCCCTCACACACACACACAGCTTAGCAAAAGAAGCCATGTCCTTTCCACCAGTTTGACATTGGCCCCGATCCCATAGTCTGCGAATCCCATGTGGAGCCACGCACAGCCACGCGGAATCCGCACGCATCCACATTGCTGGCACATTGTGCCATGCACAAACTCTGCACATGCACGTGTGCACCTGGCTTGCGCACGAGGCTCCACGGGCCATAGGAGTGAGTCCATTCTCTGTAAGAGAACAGAATTTCCAAAGCTTTGATGTCTTGGCTTCATGCAGTTTCTCATGAAATTTCAGAAAGCTAATAACGTTTTGTAAAAAGTTAAAAAAAAATAATAATAATTGTAAAATGGTTTGTTTAAAAAAAAAAATCAAGTTTGAAAAAATGCCCTCTTCAAATTCTTTCTGATTTCTGAGGGTTTTTAAAACAATGTTAAGCTTTGTTTACTAAAGAGAAGAAAGATATTGTCTGTGATCCAGCTATGGTTGGATTTGCACTGGTGGTGTGAGTCAGCATGGACTGTTGCAAACTGCGCCAAGTCCACCTATCCGGCTGTGCTGGCTACAGCACTTACAAGCTGGAGTACACATGCAGCCGATGGGGGCAGGAATCATCAGGGAAGGATGGGAGGGGAGGATTGGCTGCTGTCCTGGGAGCAGGGGAGGCATGATAGGGATCAGGGGATCAGGAGCCAAGCCAGTGGCTGTGCAGGGGAAAACTGGGAGGCTCGGGAGCAGACCCAGCTAGAACTCAAGCCAGCTTTTCAGGGTGCGAGACCTTCCCCTCAAATGAATGGACATCAAGAGAAAGCCATCAGAGTCTACTTCCCAATTCCTCTTCCCTGGTAAGAGAAGCCTCTGTCCCCTGTTGTGCCACAGTGGGCATTTTTACACACACCTTAAAGTGCTGGTCTTTCAGTCCTCTGGGTTTAGAAGTCCACAAGTAAGTTCTGGATCCATTCTTCACACACACACACTGCCATGAGGCAGCCTAAAATAGTTGCAGCTATAGACGTAAGGGGCTGCCATGGAAACCAAGGGACCACAGCTGCCTGGAGCAAAGCTCTTTACCAGGAGAACTTTTTACACACAAAAGTTTTGGGAGAAATTCTATGCAGAATTTCAAAGAGTCAGATGTTGAAGATCTGGGTTAGTGATTTAGACACAGACGTTCAGGGTGTAACAGCAAACATTTAGGAGAAATGTGTGTGCAAAAACACCGAGTGTCACCTCCCTCCTTCAGCCATGACAAGCACACCCAAACCAGTGGTGGCTGGTAGGGCAGTGGGTGGGCCTAGGGGCAGAGCCTGCCCAACCGTAGGCGGAGTCTTCCCAACCCAAATTTTGAAGTTAATATGAAAGTTTACAGCCTCAGTTCCCCATGTGTAAAAAAATCTCTAAAAATGGGAATGGGTGTGTATATCCCTATGCTCCTCTCATCCTTCTCCTTCTTAGATTGTTGTAAGACCACTGGGCCAGGGACCTGTCTCACAACAACAACTGTAAAGCACCAGCCAGGTACACTGCTTGTGCTACATAAATGCTTAATAATTATTAATAATAAAATAATAACAATAATAATAATAAATATGTAATCAATAAAGTCACACTCAATACAGATCTTCGACTCAAGGCAAGGGTTTATTAACCAAACACACAGCATTAACCACAGTCACACCCTCCCCCAAACAACAACCCAAACCACAACCAAAGACACCCACACACAAATTAGCAAAGAACTCAAACAACAAACTCTTCTCCTCCAAGCTCCAAGCTCACCAGCCGAGCACCTCAAAGAGTTTCCCATGCACTCCATATACAAACACTTGCACAGGTCTATCGCTTGTACAGCAAAGGCAGCCAACAGTCTTTGAGATGTGCAAACAGTTCAATTGTCCTGTGTTTGAAGTCAGGTATTGGTTGAACCAACCTTTTTTCTATTGACAACATTGCCAATGCGTTCAGTCTTTCTGATGTCATTGTGTTCCTCAGGAAAGTTTTTATTCTCTGTAGACCTGAGAGAGACCATTCAGATTCCACTGTTGTCATCGGTATTGTGATGACAATTCTCACCAGATTCAAAGTTTCCGCAAAGCTGTCATGCAGATTGTTGTTCAGCAACATAAGAAGTAGCTCTGAGGCATCCTTCATGACATAAAGGTCTTTCTTCTCACACAATACAGAAATCTCTGTCTTCAGTATGTCTTTGTGTAGCATAGAATAGGCATCCACTATTACGTTCAATGCTCGAATTGGAAAGTGTTGGTTGTGTGCTGCAAAAAGAGCTCCCTGTAATAATGTTGCGCTCACTAGGTGCTTTGTGAATGCAAATCGTTCCTTCACGTGCAAAATTATGATATCACAAACTTTAACTGCGATTTGGTCCAGGCTGTCTATAGTGCTACCTCTTGGGAGCTGGGACTGCTCCGGCATTCAGAGCGCAGATCCTGAATAGAGTCTTTCAGTCTATTGATACTGCTGACAAACTCTGTAGTAAATGGCATTATTTTATGGAATAAAAACAGGAAGTAAAGGAACTCCCTATCGTCTTCCAACTTTCTAGCAAATCCCCATGCCTCACAAGTTGCACTGACATTAAAATTACCACTTTTTATGTGGTTGAAGCATTCAATCAGATCCTCTCGGTGCTCATAAACTACATTTACTGTCCTAACATTAAAGTTCCAGCACATGGCAGGTGGTCTGGGGAACCTTCTCTTTACTATCATATCCAGAACTTCTGTCATTTTTGGAGATGATGAAAAAAAGTCAGTTACATAATGAGCATTTGGGTATTTGTGTACATAATGAGTGTACATAATGAGAAGTTGGGTATATGTCCTGTACCCTCTTTTGAATCCACCCCCTCCCCCATGTTTCCTATGAATCACGTTCGCACCATCATAACTCTGAGCAATCACTTTCTGTTTATCAGTGTCCTGTGGGAAAACAGCATTCAACTGCTGTGGCAAAGCTGTGGCAATGGTTTCTGCATGAGAGTCTTGTATTCAACTAAAAAAACACTCTACAGCTGAGCCTCTGCCATCAATCGATAAATCAGTACTGACTAGCAGTCGGTTGACACATCTGTTGTGTCATCAGCCTGAATAGCCACATATTCAGTGCTCTTCAACTCCTCGGTAATGAAATCCCTCGCCAATGTGAGCATTCAGTCTAGGAATTCATTTTGCATTGTTTTGGAAGTACCTTTGAAAACTGGCAGTTTTCAAATGCTTCTCCATTGCAGAATCGATGCTGCCAGTCAGATCAACCAAGGCTCTAAACACTCCTGGGTTCAAGGAGTCCTCAGTCTCATCATGGCCACACAGTGTCAACTCAAAATACCACAAAACTGAATATAATCAATTTTTTTGAAAGAATGTACTGAATGTTGTCAAAGTCCTCATTGTGCTTTCTAACGCTCACCAGGTAACCTTCATCCAGTTGTGCCACTCCCTCCGCCTGGATGGGGACTTGTCCCAGGCCCGCTGTGAGGCGTTTGTCACCTACTTCTCAGACAAGATTGCTCGGATTCAGACCGACTTTGACGCTGGGTCGATGGCAGTAGGGGAGGAGCGCGGGGGGGTGGGAGGGCCCGTCTGGTCCATCTTTGTGGGGAGAGTTTTGGGAAGTGACGCCGGCTGATGCGGTGGATGTCCTGGGGTCTGTGAGGGCCACATGTTGTGAACTGGATCCGTGCCCTTCCTGGTTAATAAAAGCTTCCAGGGAGACGTTGGGGATGGTGCTGGCGAGGGTAGTGAATGCGTCCTTTCGGCAGGGGAGGTTGCTGCCCTGCCTTAAAGAGGCTGTGGTGCACCCCCTGCTGAAGAAACCATCGTTGGACATAGATGCGCTTGCCAGTTACCGACCTGTCTCTAACCTTCCCTTTTTAGGGAAGGTTATTGAGCGGGCAGTGGC
>QEPC01011901.1:17234809-17252098 GCA_003113815.1 Sphenodon punctatus | reverse complement strand
CCTGGCCCCAAGCCTTTTAACATTTCGGCGGAACTGTAAGACCTGGATGTTTGCCCAGGCCTTTGGGAGGGAGGGTGGGGAGGGGGGTATTTAGTCCCCTACCCATTTATGTTTGGTTTTTGTTCTAGCCCTGTTGAGTTATATTTATATTTAATATTTAAGGTTTTAAGCATTTTGTATTTTATTGTATTTTATGGTTTTAATGTTGGAAGCCGCCTCAAGCTGCATTGCAGGAGGGGCGGGGTATAAATTTACTAAATAAATAAATAAAATAAATAAATATGTTGGTCTTACCAAATGCTGCACGCTTGAAACAGTTGTCAATACGACCTTTGCATTCATTGCGCTTCTTTTTCTTCTCAGCTAGATGCTTTAAGTCCTTAATTCCAGTCTTTGTCCACGCTGTCTCACCACCGAAGAGCAAGCATGGAAAACAAAACAGTTTTTGAAACACTGCCGCACAGCCACTTCTTCTCATACCACGCTGTGCTGAACTGGCATGTGCAGTCCTTCCCTCTGTCATGGGAAGCTTGTGCAAGCTGAAGATCTGGACGGTCAGGTCCCAGTTCTTTCACCTGACATTTTTCAGCATAAGAGAGCTGCGAGAACAACTTTGCCAGCAGTGAATCCATGGTGTTCATTTTTAGTGGTTTACTCTTTGATGTCCTGCAAAATAAGAGAGGATTTTAGGCAATTTTAGGCACAGTGAGCTTTGTGCCATCGTTATGCACTCTACTACAATGGGTGCAAAGACAAGTTCTGAATGAAAGAATAGCATGTTAAATACACAGATTTCCCCCTTGCAAATGACATGCAGAGGTGTGGTGCACACAACATGCCAGACAAGCAGCAACTGAAGTTGCAAGAACACTCTGGAAATAATTCATAAAAATGCATTCCAACTTACAGCAATGTCTCTTGGTACTCTCCTCAATGTACTCTCTGCTCTTCAGTCAAGTCCTTTGGAACTAGGTTAGCAATTCCTTGGCAGCAGTAGCTCCTGCTTACAACAGACAAACAAACATAAATGTCAGTTTGTCTCTGAGAATTCATGACCACCACACAATAGAAGTGGCACAGAGAATCCCCCACTCGTGATGGCTGCTTTTTGAAAAAAACACCACAAATTGTATTAGTAAATATGTATGCTTGCCCCCTGCAACACACACACTTTTCCTCACCCCACCCCACCATGGGAAAAGTTACCTGCTTCTGTAGGTGACCTTCAGAAACAGTTACATGTATACCTTTTTATCTATGGGTGGTTGTCTGCTGTTGGAGATTCTACAGACATTTTAGAAAGCAAATTAGACGGACAAAATGTTTGGGTCCCAATAGCACATCGCTATGAAAACATTAGGGATGGGCGAACGCAGTTCGGAAGTTCGGACCAAACTCGACCAGTTCGGTCAACCAAACCGAACTTCCAAACCGAACTCAATTTTCGAACCGAACCGAATTTCCAAACTTGGTTCTGTGCGCCCATCCCTATAAGATAATATTCCATTTAGTTCAATGGGGTTTGAATTTCCAAACTCTGTTTGGAAGTTCGGAGTTCGGACCGAACTCGAATAGTTTGGTCGACCGACCCAAACCTCCAAACCGAACTCAATTTTCAAACTGAACTGAACCGAATTTCTGAACTCGGTTCTGTTCGCCCATCCCTAGAAAACATACACATCTCTTCAGAAGCTAGAAATGGTGTAAAGTCCCTTAAAATACTTAAAAACTACAGAATGGTGAGAAAAACGCTCTGAGTTTTAAGTTTCCTATGCAGAAAGTACAAGATTTGGGGGAGGGTTTTGAAGAAATAGCCCTGCACAGGCTCACAAACTGCCAGGAAAATGCCAAGGAAACTCAGAGGAACCATTACACAACTCTCAGGTTCCCCCAGAACAAAAACAACAACAACCATAAAGCAGAAGATAATTGGGGAGGGCGGGGGATCATCAGGCAGAGACCATTTGAAACAGTAGTANTAATTGGGGAGGGCGGGGGATCATCAGGCAGAGACCATTTGAAACAGCAGTAGCTATGTGACCAGGCCAGTGGAGGGGGTGTTGGGGTGGAAGGGAAGCATTAAATGGCCTCAAGTGACTCTGCACATGCTTGCAAACTGCTAGTGCGAAGAAAATGTCTAGGAAACTCAGAGAAACCATTGCACAAACCCCATGTTCCCCCAGCACCCAAAAATCCCAGAAAGCAGTAGACAATTGGGTGGGGGGAATGAGCAGACTGAGACCATTGGAAACAGCAGCAGCCATGGCCAGATCAGTGAGGGTGGAAGGGAAGCACAAAATGGCCTTGAGTGAGTTTGCACATGCTTGCAAACTGCCAATAAAATACCAAGGAAACTCATTGAAACCATTGCACAAACCCCAGGTTCCCCCAGCACCCCAAAACCAGAAAGCAGCAGACAATTGGGGGGGAGGGGGGAATCAGCAGATAGAGACCATTTGAATAACAGTAGCCATGTGGCCAAGCAAGTGAGTGGGGGGGAAGGAGGCACAAAATGGCCTCGAGTCTGCACATACTTGCAAACTGCAAAATAAAAGACTATTTAATTTGAAATTCAGGGAAAGTTCAAGCAGAAAAGCCATTGCACAACCTCCCCCTCCCCCCCCGGGTTCTCTGAAGCAGTAAGCACACACCCAAAAACCAGACAGCAGGAGACAAGGGGGGAAATCAGCAGAGACCATTTTGAAATTTCTACTGCTACTGCACTGCTGCTTGACATGGCACTGGGGTCTGGGGAATTCAGTCTTACCGGTTGGCGCTCACTGAGTGTTTGCTGGAGTTTCTGGCTTTGTTGTCTAGTCCAGTTCCCAAACCCCAGCAGCAACAATGAGGCACACGTGCTTTGCTAGAATGGTTTGTGTAGCCAGATACAGAACAGGGCAGCTCCTCCTCTCTGGCCAGCGCTGAGGCAGGCTCCTTCTAAGGCTCCTCCCCCCAGTCTCCCTCCCTAGGTGTCTGAGACAGGCGGTAATGATTGCCGCCCAGCTGCTGTCTATTTTGGCTGAATTCCACTCATGGCACTCATCCTGAGCCCTTACAAGCCCCTCCTCCCTGCCCTGGGCTCTCTCTCATCAACAATGATCATGACTCACGCTGCTGCTGTCTGACCCCCATGCGTATCAAGAAGTGCTGGGCAGTGTGGAGCTTCTTGGTGGCATTATGTTGTAACTCTATCCCCGAGGGCAAGAGGGGAGGTCAGTGCTTTCAGCCAGGGGAGGGAGAGCAATACTCCTCAAGCGCCAGTGTGAGCCTGCCTCTGTTGGCACACAAAGTGTGCAGCACTTCAGAGGAGTGGGATTTGCTAGAGCAAGGGCTCCAGAGCTGCCTTTACACAGGCACAGGGGAGATTGTTTGAAGTCCACCCCTGACAGGACCAAATATTAATTCAAGTCATCATACAGGCTAAATGAGCTTGTGTGATGAAGTTATATCTGGTATCTTTTATGTGGTTTATTGCACCTAAAGGATCTGTGCATTGAGTGAGGTTCACCATCATTCCTCTGTAGGAGCTGATGGACTTCAAAGTAGACAAGTACTTCCACTGAGTTAAAGATGTGCTCCAAACTATCTCCACCAGCTATGAATAAATCAAGGAGGAATTTCCAACATGAGACAGATATGTCCTTTCAAAGCTTCTCATGTACTGCTTGCAGTGTATAACATCTCGTCGAGGTGATTTGTAGTCTGATCACCGCACTTGACTGAAACATTCTAGAATTCCAAACCCAGGCTATGATGAATAGTAGCTCCTGGGATATTTTCAACAGTGAGCAATTTCTTTCTGTGTGACTTAAAGGGTATGAATAGACAATAGAAAGAGATCTTGGAAAAAGCCTCCTTCAGAGGTGATAATTAGTGCTGAAATGGATAGCAACTTATTTTTAAACATGGTGTGCTGAAACTTGGCATTTGAAATTACTAATTTTTTACCAAGTATCTCAGTATTTGACTCAGTTTTACCAAGTACAGACTAACCAAGGAATCGTCCTGGAACTTGGTATTTGGTACTAGTCCAGCACTTGGACCAATATACGGGGCTTTTCTTGCCCCTATAAAAGGTGACTTGGTACTTGGAAAATACTCAGTACTCAGTTTTATTTTACCAAGTATTTTACCAAGTACCGAGTAGTGAGTATTCGTCTGAAGGCATCTTTACACATAACAAAGATCGGGTGTCAAATCCCCTAAGCACGTGTTTGGCCGTTGTGTGTAAGCGCCATAACAATCCCAACACCAATCTGTACACCCATTGAACATGCAATGTGAACATCATTACATTACAAGGACAATTTGCGTGTTCTGGTTGTACACATGGCCAACATTGTGTCTAATGATATTGCGTGGCATGTTAGCAGGTACAACATGGGGAATGAGGCGGCAGCGCTTGTATGCTGAAATTGGGTGGCGAGCAAAATACTGATTTGCCCCTAGATGGGCTGTGTGTCTAAGTAGCCCATCTAGGAGCAACCGGTTTTCATATCAAGGTCAAATCACACATTCAGACACCCGTAGAAGTTATGTCTAAAGACATCCAGTTTCCGACAACAGGCCTAACACTCAGAGCCAGTTCTCGGAACTGCAGGAATACTTGCGAATAAAATGTTTACTATTTGTTTCAGCCCTAGTTAATATCTGGTATTCTGTATAGTTTGGATGTTTTCCAGTGTCTAATCAGTTACTACAGAGGTTAACCGCCAAACTGGAACACCAGATATTACGATTTACCATATTACCACATTACCATTTACCACATTTTAATTTACTGTATTACCACATAACTAAACGAGGTTCAGATGGAGGGATTAAAAAATAACAACAGTAAAAATTTTGACAAACAGTAATACAGTACCGTTAAATGGTAAAAGGTAAACCATAAACACTTAGCTAATTAACTGTTTATCTGCTGGACATTAACTGGATACCATTCAGTATGCGAATGCTACCGGTTACTGGCAGATACTAGAGTAACCAGTTGAATTCCAGATAGCATTGAATACTTGTTTCCATTCTAGTCACAATACTTAACACCCAAATTATGTCCATGATACATTTGGAAGTTTTAATACCTTTAATTCTTTGCTCCATGTAAAGTTTTCTTTCTTTCTTTCTTTCTTCCTTTCTTTCTTTCAAAAATGGGGTAAATTATGAGGTGGTTAAATTGGCAGACAACATCAAATTATTCAAGATAGTTAAGACCCAGACAGACTGTGAGGTGCATGACTAGGTGCATGGGCAATAAAATGACAAATGAAAGTTCTCGCTAAGATCACCAACGATCTTCTGGTGGCTAAATCTAAACGTCTCTATTCCATTCTTGACCACTCACTCTTGCTGGATTCCCTTCACTTCCTTGGCTTTTGTGGCTCTGTCCATAACTGGTTCTCCTGCTACCTCTCTGACCGCTCCTTTAATATGTCTCTCTCCAACTCCACCTCCTCCTCCTTCCCCCTCTCAGTTGGTGTTCCTCAAGGCTCTGTTCTTGGCCCTCTCCTCTTCTCGATCTATACCTCATCCTTAGGCAAACTCATTGCCTCCCATGGCTTCCAATACCACCTCTATGCTGATGACACTCAACTCTATCTCTCTACTCCCTCTCTCTCTCCCTCTGTTCAAGCTCGTCTCATCAACTGTCTCTCTGACATCTCTACCTGGATGTCTCAACGTCAACTCAAACTCAACATGGCTAAAACTGAACTCCTTATCTTCCCCCCTCATCCTTCCTCTCCTTCCTCACTGTCAATAACTATTGATGGAGTCACCATCCTGCCTGTCCCCCAAGCCCGTAGCCTAGGCTTCATCTTTGACTCAGCCCTTTCTTTTAAACCCTACATTGACTCTGTTGCTAAATCCTGTCGCTTCTCCCTCCATAACATTGCTAAGATTCGCCCTTTTCTCTCTGTCTCGTCTGCCAAAACTCTTGTTCATGCTCTGGTCATCTCTCGCCTCGATTACTGTAACCTCCTTCTCACTGGCCTTCCCCGGTCTCACCTTTCTCCCCTCATCTCTGTCCAAAACTCTGCTGCCAGGGTCATCTACCTCGCCAGTCGCTTCGACCATGTGCAGCCCCTCCTCTCTTCGCTTCACTGGCTTCCCCTTCCTGAACGAATCCTGCACAAGCTCCTAGTCTTCACCTATAAAGCTCTTCACAACCTTGCTCCCCCCTACCTCTCTGCACTTATCGCCCTCCATACTCCAGCCCGTGCACTTCGCTCCTCCTCTGTCCCTTCTCTCACCCTTCCACGCCTTCCCTGCTCCCCTAAGCGCCTTTGTCCCTTCTCACTTGCTGCTCCCCATGCCTGGAACTCCCTCCCTGTCCACATCCACCTTTCCCCCTCCCTTCATATCTTCAAATCTCTCCTTAAAACTCACCTCTTTCACTCTGCTCTGTCTGACTCTTTATCCTGTTGAGCCACTATTTCCTATACCTACGGTCTGTTTACCCTTATCCTTGCAACATGGACCTGTCTGCTGTCATTCTCATCGTAACCAAGCCAAGTACATGCACCTGAGACCTCGCATCTTCATGACTGTTAGACCTCTTGTCTCTTCCTCTGTTACCCTTCCTATGTCTCTCCCCCAGCTCCTGTCTCTCAGATTGTAAGCCCTAGGGGCAGGTACTGTGTCTATTTTATTACTTTGTAAAGTGCCAGGTACACTGCTGGTGCTATATAAATGTTTGTTAATAATAATAATAATAATAATAATAATAAATGAAATTCAATGTTGATAAGTGCAAGGTGAGGAACATATGAAAAAAAATAATCCTCACTTTACACACACAATGCTAGGTTCTGGATGAGGCAAACTGAATACTACAGGTGTTAGGGGGAAATGTAATAACGTCACTGTATAAATCTTTGGTATGACCTCACCTTTAAGAATGTATGCAGTTCTGGTCGCCTCATCTCAGGAAAGATATAATAGAATTGGGGAAAGTTCAGAGAAGGACAAGGATGATAGAAGGGATGGATTGACTTTCATATGAGGAGAGGCTCAGTTAGGGCTATTTAACTTGGAGAAGAGGCAATTAAGGGAGACATGATCGAAGTTTATAAAACTCATGAGTGGTATGGAAGAAGTAAATAGGGAACTGTTGTTTGCCTGTTCTCACAATAAGAGAACAAGGGGACACTCTGTGGGACTGATCCCATGCCCTGTGGATCTTGTGCACAGTAACCGTGTGCACCCTCATTGCTGGCACATTGTGCCATGCAGAAACTACACAAATGCATGTACACAGGGTGTGTGTGCGTGGGATCTTCAGGGCTTGGAATAGGCCGCTCTGAAATTAAATGGCAGCAGTTTTAAAACAAAAGGAAGTACTTTTTCACTCAGCAGACAATACAGTTGTGGAACTTGTTGCCAGAGGAGGTGGTGAAAGTCAGCAGCATAACTAGCTTTGAACAGAAACTAGATACATTCTTAGAAGATGTAACCATAAATGCTTACTTGTTGGGGTTTAAACCCTTGGCTATTGATAGTTGGGAGTGGTCAGCAGGAGATGGGGTCACATTTTCATGACCTGTACTTGTACTTCCCTCAAGCTACTGTAGCTGTAAGCTGACCACTGTCAGAGACAGGATGCTGGGCTGGATGGACTATGACTGTGACGCAGCATGGCACTTTTTATGTCCCTTATGAAACAGTTTGTCATTGCAAATGTCCCATGACCGTAAAGAGATCTAACGCAGGAGAGATGCGGACATCATGACCAAACCAGCTATAAAGACAACTATATTCATAGAGTGGTTAATTTCCACAAATAATTGACAAATAAAACCGCTACCTGCCTCAAGCTGATGAATTCCAGGAATATGTGACAATGGGCATTTTTACACACACCTTAACGTTCCATATTTTTCAATCTTCTACGTTTACAAGTCCACAAGTAAGTTCCGGATGCATTCTTCACACACACACTGCCCTGAGGCAGTTCCTGGATGCATTCTTCACACAAACACTTACCTGAGGCAGCCTAAAGTAGCCACAGCTGTAGACATGACAGGCTACCATGGAAACCAAGTGACAACAGTTGGTGGTCAAACATACAGGAGAAATGTGTGTGTAAAAACACCCAATCACTCAGGACTCAGGCAATGAACAACTGTACTTGAAATAACAAACACTGTCCACATGCCAGGCAGCAAACTTTCTGCCTTTTACCTGGAGGCCCATAAAAAACTACAGGAAGGAGTAGTAGGGATGTGTGAACAGAATGGGGTTCGGATGTTCAGCCGTTTGGTCGTTCGGTTCAAAAACCGAGTTCGGGTCCGGTCGTTCAGTTCAGAAACCGACTTCGAGTTTGGACATTCTGTTCTGTCCAGTCTAACGTTCAGTGGAGTTCGGACCCACTACGAGGTTTGGGGTGCTCCAGGGACCCCCCAGGGGTACCTGTGGTGGCATGGCAGGCCATCAAAGATCCAGCAGCAGCAGAAACCGGGAATGCTTGGTGCTTGGCACCCCAGGTTTCCAGGCAGCCAGGCTCGGCGCTTGGCCCCTGGGGGTGCCCGTTGCAGCATGGCAGGTCATCAGAGACCCAGCAGCAGCAGAACCTCCAGTTCTTCTCACTCTATGCTGGCTGGGTTCTCCATTTCTAGTCACCATCACAGCAGGTGGTGGCTGGCTGGCCAGCTGGCCAATTGAATCACCACTGGGCAAGGCTACTTGACTCATTTGCAGAAGAGTTGGTTGAGATCTGGCAAGTAGGATACAGTTGGTTGAGATCTGGCAAGTAGGATATGGGCCTGCAATGCCCATCCCCGTATGGGTGCCATGACAGCCACCAAGACGAGGCTGGGCTTCTTCCCTGCCTGTAATATAGGCCCCGGAACCCTGACAGTGGGTCCTGGGGCTGGAGTAGTTGGCTGTTTCTTGATGCAGTGGAATGACTGCTCCCTGTGAGCAGAATGATGGTGCCAGAACCCTGATGGTGAATCACATGGACACCCAGTAGCAAACATTGGATTGCCCGGTCTCAGAACCGATGGTACAGCAGAGGCGGCATTGGCAGCAGCAGCAGACATTGGATTGTCTGGTAGCAGAACCTGTGGCACAGTAGAGGTGGTATTAGCAGCAGCAGCATACATTGGATTGCCAGGGCACAGTACCCATGGTACAGCAGATAGCAGCAGCAAGATTTGCCTGTGTGCAGCACCCATGGAGCCAGGATGGTAGGATTTGCCAGGGAAAAGCTTCCATACAGCAGCAGAAGACAACAGCAGGATTGCATGGGTACATTTGGATTTGCCAGGGACCAGAAGACAGCAACAGCGGGAATACCAGGCCAGTGGGGCACATCACCCATGGTTGCCAGCACAGGCATAGAGTCACCTTGTCATGAGAGTCAGGCAGTCTAGGGAATGGCTTCAGCTTTCCCCACAGAGAGGGCAGACAGGCAGCGTGGCATGAGCAGGAGGCAGGCAAACTGAGGCAGGCTTTGAGCTTTGCAACCTGGGCGGACAGGCAGACAGGCAGCGTGTTATGAGAGGCAGTAGGGAAGGCAGACTGGGACCTTGGCAGGGCACTCAGATAGACTGGCAAAGACTGTGCAATGTCGTTTTCGTTATTGTCGATACTGATCTGTGGTAGGCCAGATTTTTTAAATGGACACTGCTTGGTGGGCCAAATGATAGATTTGTATAAAACTGCAAACAGGGAGAGGAAGGAGGAGTGGGTTTTTGTGAGAAATATGTGGGACACTAAGGGGGGAATTCTGAGGATTGCTGGGATCACGGAGAATTGTGCAAACTGGGCCTGCTCCCTCCTCTAGTACAGATGAGCAAGTGTACTAGATTAGGAGCCCCTCAGCATATTAACCTCACTTATAGTGGTAAATACTAGAGCTGAAACATGATACCAATTTTTTTTCTGAATTCACTGAGGAGCACGGTACTTGGTTCTGAATTTCTGAGTTCTGAGGACCCAGTTTGGAAAGTTCAGAACTCTCAATCAAATGATGGATGTGTGTGTGACCGGAGTGATCCAGATCTCACATTAGGTTCTCTGAGTTAGGAAATGAAACTTAGTGCCATATTTGGTAGGCAGGGGGGTAATGGGAGCGGACAGGTAAGTTATGGAACAAACACATGATAGTTTTTGATTGGCTAGCAGGTGCAAAGTAAAAGTGGCTGTTTGAGCATTTTTCATATTCTTTGGTGAATTTGGCTGTGTGCTGTATCTGTAAGTATTTCAACTGTGGGTGGGGCATGCCTGCTCTCAATGCTGGAGGTCACTACCATGCTTTTTAAAATATATATACTTTATATATATAAAGTAGGTGCTGCTTGCATTGCTTGACACCGCAGATGCCAGAGGGATCAGCCTTGCTCTGCTTTCCTGGCCTGTCTATATGAGCAATGCTGGGGGTTACTAGCCACTATGATTTTTTTTTTAAAAACGGATAGATAGATAGATAGATAGATAGATAGATAGATAGATAGATAGATAGATAGATAGATAGATAGATAGATAGATAGATAGATTAGATGCCAGAGGGATCACTTTTGCTTTGGGGTTTTTTGTGTGTTTTTTTGGTATTGTACTTTTGGTGTGGGTTCAACTTTCCTGAGATCTGCCCAGCTGGGGCCCAGGGGCGAAATTTTCTGTTTAATTGATGGTGTGTGGGGAGGGAGCTTGCCTTGCATAGGGGTGCACCCCTCCATGTAGGGGAGAGGGGGAGGGAGGAAGGAAGGAGTGGATGTGCTGTTGTGTATCCTGACTGGCTATGCAATTAAACGGCCACATGTAACACCCCATGCCATCTTGGGCACAGAGTGTTTCTAAGTTTCCTCACTTCCGAGGTTTTGAGTTCCAAGGATTTCCAAGGTCCAGAGTTCCAAGTTCCCATTTCCGAGTCTTTGAAAAATGTTCAGAGTGATGACCAAAGATTCAGTCCAGGTACTCGAACCTTTGAAATCCTCATGAGTACTCGGAGCACGTATTCGGTGCAGCCCTAGTAAATACCTCCCCTTTATCCTCACACTAATTTTCCTTCTTGTGGGAGTGCAGAGAAAGTTAAAGTGAGTGGGGGGAACTTACCAAAAAGCAATTGTGAGAACAGGGTCTAAATGGGAACAGAACTACATACCGAGGTCTGAGCCTATAATATCCACTGACAGAGATATAGCAAAGGCATAGGGATATTAGTTGAGGAGCATGAAATCCACAAAGGCTATTTACTGATGGTAACAATAAATAGGGATGGGCGAATGCGGTTTGGAAGTTCGGAGTTCAGACCGAACTCATTCTGTTCAGTTGACCGAACCGAACGTCCGAACCGAACTCGAATTTCAAACTGAACCAAAGCGACTTTCCAAACTCTGTTCTGTTCGCCCATCCCTAGTGGCAACACACACCAAAAAAACTGGTTTTGAATGGCCGAACTTGGTTCGGAAGTTCGGAATTCGAGCAAACACGTTCAGACGTGAACAGACGTTCAGTCGACCGAACCGAACTTCTGATTCGAACTCGAATTTCAAACCGAACTGAACCGAACCAAATTTCCGAACTCGAATTTCAAACCGAACTGAATCAAACCGAATTTCCAAACACTGTTCTGTTCACCCATTCCTAACAATAAATCATTCCCATTATAAGACATGCCAGAAGATAATTCAGTAAATCCTCATGAAGATAAAAACATTTTCCCCTCCTAGCCCCCACTCATAGCACCCTAGAGCTAAAAAGGGTAGCTCATTTGAAGCAGTACTAGAAGGGCTTTACAATCACTAATTGGGTAGCTGGATACCTGGAAAATTGATAATTTCCCATATGGATTTTCCAGTTACTGATCAGTAAATTGCAATAGAAAACAACAAAATTGGGACAGAAAACAAAAAAAATTGGGACTGGAAGTTGACCTTCCCGGTCCGGATGCCAACATGCTAGGACATTCTGGAATATCGGGTACTCAAATAAGGTTGAAATTGGGTACTGACTAGTACCCAATATTTTTGAGTCAATTCCAGTACCAGAAATTCGATGGGTATACCCATTTTTGCAGATACTTGTTTCAGGTCCACTTCTCATATCTTTCTGCTGTTTGTTTGTTTTTTGAGATTCCCTACTGACATGACTTTTGGAGAAAGTCAAGGGGGAACTGATATTTGAAGATGGAACCTGAGCAAAAATAGAAAGGGAATAAATTATTCCAAACCACAGCTCAAGGGACACAGTTATTAACTAGCAGAGATGCAAAGGGAACAAATGATTGATCAAGCAACTTCGAAGGAGAGGCAAGGAGATCAGAATTTCCAAAATACCTTCAAGTATCAAGTTTTACTCTTTCCATAACCCTTGTCCGTAGCATTCATCACTGCAGGAATCTAGCTCCTGTAGGGTATAGCATAAGGAATCAAAATAAAGTTATTCTAAATTTCCCTGTCAGTGTACTCCTACAAGGGCTTCGTTATTGTCTGCAAGGAACTCTCCTCTTTTCAAAGCTGACCATTATTTTGTGTCTGTGGGCAAAAAAATTTCCCTCCTCCACCTTGGCAAAGTACTGAGATATTTATCTCAATAGCTCAATGTTACACTTTTGAGAACAAAGTCTCTGGCAACGATCCACTTCCAGTACTTTGTTCAGTATTTCCGGTACTTCTGCTACTTTGATTGTCAGTTTTTCTGCTACATTGGTCTTTTATATAGTGCCTTTGAGCTGTATATACTGCCTTTGAACCGTAAATGTCAAATTTCCAAAAGGCAGAAATTGCCATAAGTGATGAAAAATGACAAAAGTGATGAAAAACTGCCATCAGCATCCCCGTTTTTAGCAACAGTGTAAGAATTAAATGGAACAAGGAAATACTGACAAATGTTCAGCAATATTCCCAAAAAGTCGGTATTTACCTGTGGTTCAAGGACAGCCATTCCTGATTCAGTTCTAGTGCAAACCTTGAAGCACTGGAATTATATGCAATGTTGGGAATGACTAAGGTCTCCAATCTACCACTCTCTCTAATACCCCTTTTAGATGAGCAGTTGAAACCAGCACGTAGAAGAACATGCTGGGTTGGGTTACATGCCCTGGAAGTAGCCATCCCGCCATAGGAATCATCGCTTACGGGGTCTTTTTAAAGGTGCGTTTTGGAAGCCCCAATATCGAGGCTTCCAAAATGTGCTTAAGCCTTTTTCTAAAAAAGATTTTTTTCTTATGTTTTTTTCAAATTGTGATCTTAGAAGTGATATTGGGATGTAAATCATTGTTTTTATAGGCCCTGTGAGGCATCATGAATAAATATTATTATTACTATTATTAGACATTTATATCGCGCCAGTCGTATGACCTGGTGCTGTACAGAACACAGAACTAGACGCGGTCCCTGCCTGTGGCTTACAATCTAAAAGACAAAAGGGGGGGAGACAGGGAGAGGGGACAGTGGGAGAGACAGGGGAGAAGACACACAAACATTCAAGCGGATGTGAAATCTCAGGTGCGTATGCTTGGCTTGGTTACAAAGAGGTTGGTAGCAGCAGTCATCAGAGGAGTGCAGAAAGTAAGAGTAAGGGGAAAGACTAGCAGGCATTGGGAAAGGCAGCATGGAAAAGGTGGGTCTTGAGGAGGGATTTGAAGGAGCGGAGGGAGGAGGCAAGGCAGATGTGGGCAGGGAGGGAGTTCCAGGCATGTGGGGCAGCGAAGGAGAAGGGTCGAAGGTGGTTAGGCGAGCAGGAGAAACGAGGGAGAGCGAGGGACGGGACAATGGAAGAGTGGAGAGCGCGTGCAGGAGTGCGTAGGGAAATTAGGTCTGAGAGGTAAGGGGGAGCTTGGTCTTGGAGCGATTTGAACATGGATGTTTGGAAGTGTAAGATTTGGAGACTTCCCAGCTGTCTGAAGTCTCAGCAACTGTAAAAATTAGTGCGGTTGAAAAAGATCAGATAAGTGGTCAGAAACACAGTGTGTTCAGCACAGTGAATATGCTGGCTTCTTTTCTTCTGTATATGGATTCTTTCAACAATGTGGTGTACATCGCACAGTGTATGAGGGTGCAAGATGACCATCTTGGTCTATACACACTGACTTAATAAGTGTATGAGGCAATGAGTTCAAAGTCAATTTAGAGTGATTGAATGTACAGCATCAAGTTTCAAAATCTCTGTGGCAACAAACTGCACGTGCATCTGGTTTTGATCTTAAGTATATTGTTATGCTTTAAGACATAAAAACGATTGTGGTTTTACACTTGCTGTGTTGATTTAAGGTATTTCCACCTTCGTTGTTCTGTATCTGATAGTTGTGGGTGGTTTTTCAGATTCCCTTATGGGATATAGCCTCAGCTGTTCCTTTAAAAAGACCCCGGGAGCGGCGGTTCCTATGGTGGGCCAGATACTTCCAGTGTGTATAAATGCAGTCTGAGCCAGAGGAAAGTCAGTTTCCACTTGGGGACAGTTCCTTGGGTTACTGATTTGACACTTTCTTGGGAAATTATTATATATTTTTTTCCTATTTTTTTTTTCTGGAGTTTTTTTTTTTACCTCCCAAACAGTAAAAGGCTTTTAAGTTGACAGACTGGATCCCTTTTCACATTCAAGACCCTGAACTAATCCTCTCAAGAGAGGAAAGGGAGAATTAGCATCAAAGCAACATTTTTTTTTTACATTAAGGAGGGGGGGTTTCCCCCCGTGACTGATTTTGATTTATTACAATGCACTGCACAGAATACTTCTCAGAGAGAGTAAAAGTTGTTTTGTGTTCTGGGAAGGAAGAAGAGAAGCCATTTGGTGTGATGTATGAATTCATGATTATATTTATTGTATTATATTATACCTGATACCAATAAGATAGAGCATTAAAAGCTTTATGTGTGGAGTAAAAAGCAGAGTACTACCATCTCCATAGTAATCATGATAATAAAACCACAAAAATATAGGTCTACTCCTCTGCACTTAGGGTGCCTATTAATAAATACAGCGAATACAAAGATGGTTGAGAAGCTAAAACAGCTAAAAGTATGGAATAAATGATAAATCAGCGACCATGTTGTTAAAGTCACTGGCAATTGGCAATCTACAAGAGAAATCACCAAATGTCAAAAGCTAGTAAGGCAAACAGCAAAGCAAATGAGACAATATGCAGAAGGATTTTACACAGAGGAAGCTGTATTCAAACTAAGGTTGGCTTTGGGCTTTTTGTATCCCAAGGGAAAATGTTGAGAGCCCTTCCCATCTGCAGCTCTTGAAGAAGGAGTGGCTGCAAGGAGTAACGTCCCTTCTCATGTTCCCTGTCAGTGTTGTAGGTGGGGAAGGCTCCAGAATCCCCATTCCTCAGCTTTAAGAGCAGGGATGCACTCACTCTCTCTCCTCAAGCTCTGCAGATGGAAATCACTTGTGTTTAGGGAAGAAACGAGATTTCACCAAAATGTGAAATCTTGTTGAAATCCCAGTCCCGTTTGAATCAAGAACCTCTCGGTACTCACCAATGTCTCAACTGACATTTTGTTTCCTGAATTCCTGACTTTCCACTTACCAGGATCCTGTTTACTGCTTTGCTGTTTACCACCCATTTCAAACCCCAAGATATGCAAATCCCAAGGTATTCAAGACAAGATTGATAAGCAGGAGGATTTTTCACAGAGGAAGCTGTCTTCAAACCAAGGTTGGATTTGGGCTGCTTTGTAACCCAAGGCCGAATGTTCAGAGTCCTTCCTGTCTGCAGCACTTGAAGAGGTAGATGGTGCAAAGAGAAACTGCCATTCTTCTTACTCCCTGCCAGTGTTATAGGTGGGAAATACTCCAAAATCCCCATTCCTCAGCTATAAGAGCAGAGATGCTGTCTCCTCCTCCCTTCATCCCCACAAGCAGTGCAGATAGCAATCATTTGTGTGTTAGGGTAGGGATAAAACTCACTCTCGCATTTCTCACAAATCTCAGTGCGGTAATGCGGTAAACAAATGGTATACAATACACGGTAAATAGGAAGAGGAAAATCAGTAAATTGGGACAGTAGCTCGCAGTATTGTGAGAATTGAGTAATTGCATTGGTATCGGGAAACAGTCAGGAAATCGATCCCAGTTCCTGAGACAGTGAAATTTCTTGTGGGCAGAAATTTAGCTGCTCATTTCAGCCCTAATTGTGTTCCATGTTCAACTGTTCAGCACAGATCCTTAAGCACTCCCTGCTGGTAGAGCTTGCAGGGAATAAGAGAACTGTAGTGCTCAGGATTCCCTGCAAGATCTGAGCTAGCTGATTTTTACAAGATTGTTACCTGCTGAACGGCAGATAGCCAAGAGAACTCTTGAAATGTAGGCACTATGGAGGACATTTTAAGAGGAATACGCCAATCTTTAGGGATGCACGAATGCGGATCAGAAGTTCGGGGTTCGGCCTCAACTTGGGGTGTTTGGACCATTCATGAACACCCCGAATCCAAACCGCCCTCCGCCCGAACTGGCCAAACAAAGTTCGGGTTCTGAACCTGTTTGGGCAGGGTACGGGGGACAGGGAGGAACCCGGTTTCCCCTCCCCCCCTCCAGGCTGTGTGGGTGGAAGGGGCACCGGGAAGCACCCCCTACCCCAGGAATTACCCTATCTTGTGGTGCCAGGGCTCCGGCCCTGGGTTCAGCAGCGGTGGGTCTGCCAGCAGGTCTGGAGGCGGCGGCGCTCCGGAGCACTTCAGGCCACTACTAGGCCTTCCGGGTCAAATTGGAAGGCCTAGTAGTGGCCTGAATTGCTCCAGAGCTCCTCCGCCACCGGACCCACTGCCGCTGCCTCTGCCACCACCGCCGCTGGACCCAGGGACAGAACCCTGGCACTACCAGGTAGGTCAGGCTCCAGGTCCAGAAGTCGCGGCAGCAGTGGCAGTGTCAGTGTCAGTGGGTCCGGCGGGTCCGGCTGGTCCGGCGGCGGTGTCACTCTGGAGTGCCTCAGGCTGCTACTAGGCCTTCCAGTTTGACCAGGGGCCCCGCCAGAATGGGATTGCTCCCCCCCCACGAACGGGGCTGAATGGGCCAAACAGAACGGTTTCGGGTTCAGCCGAACCCCAAATGGGCCGAACACCGAATTGGTAGGGTGTTCACACATCCTTACCAATCTTCATCCAGCTTCACCTAGTGGTAAATCCAGTCCTGTCTGAAAGGCTAGAGCTGAAATGGTAGCTCATTTACTCTTGTGAGTAATACCTGCTTTTTCAGGAACTATATTGGGTGCTTGGCAGTAGGGCTGTAGCGGAATATCGCAGCGGTAGCTATTTCCGGCGGAAACAGTGTTTCCGCAATTAGTGGAACGGCATGGCAGAGGCTTTCATTCTGCGGTTTCATTCCGCGGTTCCGCTTTTCCGC
>QEPC01011901.1:17201893-17229242 GCA_003113815.1 Sphenodon punctatus | reverse complement strand
GGGAAGAGGGGAGTATGACTGGGGAATGAGGCTGGGGTGGAGTGGAGGAGGGGTGGACTAGGACTCGAAGACATAGGAATTGGGGGAGGGGTGCACTGGGAGACAATGGGAGGAGGTGGGGGGGACTTGGGGAGTCTGGCTTGGGAATGGGACTGGGGAGGGGTGCAATGGGAGATGAGGGGGTGGGGGACTCAGGGAGTCTGACTGGAGAATGGGGTTGGGGAGGGGATGCTCTGGGAGACATGGGGGGACTCGGGGAGTCTGACTGGGCAATGGGACTGGAGGGAGGGGGTGAACTGGGAGAAATGGATGGGGGAGGGGGTGCAACAGATATGAAGTGAACCATGTTTTGGGGGACAAGTGGAACTTCTCGCTGCTGCTTTTGTGGTGTGTTGAAGATAATATGGTTGGCTTAAGATATGGTTTCAGTGATGATTTGCTTTTGCTTCTTGTGTGTTTGGCGGTGCACTGCTGGTTTCCCCCCTCCTCCCCCATGCATGTGCAAAGGCCGTGACCATTTTCTGGGGTCCCACTGGTCATGGCTACTCTGGATTAAAATTGTTCCCTTTCCTGTTTTAAATGTAAATTGTCTGCTTTCTGTTTTCTGGGTGAGGGACCTAGGGGCTTGGATGGAGGAAGGATTTCTTAAAAATCCAATATTTGCTGGAATGTTCCTTGCATTTTAAAATGACCCCGCCCTTTGCAGTTTGGTGGGATGTTGTGAGTAGAGGCAAAATGGCTTCCTCTCTAGTATATGTTAATTTGTGTGTCTACTGGTCATATCTACTGGTCATGACTAGTCTACTGGTCGTGACCCATTGCTAATTCACACCTGCTCCCTGCTGCTGCAAAGTTTAGTGGCAATGCAGGCCTGCACAGGACAAACTTTTTTAAAAGGCCTGTTTGCTTGGACAGACGTTTGGCTGTTGGGGATAGGGTGTAGCTGCTAGGGATGGTGGCCTTGCCGGGCCAGTTTTGCTTGCAGTACTGGCCTGCAAGAGGGCAAACCTTTTTAAAAGGCCTGTTTGCTTGGACATGTTTTTGGCTTTCGGGGATAGGGTGTAGCTACTAGGGATGCTGGTCTTGAAGGGCCAGTTTTGCTTGCAGTGCCGGCCTGCAGCAGGGCAAACCTTTTTTAAAAGGCCTGTTTGCTTGGACTGGTGTTTGGCTGTCAGGGATATGGTGTAGCTACTAGGCTGCAGACAACAAGGAAAACCTTTTCCCCTGTCCCCCACTGAACCCATCTCTTCCCCTTCCTCTTCTTGTGCTCCAAAACCAAGCTCTTTCCCTCCTACTTCTCCTCTGCCCTGTCCTTCTCTTCCCTTTCATGCTCTACTGATTCGGATTGTCACAGGACAGGGAGCTAACTCAGTCCTCCCAGTTCTCCAAGCCAGAAGGAAGGTTTATCCCAAAGCTTACACCTTCAGAAGACTACACATGGCCACAGATGCCATGAAAATCAAGGATTCAAGGATTCAGGATAAAGGTAGGTGATGGCAACGTGATCTATTTTTTAAACCTACTATGGTTAATTTGGACCTGGTGAAAAAGAGATTTCACGGGACCCCAGTAAGAGAGTTCTCTTATCCCCTGGTGGCAGTGCTTCACACAGCAGCGTTCCCAGCATTAGCTAATGTAATATCTATCCAATGATAAACCTGGGAACTCCTTACTGTTGGGTTATGCCATGCCACTGGCCTACCATTGCCCTGGCTCCACCCCTAGGCCAGGCTCTGCCCCTAGGTCCACCAGGTTCAACCCACCCACTGCCCCACCAGCCGCCACTGTGTTCAACGTGTATATGCAGCCTTTGGGTGAGATTATCAGAGGGTTTGGTCTGTGGTGTCATCAAGATGCTGATGATACCCAAATTTACCTCTCTTTTTCAGCTGACCCAGGCCCAGCAGTGTCGGTGCTTACCCGGTGTCTGATGACTTCAGGGGATCGGATGAGGGCGAGCCATCTGAAGCTGAATTCCAACAAGATGGAGGTGATGCCAGTGGAAGGGGCTGAGAGAGTGGTGGTACCCATCATTGATGGGTCCCTCAGGTTCAGAGTCATGGGGTGCTCCTCGACTCACAGCTCTGCCTGGATGCCCAGGTGGTGACTGTGGCGAGGGGAGCATTTTGCCAATTACATCCGGTATGACAGCTTTTGCCATGTGTCCCAGGCTCCAACCTAGCCACCATCATCCATGCTTTCATCACCTCAAGACTGGACTACTGCAACATGCTCTATGTGGGGCTACCTTTGGTGATGATCCGGAAACTGCAACTGGTGCAGAATGAGGCAGCCCACCTCCATACAGGAACAGGTTGCCACAAGCACATTACACCAGTGCTCCTGCCTCTGCACTGGCTGCCAATAGTTTTGCAAGCTCAATTCAAGGTGCTGGTTTTGGCCTATAAAGCCCAACTTATCTGGAAGATCGCCTCACCCCCTGAGTCCTGTATCTGCCCCTGAAGTCATCCAGGGGCTCCCTTCTTGGGGTTCCCCATGTTTCTCTGGTAGTGACAAGGAGGAGGGCATTCTCGGTGGCTGCACCGAGGCTGTGGAACTCCCTCCTGATGGAGGTTCCCTTGGCCCTGAAACTTCCCTCTTTCCATTGACAATGTAGGAACTGACTGTTCCAACGAGTTTTTGGTGAGGGAGACACGTGATGGTGGAGGGTTGTGAAGGGGGGTGGGAGGGTCATTTATCTCAGCTGTGATGTATTTTATTTGTAATTTTATATTGTCATTTATATTCTGTTTCTATTGATGCTGTTTAATATTTTAATGCTTTTATTATGTTGTACGCTGCCCCGAGCTGCAGTAGCAGGAGGGGGCCACCTAGAAATTGAAGCAAATAAATAAACAAACAAAACAAAAAACAAACAAACAAACAAAAAATCCCTCTGGCCACCATGGTTCCAAGCAGTGCGAGCAGCAGGCAGCAGTGGAACCTGCTTTTAAAAAAAAAAAAAAAAAGGCATGGCATTGGTAAGGCACTGGTAACTTTGACAGCATAGGCCAGGGGAAGTGGAGCAAGGCAAAGATCCCTCTGATCTTCATGGTGCCAAGCAGCAGACATCAGTAGTGTGGCATCCACCTATTAGGAATTGATTAAGCAGTTTGGTTATTATGAATTGATTAGGCAGTTTGGCCATTGTCAGAGACACAAGAGGTACATGAGGCCTGAACAAATTCAGTTCAGCTAACTTGAAGCATAGGCCTCAGGCTGGCACAGATTAAGGAGGCCCAAGAGTACAAAGCTGTAAATAACACACTTTAACAGAAAGAATGTATCTCTAAGGCCATAATGTGGCTCCAGATGACCACTATCTCTAACGAAGTGGGCCTCAAAGGAAGGGAGGGAACTTCAGCAGGACAGGCCGGCAATTAAGCAGTGGAGAAGGGAAACTCCCCAAAAGTAAAAAGTAGTTTTAATGAGATGAAGTCAGCTTATTTCTGCACCTAGCATAATCAAAGAGGGGACCCTGAAACATGTATTCATAATAAATAAAGATATAAAAGGGAAAGCCCAACCCCTATCCTTTGTCATTGATGCTAATGGCCACTAGCATTGCAGTGAGATGAGTGGGTCTTTGATCCTAATCATCGCTCTCAAAGATCCAGAGACTCCTGCCCAGCTACCTTCTGGGCCCCCTTCCCTTCTCCTCTGAACCAGCCTGCATCTCGAACCATGGCCTCTGACACGTCAGATATCCTGGGGTGGGTTACTGGGGTTTGTAACTGGTAACACACACACACTGCCATGTCCAGTTGTCATGTGTCTATCCAATAAAATTGAGTTGTACCCACATACTTTGGCTTGTTAGTTGGCAACCTTCAATCCCGTTTGGGGTAAATTAAGGTACAATAAACCTCATTTATTTCCCAACACACTCACCTGGTAACTGTTAATGTGAGCTCTCATCTCATTTATTTTCACCCTTTGTGTTCATTCTCAGAAGCACCTTTTAAATTAGATATCTTGAACTGAGGCTGAGCGATAGGAGTGACTTGCTCAAGGCCACCCACTAAGTTCATGGCTAAAATAAGATTTGAACACTAGTATCCCAGGTCAAAGTCCAATACCAATGTAGCATCACTAAACTACATTGACATCTGGCATCTCACAGATCCACAGGAGCAGCTAAGGTTACAGTCCCAAGATAGTTCTGGGAGAGATTTTTATTTTTATTTTTTTAAGCTTACTTTCTTTCTGACTCAATTTTTACCCCTTTCAGCTTTCCCGCTGACATTAATTAAGCTTGTCATGGGCTCATAAGCAAGGCAGATCTCACCAGGCTAGTTATCTAAAGTTAATTTATAGTATAATATTCATGCATTCATAATTCAATATTCACATATTTCAACATGGATTTGACAGAGGTTGCACCCTGAATGCAGTAAGAGGATTATTTCCATAGCTTTGGTGGCAGAAAAGCTGGTTATGATTCTGCACATGTGAGAAGACCCCTCTTAGGCCTGATCTACAGCCCATGGAAATCCAAGAAAGTTTGTCTGTTGATTTCAATGAGCTTTCGGTTGAGACTATGTGGTCTAGTGCTGATACATTTAGAGATCTGTTTTATAAATTGCCATTCCAGAGTTCCACATGACACACTCAGCTAGGGAAATTTGGTGTAGAACTTGCATATGTCCACAAGAGGTAGATCCACCAATGACTGTTAGCCGAGTTGGCAGGTGAGGAAATCTATGGCGGCTGGAAGCTGGGGAGTGAATGATGGAGATGAATCACTTCAGATATACCCTATTTTTAACTGATCCTCTAAAACAACTAGTGCTTTCCATGATCAGAGACAAGATATTGGACTACTGGACATCTTTGAAAAGAGCAGCCATTTTGAGCAAGCGCATTACCGGGATGAACACAGTACACGGTACACGGTAAGCGTTACACAGTAAATTGGTATGTGGACAACAGGGTATATCATGGTAAACCATAAATGGTAATCATGGTAACCAGTAACATGGTAACCAGTAATCGTATCAATGGGTAACCAGTAAATGGTAAACTGAGAAAATTCTATATATATTACTTATATATACCACCCCCCCTTTTTTAAACCAATCATCTAAAATGTCCAGTGCTGGCCATGATCAGAGATAAGATGTTGGACTAGATGGACCACTGGTTGGACCCAATGGTGGATGCTTATTTCAGTTCAAAAGACAGTGTAGTCTAGTAGATAAGGTGTTGGATTGGAATTGGACTTGGAAGGCTAGGGTTCACAGACAATCTTAGCCATGAAATCACAAGGGGGCCTTGGGCAAGTCACTAGTCACAGTTCACAATAGGGCTGAAATGCCGTACCACTGCGGAAGCATTTACCTGCGGAAAGTGCTCTTCTGCACCAAGCAGCATAGTTAGGAAGGGAGCCTTGCACTCGCGACTTTCTGCAGTTGCTGCCACTGTATTTTTGCCACTGTAGATTTCACGTGGAAGCCACAGGTTTGCCACAGTTTCCTCTTTCCCTTAAGCGCGGCAGCTTTGTGATTCTCACAGCATTGCAGCCAGGGGCATAGCCACCATGGGGCGGGGGAAGTTACTGCCTTGTAAACAAAGTTCTTCTTCGAGGGGCTCCTTCCATTCTCACTTGCGCGCCCTTCTCTTACCGGCATATACCAAGCTCACTAGCTAAAAAAAAACCCCACCTGATGTTCACACACCCCCACCCTATATAAGGTACCTAAACCCAACACAGTTCTTTCCAACCCTAATCAATTAGGAAGAAAATTCCATGCGGGGTCGGAAGTGTGGGTGCTTGTGAGAATGTTGGAGCCATCTCGCAGAACCTTGTTTACAAGGCAGCAGCCTTCTGTTCTCCTTCGAGTGGCTCCTCCCATTCTCACAAATGGGAGCATACCAAGCCTAGAAAGAGGCGGTGGGGGAATTTTCTAACAAAATGACACTCTATGCAGGTTGGATCTACAGCCTGGGAGGGGGACAGCAAGCAGGGCGCAGCCTGCTCTGGGGGGGGGGGGGCCATTCAGCTGGGGGAGGGTTGGTTGTTCAGTGCTTTCTCTGTTAGAAGGATGGACAGATCCTCCCTCTTCCCTTTGTGATCGCCGCATAGAGAGAAATGGGGGTGCAGAGCAGCTACAATGAGGCAGAGAACCATCCCAGCAAAGGGGAAGAATTTGTCCTTGGCACCCTAACGCACAAGAGAATTCACAGAAGAGCAGGGACTCTCCACCTCCACCCCCATCCCCTGCATCAGCATCAGGAGCCAGGCGCACTAGTCTCTCTCCTGCTTAGAGTGCAGGGATCCCTGGCACCAGCAGCAGCAGTGAGCGAGCGCCTGGCTCCTGATGCTGATTCAGAGGATGGAGGGGGTGGGGGGGAGTCCATGCTCTTCTGTGAATTCTCTTGTGCATTAGGGTGTGAAGGACAAATTCTTCCCCATTGTTGTGATGGGTCTCTGCCTCATTGTAGCTGCTCTGCACCCCCAGTTCTTTCTATGCAGCGATCCCAAAGGGAAGAGGGAGGATCTGTCCATCCTTCTAACAGAGACAGCACTGAACAACCAACCCTCCCCCAGCTGAATGGACCCCCCCCCAGAGAAGGCTGACCCCTGCCTGCTGCCCCCCTCCCAGGCTGTAGATCCAACCTGCATAGAGTGTCATTTTGTTAGAAAATTCCCCCACCGCCTCTTTCTAGGCTTGGTACGCTCCTATTTGTGAGAATGGAAGGAGCCCCTCGAAGAAGAACTTTGTTTACAAGGCAGCAGCATTCTCTGTGAAGGAGGGGGGGACTCTTCCCCCACCTGTGTAGAAGCGCTGCGGGGCTACAACTGAGCTGTTTAAAAAGGTGGTGCAAGAGAGATTCCTCCGGGACTTGGGAGCAGGGCTTCTGACTCCCGCGGATGCCCCATATGCCTGGGGCCGCCCTGATTGCTGCTGGCCCCCTCCCAGGGAAGGGCACAGGTGCAAATGCGCCCCCCAACAGGTAGTCAGAGTCACCCTAAGTTCATTCATTCAATGATCTATTATTCAGCATCACAGTATATCAGGGACTCACACTCAGTGGCGGAAGTCAGCATAAAACCGCTTGTGTTCACAAACTGCAGACATGCCGCATCTGCAGATGATGGCAGCAGGTAATGCGGAATAGCGGAAATATCGAGGAGAAGTTGGCGGCAAGACACATTAAGTGCCGCGTTCTCTTAATGGAATGGTGGTATGATAACAGCTGCTGCCGCTTCAGCCGTAGTTCACAATTTGAATATTTATTAATTTAAATCTTTATCCCAGCCTATTCCAAGGTCACAGGGCAGGTTACAATTAGAGCTGATATGAATAT
This sequence comes from Sphenodon punctatus, assembly GCA_003113815.1. Taxonomy (NCBI): domain Eukaryota; kingdom Metazoa; phylum Chordata; class Lepidosauria; order Sphenodontia; family Sphenodontidae; genus Sphenodon; species Sphenodon punctatus. The sequence continues at coordinate 17,221,931 of QEPC01011901.1, read as the reverse complement.
CCACTACTATTCAGAATCTGGCTGGATATTGTGGTATGCATTTGGATATTGAATAGTATCCAGTTATTGGTATCCATTAATGGTATTAACCAGATTAGTTACCATTTACCAAATGCTGTTTAATTACTATTCAACTTTTCTTTTTTTCTCCTTCCCTCTATCTGGACTGGTTTGATTATGCAGTAATGCAATAAATATGAATAGGGTAACATCTGGCATTCCACTTTTGTGGTTAACCTCTGAGGAAACCAGATAGTTACCAAATAACCTCCAAGCTATCCCAAATGCTGGATAGTAACCACAAATCATTTTTGCTTGCTTGTCTCTGGAAGGTGAGCAGGCTTGGGCTTAAACAAACCTCTAGTGGAATAATAGTCTACCTCACAGGGTTGTTGTGAAGGTGAAATAGATAAGAATTTTAAAGCACTTTGAACATTGAAATAATTATGTAAATGCTAAATAAGAAGGTTCTTCAAGAAGGTGCTATTGGAGGAATACAAAATTGAAAAGCTCTAAATGGTTCACTTTCCAAATAGGAAGAAGCAAAAAGATGAGATCCTCTGGGTCTACTCAATGTTTTCATCGACACCTTGGATCAACCAGCGAAGAGTAGATCTATGAAATTTTACAAATGCAACGAAGTTGAGAGAGATTGTTCTATCTCCCCCTGTTGAGCAATGGATTTAATTTAAGCTTCTGCTGGTGGTTTTTAGGACCCTGAACAGTATTGGACCTGGCTATATTTGAGACCTGCTACTAGAGCCTTGAACTGCTGGCTGGCTGTGCTCAGGAACCACCCACTGTTTGGAGATTTTGCCATCATGCTTTAAGCTGGTGGGCAATTGGGCCTTTGTTGTGATGGGTTCCTCAGTATGTAACTCGCTTCCTACAGATGTCCATCTCAGTATGGCTGAGATGAGAGGAAGTGGTCCCGGTCGATCTGCAGGGAAATACTGACCTTTCAGGTGCACTTGTAAGTGTTCATCAGTACTCCGTCAGTCTCTGGTGATTCCGTGCTTCTGCATGCTGATTTCGATGCCTGTAATTTTCCACCATTTCCTGTCAATTTTGTAATTTTCTAGCATTTTCCCTTAGACGTTCCCCTAAGCAGGACCAGGAGGGCCAGGAGGTCAGTAGCATGGGTGGTTGGTACTTTTGGGGGAGGCGATATGGGTGGTTTGGGGTGGGGGGACACTTTCAGGACAATTCCCAGCACTTGTCTGGCACTTTTGCATCTCCGCAGCCCCCAGGAGTGTGCACAGGGGGCACATGGGGCTTGGCATTGCTCCTATAGCAGATCTGTTCAAGTCATGAAAGTTAATGACAAATGGCGAAACAGTGGAAAAACCGGTAAGTTGCCATGATTTCTCATGGAAATCATGTAAATGAAGGCGAATTTCATTTCTCACATAAATGAAGGTGAATTACCTGTTTCTGACAGAAACATCATTCACTGTGATTTGTCATTGGAAGCCTACACCCCTGCTCCTCTCGCCTCACCTGTTAAAAGAATCCGAAGAATTCTCCAGGTGCGGTTAGGATGCTGAGTGCTTCCCCTAAGTGGGTGCAGCCGCACAAGACAGTCTGGGGAGGCTACCACGCCTTAGGCACCCTTACCCATCCCTGAGATAATGAGCCATGCGATGCAGTGGCTTGTGTGCCCAAAGCTTGCCAGATGTTCCTCTGCCTTTGACTGGTTCTTAGCTCCTTGGCAGAACTGATGGTTGTAGCAGGAAATATAAGCCAACAAAAATAAACTGCAAGGAAGTGTCAGATAGGCCTGTCACATGACTGGAAGCTGTTACATCTGAAATGCTGCAACCTGCAAAAGGAAAAGGAAAGTATTGAAGCAAGCGGGGGAAAGAACAGGAGAGTTATGAGAAATCAGACCAGCAAGAAGTCAGGAGCGCAGGGTCAGAATCAAGAGTAACCAAAAAAGAAGGTCAATCACGTCTCCATCACACATTCACCCCACCAAATTAACACTCGGAGAAATGTCACATATAATCAACTATTGCTCCCTCAACTTCCTGGGTTGTTCTGAAGGTCCATTGCCCTTCTGAAAAACCTTTCGAGTTGTGTTTTGGGAGCACCTCCGCGAAAAGCTATGTTATCTGGAACAGAACATTGCACTCTTGAACCCAATTCTGATTTTTTTTATTAGAGAGAAATAAACAAAGGTAAGAACACAAACAGGATCAGATGTATTTTTTTTATTTACCTTTATTTATTTATTTACTTTTATCTGGCATGGCTCTCAGACTCAATGAAGGCGAGGTATATAGGATCGTTATGAGAATACAAAACATTTCTCAGTTCGGGCCAAGTCAGCAGCTGGAGCAAACGCAAGCCGAATGTGGCATTCTAATAGGAGTGGACGGTGCGGAAAGCTTCACACCAGGAACTGTGGAGCTCAGACCTAACTGCCATCAGCATACCTCCCACCATTTCAAATGACCAAAGAAAAGGAATATAATCCCATCCCCCTAATGCAAAAGCCCCGTCACCCATGCACTCATGAATGCACTCACAGAGCTGGAAAGGACTTCAAAGGTCATCCAACTCAGCCCACTGCACCACTGCAGAACGTGTCACACCCTAACAAACTGCACAGAAACATCCCACCAATAGCTACAAGTGTCTATTAGCCAGACAGGATCAGGGAACATGACGGGAGCTGGGGGGAAACAACAGGGAATGGATCCCCCATTGTGACCTGTTGGGGGCTTCTCCCAAGCCACCGTGATTGGCTACTGTCGGAGACAGGATGCTGGGCTAGTTGGACCATTGACCTGAACCAGTATGGCATGTCTTATGTTCCTAGGGACTGGGACCAACCAGAGCACTCTGATGACCAAATAACAGAGAACAATTTTAGAAAAAGAAAGATTCAGCTGTCCCAAATAGGTAAGCCACACTCATGCTGCAGGGGAAGGCAAAAAAACATAAAATAAAAAAACCTCAGCAGCGACTGCCAATCTGCCCAAAGAGAAAATTCCTTCCCATCTCCAAATATGGTGACCAGTTAGACTCTGATCAAGCATGCAGACCCCACCAGTCAGTCACCTGGTATACAGTTACAGTATGCTTCAGAATGCCCCAACAGCCCTGCCCTCCACCCACCTCTCTCTCTCTCTCTCTCTCTCTCTCACACACACACACACACACACACACACACATGTTAGGAATGGAAATTTTTTAATTAAGTTTCAGATTCAGATTAATTATGGATTCAGATTTATGGATTTTCCCTCACCCCCATTCACTGAGGCCCCGGATTAGTACTTACCGCCCTCGGAGGGCTTGATTGAATCACAGGTGCGGCGGCTTTGGCAGACTCCTTGCTCTAGATCGTGCATGTGCAAAACGGCCACCAGGGCCATTTTGCGCAGACACAAAAAGGCTGCCACTTTTAACTAAAACAGCAGCAGCCAAAATGATGTCGCCGCCATTTTGGTTAAGGACAATGTCCACTTTGTGCATGCAGCACAACAGTCCTGGCATCCATTTTTTGCACACACGATCCAGAGGAGGAAGTACACCATGTGGGAGGAGTTTTCTGGAGCCCGTACAGCAGCAGCAGCACTTCAATCAAGCCCTCCAAGGCAGGTAAGTACTGTTCCGGGGCTCTTGGGGAAATCCGGGTCTGTAAATCCCTATGTATAACTGGAAGGGCTTATTTTATTTCCCTCACTGAATCACCTAGCACAACGTTGCCTTTTTCCATGGCTCGGAGGAAGATTGTTTTTCGATAACTTCTACAGAGAAGCTCTCAGTCCCAGAATATACCAGAGAAAGGTTTTTGGCTACAAAATCCTCATATGAGAAAACTTTTTTTCTCCCTTCCCCTCCTTTCATTTCCAAGAGTATTTTTTAACACTGACATGTCAGAATTCTTCATTAGGCCTTGTTTTACCAGAGTGATCTGTAACAACGCCGCTTCTGAGCTTCGGCTGGTGTTACAAAACCCTGCAGGGCTAGATATGAGCACGGTCTTCTGTAGCAACTGAAGTCAAATGATTCTTTATGTGATATTCTTCTTCCTTTCCTTATTAGGCTTCAGACTGAACTGTGTGACATTGGCGGGGTATGGGGAGAGGGGGCTTCTTGGAGAAAACACGCACTGAGGGGACTCAGAATGTAATGGCAAGGTCAGGCTGCTGGTCGCTTGTGATTTGTAGAAATGAAATCTCTGCCCAGACGAGGCAGGCAGATACTGTCCTTAGCGCAGCATCTAACCTTTCTGGGACATGCGAAGGGTATAATGAAGGATGCTGGCGGAAGCCTTCTCACCTTATTTAGCCTATTTAATCAACAACACACCATTAATAAATTATGCATGTGGCTTTCTAAATTCACCACTACTGAGGTGCTTGTGGTGATGTACAAAATGGGTGAACCGATGCAAGTTTGGGCTCAGCTACAACTAATCATTTCGCTAGCACACCAGCGCTTTACATTTACAGATTTTTGAGACAGGTCGCTACAATCTAACATGGAGAAGGGTAAGGGAAAACACAGGGAAAGACACACACCCGCACACACATATTTCCATTTTACAGATGGGGAACTGAGGCTGAGATTTGCCCAAGGCCACCCAGGGAGTTCATGGTTTGGGCAGGATTTGAATCTTGGCTTCCCAGGACCAAGTCCAACACCTTAGCCACTAGACCACACTGACTCTGTGGAGTCGGTGCAGGGGTCAAACTAGGGGGGAACACACAGACAAGGAAAGCAAGGCAGGTAGGCCAATAATGGAGAATGGCAAGGGGAACAGGTGGGCAAAGGACAAGTTTCAGAACCAGGCAGGTTCCCAAAACAGACAAACAGAGGAGAAAACAAATTGGGTCCATAAAAAACAAAGCAGTCAAACCAAAACAGAGACGAGCCAGACCAAGCCCAGACAGACAGAAATCAGCATATGCAGCATCTAACAAGGGGTTATGAAGGAAGGGGAAAACACATGATCCACTTAGGGCAGCATTTGGCTCCCGGAAAAACTCCGGGAGGCAATTACTGCGCAGTTTCAAGTGTCATAGGAAAGCACAGTCGTGTAGCTTTGCCTCCGATCATGTGAAGGATGCAGAGCTCGATTTTCCAGCACTGCATCCTCTGCGTGATCGGAGGCAAAGCTGCACGGCTTTGCTTTCCCACGAGACTTGAAGCTGCACAGCATTTGCCTCCCAGAGTTTTTCCCGTAGGCAAACGCTGTGCATATTACCTCGTGGGAAAGCACCCTTCGTCTTGTGGTAGCAGGTGTGCTTTTTATATAAAGGCAGCCAAGCAGGAGGCAGGGATGTAGAGCAAAACTGAGCAAGAATGTGATCAGACTGGTTCTGGGAAGGCCTTCAGCTCCATCCCTGGAATAAGCCGATGGCATGGCACTAATGAACCAGCCACCACCTCCAGGGCCAAGCATGTCAGTTCACGCCTTGGCCATTACGCAGGCTCAGTCAAACACAAAGGTGAGTTCTTCCTTCCAGTTTCCTTTTTGTGCCGGATAGACCTTCAATCATCTACCAGGGGGATTCATGTAGCCGGAACAGAGGGCCTCATTCCGGGAGCCAGGGGTAGGGATGGGTGAACAGAATGGAGTCCGGAAATTTGGTTCAGTTCGGTTCAGTTTGAAATTCGAGTTCAGAAATTTTGTTCGATTCAGTTCAGTTTGAAATTCGAGTTCAGTTTGGAAGTTCAGTTCGGTCGACTGAACAGACCGAGTTTGGTCGAATTCCGAACTTCTGAACCAAGTTCGGCCATTTAAAACCAGGTTTTTTGGTGTGTGTTCCTACTAGGGATGGGCAAACAGAACGGAGTTCGGAAATTCTGTTCAGTTCGGTTTTAAATTTGAGTTTGGTTCGGTCAACCGAACAGACCGAGGTCAGTCCGAACTCTGAACATCCGAACAGTGTTCACCCATCCCTAGCCAGGGGGATACATATAGCTGGAACAGAGGGTTTCATTCCGGGAGCCAGGGGAATTCATATAGCCAGAACAGAGGGCCTCTTAGGCATATCCTTACTCAAAGAGCAGCAGTGGCTCTGCAGAGCTCATCAACATCTGGGAACCTCTAAGGTGCTGGATAATGATGACCCACATCCCATGAAGTCGCATGTGTGAAACAAAGTATACAATTGTCCATTCCTGCTGTTGACAACAGCTGGTTGAAAAAAATACATAATTTTCATTTACTTGTGGCTCTTCTTCCAACTTTCCCTTGTTCTTCTTTTGTTTTGGGAAAATATATATATATTTTTTTGTGACCAATAGTTGAAATCCATGAAACTAATTGGCAGCAGATTTAAAACAAACAAAAGGAAGTACATTTTCAGCCAATCTACAGTTAACTTGTGGACGTTGTCAGAGGAAGTTGTGAAGGCTAACGTAGAGTTGGGTTTAAATAAGGATTAAGTTCTAGGCGGATCGGTCCATAAAGGGTTATTAGTTAAGTAGGTCAGGAAACATAACCACTGACTGTTGGGAACTGGGAGTGAACAGCAGCGAATGGATCATTTCATTATGACCTGTTGGTCACTTCTCCAAAGTGACCAAAAATAGTCAGTCTTAGAGGCAGGGTTTTGGGTCGTTCTTATGTTATTACTTATTACAGTTGTCAGAGATCTAAAGTTTCTAAAATTTCTTTTTCATCAAAACCACATTCAGTCCCTCTCCTCCATGCACACACATTTTAATAATATTAGCATATTTTCATTTGAAATGGCAGCTTCATTTGTCTTTCGAGTTTGGTGTGCTGACTCTTCCTTGATCCCATCCAGTGCATCTCAATGCAATTTGTTTAAAATACAAACAAACGTTGTCACATATTCTAGAGTCCCTTTGTTATTTTACTCAGCCTTGCATAAGTCAGTGTAACTCACAGATAATGCACGTTTTGTTCTTTTGACAACTATTCATTTCAGCAAGTGTAGAGATTTGTGGGTTTGTGTAGACAAGGAAGGTTCAGGCAAACAGTGTTTAAACTGGAGTTTCATTTTAAAAGGTTTGATTGATGGTCGCAATGCCTTAAACTGCTGTTATATAAAAAATAAATAGCAACTATTTGGAAAAAATCAGTAAACAGTCAGCACTTTTACGTGCACAATTTTGGACAGAAAACAGAAAACTTTAAAAAGGATAGAGTTCTGAATTTCTCATACATCAGCCCTGGTGAAATCATGCTGGGGGAAAAAAAGTCTTGTTCTGGTGTAGCCCTGAAATGAGTACTGGCAAAACCAGGTAGCCCATTGAAATAATGCACTCAAATTACAAGAAAGCAGATTTTTGGTTAAGTCTTAGGAAGAACGTTGGTTAAACCTTAGAAAGAGCTGTTTGACGGTGGAACAAACTGGCTAGTGAGGTGGTGGGATCTCCTTCATTGGCGGATTTCAAACAGAGGCTGGACAGTCATCTGTCGCGGATGCTGTCGCTGCAGATTTCCTGCACTGAGCAGGGGGTTGGACTAGATGACCTCTGATGTATCTTCCAACACTATGGGCAATTTCATACAGGCACAGGTGGGGAGGGGAATTAGTGTGCACTGCGGTATGAGGGTGGCATTTGGGGGATGGTTACACGGGCTGTTTTCGCCGATTGCATGGGTGGGTGGGTTGAAATGAGTGTTGCACAGGAGCACAAATTCACCCCCACTTGCTAGCTATGGTCTTTACACTGTACTACCAAACACATGCTGACACAAGCACCCACATGTGCATTGAGTGGGGGCGTCTCGTCTAAAAAGAACCTATGATTCTATGATTCTATGAAATTGTGGCACTTGATCTGGCATGATAACATCAGGTAACAATCAGTACTCCATTAGAGCTCAGCACCAGCACACAGTCAAGTTACCCGATACACCACAAGACCATCTTCTCTCTCGATTTTTTCACTTCTGGTACCATTTTTTTTACTTCTGGTAATGATTCCTTTACCAATTTACCAACTGATACCAATCAGTCAATCGGTAACTCAGTAACTCAATAACAGTAGCGCCCAGTATTTTCATGTAATTGGGTACCCAATCAGTACTTAGATAGCCCACTGGCCACTTGATACAGTACCCAAATATTGTGCGTATTACACCTGGATAGCAAATGAACGACCCATTTCAACTCTGTCTGGTGGTGGTGGTGGTGGTGGGTTGAGGGTTTATGGCACAAAAGCAGATAAGCCATTTAGTACCATCCTGCTCTGGTGAACATTTTCTTATTGTGGCAGAACTGTTTATAGAATTGTAAGGTTGGAAGTCCCCAATTGGTCATCTAGTTCAACCGAATGGTCATTAGTTCAACCCATCTGTTTAAGAGTGGAACTTCCTTCAACAGATCAGTTGGACTAGATGACCATTTGCTTGGACTAGTTGACCAACGGTGGGCTTCGAATCACCATGGAGTTCCACCATGGAACTCTCTTCAAAAGATGGGCTGGTAAGAAACCTCCTCTCCTCCTTCAAATGAATAAGGGGCTGGAAAACAACCCATATGATGCAAGATTTAGGATGCTTTTAGACATACAAACACATTTTTGGACAGCTCACAGAAGGCAATAGTTGTTGGGTGTGAAGGAGGTATGGCCGAGTGGCTGTAACGTTTCCTTAGGTATGAGTAACCAACATTCTGTTTCAGTGGGTGTCAAGCCCCAGGTTGAGGAAAATACCAAAATATGGAGCTGCATGGTTGCTGCTGTGTCTGCTACCTGTCATCCTACCCCTTATCTTTGGACTGATTGCAAAACCTGATTTTGCTGCAGAGACTATTGGGAGATGCCTACGTAGGGCTTTTTCAGTTTGGGAATAGTTGCCAGAATGAGGCAAAGGGGAGGCACTGCTAGTGTCAGGCCAGGGAGTTGGTAGACACTGCCAGAGCTGAAGAGTCAGTGGACATTTTAAAACAGTCTTCTCTTCCGCATCCAAACTCTGACAACTCCTTCCCTCATCTTGGAGGAGAGAGACACTATGTGGGTTACCATGGGATTCCCCACTAGAGCTAAAACAAATACCTAATTTGGTAACCACAGTTAATAACCAATATCATGGAAAATGGTTAACTAATCGGTAACTGAATGTCCCCATAACGGTGGTGCAGGCGGTTTGCACGTGCAGACATGTGTGCACGTAGCGTGTGCCACGCACACTGCACACTGGGCTCGGGATCAGCCCCAATGGATATATTAATCCAACATTGTGTTGCAATAGTCCCTATGTGGCTTCAAACAAAATTGCACACTTCAAGCTTTTGATTGCGAGTTGTATGTAGGAAATGGAGAAAATGACTAGCTGAGTTAATCCCCCATCCTTGATACATGCCATTTTACTCACTGTATAGTTTATTTACTCTTTGAAATATAATTAATAATGGGCATTTTTACACACATGTTAAATTTCCGGACTTTTCAGTCTTCTGGATTTACAAGTCCACAAGTAAGTTCCGGATGCATTTTTCACACACACAGTGCCCTGAGGCAGTTCCTGGATGCATTTTTCACACAAACACTGCCCGGAGGCAGCCTAAAGTAGCCGCAGCTGTAGGTGTGAGGGGCTGCCATGGAAACCAAGTGACCACAGCTGGCTGGAGCAAAGCAGGTTACCAGGAGAACTTTTTACACACAAAAGTTCTGGGACAAGTTCTACGCAGAAGTTCAAAGAGCCAGATGTTTAAGATCTGGGTGAGTGATTTAGACACACAGAAAGTTCAGGATGTAACAGCAAAAATCCAGGAGAAATGTGTGTGTAAAAACACCCAGTGTTATTGGTTAAACAACTCTCTGCAATATCAAATGGTTCCTTTAACCAGGTATCCAATGGGAAACCATGTTTAGCTTGAAATGTCTCTGGAGGGTGAATATAAGAGGAATTATGGGCAAACTGTACAATGAAGGGGAAATGGCAAAATGATAAGACAGTAACTGGCAAAAATCATTAATATCAATGATATACACTGGTTATATTGCCAGTTACCAGTCAGTAACCCATCATTACCAGATTGGTTCAGTTACCTCAAATCCAACTGTTACCAATATTTGCACAAATAATCATTTCAGCGTTAGTCTCTGCATCCTTTAATCCATATCAGAGCATGGTATGGGTGAACAGAAATCCTTTTTCATCTCTTTGTTAATTGTGCAGCTTAATGTTTTACTGTGTAATTATCTTGTATACACAGATGGCTAACACTGAGTGAACATTGGTATAGGAACCTTCACTGGTGTTCATATTGACCTTTATGTAAGCTTGTTGGTGTAATTCTCTGATGGAAGGGCTTTGCCTGTTAGGCCTAAAAACTAGCTCAATCATAACTGAGGAAGTCAGAGCAAGAAACTCAGGAAAGTAATGGAACAGCTTCCATATGAGGAGAGACTTGATGGGCTACGGTTCTACAACTTGGAGAAGAGGTGAATGAGAGGGGACTAGAGTTGAAATGAATACCCTCAAAAATGGGTTTATCTGTTGAATTTCCGGTACCCAAATCAACATTGGGTACAAATTGATACCTGATTGCAATCCAATTCAGGTATCCAATGTCCCAGAATGCCAACTTCCAGTACAATTTTTTCATCTTTTTTATCTATTTACCAACTTCCAACATGTAATTATTGATTTTCTCTCTTGGAATATCAACTTCTGGTCCTGATATTTTAAATTTCCATCCTGGGTTTTTTTTTTTTCCCGAGGGGTGGGGGTCCAACCCAATATAGCAAGCAGTAATAAGAAAATCAGAAATCAGTACCAGAAGATACTGATTTGGGGGATATTCAGCTACCCGATTGATACCTGGGTAACCCATCGGATACCTGGTATGGAACTAAAAAATGTGGGTATTACCAATGGCCACTATTTTAAGTACCTTTTTCATATTGAAGGTTTAAAAATCTTGAGTAGCATGAAACAAATAAACAGACAATAATACTCGAACTAGGGGGCACTTCATGAAGCTAACGGGCAGCAGATTTAAGATAACCAAATGGAAGTACTTTTTCACTCAATTTAAAATTAATTTGTGGAACTTGTTCACAGGGAATTTTGTGAAGTCCAATAGCATAGGCTGTGTTCCCATCTGCGGCGGCAGTGGCGGCAGCGGGAGGGGCGAGGGAAGATGCATCAGCGTGGAGGAGCTGGAAAACAGGAAAAAAGCTGGTGTGAACGGGGATCTGCTACAGCTTCTCTCATACATGTCAGGGCAGGATTTTGCGCCCTGATATGCACGAGAGAAGCCACGGCAGATCCCCGTGAACATCTTTTCCCGTGAACATCTGCCAGGGATCCCAACAGACGTTACGGTACCGTGGCCACCACATGGGGTTCACTGTGGTTAACAGTGGTATCGCAACATCTGAAATTACCCAAGGAGTGTAATATTCACGAGGATGCGAGATCCCAGGTGCACACGCTTGGCTTGGTTACGTCAAGATATCGCTCACTGCCCGAACTGCAGCATTCCATGCAGGTAACGTAGATTAGACTGGTTTGCCCTTTTTTTCCGCCAAGTACCCAGCCCAACTCAAATGGAAACAGATAGGAGACAAGGGTTCAAATTCTGTCTAACTACCCACTTCCCACTCACACTACATGATATGGGGCACCCTTAAGGCAATACTGTAGCCCTGCCACATGGTTGGCGGGTGAAGAATGTCTTGTCTAAAAATGCCCTTAATATGCAGAGGGCACCTCATTCATTTTCATTTCAGTTTTCATTTTTGTTCACAAAAACCCTTATTTTGTGGGAGCGGGTTGTAAACAACCAATTCATTTTCATTTATTTTTTTCATTTTTAAAAAAATTAAAAATAAGAAGAATTTTAAAAATCTTTAAAACATTTTTTAAAAATGGTCACCAGGGCCATTCTGCACATACACAGCCTGGTTTCTTTTTAATTTTTTTGAAATCATTTTTAATAAAATAAAACAAAAATGAATTTTAAAAAATGGAAACGAATGAAATAAAATGAATGCCATTTGCTTATTCATTCGTTTTTCTTACTTTAGTTACAAAAACTAATGAGGCTCCATTCGTTTTCATAACAAATTTAAATGCTTCGAATTGCACAGCCCTGCACAGCCCTGCAAGTCACTATCTTTCATCCTCAATTCCCTAACTGTAAAATGGGATTAATGATGATACCTCAAAGGTATGAGGGTGAATTAGTTAAGTACTGGAAATGCTGCATTAATAACCTTTGCTTTGCAAAGATACTGAATTTGTCAAACTTGGAATTTACATTTGATTATTTCTATTTGACCCTAGCGTGCAACACACACAGTGGCTGTGATCCCAAACCACCCGTGCATGCTGCACACATGGATCCCACATGAATCAGCGTGGTTTGCGTGCACCACAATGTTCCTGTAATGGAGGAACACGCAGTTTGCATATGCGCACATGCACGCGCATAGTGTGCGCCACGCGCACTGCACATGGGGCTCAGGATCAGCCTGGATATATTCATCCAGCATTGTGTTCCAATAGTCTCTCTATCTGGCTTCAAACAAAATTGCACGCATCATGCCTTTGATTGCCAGTTGTACGTAGGAGAAGAAAAAAATGACTAGCTGAATTAATCCCCCCATCCACGGTACATGTCATTGCACTCGCGTTGCATTATGGGAAGTGACAGGTCGGGAAAGCTGTGGTCAAGCTGGAGATCAATAGCCCAGTGTCTCTCACAACTCAGCTGACAACATAGCTAGACTGTTCAGAATTCACAAATGGGAAAGGGGGGGGGGACTTTCCTATAGCCAGGGTAAACCTGAACTAGCCTCCCTCGGCCTTCTCTTAGAACAAACAAGCAGAAGTTCATACACTCGGGGTTCAAACGTGAGAATTCAAAACAGAGCAGCAAAGGATTTAAATAAATAATTGTGCAGGAGGCCTGTCACTTGCTGATATTTTCTTCTTTGTCTCTACCTTCTCTCTCTGCCCAAGAAAGATTGAGCTTTTCATGCGTGCAAGACTCCCACCCTCACATGAATTTTTCTCCAGCAATTGGTTATGACAAAGCGTCACTCTTCTCTTATGCAACAGTGACCTTTCCTGTATATTTAGCACAGTTAAGCATCTCCCTACCATGGTTTCCACTGGATTCCATCCATCTATATTTTTATTTATTTATTTATTTATTTTATATCCTTTTTTTTATCCCGCCCCTCCTGCCCACAGGGCAGCCTGGAGCGGCGAACAACAGTATAAACATTAAAACAATTTAAAAGAGTTTAAAATGTACAAAATGCAGGGAAAGAGACTCCCCACCCCACCCCTATACCCCTCCACCTCGCCAAAGTCCTGGCGGAACAGCCAGGTCTTACATAAATGCTGAATAACAGGAGAGTGGGAGCCAACTGAGCCTCCTCCGGGAGTGAATTCCACAGCACAGGGGCAGCCACCGAAAAAGATCTAACATCGGTGGCCACCCACCTCACCTGGGGAACCTCCAAAAAGGCTCCCACGGATGATCTCAAGGGTTGCACGGGCACATGGGGAGTAAGGCGATCCCGCAGATAAGCAGGGCACAGGCCGTGAAGGGCTTTAAAGGTTAGAACCAGAACCTTGAACCTGGCCAGGTGCTTTATAGGCAGCCAGTGCAGAGCTCGGAGCACTGGTGTCATGTGCTCCCTGTGACTCGCCCCCGTAAGGAGCCAGACCATGGCATTCTGAACCAGCTGCAGCCTCCAGACCAGCTTCTCTGACAGCCCCATGTAGAGCATGTTGCAGTAATCCAGCCTTGAGTTGATGAAGGCATGGATGACAGTGGCGAGGTCGGAGTCTGAGAGATACGTCCGAAGCTGCCGGACAAGATGTAACTGCTGAAATGCACTCCCCACCATGGCCACAACCTGAGATTCTAGGCTGAGCCGTGAATCTAGGAGCACACCCAGACTCCGCATGTGAGAGACCATGGGAGGGCGAACCTCCCCAACAAGAGGAGATTCAACTACCCCCAGGTCCCCCAAGCCCTCGCCCATCAACATCACCTCCGCCTTGTCAAGATTCAGTTGCAGATGGCTCAACCTCATCCAAGCCCCCACAGCTGAGAGGCACTGGGAAAATAAGGAGACTGCATGGCCTGGGTCGGTGGAAAAGGAGAGGTAGAGCTGAGTGTCATCAGCATACTGGTGACATTGTATGCCCTGAAACCCTCTCACAATCTCCCATAATGGCTGCACATAGATGTTAAACAAGAGGGGGGACAGAATAGCACCCTGTGGGACTCCATACATGAGGAGGAAGACGTACACTCCCCAAAGACCACCCGATGACTTCTCCTGGCCAGGAACGAACAAAATCATTCCAAGACCATTCCGCCAATCCCGGCACGGTCCCACAGGTGGATCACCAACACCTCATGATTGACTGTATTGAATGCAGCCGAAAGATCTAGCAGGAACTGTAAGGTCTGACGACCCTGGTCCAATGCCAGATGGAGATCATCAACCAAGGCCACCAATGCAGTTTCTGTACCATACCCAAGCCAAAACCCAGACTGAGAGGGATCAAGGAAACCGGTGTGGTCCAGATGATCCTGGAGCTGCTGTGCCACTGCCCGTTCAATAATCTTCCCTAAAAAGGGAAGGTTAGAGACCGGCCGATAACTGGCAGCAGCATCAGTGTCAAGAGATGGTTTCTTGAGCAGTGGTCTAACCAGTCTCCTTCAGCCAGTCAGGCACCCTGCCCTCCCAAAGGGAGGCACTAACCACCCCAGCCAGCAATGGCCGTAACGTCTCCTGGCTGGCTTTCACCAGCCTGGACAGGCATGGATCTTGCTCACAAGTAGTGGCACGAACAGATCTCAACAAGGACTCCACATCGGATGGCGGCACCATCTGAAACTGATCCCACAAAACAGGACAGGATGGGGCATCCATAGCCCCAAGACGATCCTCTGCAATAACTGTGGTGCCAAAATCGTGGCAGATGCGAGGTATAACTGAGTGTCATCAGCATATTGATGACACTGCATGCCCTGAAACCCTCTCACGATCTCCCCTAATGACTGCATATAGATGTTAAACAAGAGGGGGGACAGAATGGCAGCACCCCTCCTCCATCACAGCAACCCTCCTCATTACTGAGATTTCTACTACACTCCTATGATTTATCTAGCACAAAAGAGTGTGCTCCCCGGGGCTGGGGCATGGAACTGGGTACTAGAAGGATCTTCTAATCCCTGACACTGACTGACTGTAGGATCATGCCCATATCACTTGACTTCTCCTTGCCCAGTGTCTCCTCATACCTGTGTCTTGTCTGTTAGGACTTTCAGTAGTGTAGCAAGAATGTGGTAGGCCCATGTCCCAATTATGCTCCTCCCACCTTCAATCAAGGGAGCAGGGACTCCATAGGTTGTGGGCCTCCCAGGGGGGCTCATTGCCTGCCTTGGCCTCCTCAGCTTCCAGTGACAGTGACAGAAACCCCACTGGAAACGATGCTATAAAGGTTCGGTGGAGTCAGCACTCCATCTCCACCCACTCTGAAAACTTCTATCTTGGTGGGGCTCTTTGCAAACAGTCTGAAGGCCACCTATAAATTTTTAGAGTAGGCGGGAGAGAGAGCAAGGTCAACCCTTTGCCTACACCCCCTCTGAAATTTTCTTTGCGGTGATCAGGCTGCAAGCAATAGACACCCCTAAAGGCCAGGCCTTGGGCTAAAATGAGTTCACTCGTTCCATGATAGTGATGCCACTGAGGAGTTGAAGCTCTTGTGGGCTGAGACTGTCTGTCTCTGTATTAAGGGAATAGGTATAACAAGGACAGGGAGTGCTACTCCACTAATGCCAATAAAACTGGGGGTCAGTGGAAGGGGGACTTTGCTACTCGGTATAACAGTGGACATCTTTAGACACAACAAAGATTGGGTGTCAAAACCCCTAAGCACATGTTTGGCTGTTGTGTGTAAACAGTGCACCATTACAATCCCAACACCAATTTGATCACTCGTTGAACACGCAATGTGAACATAAATTGCTTTCTCATCTGCTTAGAAATCCCATCCATCGGAGGTTGTGCCTGAGTTCTGAGGAAAGGTAGGGAGGGGTATACCTCTGTTGCCTCCGTAATTGTGTGCATGTCTAAATATGGGACACATTTGAACATGGGGTACAACCAGTGGGTGTCTTTAGACATAACAAAGATTGGGTGTAAAAACCCCTAAGTACATGTTTAGCCATTGTGTGTAAGCACCATAACAGTCCCAACACCAATTTGGCCACTCATTGAACCGCAATGTGAACACCATTACATCACAAGGACAATTTGCGTGTTCTGACTAAACACATGGCCAACGTTGTGTCTAATGATATTGAGTGGCGTGTTAGCAGGTACAACCCGGGGAATGAGGCGGCAGCACTTTTGTACTGATATCGGGTGGCGAGCAAAACACCAATTTTCCCCAAGATGTGCTGTGTGTCTAAGCAGCACCACATGGGAAACACAGGGCCAAACCGGTGTTCGTATCAAGGTTAAAACACACATTCAGATGCCCGTTGGTGTTATGTCTAAAGACACCCAGTGCCCCGTCCCTGTGAGAGAGGATCCCATTCCATCTTCTGCACCATGGCCCTCTGGATGTGCAGCAGGCCCATCTTTTGTTTTTCTTTTTGTCTTTGTTTACAAAAAACCCTTCATTTTAGGAAGGGTTTGGTAAACAAAAGCGTTCATTTTTGTTTTTTGTTTGTTCATTGGTTTTTTTTTCATTTATTTTTATTTCGTTTTTAAAAAAAAATAATTAAAAATCACTACGCACACGCACAATAGCCACTGGAGCATTCTGAACATGCCTAGACCATTTCCAAATTGGCACTAGCAACATCGGCACCATTTTGGAAAAAGGCCCAAATGCACAGAGCAGTCCGGTTGCCGTTTTGCGACAGAAAATTTCCACTGGAGTAATTCTGTGCATCTGCAGAGATTTTTTATCTTTTATTTTTATAATGAAACACTCAGACACCTTTTTCTCTTTGTTTTCTTCCATTTTCATTCCCCTTGCCTATCATTTTTTTGGTATTTTGATTACTAAAGTGAATGGGGCTATCTTCATTTTAATAATTTAAAAAACCTGAATGAATTGCACTCTCCAAATGCCAACCTAGATTCACCCCTGAAGTATGTGTAGAGCTGAAAAGGTTACTTCCACACTTGTTCAATCTGACAAATGGGCAGTACCTGAATCAGTACCACCAAGGATCCTCACAGAGCCTGAAATAGTTTGCTTACCTGGGGGAGGGGAGGCATGGCATGGTATGGTATGACAGGATAGCAGCAATGAGACAAATGCCGGATCCCCACCCACCCTGGTATGTGGTGGAAGAGGGTCCATTTTACTCCTCAGAATACCTGCTCTGAGGGGTTTTCCCCATACCTGACCAGGTACTCCCAGTAAATGCACCACACATTTCAGTTCTAGCTATATGTCTATATAACTGGGCCTTTTTACACACACACCTTAAAGTGCTGGTTGTTCAACCGTCTAGGTTTACAAGTCCACAAAGAAGTTCCGGATGCATTCTTCACACAAACACTGCCCTGAGGCAGCCTAAAGTAGCTTCAGCTGTAGACGTGAGGGGCTGCCATGGAAACCAAGTGACCACAGCTGCCTGGAACAAAGCAGTTTACCAGGAGAACGTTTTACACACAAAGGGTCTGGGAGAAGTTCTATGCAGAAGTTCAAAGAGCCGGATGTTTAAGATCGAGGTGAGTGATTTAGACAAATAGAAAGTTTAGGATGTAACAGCAAACATGCAAGAGAAATGTGTGTGTAAAAACACCCAATGATGGAGACCTGCTGGCCCATTGGCCAAATCCTGCTGCCAGTTTTGATTTGCTCCTTCCCAATTTGTGAATCTGGTCTGTGTAACCAGTTCCTACCCTCAAGCACTCGGGAGTGGAGATGAGGACAGGCGCTTGAAAACAGAAGTTAGATCTATGGTTTGGATCCCTTAATGGCATAACTATAACAAGGACAGGGAGTGCTGCTCCGCTGAGGCTAATAAAACTGGGTCTGGGGGGGGGGGAGTAGTGGAAGGGGTGTTTTGCTACTTGCTAGAACAGTGTCCCCTGTCACTAGACTCCTCATCCTGAGAGCATATGTCGGGATCGTAGCTTATAGGTGAAATGTTTGGTTCTTTTGTTAGACGAGAGTCAGTTGTTGGAGTGCAGAACAGGGTGGGTGTCCAGCGTGACCATGTCACAATCTGTCAGGTCAAGAGTGAGCTGGAGGTGGTGTCAGCGTGTGGAGCGTGCATGGAGAGCCAGGAGGTCAGTCTAGAAGAGCAAACGGGGAGGTGAGGGGTGGCAATCATAAGTGCTAGCACATTGGGTATCTGTACATGTTCCAGACAAAAAGCTATTTCTGACCCAGAAAGTACCTATAATCACTTAACTAATCAGGAGATGTGATCCCACTGGCCATTCAGAACCCAGAGCCAGGCAGCTCTCTGCATGGAAGTTAATCTAAGCTAGGGCTGATCTAAGCTAGGGTAAAAGGTCTCACAAGAATCTCACGAGAGTCTCAAAAATCTCACGAGATTCACCCAGGATTATCCCCCACCTGTTTATCTGCAAACTCCCAACTTACTGTAACCAAGCCAAGAACGTGCACCTGAGTTCCCATGTCCTCATGAATGTTGCATCCCTTGTCTCTCTCTCTATTTCCCCTTCCCTGTCTCCCCTCCCCCTGTCTTTAGATTGTAAGCTCTTGGGCAGGGACCGTGTCTATCTTATTCTCTGTAAAACGCCTGGGACATCGCTGGTGCTATATAAATGATAATAATAATAATAATAATAATAATAATAATAAATAACAAAAACACTATACTCATGAGCAAAATGGCCACCACGGTCATTCTGTGCATGCATGGCCCCGGAGGCCAATTTTGCACATGCGCAGAGAGTTTTCTGAGGGTTTTAGAGAAACTTGTGAGGTTCTCAAGGTCCTAAAAATGCACTGCACATGCACAAATGGGCACTGGCATGCCATTTTGCGTATGTGTTGTGCCGTTTTTTGGCTTCACGAGTTTTGTGTGAGAACAGGTCGAGAATCGGCTGATTCTTGACCAGTTCTTGTCCTTGAAAAACTCAGTGAGAACACAATTCTCCCCGAGATTTTTGAGGGTTAGTCTAAGTGAAGCTTTAAAAGGAACGTGGCAAATAGCCCCTTCACGTGTTCGAGTGTTGCGTGTATGCAGCATAATGATTTGAACATTGTTTTGTACATGTGTTGGGCTCCCAGTAAACATGGGATGTAAACACGATTGCATTGCTACGTCAACTCATGTGCAGGGCCCCTAGTCTTCTGCGCTGCTGCGAATCGCGGAATTTGCGCAGAATCCTGCCCTAGGTAGAATTCTCGCAGAAAATGGGGAAATCCCCATGGGATTTCCCTTCCTTGCTGTCCAGCCAATCCAGGACCTGCTTTATTCAGGCCACAAGCCAATCAGGGGCTTGCACGGCCTTTATAAAGCAGGTCGCAACAGCACATGCTCCTGCTTGGGCTTGGATCCGCCATGGGATCACCGCCGCCGCCGCTGCTTCTGCCTTCGCCTCCGCCGCCACTGCCAAGGGATCACCGCCGCCGCTGCTGCCTTGCCTCCACCGCCCAGGGATCACCGCCAATGCCGCTGCTGCTGCCTTCACCTCCGCCTCCGTCACCGCCGCCGCCGAGGGATCACCGCTGCCACCGCTGCCTTTGCTCCGCCACCCAGGGATCACCACCGCCACCGCTGCTGCTGCCTTCGCCTCCGCCTCCGCCGCCGAGGGATCACCGCCGCCGCTGCTGCATTGCCTCCGCCGCCCAGGGATCACCACCACCGCTGCTGCCTTCGCCTCCACCGCCGAGGGATCACTGCCGCCACTGCTGCCTTGCCTCCACCGCCGAGGGATCACCGCCACCGCTGCTGCCTTGCCTCCGCCGCTCAGGGTCAGGGATCGCCGGTCCAGCAAGGTAAGAAGGTGGCTTGGGGGGTGTCCCGCTGTGCACTCTGCTTTTTACTGGTGGGTGGGGGGTGTCCCGCTGCCGCTCTGATTTTTACTGGGGGGTGGGGGGTGTCCCGCTGCCGCT
>QEPC01011901.1:17117516-17198999 GCA_003113815.1 Sphenodon punctatus | reverse complement strand
TGTTTTTAATTATAAAGATGTCATTACTGCTATTAAAGAACTCATTTTTAATTTTACTAGACCGGTTTTGTAACTTTATTGGGTCACAGAATTTTCCATTTTGGGTCGCAGAATTTTCCATTTTGGGTCGCAGAATTTCAGAATTTTTTTTGCAGAAGAATCGGGGCCCTGCTCATGTGTTCCTGTGAACACGTCAGGGCTGTTACGTTTAAAGAGCTCAATTGGTGCGTTTGCATCAACTTCTGGTTATGAGATCAATAGAGTATTGTTTTCTGGAGGGGACGTGGGTCTGCTCTGACCATCTCCTTCCTGCCCATTTTTATCCTCATTGTTTAAAGCACAAACATTAATTCCCTCAAAGGGAAAAACATAAATAAAGGTACCAGCTGAAAGGGAGTTTTAAGCTCAGTTTTTCATTTATTTACTATGAAAGCACTCCTGAAATTAAGCCCGCTGCAATACTATTTGCATTTCCCTTACATCCACAATCTCTATGAGGGACATTAGCAACTACTCTGCAAAACAAAGCATAGAAAAAATTGCTTTTACATCTGCTTAGAAAGCCCATCCATCGAAGGCTGTGCCTAAGTTCTGAGGAAAGGTAGGGAGGGGTACACCTCTGTTGCCTCCGTAATTGTGTGCATGTCTCAATATGGGGTACAATTTACATTTGAACACGGGGTGCAACCAGTGGGTGTCTTTAGACAAAACAAAGATTGGGTGTAAAAAACCCTAAGTACATGTTTAGCCATTGTGTGGAAGCACCATAACAATCCCAACACCAATTTGGTCACCTGTTGAACAGCGATGTGAACACCATTACATCACAAGGACAAGTTGCGTGTTCTGACAAAGTTCAAAGTTCAAAGTTCTTTATTCCAGTTTAACCAAAAGGTCATCGCTATCAGTAATTCTAGTGAACACCAATATTATACAAAAATGTTACAGAGTTATAAACCAATGAAAGTTATCATATATACAAAATCTATCAATCTTCAAATTTATACAATTCAAAGTTAAAGTATAAAAGTTGAATAAAATCATAAAATCCCACATTTAATACAAAACAGAACACATGATATAATACAACATACCATTATTGATCTATACGAATTTCAGTACCATAATCCCCATCTATTACCACAAAATTTAGAAATTTGTTACGAGCAAGAAGTGCTTCCTCAAGGAACTTTGCCACTGCCCAAGTCAATTTCAAGTCCTTATCAGCAAGGAAAATACATTTTAACGTTAGACCATCCCTCCCTGGATATTGTAACAAGAAAGGGTCCAAATATTTAAGTCACAATTTATCATAAAGATGGCACTCAAATAGCAGATGAGAGACAGTTTCTACTGCCTGAGAGTCAAATGGACACAAATGCTGATTGTATTCTATAGTCTTAAAACATCCCTCAAGGAGTCTAGTGGGTAGGGTATTCAAATGGGCACATAAAAATAAATACTTAAGTCTAAAAGAAAATTTCTGGGAAAGATAAGATGCTATATGACCCCGTGATGGGATCAAATGTATATAATCACGCAAAAAATGCATGTCACCGATTCTTGCTATAGCCTTTTGTCTTTCGATATCCTTGAGCCTCTGAATTAATTCGGTTCTAACTATAAATGCCTCTCTCAAAGTTAAATGGGTTTTTGAAAAGCCCATCAGCTCTAAAGAAGATTCTATTGACTCCCACCACAGAGTTATATGCTAATCATCTTTAATAGCCCGTAGTATTTCGTTAATCGAGTAAAATATTTTTAACCAAAAGAGCAAGGCCATCCTTTTTGCCTCCACTGCCCAATTGGTTTGACCCAACTCTAATCTTATAGCCTCCAAAAGAATTCCCCGAGGGAAACTTAAAATATAACAAAAGAATTTATTTTGAGGAGTGCTTATGTCCTTTAGATAAGGCAATGCCCACAACTCTGCTCCATAAAGGAATCTGACTCGCACTTTGGCATTATATACTCTCAGGGTCCAAACTATTTCAGATCTCCCTTGCTTACAAAAAAGTTTTGCTATCGCTAACGGTGCTTCACCAATAGCTAGTTTGGTGGATTGATAATGCAATGCCCATTTACCATTACTATGAAAAAGGATCCCTAGGTATCTAAATGTTGTGACCTGTTGAATCCTTTGGTCATTAATTACCCAAACATAAGTTCTTTTTTCAACCGTAAAAACAAGAACTTTTGATTTACCATAATTAATTTGCATAAAGTTCCTTTGGCAATATTGAGCAAAGGCCTCCATCTGACGTTGTAGGCCCACCCTAGTTTGAGATAACAACACCAGGTCATCTACATATAATAAACAGCCTACTTGCCTTGCGGTTATTTTGGGTGGATGAAATCTATTCTCTGTTAAATATGGAACTACATCATTAATAAATATGTTAAAGAGAGTCGGGGCTAGAAGACAGCCTTGTCTAACTCCTCTAGTTGTACAGATCTTATTTGACAAATGACCTTGCTCATTGAGTCAAACCCTTATACAGGATTGTTGATGTAGCCTTTCCAATTAACAGAAGAAGACAAGAGTCTATTGCAAGGTTTTTTAACTTATTCCAGAGAACTTCTCTATTTACCAAAACAAAGGCCTCATGCAAATCCAAGATTGCCACAAAAAATCTACTGTTCAACTTACGGTACTTAGATGCTAGGTGACATAGTATCAGGTACTGTTCTAACATAGATCTCCATTTTTGGAAACCTGCCTGTTCCGGATGAATTAAGTTTGAGGTCTCAAGCCATAAAATCAGCCTCAACAATAAGATTTTAGAATATAGTTTACTGAGAACTCTCAGTAAACTAATCGGACGATAGTTTGAGGGATCCTTTATATTTCCTTTTTTGTAGATGGGTAACACCACCGCTTCACCCCAACCATGTGGAATCATGTCCTTATTATTAATGGCAGTAAATAGAGCTGTTAAGTATGGAACCCACCATTCTTTGGTTGATTTAATGAAATCAATTCTTATGAGATCAGCTCCTGGGTCCTTATTGGATCTAAAAGAATCTATGGCCTCCACGATCTCCTGGTGAGCCACTGGTGGCCAAGGGCTGATAGAATCCATAAGTTGAACTGTTGGTTCTATAGGATGTTGATTATCACCAAAGTGGGCACCAAAGTGGGTCTCCCAAGCCTTACTTGAGACTGGGAAAGTGTTTAAAGATGCCTTTGGGTTTAATCTGCCATTAATTATACTCCAGAACTTCCTAGCATTATTACTATCTCCTGCTTACACTAGAGCCCTCCAGGTAGCTACCACAAATTCCTTCTTTTTCTGTTTAATCAATTGGCGATAACTTCGCTTAAGGGCAAAGTATTGAATCGGAATAGTCTTCGGCGTTCGCACATTCCGTACAATAAGAGTCATAAAGGGAAATAAAGGCTTGTTTGGCCTGCTTGCACTCAAGATCAAACCATTATTGTCTCTTATGAGACTGTCTATGAGTTCTAGGGACCCTAGGGAAATAAGGGTGAAAGAGTATTATCAAATTCTCATAATCCTCAATCATGGATAGCTCATATACTAATGGCAGAGATTTCAGCTTTGATAATGGAGGTGACACTGCAGATAAAACAAACTCTAGCTGGGTTTTCCTATCCTTTTGCCACTTCAACGGCAGATATCTATCTGAGTACTCCAAATTATCCACCTTAACATTAATACAAAAAGGTTCAATCGGTAAATCCATTTCAGTATTCAGGTATAATAACAAAGGTAGATGATCACTTAGTTGGAGATTACCTACATAAAAGTCTGAAAGATACAAAAGGACTATGATATTTATTATAACATAATCTGGGGCACTCAAGCCCTGTTTTCCAAGAAACTTAAATTCCCCGGGCTGGTCTTTATACCATGCCCCATTCAGAATACTTAAATTCAATGTTGAGACCATTTCCCGAAGAATACGGCCTGAAGCATTAATACCCAGATCTTTGGCAACTCTATCCTTCATCTTTGGGTGAAGTGGATAAAGATTATCTAATAGGATATCCAAGATAGAACATGTAGCCAATGTCCCTTCTTCTTTACCCAGTCTGGCATTCAAATCCCCAGCTAGAATAATAAGCCCATCACGGAATTGGATCTGCAAGTCTACCACATAGGATTCGAGTTTCTCCCAATATCGGCTGTCATACGTAGTGGCATTCATGAGTGGGATATACACTGAAAGTAGTATTAAAAGGCATGTTCTGACTGAACACATGACCAACATTGTGTCTAATTATATTGTGTGGCGTGTTAGCAGGTACAACATGGGGAACAAGACGACAGCACTTTTGTGCTGATATCGAGTGGTGAGAAAAACACGATTTTCCCCAAGATCGGCTGTGTGTCTAAGCAGCACCACATGGTGAACATAGAGCAAAACCAGTGTTCATATCAAGGTCAAAAGACACATTCAGACACACATTGAGGTTATGTCTAAAGACACCCATGTCATGTCAGTATCTCAACACACTTTGAGACACTCTATAATGTTATGTTTAAAGATGTCCTTAATCTGCTCTAGATCTCCAATGTCCCAAGCTTGTTCTGCTATGGAGCTGTAAGGACATGAGTTCTTGACCTGTAGGTGCCCAAACCCTGACAGTGGTTGTTTTTAGATGTAGAGATGTTTTACCCAGATTTAATACTCCGGATTCTGCAAAATCTCACATGGGGAGTTTAGATTCTCCCCCCGACCAGAAGTCACCCAGGCACCGCTGCAAACAGTGGTGCCTGCAACTCCCGTATGTTTTGAGAAGTAGACTTGGTTGTAGGCCCCAAAGCCTGAACAAAGCAATAATTTATATATATTTATTTGTACTGGCATATAATCATGACAACTATACACAACACAAGATTTACAAAAATACATATAATAATTAATCATACATAAATAAAAACACACTGTGACAAAACCAAAGGGCAAAACAAAAACAAATTCTTTATAAATAAAAGTCCCATAAGGAGCAAGAACTTCCTGAACTTTTACCTGCTGAATTCTTAATCTATTTGCAGCTACTCCAAAGATAACTACAGCATTTGCCACCTCCGCTCTCTTATCAGAGAGAAAGCATACCAGCAATCAGAGAGGGGACCACTCAGGTCTAACTTTAGTCAAGTTAAATAGTTGATTTTGAGGATGTGTATATAGAGGGCATTGTAAAAGATAGTGCACCAGATCTTCCACTTGATTCAAGCCACAGATACACATATGGCCCTTATATGGCAAACCTGAATAGCGACCATTTAAATCTTTGGTCACCATTACCTGAAGCCTTAAAGAAGTAAAACCTTCCTAAGGGTTACGTCTATGACTGTTCCTAAATATAATGGAGCTTATTCATCAGGAAACCAGTATATAGCTTGGGGATGTTCTAGAAGAAGAGGCCTGAGCCTTTATGGACTGGAATTCAATATCATTATTTCTATGTTTAATAAGCTTAGAGTCTCCCTTTAAGGAATATGTCCTAAAGAAATCCAGTGAAAAAACCATACTTCCAATTTTTTGTTCGACCCCTGGCCACCACAAATCCCTTTTTTGGCTGCCAGCCATTAGTTTCTCCTCCAGACACAACAGAACAATAATACTAAGTTGACTAAGGGGGTAAGAAGCAAAGGAGGCTGGGATAATGTTACTATGCTGAAGGCAAAGACTGAACATTTAGAATGTTCTGGGTAGCAAAAGCTGCAAAGTTGGAATGTTCTGGATGTGTGAGGAGGTAAGGAGTTAAAGCTGAAATGGCTGTTTGTGTGTGTAGTTGGAACCACCCAGAATGCAGCAAGTAGATTAAACCCAGGTGAATAGATAAACAAGGAAATGCTGGTAAATTGATTAAAAACCAGGAGGGGCAACCCTCGAGTAGTCCTCCATGGAATGAAAGAGATAATCCTTGAGTAGTCCACATGAAATAAAGCAGATGACCCTAAAATAGCTCCATGCCCACGTGGAATAAAGCAGATGTGCACATCTATTGGCTAGCCAGTGTGCAAGTGAGAAGGCTAGAAACCAATCAGCAAGAAGCCAAGCTCATGTATAGTAACTAGAATTTAAGAATAAAAACTGTGGGAAACTGGCATTATGCATGACAGCAGGAAGACCAGAAGACTGAATGCCCCTCCCAGTTCAGAAGTACGGGCCATCCAGCTTGACGTCGTGCCGGGCAAAATGGTGGAAACTATAATTAAGAACAGAATCGCTGGGCATGTTGACAAATGTGGCTTAATGGGGAAGAGTCAACATGGATTTAGCAAAGGTAAGTCATCCCTCACTCTTCTGTTGGAATTCGTTGAGGGTATAAACAAGCATGTGGACAAGGGAGACCCAGTAGATATAGTGTACCTGGATTTCCAGAAAGAAATTGATAAGGTCCCACATAAAAGACTCTTGAGAAAATTAAAAAGTCATGGGATAGGAGGTAGTGTATTACTATGGATCGGTAACTGGTTAAATGATAGGAAACAAAGAGTAGGACTGAATAATCAGTTTTCACTATGGATAGATGTAAAAAGTGGTGTGCCCCAGGGATCTGTGTTGGGATTGGTGCTGTTTAATATATTCATTAATGATCTGGGAAAGGGTGTTAAGAGTGAGGTGATCAAATCTGCAGATGACACCAAGTTATTCAAGATAGTTAAAACACAAGCAGACTGTGAAGAATTGCAGATCTTATGAGACTGGGTGTTTGGGCATCTAAATGGCAGATAAGATTTAATGTGGACAAGCGCAAGGTGATGCACAAAGAGAAAAATAACCCAAACTATGGGCATTTTTACACATACCTTAAAGTTCCAGATCTTTCAATCTTCTGGGTTTACAAGTCCACAAGTAAGTTCCGGACGCATTCTTCACACAAACACTGCCCTGAGGCAGCCTAAAGTAGCCGCAGCTGTAGACGTGAAAGGCTGCCATGGAAACCAAGTGACCACAGCTGCCTGGAGCAAAGCAGTTTACCAGGAGAACTTTTTACACACAAAAGTTCTGGGAGAAGTTCTATGCAAAAGTTCAAAGATCCAGATGTTTAAGATCCAGGTCAGTGATTTAGACACACAGAAAGTTCAGGATGTAAGAGCAAACATGCAGGAGAAATGTGTGTGTAAAAGCACCCTATACATACACAATGCTGGGTATTAAGATAGGAGTTACCACTGACGAAAAGGATCTGGGAGTAATTTTGGACAATACAATGAAATCCTCAGCCCAGTGTGCAGCAGCAGTCAAAAAAGCAAACAGAATGTTAGGAGTTATTCGCAAAGGGATAGAGAATAAAACTGAGGATGTCCCCTATACAAATCAATGGTGTGACTACACCTGGAATATTGTGTGCAGTTCTGGTTGCCCCATCTCAAAAAAGACATAGCTCAACAAAAACAGGTGCAGAGAACAGCAAGGAGAATGATAAAGGGTGTGGAACAGCTTCCGTACAAAGAGAGGCTTGACACGCTGGGCCTCTTCAGCTTACAGAAGATAGAGGGGACATGATTGAGGTTTATACAATCTTGAGTGGTGTGGAACGAGTAGATAGGGAACAGTTATTTAGACTCTCAAATAGTACAAGAACTAGGGGACACTCCATGAAACTAGCTGCCTGCAGATTTAAAACAAATAAAAGGAAATACTTTTTCACTCAATGCATAATTAGTCTATGAAATTTGTTGCCAGAGAACATTGTCAAGGCCAGTAGTATAGCTGGGTTTAAAAAAGGACTAGATAAGTTCTTGGATAGTAGGTCCATTAATGGCTATTAACCAAGTCGTTTTCGGGATGAACTTCTTCCTGTCAGGAGCTGGGAGTGAACAACGGGGAATGGATTGCCCATTGTGACTGTTGGTTCTTCTCCCATGCAATCGAGATTGGCCACTGTTGGAGGACAGGATGCTGGGCTTGATAGACTATCGGTCTGACTCAGTATGACACTACTTATGTGTTAGGAAGCGCCCCCCGCCACACGCCTACCTGAGGGAGAAGGCGCAGAAACCCAAACAAGCCCCAGCGGCCGCCCTGCCGCCGTCCCCGTTGGGCGGACCGGAAACGGACGCCGCTGGGGCCCCACAACCGCAACTACAGCAAGCCCAAGAACGGCCCGCCCCACGCACCGAGGGGAATGCGGGGGCGGGGCCAGAGACGCGTCGCCGCTCGGCGCGGCTGCAGGCGCGCCAGGGGGGCGTGGCCACAACATAAAAGCCGGCGCTGGGAGACACACAGCGCCGGTGATCTGAGACTGGCCCCGTGGAGGAAGTAGAAGGAGAGAGAGAGAGAGAGTGTTCGAGTGGCTTGTTGCCAGGACCCTTCCAGTACCCTTTTCCTACCCTTCCTGCGTGACTGGGGGTTTCAGCAGTGTGTGTGGCTGCGTGAGTACCCTCCCCTTGAATCCCCTTCCAGAGAGAGAGAGAGAGAGAGTGCGGGTAAGTGTGGGGTAACTGATTCCTTGTCCTCCCCGTCTGTGGTTCCTAGCCCTTTGCCTTGTATAGTGGATGCCATCCCTGACCCTCTTGCTTCCCTGGGACCCACACCCCCCATCCTCACGCCGAGCACCCATTTCCCCTGCCTCCCTCCTTGTGAGTCATCAGAGAGTGCGTGTGTGGGGGGTGGTAGAGCAGGGGAACAAGTCCTGCACAGGTTACCTGGCGCCCAATGATGATAGTGGCCTGATTCCTAGTGGATCCATAGGGCCAACACACTATCCTGACGGGCTTTCTAACCCTCGTGTCCTTGCCGCGTACCTGGAGCTAGGTTGGTTCCTCAAGGAGGGGCGCCTGGGGGAGAACGTGTGGTCCCCTAACCCTGAGTCCACTTCCCTTGAACCCTTCCCCCGTGACATTATGTTCTTCAGTAAAGACATGCCAAAATGCATGGAAAATGCAGGAAAGCAGAATTATGTGGAATCCTAACATGCACAACATAAATTCTACAATTGGTCCCTGGGAGGGAAAAGATTCTCCACCTCTGATATGCACTTTCAAAATAATGTTTGGCTGCTTTCACCTTCTTACATCATACATCTTTAATGTGTCATTCTTAACACCTTTAATAATGTGTCAAAGTCTACGCATTTGCTAGATATCCTAGATCCCAGCATGCTATCTGTACCCTTCCCCAGAGAACCTGCCCGTCAGGAACCACTGTGGGTAACTTCTACATCTAACACCTTTAGTGACTTTGGAATGGCGTATATAACAAAGAACAAGTGTCAAAACCCACAAGCACATATTTGGCCGTTATGTGTAAGCACCATAACAAATCCCAACACCAATTTGGCCACCTGTTGAACCCGCAGTGTGAACAGCATTGCATCACAAGGACAATTTGTGTGTTCCGGCTGAACATGTGACCAACGTTGTGTCTAATGATATTACGTGGCGTCTTAGCAGGTACAACACGGGGAACGAGGTGGCAGCGCTTGCATGCTGAGATTGGGTGGCGAGCAAAACATCGATTTGCTCCAAGATGGGCTGCATGTCTAAGCAGCACTACATGGTGAACACAGGGCCAAACCAGTGTTCTTATTAAGGTAAAAGCATACATTGAGACACCCGTTGATGTTTTGTCTAAAGACAACCACAATCAGCAAGCCAGCATGAATAAGAGCCGGAAGAAGACTGAACAAAATAAGAATCTACACCAAACTGTACTCAAAATACAGCACAACACACCTTTCCTAAAGATTACAATGAATCCATTAATTAGTTTTCATATGTCACCCTAATTCCTGATGGGAGTGAGAGGAATGAGTTTTTTGCTATGATTTTTTTCACAATGAGCCCACCAAAATATCGCAATCAAGTTAAGCATTCAAAGATCAAGTTTGTTAAGCATCAAATCACACAGGAAACAAAAATGCAAATTATCCAGGTTTTACTTGCATGGACACCACTGTACAGAAGCAGGTAAATGCTGCTAGCGTATCATATTAAACACAATTACTTTCAATCTAAACAGAAAATGGTTCATTAATGCTCTTGGACAACAAGCCATGCTTGTTGTTCACAAACCTCAGCATAGGCAATGCCTAGGTCACAGATTAGAGGCATTCCCTTTCCCTCTAGCATGGGCCAAATCAGAAGCGGCCGCTGCAGCAGAAAGCAAGAAAAGCTTTCACAAACCCACCCCATTGTTTTAAGGAAAGGTTAAAAAAAATGCAAGCAAATCCCCAGTGGTCCAGCTCACAAGATGCCATGGAGGATGCCCCCTTTCCCAGAGGGTTTTTCCTTTTCTTTTTATAGCTTTGAGGTTGTGAAAGTTTCCCTGGGAAAGGGGAAAACCTCCATCTTGTGAGCTGGACCATGACTACTGTGTTGTACAAAGTAGCCACTCCTGTTATCCCCACCCACCACCAGAGTTTGTTTTATAGCTAGGTTTATACCTGCAAGGCTGAAGTACAGCCTCAGGTCATTTCTGACAGAACATTTGCAAGATGACAACTGTTTAGAGACCTGCATGAATTAAGTGGAAACTGGAATGAATCTCCATGTGGGTAGGTGTTCATATTACTATCACCATCACGGCAATGGCAACAATGATCTTTACTGGTGATCCCAGGGAACCCATCTTCACTGGGTTTAGCTGTTTTTAACATGACAACCAGTTCAGGTGACCACACTGAACACAACTTGTTCTTACTAGGGATGTGTGAACGCAGTTCGGAAGTTCGGAGTTCGGCCTGAACTCGGCCTGTTCAGATGACCTAACCGAACTTCCGAACCAAACACTCGAACTTCCGAGCAATTCGGAAAAGTTCGGATGAGTTCGAACTGGCCATTCTGTGCACACACTGCCCTTTTCCAAAATGGCACTGATGCGGCTGGTGCCATTCTGGAAAAGTGCACACATGTGCAGAACACTCCCCATGGACATTTTGCACATATGCAATGTTTTTTGTTTTTTTTAAAAAAATAAGCTAAACGGGAGGGGAATACAAAATCAAATTAAAGCAAACTTATGTCGTTTGCTTATTCATTCATTTTTCGGAACATTCGTTATTAAAACTAATGGGGCTCCATTTGTTTTAGTAATTTAAAAAATGAAAATGAATTGCACCTCCCCCCAATAAATGGTGCAGAAGGAAAGATGTCCTTTACGTGACAGTTCAACCAAATCTTCAAATAAGAAGTGTCGGCTCTCATTCAGATTTCAAACCAACACTTTTGGTTCGCTTCACTACAGCTACCTTGAAGAAGGAAAGGAAAAATATATTCTGAGATCCTGTCTCCAATGAGCAACTTGGACACATTGGGCCCGATATACACCTCCCACATGCAGTGTGTCCACGGTAAATAAACAGTAAATAGGGAGTTGTTATTTACCCTCTCAAATAGTACTAAAACTAGGAGACACTATGAAACTTCCTGGCAGCAGATTTAAAACAAAAAATTAGAAATTATTGTTCATGCCTAGGGCTACGAATTTGTCATGGTAATGTTTTTGAAAAGTCATGGCTTTGTCATGGCAGCATTTTAAAAAAATCACGGCGAAGTCATACATTCATAAATCTACATCTTTACTGAAAAATCAATTCAAATTTATTGTCGCTAGGATACCTAACCCCCCCTACTTTAGATTGTAAGCCCTGGGCACTCAACAACAAAAACAATCCCTGTTGGGGGAATAGGGATATTTTTACCCCCCTACTTTAGATTGTAAGCCCTGGGTATTCAACCCCCCCCCCCCCAACCCACCACTTAGATTGGAAACCCAAAGGAATACAAAAAAACCCCAACTCTGTGCATAAAGAAAAACTGGGTATAAGGTTGAAGGACAACTCATCTACAGTACGAGTACCTGATAGTGCCATCCCATCTGTTATAGATGGTACCGAGGCAGCTGAGTGGATGCCTGCTTTCCCCAAAATCCTTCTGAGCAAGACGCAAACTCCCCCTGCATCTAATAAGAGAGCTAAATTACCCGCCAGAAAGAACCCCTCCTCCTTCAGGGTTTGGCCCCAAGATACAAATGTAAGGTGGGCCCCAGCAGTGATATTTCACTTCCATCGAAGGAAGAAATACCACTTTCTTAAAAGGTGGGTCTTAGATATCTCCTAATTTACAACATACCTGCAGGAGAAAATGGGCTTGAGAGTCCCGGTGGGGGAAGTTGCGGAGGCAAAGGCGTTGTTTGATAGAGATTGATTTCGGAGGTGGGAAATTATGCTTACCTCCCTTCAAAGCCAAGAGAGATTATGGCGGAACAGGACCCGTATGAAAGCTACTGGTGTTTTTTTTGCAGAGGGTCAAAAATACCCTGGCGAAGGCCTTAATTTCTGGGCAGCGGAGCCTAGTGAGGACCTCGGACATCCCAGGAGGAGATATAATAGAGCCTAATCTTGACTCACAGGAATGGCTTTCACTAGACAACACTGGATCCCCGGATCCCATGAGGTTAGCTGCGTGGGAGGAGCATAGGGTAGGTGGGACTGATAAAGGGAATTTGAGTGCGGGGAAAGAGCAAGCAGTGGAGACCTGTCTCAATCTCCCACCCCAGTATGTACGGTACATTGTCCCAGATTCCTCCCCAGGATTTATTGATTGAGCTCTCTTCTCCTGGAAACTTGGAGGAGGCCCCTGAACATCCTTTACAGCAGGGTTGTCTACAAGCTTTGCTCCCTATCCCAGCTGTTCAGCTGACTAACGACTCTCCAATGGGGGGTTTAGATGTAGAACCCATAAAGCACCTATGACTATCTCATTCAGCACTGGCTCTATGCTCATGGAACATGGTAGGATGGGAATGCCACAAGACAGACCCGGAATTTATTTCTTATATAGCAGGGTTTCAAGTTATATTTCTTCAAGAAACTTGGTCCAAATTCCCTCTAGCCCTTAAGGGATATAAGGCCTTGAATTTGCCAGCTATTTCCTATAACACCCGGGGACGCCCCTCTGGGGGGGTAGGCTGTCTTATTTCCCAGTCTCTATTATATAGAGAACTGGAGGTTGCTTTTCTTTCACAACTGGCCTTAGCAGTGGTTTTGCAAACTGGTTCACTACAGTGGATATTTGTTTCGGTCTATGTCCCCCGCATCAATGCGGGTTCATTCAGGCATATTTCTTGGTCTAGTTTTGAGGAATTTATGGAAACACTAGTAACTAAACACCCGGAGACTCTCCTGGTGATAGTTGGGGATTTTAATGCCCGTATGGGGGCAAATGATGCCGCCCTTACCCAGTATTGGGACCCCCTTCTGCTAGATTATTCAGGAATACTGTGACCCAGAACCTCTAAGGACGGAAGAATCAACACTGCAGGTATCAGACTGGCAAACCTCATTTCCAGTCATGATTGCCACATCCTTAATGGCTCTGGGTTCAATTATATAGGAGGTGAGTTCACCTACCTGGGCCCTTCGGGCTCCAGCACGGTGGATTACTGTTTGGTTGCCTCTCAGGCATTACCCTATATTCTTGACTTCAAGATAGGCTCAGTCCTTCTTAGTGACCACCTCCCGTTGGAGCTTATACTTCAACTGCCTGATTCTCTTGTTAATGGGTCTCTAGAGGGGCAACCGAACTGGGATGGATTTGAGGTTCACGGAGTAGCAAGGTGGAACAAAACCTTTGTAAATGTCTGGTCAGACCTGATGGTTGCACCAGCTGTTGTTCAGCTTTGTGATTCACTTCTTGGTACCCAGGGTACCTCAGAAACAGTGAAGCTCTACAACCAGCTTGCTGCTGAGTGCACCTCTCACATACGGTCCGCTAAAGGGGATGCACGCCCTTAAGTATCAACATGCGTAAGAACAAGCCATGGTTTGATGAGGAGTGCAGGAATGCTAGGGCCAATTTAACTGCTATCTCTAAGGCCTATAGGCAAGTTCCTTCTGCCACCCTGCCCCCTTTATACTTTCTCCTTAAAACAGATTATAGGAAGCTCCTTAACACCAAGAGAAGGCAACATATAGAAGCCCAATGGGAAAACTTATGGTGGCAGCTGAGCAGAAGAACTCCAAGTTCTGGCGGATTCTAAACAGCAACATTTCTTCTTCCCATACAATAGATGTACCTTCTATCTGGACCAAACATTTTCGCCAGATGCATGGTACTGAATCTGAGGGTGGGTGTCAGACACACCCCTTTTTTGCTGCTTCTGAGGTACCTCTCTGGCCTCCAGTTACTTTGGATGAGGTGGAAGCTTTAGTCGAATCCTTTAAAGCTGGAAAGTCAACTGGTTATGATCTCCTCCATCTGGAATTTTTTGAAGACACACAGGGATTGGTGGTTCCCTGTGATGGCCGCTTTATTTACGGCAATTAACAATACAGGGGTAGTTCCAGCAGATTGGGGTAGGGCCGTAGTAGTTCCCATTCTTAAGAAAGGCCCTAATAGTGATCCAGCCAACTATAGGCCCATTAGCCTTCTTTGTGTTATGGCAAAGATTTACACAAAGCGCCTGCTTCAGAGATTCATGGGCTGGATGCAGAGGGAGCAGATTATAGTTATAGAACAGGCCGGGTTCCAGCACAGCTGTTCCACTGTAGAGATCTGTTTGGTGTTGTACCACACTATCTCCAAGTATGTGGCCCGCAATGGGTCTTTTTTTGCTGCCTTCCTTGATTTGAGGGCAGCATTTGATTCAATCAATAGGGAGATTCTGTGGGGGAAGATATCATGCTCTTCAATGGATAAGAGACTCCTTAGTCTCATCTGCTCCCTTCATCAAAATTCTTCCCTTGTAGTAAAGTTTGACCATCAGGGCCGTTTGGCATCTTTGGTACGCACGCAAAAGGGTGTCCGCCAAGGCTGTGTATTAG
This sequence comes from Sphenodon punctatus, assembly GCA_003113815.1. Taxonomy (NCBI): domain Eukaryota; kingdom Metazoa; phylum Chordata; class Lepidosauria; order Sphenodontia; family Sphenodontidae; genus Sphenodon; species Sphenodon punctatus. The sequence continues at coordinate 17,184,250 of QEPC01011901.1, read as the reverse complement.
CACCAGCCTTGTTCAATGTTTACATCAATGATGTCGTACCCCTGATGGCGGTTCCCTCTTTTTTTCCACCAAAGTTGGCTACGAGACCCTTGGGTTGCCTTCTGTACGTGGATGATGTTGTGCCGCTTTCACAGACAGCTATTGGTCTAAAGAGACCGATTTGGGCTTTTGCATCCTTCTGTAATTTGAACAAACTGTCCATGAATTATCAGAAGTCAAAGGTTCTGGTTTTTTCAAACAAGAAAAGAACATATGTATGGGACTTTGAGGGACAACATTTGCAGCAGGTTTCAAGCTTCCGTTACCTGGGACTGCTGTTCCATCAAACAGGGTCCTGGAAGCCACATGCCCAGAGAGCACTTTTAGCTGCTAAAGGCCCATCCCAAGCTATTCTTGGATACTTTGCTCGTACTGGGAGGGCGGTCCCCATAGCTGCTATCCAGGTGCATAGGCACAGGCTTTATATGCCTCTGAGATATGGGTTCCCTTTGTTTCCTGGATTAAATTAAATGCTATGCAGGCCAAGTTCTTGCAGAAACTTTTTCGTATACCCAGGGGGACCCCTTATGTGGCTATTAGGGTTGAGAGTGGCTAAATTACGTGGTATGAGTAAGCCATCAAGTCTGTCTTTCGATTCTGGGTCAAAGTCTGACACCTCAGGGCTCAGAATTGTTTATGGCTCTGAGGGAGGATTCTTAACAAAACCCTTGGGCACTTAATGTCCAAAACCTGCTAACCCGGATGGGATTGTCTGTAGAATACCTGGCTCATAAACCTTGGACCTGGCTCATAAACCTTGGACCTTGGTGCGCAAGGAAATCCTTTTAAGACTCCAGGATACTGACAGGCAACAGGAAATGGACAAGATATCTGACTCCCCACACATGTCAGACTACCTCCATTGGGCACCTGGTCCTGGCCAATTGGCCCAATATTTGTCATTTAAAATTTCGCCGCATGGGAAATGGCTCCTCCTTTTTGCATGGTTAAACGGTTTCCTTCTCAGGTTTTGGAAGGGTGCTGCCAAGGTGTCCTCTTTGTCGATAGGATTTGTCCTTTCGACAATCAGGCCGTCGAAACAGTGGGGCACATCATCCTCTACTGCCGGTTATACGATCTTCCGCGGTAGCAATACTTGGGGGACACCTTGGCCAAACTTACAGGTAGATCTGACTTCACCTTACTTTCTGCATTCCGGAATAGTTAGGACTCAAGGGTCATTGAAAATGTTGCCCTGTTTCTCCTGCAGGCATTTAGTCACATGACCAATTTCCCGGCATATAAACCATTGTTGTACTTGTCTTAGTCCCTCGGGGATTGATATTTTGCGTTGCTAACATTTAAAGAAAAATTTTAAAGCCCTTTTACTATATTATTGGGTATTGATCCCTCCATGGACTGTCAAAACTGTGTTATCTGTTTGACTCAGAATGATGTAACTCAGTAACGATCTGGAATTGTTTTGTATCTCTTATGTATGTTTGTCTATTGAGCAATGGCCTTTGACTACGTTTTAATAAAATATCTAATCTAATCTATCTATCTATCTATCTATCTATCTATCTATCTATCTATCTATCAAACAAGAGACAGACAGGAATAATGCTCTTTGCTCTTTACTTTTATTTCATGCTGCATCAAATTTTGAGTTGATCTTTTATTTTCATTTCTCCCAGAATAAGATTTTTAAAGTTTCAAATGAACAGCCTCCCATTTATTTATTTTCCCCCTCTGAAGCAGCATTGGCTCAGAACTAGAGAGGGGTGTGGGGGAAGGTGGTGTCTTCTGCTCCATGCATTTTCAACCTCTGTAAAATATAATTACAGTCCTTTCCAGTAAAACCACTTTCAGCATTATTTCTGCCCCCCCTCCCTTCGTATAAAGTTTCATTATGTCTAGAAGGCCAGCAAAACATTCAGTTGCTAATAAAAATGTGCGTAAACATGATGACTTATGACATTTCTAACCAAAGCTTTAATGCCAGTGGTATTTCTCATTTCGACTCGGCATTGTAAGCGTGGGATATTTTATGGAGTCTTGAAAGGACTGGAGTTTGAGTTGGGCAGCACTGAAGAAACACTACAGAAGGAAATGAACTCTCCTTTGCAAAGAAGGGTTCTACATCCTTGACTCCATCCAGTTTGTTTGATATGCTTTATTCTTTATGTAAGTAAGAGAGACTTTGGACACAGATCTCAGAGTCTGTTGAGTACACGAAGGGATATATTTTCTCTTCAGTGTCTCTGTATATACCATCGCCATTATTGCAGATGTGACTTATGTATTAGCTCCAATGGAATAATAGCTTTCTTTTACAAGCACAGTTGAGATGTAACAATCCTACCTAAGCCAGAGTTTGTAAACAGTGGGGCTGATTGAAGTTTCTGTGCGGCACTATGTGCTGGCAATGCAGTGTGCACGGTTTCCACACGCATGTGCGTGCATACGACTGCATACAGAATCCACAGGGCTTAGGATCGGTCCCACTGGCTTTCCACCTGGAATTCAAATATAGTGCTAAGTAAGAGATGAAATATATAGCCAAAAAATGATACAGACCAGTGTGCTGAATAGCTCGGCTTAACCTCCAGAACCCGTAGAGGTTAACTGCCAAACTGGGATACTGGATATTGTCATTTACCACATTACTGTTTACCACATTGCTTCATAAGCTGACCAGGGAGGAAGGAAGCAAAAAAAATAAGGATTGAACAGTAATTGAGCAATAATGCAATAAATGGAATTCAATAAGTAGTATGCAATAAATGGTAATCCAGTGAATCGGATAGGTGCCAGATACTAAACCAGATACTGAATGGTATCCAACCGGCTACTGCAGCAATCCGGAAGGACGATAGCAGCTACTTGTTTCAGTTACTTGTTTTCAGTTCAAAAAATGAGAAAATATCGAGAACGAGTTTCAGCCCTAACGCAAAGTAAAGCTGGTATCTATAGTTAAAAAGAGCTGAAATTTTGACCATTTTGGAGGATTTAAAAAAAAAAAAAATTGAGTGGATAAAATTTCCCAAAAGCTAAACATTTGATTTAGAAATTTTCCAAATGTATTTTTCAATCGGCTCTTACCCAGACTAATACCCACTTGTTTTGGTGCAAAGACGACAGGTAAAAAGAAGATTCAGAATAGTCAAGGACAATATCAGCAATTTTATCTGAGCAGTGATTCCAACAAGAAGAAGGCCTTCAGATCTCAGTCAGTCATACTTGGACCACCTACATTGTTTTAAAATTATTTGAATTCTGCCGGCATCATTTAGTTTTAGAAGAAATTGCTCAGGAAATTAATAGTTCTGCATTGTTTTCTTTTGGGGTTTTTTTTAAAATTGGGTTTGATTGAACATGTGAAAGGGAGACGTGAAAAAGAAATTAGAAGAAAGTAAGGAATGTCATGAAGGGTTGGGCAAGATATAAACATTATAGCAAAAAAACCCACCATCTCTACTATGCTTAATATAAAAATTCTAATATCAACCATATTTGTATTTGCAACCTATGGTTCTGAAACATGGACATAATGAAAAATAATAAGGAAGAGATTGGTGCTTTTGACTTGAGCTTTCCTGCTATTGTACATTGTTGATTGATTATCTCCTGGAAAGAGAAATTAACCCTTGGACCGACTATGCAGATAATTGGTTTTTAACTATCTGTACAGAATGCCACACACAAAATTCTTTGGTTATATAGTGATATGATCACTCTTACTGGAGGAAAAAGATAGAGATAGCATCAAGCAATATGTGAGAAAAAACACAACATGAAAAACAAAGAATTGGTCTGAGTGTCATTAACTGGTCTTATATGAAACCATTCAGTATGACTACTCAAGACAGCAGGACAAATTTTGCCTGAAAATAGGGAGTCTTACACATTCTTCTGGAAAAGCAGATACAGGAATCAGAACAGCTACTGAAGTCATAAAGAACACAATTTATGTAGATAAGGCAAGCTACATGACTGGAAGGGAAAAGAAGCAACTATGCAGAGTAGGGGTGAAATTAGAATTTAAAAAAAATTCTTGGGAGATTGAATACTGGGGCCGAGATCTTGCCAAAATCTCAGGAGTTTGATCACAAATTGGGTTTTTTTGGGTTTTTTGGGGGTTTTTTTAAAAAAAGGATTGGGGCATCCAAACCCCAGGACACAGGTTGACTTACCTCACTCCCAGGTTGCTGACCTCCAGTCTGGTGACTGCTTACTGTTCCCTGCCTTCCCACAGCATTCTGTGGAGAGCTGAGCTTCCTCTCTGCCTCACCAGCCAGGCTGTCCTCTACAGAGCTTAGCTGGGACCCGACAGTGAATTATCTGAGTGGGGAGGGGAGATGGGAAGCCTCTTCCAGTTGTGTACAACACTCTAATTGGTTCCTATTTCCAGGAGGACCATCTGGGGTGCACTATGTGCTCTCCTGATATTAGTCCTCCTGGAACACAGCTGGGAAGAGGCTTCTGTTTTAATTGTTTTATTGTTTTTGTTTTAAATACAATTTAAATTGTATTTAAAACTGTACTGCCTATTTTTAAATTGTTTTAGCTTAAACTAGGCTAAAACCAGCTCATGTTCATCTGCACAATGGCCGTTGCACTAGATTAAATTAGTCTGATTGTAAAAAGAGTTAACTAAAACTAGTGCAACTTATCCATCATAGACAAACCCTACATTTTCACTTTTGGAGTGCTTATTTCCTAATCGTAATTTGATGGCTCAACATCTTATTATGTGTGCCTAGGTTTTTTGTGTTTTTTTACTGTTTGTTCTCTTTTAAAAATTTGACATGATCAGTGAGATCTGAGGGGAAAAAATATAATTACACTGTGTGGAAATATGTTTCCAGTTTTCTACTCCCAGCAGAAAAAAAATATAAAAAAATAAAAAGCCAGTATGTATGTATGTGGGTATGTAATTAAGAACAAGAGAGAAGGTTGACCTACTTTTCTTGTCTAAGTCTCAACTTCTGATCAATCTATCTTTATGTCTGCCTATTGATCTATTTATCTGCCCATCCAGCCTCCCACTAATAATTTTGACCTCATTTTGTCCTGATTGATCATTTAGAATCATTTCTAGTCTGCATGCGGCTAATCGGCTAATGGGAGCCAATTAGGAGTTAAATAACATCCATAAACCATCCCAAGTGAAAAAAGAATCAATTGTCATTGTCTTATTAACCCTCCAACATGGTGAGCTACACTTTCTGGATCTGAAATTAAGACCGTGAGGAAAAGAGTCTGCTTGAAAGCCTTAACATTTTGCAAATTTTAATTGATTTCTTTTTGTTAACAAAATGCATGTAATTTCAGAAAATAGAAACCAGCAAAGACCATTATTGTTGTAACATCGACATCTGTCTTCTCCCTTCTGTATTAATCAACATCTGACTAGGGGCAAAAGTCTGCTTTACCACATCCGTCGACCAATTTTGCATCACTGCAGCTGCATTTATTTGCTAGATTTCATCTTCTTTGCATCTGCTACTGCTGAGGTGGGACAGCCCAGGTATTCGATATGTTCACATGAAATAGACATGACATCCTCTAACACCAAAGATCAATGTAATTTAAAGGAGAATCACCAGCAATTGGAATAGGAAATTTCATATTCTCAAATATTACAATGCCGTCTACTTAAGTTGAATTTCAATGTGTGTGTGTGTGTGTGTGTAATCCTGTCAGTTCTTCTGAGAGTTTCAAGCAGGCAGTTCTAATTTGGATAAAAACAGACATGTGACTGATGGACCACTCTTCGATCTGCCCCAGGGCCAGGAAAATTGTAGGCAACACAGCCTAGTTCAGGCCGGTACCCGTGGCCGGGGAACCATCCCACTGGCTTCATGGCCTGGGTATGACCATAAGCAAAACCCGGGGCCAGTGCAAGGAGCTAGGCAGATGGTCACAAGGAAGCTCAATGGGCCTGCCACTGCTGGAGCTGTCGCCATGGCCGGGCAGGCTGCGATGCCGGCCACGCAAGCAGGACTCTGTCCCTGCCTCGCCTCCCTTTCCTGGCCTATCTCATGATGTGGCCATGTGCAATGAGCGACAGTGCCTGCTGATCAAGATGCCACAGTGGTGCTCCTAGTCTCCACATAGTGGGGAAAGTGTGGCCTGGGCATACAAGTTGCCCCACCTTGGGAAGCCTTGCCCCATGTTGGCTAAAACTGCTTCATGATACAACCTCCAAATTTTTGTGATGACGCATTGCATAGCAGCCAGCTGTTTGCCCCACCTCAGGGTAGGGGAAACATCTGGAGGGTGCCAGCCACACGATGCACTGCATCACATAGCACAGCCTCCCAGAGTGGTGTAAGGCTACCCAAGGTACTGTAGCCCTCCAGTCTTTCTATTGTGGCTTCACTCATCTGATAGATCTATACAGTGTTTAGGCAGCTAAAGCATGGGCAACTTGAGGGAGGTGAGGGCTTTCAGGATCAGGGTCCAGATAGTTGAGGCACTGCAGTATCCCAGAGAGTTGGACAAGCTGGAGTCTGGAGCTGGTGTGAGGGTCAATGGCTCGGATGTTAAGCACAGTGAGCAGGTGTCATAACAAGGGGTAAGCTGGTCAGACTCTGAAACCAATGCAGGAGTCAAAGCCATCTATCTGGGAAGCAAATGTAATTCCAAGGGGTAAACCAGTCAGGGTCTGAACATGATGTAGGAGTCAAAGTCTGAAGAGAAAGGAGTCAAGAGTGGGCAGGGCTGGGGCTGGGAGATAGGCTGGAGGGAGACTTGTGTCCGAAGAGGGAAAGGGGGGAAATCAGATGAGGAGCATGGGAACTTGGAGCTAAAGCCACTGGGAAGCATTGGCTGCTCTGAGGAGTCTGAGGAGTGCGAGCGGGGTACACACGGGGCTTGGGACCAGCCTGTGGCAGTCCTATTCAGTTTTAGAAAAATAACGGGAAATGGCCGAAACATTGGGAAAGCTGGTAAGTTCCTATATCGAGCAAATCTTGGTGAATGTTCTGATCCTGACGGAAGATGTACTCACCGAAATTTTGTGTTTCAGTTCTAGTCTTGACAGTGACAGGCATATTCTGTTGGTCCAAAATAGCCCTTAGCAACTCCATAAATCTTTGTACAACATTTTTGTGCCCAGAAAGGAAACTCCTTATTTAATTTTCTTTATGCCCTATCAGTTTCTTATGATTTATTCTCTCCCCTCCAACCTGATTTGAGCAACAAAGACCAGATTATTATGGCATTAGGCATAAACTGCCATAAAGTTGCTAGGTTCCATTCATGTGCCACTGGGAAGCCAAGCCAATTTTCTTAATCTCGTCTCCAAGTTCTGTCCCATATGGATGGCCAAGGTAGTTGGGACCGGCCTACTCCTCATCACAATCTGAATAAACATTGTTGACTGCACTTAGCACATGGTTTCATTTGGTTTTCCCATGCGAGGAGAGATTAGATTTTCAAGCTGCTATGCAAATCCAGATGTTTGCCACATGGATAATTCTTTGTCTGTTTTAATGCTCAAGCAGGAAGATTCACCACATGCTTAACTACCTAATAAAATCCTATTATATGAACATAGAGGGAAGACAAGAATTCTGGGAAACAAGCAAATGGGTTTTCACACTCCAGTGCTCGCATAAATTCCACCATTCTTTAAGGATCACATGACTTCCACTCTCCAATCCTTAGTCTGCTCTGTCTTTCAGACGTCTGCATTTTGAAAAGGCAGACTTTAATAAAATGCTGAATTGGAGAAACAGCACAGGCATAATAGTTTGAGCCAGAACAGATTATCACGTTCCAGAGAATCACGACAAACAATTATTGAACTGTGGGATGTGGGATAATTGGTCAAAAATGAAAAGAAAAGAAAAAGCCAAGAGAGTTTTAGTCTGCATTAAGAATTCAGTGGACAATAAAACAAATTCTAATGGTGTCCGACAAGGAAATAAGATACTTCCCTTTGAATACAGCATTAATGTCTGCTTCATCATTACCTCACAAAAATCCGAGTAGAGAAAGAAAAGTTTCAGTAAAGAAGAGCATTTGATTTCAGCATTTGAGATAGTGGAGTGGGAAGAATACATCCCAGGATTCTTTAATATGACTGGGGTTATTTAGTTTGGAAAAGTGAAAGGGGAAATGAATCCAGGAATGAGAGAAAATGGTACAGAGAAGACCTGTGACCCTGTTTTCTCTAGCACTTGCTTCAGTTACAAGATATTCCTCCATCAAGATTATGGGATAGGAAAAAAATTATCCAGAGTTAATATCTGGTATTCCAGATAGCTTGGGGGTTATTTGGTAATGCTCCGGTAACTGCAAAGGCTAAATGCCAAACTGGAATTCTGGATATTACCAGGTACTGCATTATTGCTTACCACATTACCACATTACCAAACCAGTCCAGACAGAGGGAGTCACAACAACAGTCAAACAGTATACCAATCGGTATCCAACTGGATATCAGATATCACAGATACTCTGATATCTGGCCAGATACCAGATAGTAACGGTGAGTAATTTCCCCTCTAATTATATATAACTAACTTGTAGCGCAAATAGCTACAAGTCATAACTGGAAGGTGCAGACCTGAGAGAAAAGAGACTGGACATTTTTATATTATTGGAATTAGGGTAGAAATAAGATTATAACCCACTGGAGCCATATAAAATCCTCCAACTTGGGCTTCTCCTATACTGCACCAAATGGAGCAGAGATGGAGTCATAGCTCTGGTTATGTATTCCCATAGTGCAATGTATCAGAAAAGAACAGTCAGTCCCATATATGGTTCCTACGGACCCCTGTTGGAAGGCTCATTCCCTTTTCCCCAAGCACCATATTTTTCTGTGCTTGTAGCTGTAATTTTTCAATTGTAGTATTGCAGCTACAAAATAGGGTTTTACCTGGGGCCATTGTGGAACAGTTACCCAATATGACTGTCCATGTCTATGCCCTTATGGTTAAAACCTGTTATTGCAGCCTTGGGAGGGGGGAGGGTGTGACTTCCCTGTCCCTTCTTATACTGTTAGCTAGTTCTCCTTGACAACATCAGCTGACTCTGCACCCCGCCCACATCCCCAAGTGCATGCCAGCGGTTTTGATGTATCTTCACTTTGTGAGGTTGCCAGAATCTACAACCAATTCAGGGACAGTAAATAAAAGCATCAGTACATTCTCCTGATCAGTTTTAGATTAATGTAAAGAAATGCAGGCAGCTGGTAAAACCGTCAGCAGTGCCACCAGGTTACTAGCATTTTCTCATCTTTCATACTCTAGCGCTTCCTAGTTGAAGGTTAGGGGCTGTCCCTGAAAACAGGCCATATACATGATGTGCTGTATTCTTGTTTCCTTTGCAAAGTGTAAACTTTGATTTATGAATAAGATTTCTTCCATAAATACTCCCGGGTACCTACAATCAAGTGAAGAAATAAGAATCCTCAAACCTTCGCATCAACCAATAAATCAGATGACCAAATGTGCTCAGCAAACCTAATGTAAAAGATGAAAATATGGTCAAATTGAATTTAAAATTATTATTGTTACCAATATAATAAAATTAACAAATAATAATAATAATATATTTTTAAAAAACCAGCTATCACAACACCAATATGTTTGACTTTCAAAATTCATGACTGGAGACCCATCCCTGCCTACAAAGGTCTTACAATTTACAATGGACAAGGGGAGGGGAGACAAGGACCCAGATCCAAGGTCCACATGCAAATGTTGTGTGCGCACATGCACCGGAACTATAGCTGTGCGCACAAGGTGCCCCCTTGAAAAGTCTCCTGTCTCCCAACCATAAGAACATAAGTGCCCCACTGGGTCAGACCAATGGTCCACCGAGCCCAGCACCTATGTCTCCCACACTGGCCAATCTTGGTCGCTTGAAGAAGTACCAAACAGGTCACTATGGGGCAATCCATTCCCTGCTGTTACCTCCCAGCCCCCGACAGTAAGAGGTTACATTCCCCATGCTGCTCCGGTGGTGATGTGATCTAGAGGTAGGGGACTTTCCTGGGCACACCCTGTGCCCGCACAACTGTAGTTGTGGTCTGGGCTCATGGACCTTCTATCAAGGCTGACGAGAGGGACATGGTTACATTTGTGAAGCTGAGAAGCTGCAGATACCAGGAGCATAGCTATAACACATGGAGCAGCTGCAGCTGTAATGGGGCCCACAAGACTGGTGAGGGTCACACTCATGTAGAATGCATATGCACACTGGGGTAGAGTTCCCCAGCTCGGGGCCCATTCTATCTTTTACACTAGGGCCCGTCCAGCCCCTAGCAGCCCCACTGGCAGGTACACATGTTTATCTTTGTTAAAAGGGATGAGTGTGATCCTAAAGGATGAGACAGTATAAGGAGAAGCATCAAAGAGCAATCTTCATTCCACCTAAAGCATTTGCTGAAGTTATTCATCATTTCTCATCACAAAGTCAATCTACAGGTTTCTTTTTCATATAGTTTTCCCACACATTTATTTTTTCATCTTTTCATAGACCTTGTTGAACTTAGCCACTGTGTCAGTTAAAAAGGCTGTGATCCTGTATGGGTAGGATCGACTCAAATCAAGCAGTACTCTGCTTAAAACTAGGGCTGAGTCAAGAGCAAGTGTTCCCGTTCTGAATTATCTATCTTTTGGGAATGCGTGTGAGTGTCTATCCATACTTTCTCAGTTTGGGGGGATTCTGAGCTGCCACCATTTTTTCATCATTTTCATCACTTTCTGAGAGTTTTTTTGTCACTTTCTGGAAGCTTTCATCACATTCTGGGACTTTTTCACCACTTTCCGGGAATTTTGCAACTGTTTTCTGTCTGTTTTGTAGTACTTTAATGGCAATTGCCAGCACTTCCCCAGTACTTACCCGGCATGTTTTCATCTCCATAGCCCCCCAGAGGTGTGTACAGGGCAGACACAGGGCTTGGGACCAGCCCGTTGCATCCCCTTTCAACATGAAAAAAATAACATAAAATGGCAAAACCAGCAGGCGAGTCGGTAAATTTCCATGTTGCATGAATCTCGATGAATGCCCTGCTTCCTACGGAAGCAGCACTCACTAAGATTTCCCATTTCAGGCCTACTTAAAACTAGGTCTGAGCAAGCAGCCCAATTTGTTTCTCAAGAGTAAAACATGCAAACATGAGTTTGCCTGAACATGGGTAGGCCTGAAATGAGAAATCTCAGTAAGTGCTGTTGGGACTGGGCTCTACAATGGTAGACAAATGTAGTAGATCCATTTTCATGTCCATTATTGTCCATTTCCTCTCTTCCTAAAGCAATTACTGAAGTTATTCATCAGTTCTCTTTACAAAGTCAATCTAAAGGATTCTTTTTCATACAAGTTTTTCCACAATTATTCTTTTAACTTTTCATAGAATTTTGCCATAGAACTGAACGAATTAAAGTCAAATATCTATAGAACGTTTCTCATCTACTTTGGTGGCCATTGGATTGGCCTCCCATCACATTAAACTCAAGATTAGTCTTTCCTTCTTCCTTCTAAATTCAAGTCTTGAAAACTATCAATATCTTTGTTTCTATCACTCTTCAATCTAGCTCATCAACCAGAAAATGTAGTTTTTGATATCTGATATATCTGATATATTCTGCTTTTATTTTTAGGTTCATACTTCAATCTCAATTTTAGTCTCTTATAAACTCAAATTAAAAGTAAATTATACTTATTTGAGCACTCGCTCTTGAGAGCTTCTAAGACTGAATTGCCTTAGAAATCGGAGATTTATAGAAAGATAAAGGTTTGCTGTTATTTGACATCCAAGCAATCTAATTATATAGTGACAACTACAGCTCTGATTAGTTCTAAAGTTATGATTGCATAAGAATCCATATTGTATGAATAGATTCATGATTAAATACAAAATTATCTCTTGCCTTTTTGTGCTCAGACTTGTTCATTATTCTGCATATCCAGCAAACGTAGAAGGAACTTGCAGAAACTTACTTTGAAAACTCAGTTGAAACTGTCTTTGAAAATGGTAAAAATTTTGGAGTGGGAACCTGTGCATCTTTCAAAGGGAAACTTCAGGAGAGTTTCCCAGATGTGAAATAATTATAAGAAGAAGATTGATTAGAAAGGGCCTAACACAAGCAAACTGCCCCCCTCCTCGCATAGAGGAAACCATCTAAGAGATGCAGTCTGAGGCTCCCACGTGGATTGTGTTGGAAGCTGGGTTCATGACAACTTTGCTCACCTCTTCTCTGCACCCTCTTCGTACAAGACACCTGGTCTGTTAATAATCAGGAGTAGCGGGCATGTAAACTAAGATGCCAACCTACCTCTACTTGCCTAACCACCAGAAACAAGGGTCCCTCATGTCTAGCAAAATTCCCCGATTGCGATATTGCTAGCCTGCCCTAAGCATCCATCTAACTTCTTCTGTCATTTTGCTCAAGCGGGCAAGGCACGTAGCCTCCCTGACCTGAGGGAAAGTCTGGGAAGCAGGAAATGCCCAACTAAGTGTCACTCTCTAAGCCAGTTAAGGTCCTGGAATCTGAATAGACTATCAACCCCACCTTAAAGTGCTCACGGAAATGCAGCTCATGATAGAATTTGTCCCCTATGGCCATGTCCTCCTCCCAGCACCCAACACCCTGCCATCTAACTCCCAACACCTCCACCCAGCCCCGCATACTCTCCCGGGTATCTCTCGCATATCTGAGCGATCTCCCACCTTGCTCCCTTTTCATACACCCAGGAAGCTCTATTCTAATGCCCATTTAGTTTTATCTTTAGGGGCGTGCGTGTCATTTCCGTTATTTCAATAACGATAACGAAAACTGTCATTTTCATTTTTGTTACTGCAATAACAAAAACGACAACCGAGAACAACAACGATAATGAAAATGACAACCGAGAATACTGAAAACAACCACCAAGAATACCGATAATGGTAACAATAATGGTATAGATAATGATAACAAGAAATGAAAACGACAATGTCGTTATCATTGTCGTTATTATTAGTGCTGTGGCAGTTGGGTTTTGGAGGGAAAATGCAAAGAGGGGAGGAGGGAGCAGAAATCTCGAAGCCTTAACAGGGTTGAACTCTTGAACTGTGCCTGTGTTGGGAGGGGTGAGCAGCTCAGCAGTATCTGATGGATGTATTGCTGGCCAATGAGCAGCGCAAGCAGGACCCAGCAATCCTTTATAATGGGAGGACCAGGTTTTTTCTTTCTCTTCTGTGAGAGCTCTGCTTGTCAAATTGCATTTACAGAACTGTGGTGCTTGCACACAAAAAATCCTCCCTAGCCCTCATTGTATTACCGATACCTTTCCTTCCTCATACCCTACATTTTACCTTCTTTCTTTTCTTGCCCATCTCCCCCCGTACATTATAGATATAGATATATATTATAAACATATAGATTAGATTAGAATAGTTATATAGATAATTGATTAGATAATAGATAGTTTTCCTTTTCCCTTCGCCTGTCTTCCTTAGATTTAGATAGATATTAGTTGTGCACAGGAATCAATAACAATACCGATACAAAAATAAAATCTTCATTTGAAACAGTACCGATATTGATAACGATGTCGATAATGATAACAAAAATGATAACAAAACAAAAATGACATTGTCGTTAATAACAATAATGAAGACAACATTTTTGAATAACAAAAATGAAAAACAAAAACTACAAGGGGCCCGTTGCACACCCCTGTTTGGTCTTGTCTTTGTCCAAAGTTCCTATAACTGGTCAAGACTCTGTTTGTGAAATTAGTCCTGTTTCTCAAGTGGGGTTACATGGACAAGCTGTGTGACACTGCTCTAGAAGCCCTCCCAGTCAGGCACCCCTCCTTGCATCTGTCTATCCCGCTTCTGCTCTCGAAATCTCTGCTGGATCTCTAGGGTACCCCTGTCCACTCACTAAGGGCCAGGAAAGGTAACCCTCCCCCATCTTCTTCTCTCTCCTGTTCAGATTTCTAGATTTCTCTGCTTTTCCCCTTCCCCTAGCTACTAGACTGCTCCATCTACCCCGCTACCAACAACCTCCCTCTGCTGCTGCTTAGAAACTCCCCTCTTCCCTTGGAGGAGGAATCCTCATTCTTCTTTAGGAATTCTCCCCACTGCTATTTTTGGACAACATTGTTGTTGGGCCAGCAGGACTTTCTCGATCAGTCCTACCAGCCCTTTGTGCCAAGAACGCTGCTGCACTGCAGGTGCAGGGCAACAGAAGCCCCGGGAACTTTGGGGCCCACGTGGTTCTTTTGTCAGCATAGTTTGACGGCGTCTCTATCAGACCCCTCCCTTCGGCTCATCTCTCACCCCAACACCCTTACCAGGCATGGAGAGTCCCGCTGCTTTCACTACCTTGGTCTTCCCTCCATCCCTACTAGCCTCGCTAAAGGCTTCCCCATCCCTCTAATTCCTCTCCATTTCTCTCCTTTCTACCCCAACCTCTGCATTCTGTCCCGGTAGAGCCTGCTCCCAGCAGCCGTCAGGAAACTGCATTTCACTTCTCCGCTGTTTTAACCCCATAATCACTGATTCAGACTCTGTGTGTGTGTGTGTGAATCCTTCTATGGTTTGATCTCTTTTTATGATCCCTGTACCCCTAGTCCCCTTGAATAAATAGCATTTTACAGTACTAAAACTTTGTATGTCGTGTCTCTCGGGGAGGGGGGTGAGGAGTCGCAACACGCCACGTCTCTAGAGTCCCTAGAACTCATGTGCCCTGATTGGAAAGTGAGCTACAATCCCCAAAGTAACCATTTTTGAAGCACACGCCTGGACTTTCAGACCCACTCCCCAGGGAAACCCAATGTACATACATGGAGAAGGGACACATGATGGTGGTGGTGATGATGAATTTATTATACCAGTAATTTGCTTGTGCAATGGGATACGTTGCTAAGGGAGGTGGAGGAATCTCCTTCCTTACATGTCTTCAGAAACTGTTGGGACAATCATCTGCCTGTGGTGATGTTGTAGGTAGACCATATTCAGCCTTAGAGCAGGGGGGTGGACTAGATGACTCCTGGAGTCACTTCCAACTTTACAGTCCTTCCAACCTGACAATATTATTCTGTGGTAGATACAACCTACTCTGATAAAAGCAACACTGTAGACTAAGGTTTGACTCAGTGTGGCTTTGGTTGAATGGGTCTCTTAGACCATAGGCCAGGGGTGAGGAAACTTTTCACCCCTGGGGCAACATTGAAAATTAATGCAAGTTTTGGGGAACTCAAAGAAATTGAGTGTGGGGGTTGCTTAAAGGGGATGCTCAAGAAAAGGAGGGTCCAGATCATGGATCTGTGCTATGGATCTGTACCCTATTTTTACGTGCATGCCCTCATCTCTGCTCCCTTATCCTCAGTCCATTGTTTCAGTACTTGAGGCGAGGAACTAGATCCATGAAGTGGAAAGGGGCCAGGGGCGTAGCTACCATGGAGCAAGGGGGGCTCAGTTGAGGCTGAGCCCTGGACTGTAGGGTGGTCCTAGAGTGGGTAGGAGAGGAAACAGGGGGAGGAAGCATACTTCCCCCACCTGCTCTGAAAATGTCCTACTGGTGCTCAGGACACTTGCCAAGGACCCCTACAAGAAGGACATTATCAGAGTAGGTGGGGGTGCACTACTATACCCAAACAGTCTTCAAACATTATGGTTGGGTTCCTGCTGCTGGGACCTGGGGCAGTGTCATTTTCATTGGCAAATCCTGCCTCCATGCTGGAGGCCCCGCATCTTGCCCTTAGGGGGGCCCATAATTGGGTATGAAGCCGGGACTAGCGCAGCCTTGCTACACCCTTGAAAGGGACAGCAGAAAAACTGGCTGGGTGTGTGTGTCACGTTTGGCCCCTGAACCTGAGGTTCCCCACCCCTACCATAGGTGATCAAGTTGATTGAGTAATCATTAGGGATGTGCAATTCATTTTTGTTTTTTAAGTTGCTAAAACGAGTGGAGCCCCATTCGTTTTAGTAACTAAAACGAGTGGAGCCCCATTCGTTTTAGTAACTAAAACGAGTGGAGCCCCATTCGTTTTAGTAACTAAAGTCCTGAAAATGAGCGAATATTCATTTGATTTCATTTGTTTTTGTGTTCACCGGACCATTCTGCACATTCACAACCTTTTCCAAAATGGTGGCAGCAGTGTCACCATCATTTTAGAAAAGGATAGCCGGTCTGTGCATGTCCAAAATGGTCACTGCACATGTGCAGACTGACTGTCCTTTTCAAAAAGGACAGTGATTCTGCGTCTGTCATTTTGGAAAAGAGTGAGCATACACGCAATGGTCCAGTGGCCATTTACACATATGCAATGATTTTTAAATAGAAATTATTATGAATCATGTTATGAAAACAAATGGCTTTTTAAACGTAACAAGAAAATGAACAGATTTTTAAAAATGAAAACAAAAAGGAATATGATCCTTTCTACACACCACTAATGAGCATAGATCCTTCTAAGGCAAAGAACTTCTATGCTCCATAGGAGGAGAATTTGGAATACCTCAGACAGATAACTCCTTTGACAGACTTTTCTCGGTGGTATGATTGTGAACAGGACTGGTCTTAGGATTTGTAGGTCCAAGGGTGAAATAAAATGTAGGGTCCACATGACCTTGCTCCCCATACCCCTCACCTTTTACCCCTTCCTGCAATGACCCACCCTCAGAAGTGAGGCAAGGGTAGAAGTGAACTCTTCATGAAGTAGCCACCATGGCGCCGAGTTGCAAGAGGAAAGAGGTCCCCACAGAAATACTGCTCCTGAGTCTACCAGGACAGGCCTCCATGAAGGGCTGCCGTTGACCATAGGGTCATGCTGGACCATGGTTTTTACTGGTCTTGTTTGAGGCCAGCCTGATTCAAAATAAATTGGAGTGGAGGACCCCACAGTTTCTTTGCCTATTAGAGCCTAGAACCTCCAACCTTTGCACTTCCTTTCGAGAGATCGACCATCGGAGCGGTGCCTGTCTGCTTTGGTCTTAAGGATGGGCATGGTGTCTTGGTCATATAAAGAGTTTACATAGTGAGTTGAAAGAAGTTGAACCCTTCTGGTGTGGCTCGGATGCTCTGTTTTGGGACAAATGTACTAAGGGTCCCAATTTCTATGCAGCCCTTTGCTTGCCCAAGCCAATCCCCTTTTCAACAGCTGGCTTATAAAATTAGTGGGCAATTACACACAGAGATACCCATTTGAAAGTCCAAAAAGATAGGTGAGTACTTGTTTCCATTGAGGGTATAGCATCGTGTACTTGAAGGACTACCTGAAAATTCGGATATTACTCACGGGTAACATATTCATTACTCATTTCAGCTCTAGCTAAAGGCGGAATTTCACCTGTTCCAATTTCTGATCATACCAGGCATTTCATCTGTTACAATCAGACTTTAGAACAAATGATAGTCTGGTCCAAATAGATAACGGGATAACTGACAACTGTGCAAAATGGAACTGCCCTTACTTAAAATGTCAGTAATAGCATCCTTCCTAGCCTAGTCAAACTTGTTCAAAGCATCCCCACCTGCAGAGCCAGTGTAGCAGCTCTCCTGGATTGCTGGTGGCGATGCCCTTTTTAACTCTCCTCCGCAGCCTATCTGTTTCAAAGCTTATTGGCCCTGACAGGGATGCACCTTCTAAGAGATGTAGTGAATTACTGAGGGGAAAAATACACTTTCCCAAGAACAACTCTGAGGATGTAAGCTCGATAGTTTAGCATCTGGTGGGCAGCTATAAATAGGAATTTTAAACCTCATCTGAATGTGAAGGTCATTTATGAAATACTTCTGTCTCCAGAGGCTCCCTCTTTTCACCATTGTTGCTTCAAATTCCATGAGCATTCCTGATTTTGTTTTTGCTTAATTCCATTTTTGAACCCGAGTGTTGAGTTTTGTGCGAGTAATCTTTGCCATTTTAATAATGCACCAATTGGCGCGTTTTGACTGAGATCCAAACTGATTCCACCTTTGCAAGTATCATTTTTAATTCATGCCGTAAAATCCTGAGGTCCTTCTCCCCACCAATTCCATCTACTTCTGTTTCATAAATATTCACAAGGGCAGCTTCATCTTAGATCTCTGACTGCAGTATATTTCATCCCTCCCTGTGGTAATATTGCCATGTTTTTATTGCTATAAATGTGAGAAACGCTGAAGTGGTAACGCTGCTTGCCCACTAGTAAAAGGCAATCATTTGTAGTGAACACTGGGACCTTTTTCTTTTCAACGTCCTCTCGTAACTGAAAAAGAGGATTTTACTCCAGCAAAAATGTCACCTTCACGCAGAGCCCAAGCACAGAGAATTTCTGCATAAAAGGTAAATGTTTTGGAAAGTGGAGAACTTGTGAAAATGGAGAAATAAATGCTTTGTGTGCTCAACTAAAATAGTCATTACCAGACTGACTGACCTTTATAATAGTCCTTGGGAAAATACTAAGCAGTAATTTTCCAGTAATGCTTGACAATACCCACCTTCTCCTTTTATATTTATTAGTATTATTTGTTTCATAATAGTACCCAAACAAATTTCAAAATTAGGCATTGAAAGACCGACCTTAGCATACCTCCAGTAACCAAGAACTATAACTTGACTCATACTTGAAAATCTGTTTGAACAATACATTTTTAGGACTGGGACTGACTCACACTGTGTAACTGTGGAATGCAGTCACAGATGGAGCCAGTATGAGACCAACTTTTAAATGTCAAGGCGAGAAGGCCGCGACACTTCCTTTCAGAGTTAGACCTGGCTGCCATCATCACATATGCCTTTTTAACCGTGAGGGTAGACTACTGCAATACACTCTATGTAGGGCATAGGCGCTGAAATGACAAATCATGGTGAATGCTGTTTCTGTCAGAAACAGGTCATTTGCCTTCATGTATGCAGTGCAGAAACTTACTGGCTTTTCTGCTGCTGTAAGGCAATAAATGTTGATATGTTTTAGTTTTGGCCTATGTGGTCATGGCGGAAGCTAGAGCCACTCAATAAACTTACTTACTTACTACTTTTCTGCTGTGTTCACCATTTGTTGTTATTTTTCGTGATTTGAACAGAGCTGCTACGGAGCTGATTCTAAGCCCTGTGTGTTCCCCGTACACACCCCTAGGTGCTGCAAAAATGAAAAAGTGCCAGCTAAGTGCATGTCCAGTCTACCCTCATGACAGGCCTACAATTGGTGTATTTAGACATAACATCAATGGGTGTATGAATGTGTGTTTTTTTGACCTTGTTATGAACACCGGTTTGGCCCTGTGTTCACCATTGTGGCACTGTTTAGACATACAACCCATCTTGGGGCAAATCACGCTGGGCACGTGTTCAGCAGGAACAAACAAATTGTCCTTGTGATGCAATGGTGTTCACATTGCGCGTTCAATGGGTGGCCAGATTGGTGTTGGGATTATTATGGTGCTTTCACACAACTGTCAAACAAGTGCTTAGGGGTTTTGACACCAAATCTTTGTTATGTCTGAAGATGCCCTATCTCCCCCTTCAGTGATGTTCAAGGTGCTCAATTCTAAACAACTGTCCAATACATACTGGAACCCTCACATAACTGGACAAACATTCCAGATTAAAAGTGTGTCCCTTGAGTTGTCTGGGTAAAAGTTATTTCACTGTATTACTTGCTTGTAGAGTTGAATGAACATGCCATTCCATATCTGCAAATCAAAGAAATGAATATCCAAATAAATCTGCTCTAGCGATGTGATATTCACATCTGGTTATTCAGTGACTTCACCTCAGGATTTCAGGCAACTTCAGTTATTCAGTATTTGGTACTTGAAAATATTTGTTGGCTTGTCAGCTTCTGGAGGAACCCAGAACCACAGAGGATGCGGCCAAGGCCACTGACTAAGCCATATTACATGACCAAATTGGAGAAATATATGATAGTATGGTGGCAGGGTACAAGGAGAGATAGAGAGAGCATATAAATTGCATACATGAAATACCAAGTAGCAAGTGAAATAACAATGTAAACAAAGGGTGTTAACAGAAGTCACGAAGACATATGTTTTCCCTGGGGGACCAACGTGTGGCCACCCAGCCAAACACCCACGCAGCCGTTGTTGCCCTGCCCCCTCCTCCGTCATGCAAGGCAGCCATGGCTGGGTGCCATAACAACTCCTTCCCCCCATGTCAGAAGGAGCCAGGAACAGGAACAAACATTACCACCGATTTCCACCTGCTTTGGCCCATCTGGGCCCAGTCACCACTAGGGGTGTGCATGTCATTTTCGTTTTTGTTATTGCAATAAAACGACAACCGAGAATAACAACAACAATAATGAAAATGACAACCGAAAATACCAAAAACAACAACTGACAATACTGATAACAGTAACAATACCAAAAACGATACCAAACATGATACCAAGAAACAAAAACAACAATTTTGTTATCATTGGGTGATTTCAGACGTGACGAGATCACGCTGAACCACACTGAACCACGGTGAACCCCGCGGCGGGGCGAAAGGCCCCTGAACGTCTGTTCAGCGTGCGCCAGATGTTGGCCACGCTGAATCAGCACATGGGGTCAATTTGAACCACGCTTCCCGGGCTAGCCGGGGGAAGGTCCCGGGAAGCGTGGTCAAATGGACCGCGGGCCGTGGCGACCAAAAAGTAACGTCTGGCCGCGTGCCACGGCCCGGGATCCCCGGCGGGATCCCGGGCCGTGGCACGCTCGGCCAGACGCGGCGGCCGCATTGGCCCCGCCGCCCGCCCGTCTCCTCGGAGGGCGGGCGGCGGGGTGCGTGGAGGGGGCGGGGCCGTGCGGCCGCACGTTGCGCCGCGCGGCCCCGGCCCCTCCCACTTTCCCCGCCGGGATCCCCCCGGCACGTCTGTTGGGCCGTGCCGGGGTGACCCCGGCGGGGAACGAAGACGGTCGTTACGGTACGGGGCCAACGGCCGCCGTAACGTCTGAAAATACCCATTGTTATTATTAGTGCTGTGACAGTTGGGTTTTAGAGGGAAAATGTAGAGAGGGGAGGAGGGAGCAGACATCTCAGAGTCTTAACAGGGCTGAACTCTTGAACTGTGCCTGCGTTGGGAGGGGAGAGAAGCTCAGCAGTATCTGATGAATGTATCTCTGGCCAATGAGCAGCACAAGCAGGCCCCAGAAGTCTCATGGGACTCTGTGATTGCTGAATGTCTTCTGCCTCCCACAACCAATCAGAGGGTCTCTGGGGGAGGGCACTGCAACCCTTTATAATGGGAGCGGCTGGTTTTTTCTCTCCATTCTGTGAGAGCTCTGCTTGTCAGGCTGCGTTTACAGAACTGTAGTGCTTGCATATAAAAAATCCTCCCTAGCTCTCATTGTATTATTTATTTATTTATTTATTTATTTATTAAGTATTCCAACCAATACCTTTCCTTCCTCATACCCTACATTTTACCTTCTCCCTTTCCCTACCCTTCTTCCCCCTGTACTTTATATAGAGGTAGGTAGTATAGATTAAATATAGATATATATTATAAACATAATATTGATATATATTATAGGCATAGTATTGAACAAGGAAAGAGTTCCTTGCCACCCTCATAGCATCTGCAAAGTCGTGTCCAGCGGAGCTGTTCCGGATGGTGCGAGGGCTGGTCAGTCCGGCCTCCCTCCGCCTGGATGGGGACTTGTCCCAGGCACACTGTGAGGAGTTTGCCATCTACTTTGCAGACAAGATCGCTCGGATCCAGAGCAACTTCGACACTGGATTAGGGGCAGTAGAGGTGGAGCACGAGGTTATGGAGGCCCCATCTGGTCCAGCTTCTTGGGATGAGTTTCAGGAAGTGACGCCAGCCAATGTTGTGGGTGTTCTGGGGTCTGTTAGAGCCACCAGTTGTGAAATAGATCCATGCCCATCCTGGTTAGTGAAGGCCTCCAGGGAGACATTGGGGACAGTGCTGGCGAGGATAATCAACATGTACCTTCAGCAGGGAAGGCTGCCCCCAGGTCTCAAGGAGGCCGTGGTGCGCCCCCTGCTGAAGAAGCCATCTTCGGATGTGGACGTACTCACCAGCTACCAACCTGTCTCTAATTTTCCCTTTTTACGGAAGGTTATTGAACGGGTGGTGGCACGGAAGCTCCAGGTGCATCTTGATGGTATCGGTTTCCTTGATCCATTTCAATATGGGTTCCACCCCGGCTATGGTACAGAGACGGCGTTGGTGGCCTTGGTGAACGATCTCTGCCAGGAGATGGACTCAGGACGCTCCACACTTTTGGTCCTGCTAGATCTCTTGGCCACTTTTGATACAATGGACCATGGGCTGCTGTTGAGATGGTTACAAGCCTTGGGGGGTCTGGACGGGACTGTCCTCAGATGGTTCCGCTCATTCCTCTCTGGGAGAAGCTAGAAGCTTGTCCTGGGGGCTGAATCTTCCAGCCCCCGGGCCCTGGAATATGTCTCCATTATTTCATTCTGTCTCCATTATTGTTTAATGTGTATATGCAGCCTTTGGGGGAGATCGTGAGAGGGTTTGGTATGCATTGCCACCAATATGCTGATGACACCCAGCTTTACCTCTCTTTTTCAACTGACCCAGGTCCTGCCATCTCAGTACTGTCCCAATGTTTGGAGACCGTGGCAGATTGGTTACAGCAGAGCAGTGAGGCTCAATCCTGATAAGATGGAGGTGATGGTGATGGGTAGGATGAAGGCGGTGTTGGCTCCCCTCATAGAGGGGTTTCGCCCTCCCGAAGCCCAGCAGGTTCAGAGCCTGGGGGTATTGTTGGACTCAGATCTCCGCCTGGATTGGTGGTGGCAGTAGCTAAAGCTGCCTTCTGCCAGCTGTATCTGGTTTGGAGGCTGCGTCCATATGTCTCCAGACCTGACCTGGCCACCATCATCCATGCCTTCATCACTTCGAGGCTGGACTACTGCAACGCGCTCTAAATGGGGCTTCCCTTGACGCTGGTTCGGAGGCTGCAGCTAATGCAGAATGCAGCGGCGCATCTCCTTATGGGGATGAGCCAGCGGGAGCACATCACCCCCGTGGTTCGCACGCTGCATTGGCTGCCTATAGTGTACTGAGCCAGATTCAAGGTGTTGGTTTTGGTCTATAAGGCCCTACACGGTCTTGGCCCTTCATACCTCAGCGACTGCCTCACCGTCCGCACCCCAGAATGACCCCTGCAGTCCTCCGGGGGTGCCTTCTTGGAGGTCCCCCATGTAAAACGGGGGGCACAATGGAGAGGGTGTTCTTGGTGGCCATATCGTGATTGTGGAACTCCCTCCCAGAGGAAGTCCGTCTAACCCCAAGTTTGTTGGCCTTCTGTCAGGCCTGCAAGACTTGGCTGTTCTCCCAGGCCTTCGGAGGAGGATAGGGTAGGTTGGGATAATTAAAATGTGGTGGGGGAGAAGTGGTTTTTTTTTAGATGGGTTTTAAGATGTTTTTATTTGTTGTGTTTATTGTTGTTTTATTTACTGCTTTTATGTCGTACGCTGCCCCAGGATGCCATGGGCATGAGGGGGCAGCTAACAAATATAAATAAATAAATAAATAAATATAGATTAGATTAGATTAGAATAGTTATATAGATAATTGATTAGATAATAAATAGTTTTTCTTTCCCGTTCCCCTGTCTCCCTTAGATTTAGATAAATATTAGTTATACACAGCAATCAATAATTATACTGATACCAAAAATAAAATCTTTGTTTGAAATGGTACCGATATGAATAACGATATCAATATTGATAACAAATATCAATACCGATAACAAAAAAATACCGATACTGATATCAATAACAAAAATGATATTAAAAACGATACAAAAATGATAAAAATGAAAACAAAAACAACATTATCGTTAATGATAACACATTTTTTAATAATGAAAATGAAAAACGAAAATGGCATGGGGGCCTGGTGCACACCCCTAGCCACCCCCATGGATGAGGTTTGTTCTGAGCCCACATCTGGCAGACCTGGAACTATGGGTGTTTTCAGATGTTACGGGGCTGCTTGGCCCCGTACCGAAAACAACCCATTCATTCCCCGCCGGGGTCACCCCGTCACGCCATATCAGACGTGCCGGGGGGATCCCGGCAGGGAATCTGGGAGGGGGCGGGGCCGCGCGGTGCAACGTGCGGCCGCACGGCCCTGCCCCCTCCACGCACCCCGCCGCCCGCCCTCCGGGGAGATGGGGAGGCGGCGGGGCCAATGCGGCCGCCGCGGCGGGCTGGATATGCCATGGCCCGGGATCCCGTCGGGGATCCAGGGCCGTGGCAACTGGCCAGACGTTACTTTTTTGGGGTCCCCGCTGGGGATCTTTTTGAGCACGCTTCCCGGTACATTCCCCCGGCTAGCCTGGGAAGCGTGGTTCAAACTGACCCCTTGCAGGTATTGACCGTGGCGAACATCTGGCGGCCGCCAAACAGACGTTCGAGACACAGTGACCACAGGTGGGTATTCACCGTGGTTCACTGTGATCTCGTAATGTCTGAAAATACCCAAACATACAGGCATCACACTTGCCTAGTTGGGTCAAAGCGGGCTGAACCAGGCCAACGTGATGTCTGTTATCACCCAAAGCAGAAAAAACAAAATTTAAAAAATGAATATGCATTTATTTATAAATGAATCAAATAGCCAATAGTATTTTTACCCACTTCATTAAAACAGATACTAAAATACCAAATTTATTGAATTTGATATTTGTACTGAACATTCGTTTCAGTTCTTCTTGTTTGGCGTGATCCCAGCACCTCTCTCTTAGCTTTATTACAACAAAAATATGGTGTTTTTCGTTTAACTTTCACTGGGTTCTTGACTCTAAGTGAAATCTCCAATCTCTGCGTAAAAGCTGCTACCGTAGAAAGGGGAGACTAAATTAAATGACAAAAAGTTACATTAAGGTGACATTAAGGGTCTAATGAAACTCAGAAAGGCAAGAAAATTGAAAGTACCTTTTTCTCTCCTTAATGCCTCTTGTTGCTCCTTGATATTCCAGTCCCCTGTGGAAACTGCAGAGTATGCATTTCTGCTTAATGCAGATGAGTACATGCATGGAAACTTTCAGTCTTGATATTAATTTTTTTTTCTTCTGTGGGCCGAAAATCTGTCATTAGCATTAGCTTTATTCTAGCTGATGAACTTTTAGACACCTTGGTAGGGAATACTGTCATGGTTTGGTAGTAGGAATAAGCAAATTTTTATTCTGAAGCTTCTCTGGGGCTATTATTTAGGCAGGAAATCTAATAATTTACAATATGCTCACGAGCGTTTGAGGCTGTGATGTGGATGAAATAGACATTTATCTCACTTGCTCAGTGGGGGAGAAAAATCTACCATGCCTAAGTTCAGAAAAGAATGTAATTTTACACTGTGACATGTATGGAAACTCTGTGTGCTATGAATTATAGCCGTATGCTATTTCGAATAAGCTTAATGTGCTATGAAATTGAGAAGACAGTAACGCACCCAAGAATAGAGTAGACCCCAGTTTAGTCGGACAATAGCAGAAATGACTGTGCCCCAACAGCAATAAAGAAAATACTTTAGAAATTCAAGGGACAATCTATGGAATTGCCAGTCTAAAATGTTCCAAAGTCATGAGACAGATTTTAAAAAAGAAATCCTGGACTGGCTTTAAAACAGCAATACTTCTAGAAATAATAAGAATTACATTTTAGTTTCTTTTGGTGAACCTTCTGTTTAGACCACATTCCAATCATATTTCCGTGCTTTTGCTACATAGCCATGAGATAACTATGGGTGAAAACAGACAAGACATTGGCCCATGGTGGTCTACTATGGCCTGCCTCACCCATTCATTTGTTCCCCCACCACCATATATTGGCACATGTATGTCCCAGACCAGGTAGGTGGCTGGCATGGGTAGGTGGCTGGCATCCTCTGGAAGATCCCGGATGACCATCCCAGGCCAAGGTCCTTTCACATGGACTAATACAGGCCAAAGCAGGACAACATGTCTGTCTGGCCCCACCTATTCCCACTACGGGGCAGGGGCCAACATGACCATTCATCATGGGTGGATGTCATAGAAGGGGGCAGGGTTCTGGGAGCGAGGGGGGGCACATTCCCACATGTTTGTTACATTAACCTGTCCTACCCAGGGTGTTAAGATGGGTCTCCAGCTGCCATGCGTCACAGGCACATCTGTTAGGGATGTTCAAGCAGATCGCCATTTGGTCGTTTGGTCGTTTGGTTTGGGAGTCAAGTTCGGGTTTGGTCATTCGATCTGGGGACTGAGTTCATGTTCGGTCATTTGGTTCAGTGGCGTTTGGTTCAGTTGTTCGGAAATCATTTTCGGTCTAGGTATCGCGTGGTCCAGTGATTGGGTCGGAAACAGGAAACAGGAAATTTGAGTGTGTGCGGAGCTTGTGAGGAGAAAGAGAGCATGTGTGTTGTGGCTGGCTGACTATTTGGTGTGTTTTGACTGTGTTGGACTATGTGTTGGTTTGGCTGCGTTGGTTTGGTTGGTTGTGGTTAGTGACTTGGTGGGTGTGTTTTGTTTGGCTGTGTTTGTGTGGGACTTTGAAAAAAAATGAAGAGGGTAAAGCTGAACAGAGGGGATTGGAGGAAGGCCAAGGTGATGGAGCTGGTGGAGGAGGAAGAGGTTGCCGCTGGACCTTGGGTGGTGGAGGACGGCTCCTCATCGGAAGAGTAAGCGCCGAGCACAGGAGGTGCTGCTAGGTTTGTAAACTTTTACTTTGCAGACAAGGCGAATACTATCCTTTAGAGCGAGCTCACTGGCATGTGGGTGGGTGGGTGGTGGGCAGTCAGGCACAAACAGTGGGCATCAGCGAGTTGCGTGGCCATGGCCATGACTCTGGCATGGCCGTGGAGCATCTTTGCCAGAAGAAGGAGGGAAAGGCAAGCCCTTCCCCCTCATCCAGCTCTGCTGAGGAGTCCCCCCAGGAGGAGCCTTCAGCAGCAAGGGCCTTTCAGGCCGAAGTGGAGATGCCTACCCGGGACTTCATGGATGGCCTACGACTGCAAGCAGCCACTATGGAGAACCGGCTGGTGGAAAAGTTCCAGGAGGTCGAGGTGGAGAAAAAGAAGGTAGAGGCATACTCCCAGTACGTCTCTGCTGAGATGGTCGACCTGGAACTCTACCGCAAGTCGGTCTCCAGGTGGCAGGCGGCTGTGGCAGGGGCCATGGACTTTGCCCTCCAGAACGGCTACCAAATGCCAGAGCACAGGGTGCCCCCCCCCCAGGTCCCGTGTGTCCCTTTTACCTTTCCCCCAAGTTCTGTGGGACAGGCCCAAACACTAAAAGACTCTGTAGACCCCTTAAAGTTCCTTTCAATGTTTGTTTTTGGTTTTATAAATGTGTTGTTGTTGTGGTTGTTGTTTGAAAAGTTTTTATAAAAGTGAGGTGGCAGGACTCTGGCGTGGAGCATCAGCACCAGAAGAAGGTGTGGAAGGCACGCCAGAAGCAATGCCATCAAAGTCCTTCCCCATCCTCCAGCTCCTCTGAGGACTCTCCAGCCCCCCGGGAGGAGTCTGAAGCAGCAAGGGCTTTTCGGGCCAAACTAGAGAGGCCGAACCAGAACTTTCTGGACCAGCAAAAACAAATATATGGATGGGCTACGGATGAAAGCCCTGACTATGGAGGACTGACTTGTGGAGCAGTTTCAGGTGCTGAAGGTACAGGAACGCAGGGTGGAGGCCTATTCCCAGTACCTCCAGACTGAGATCGATGATGTGGAGCTTCATTGCCAGTCAGTCTGCAAGTGGCAGGCATCCATGGCAGGGGCTTTGCAATTTGCCTTTGAGCACAGGTACCAAATGGAGGAGGGTGGGATAATCACCCTTAGGCCTTGTCTGCCCCTTTCGCCTTTCCCCCATGTTCTGGGGGACAGGCCCACAGACCAATAAGTTAAGTTTTCTTTCTTTTCATATATATAAATGTTTGGTTTTGTTTTATAAATGTGTTTTTGTTGTTTGAAAAGTTTTTATAAAAGTTCTATTGGTTGTTGTTACCCGCTTTGTCTGACCTGTCCAAACTTTTATCCCTCTGTGCTGCTTCTGGCAGGTGGCAGCATCTCATTGTATATACAGCTTGTCCGATCCCTACGTGACAGCAGCAGCAGATGTAGTATTAGCGTATTAGCCCCAAGATGTGCCAGCAGCAGGGTCTCAACTTGCAGACAGTCCCCCAGGAGGGGCAGGGCTTGTGTCTGTGTAGGTGTGTCAGAGAGAAAGAGAGACAGGCTCCTTGGTAGCGGGCAGCAGGTGGTGGGTGCTGGTGGTCAGAGGGGTTTTTTTTTAGCAGCTTCAGCGGGCATCTGTGGGTGGGTGCGGAGGAGTAGGCTGGGGGGGCAGGCTGGCGTGCGGGCACCAGGCTTCTGGATGAAGTGGAATGGAATGACAGCCCCCAGTGACTGGAATGATGGTCCCAGAATATCGTTGATGGTTCCTGGGATGGGCGGGCATGACTGATTCAGGTTCAGTGGAATGACAGCCTATGGGAGTTGAATGATGCCCCTTGAATTACTAGTGCATGGTTGGGCACACTTCATTTAATCATGCAATAGGTGGTAGCAGGTACAGGAACGCACACAGGCAGGCAGGCACATATAATACGTTGTGTGTTATTATTTCCATCTCATTCTGGTAGGTTTGCTGGTGGATGTGGGCACAGATGAGAGGAGAGCTCTCGCTGGTTCTAGCAGGTGGCAAGCAGCTTGAGCTGGATACATGACCTCTCCCCCTCCACCCCCATATCTCTTGTTCTAGCAGGGAGCCTCTCTCTCTCTCTGGCCATATAGTGCAGATGACAGCATGGGTGGGATTGTGTCTGTCTCTCCTTCTAGCAGTGGGGAGACACTCTCTCTCTCTCTCTCTCTCTCTCTCTCTCTCTCTCTCTCTCTCTCTCTCTCTCTCTCTCATTCACCATGAACCAGCGGGCAGCAGCAGTGGGATTACCAGGCAAGTGGGGCACATCACCCAGGGGGCAGACAGGTAACTTGTCATGAGAGTCAGGCAGGTGGGCTGAGGCAAGCTTTGAGCTTGGAAGCAACCTGGGTGGGCAGACAAGCAGTGTGGCATGAGAGGGAGGAAGGTGGACTGAGGCAGGCTTTGAGCTTGGCAGCAACGTGGGTGGGCAGACCAGCAGTGTGGCATGAGAGGCAGGAAGATGGGCTGGGACCTTGGCAGGGAACTCTGATAGGCTGGCAAAGACTGTGCAATGCGCAAGAGAGAGAGCCAGTCAGATAGATGGGCCAAGATCATCAAGCCATATTCCCAAAATGCCACCCTGCGTCATGCAGTCAGTCAGATAAGTCGGTCGAGGCCATCTAGTATGAGAGAGAGTGAGGCAGGGTGGACGCCAGGCATTGGGATGGAGGGACAGCACCTCAGCAGCACAGCAGCAGTAGCCCTAGCCCAGACTGAGGAGGAGGAGGAGGAGCCCCATCCCAAGACTGCCCCTGACATGGGATGGCGTGTGCCACTGCACCATCAATCCTTGTCCAGGGTCAGCTCAGGGAATCCCAGCAGCGGAAGTTTGACCTTGGTGAACAACAACTGCTCCACCAACTTGGCCCCCAGTCTCAGGCGGTACGGGGAGCAAATGTTCCCCGCCATGGAGAACACCCACTCACTGGGGATACTGGTTGGTGGGCAGGACAGGATACCCTTGGCCACTTTCAACAGGGCCGGCCACACATTGGCCTTACCACCCCAGTAGGCCAAGGGATCACTGCTGGGATCAAGGCATGGCTCCTCCTCCAGGTAGGTCTCCCGAGAATCTCATCCAGCCTCCTGTGGAGACTCTACACCAGAGGGGTCACCTGGCTGAGGGTGCTGGTGGAGCTGCTCACGGTCTCCGTCAAGGCCAGGAACGGTCTCAACACAAAGTCTGTGTGAGCCAGGATCTCCCATTCTACCCCATCATACCCTGGAGGTGCCCCGCTGTCCGTTACCAGTTGAACCTGATGCAGGGTGGCTTTCTGCTTGAGAATCCGCTTGAGCATCAGGAAGGTGGAATTCCACCGTGTGGAGACATCCTGGATGAGCTGGTGCACTGGGGAGCCTTGCTCGGCCTGCTTCTCCTGTAAATATTATATCTAAAGGCCTAGTCCTACAAACGCACTCTTAAAATATCAAAACTGAATAACTACACACTAACACTATATCTATATAACTAAGCTAACTCCTACAACTATGTATCTATCTATAGTAACTAACTAACTATATCTAATATCTATCTATATATACAATATTACACAGAGATGGGGGGGAAACACAAAGAACACAGGAAGGGGTACAAAACTGAAATGAAACCTAAATGAAACTAATAATCCTACTCTAAATAAATCCAAAAACAGGGGATGGTAATCAGGAATGGAATATATAGAGGGAGAGGGAAAGGATTCAATGGAGGGGGGAGGAAAAACACAGGGAGGGGTAAAAAAAAATAAAAAATAACACCTAATTCTATTCTAATTCTATGTAATATAATCTAAATAAATGATAATATGGAGGTAAATGGGTTGGATAGGTGAAATAGAAGGAGGATGGCAATGGATTGGGGAGCTGGGAGGTACACAAACTGCTGGGAGATGGAGCCTTCTGAAAACGCCTGCTGTCAGGAACAGTGACTAGCTCAGAAGGTGTTGGAAGAGGGGAGGGCAAAGATTTTTGTTACTTGATGTGCTCGCCTCACCGCAAGCCCCATTGGCTCCGTGCAGCCTAGCTCGTGGCCAATCACAGGCTGCGAAGCCAGTGGTCTGAGGAGAAAAGGAATGGTGATTGGGCAGACTGGCTGCTACTCTAAGCCTCTCCACCCCTGGTGCCTGGAAGTCTGCTCCTCAGTTGACTCCCCCTCCCTGTCACATTTTGCCTTCCAGTGAGATGTTTTTGCCACCTGAAATCATCCGAACTCGATCTGAACCAACCGAACTGTTCGGTCTTTTCAGAGTTTGGTATCGGGTTCAGTTCGGGCAGTTCAGATTTGGGTTCGGTCATCCGAACGGACCGAGTTTGGTCCAAACTCCGAACTTCCGAACCGTGTTTGCACATCCCTAACATCTGTGCCATGCCACCCACTGACCTGGGGACTGGCAGCCATGCTTTAACATCCCGAGGCAGGGAGGGAAGACACCGTGCTGTCTGCACATCAGTTTTCACCTAACAAGGTACTGGTTTCAACCTATAAGGCCCGACATGGTTTGGACCCCACATATCTAAAAGACTGTCTCCTCCCTTCTGTCCCATTGTGGTCTCTGAGGTCAACTGGGAGAACCCTCCTCCAGGTACCATCTGCCCATCAAGTGTGCACAGCAAAGGGGATGCAGGAGACATTCTCAGTAGCTGCTCCACAATTTTAGAGCTTCCAGAGGCAATGTAAAACTTTTTTTATTTGTCCAGGCATTTGGCAGGTGCAGATAGAGTTTAGGAAGGTTTGGGATAAGGGATTTTTATTGATTTTATTTATGTCATTATATATGATTGTATCTGTTGGTTTTATGATCCCCCATGACTTGGGATAGGGCAGGATAATAAACTCAAATAAATAAAACCAACGTTTTGTGGCTGTGTGCCCCTTTTCAATTTTAGTGAAGAGTCAAGTACTCCCAACTAATTTGCATACATTTACACAACCCGGTGACTTGCAGCAGCTGAGTTGTGCCACAGACCCCCAGGAATGCTTCACGGACCGCAAGGGATCCATGGAACCCAGTTTGGGAACCACTGAAACAAAGAATGATGTCAACAATTAAGACATGTATTCCAAAGGTTGTAATTGGGTGAAAACAGACATGACGCTAACCACCCTTTAACCACCCTTGGTGGTTATTTATGCATGTTTCAGGGCTGCATAGAGAAACAATACAGACCTGTAACATGCATAAATAACCACCAAGGGTGGTTAAAGGGTGGTTAGCATCATGTCTGTTTCCACCCATTGTGAAGTGAATTGGACAGGGACCTACCTCTTTGGGTGCTGAGTCCCACTGTCCCTCTTTCAAGGTCAAAGTCCCTCTTCAAGGTCAAAGTCCCTCTTTCAGGAGAGACAGAAAAACTGGATCTGGGACTAGAGATGAAGTACCTGCAAAAATGAGTATACCCATCAAATTTCTGGCACCTGAATCAAACCAAAAATTTAGGTACTTTTTGTTACTCAAACCATTTTCAACCGGCTGCCTGAAGTACCAAAAAGTCAAAATGCCGACAAACTAGTAAAACCAAAATACAGATTTCATCCCAATTTCATTTATCCCATATTTTGGGAAATGTAGGGGGGGGGGGGTTATTTCATTTTTGGGGTAATTTGTGGTGCTTGAAAAACCAGTGACTGAAATTTGTTTTGTTTTTTTCATGTCCTCAAAGTGGTATTTGTGTACTTATTTGGAATCGGATACCTGAAAATGTGGGTACTAGCCACGGTATTAAACCAGGTACCCATTTCAGCTCTGTCTGGGATGTAAGTAGGGACAGGAGCACGGTGCATCAGGGTGGAGTTGGCAGCCAAAGAGGAAACTGGAAGTTAGGGCAGGAAGACGACAGATGGACAGACAGACAGCTCAAGTGAATAACCCCATGTAACGGATGTCACCCTGGAGCTCCTCTGGCAACATCTAACTTGCCCTTCTTGTCTATCATATTTCGTTATGTTTAACTGCTTAAGTATTTGACCTAGAGCTCCCAATTAAAGTGAGACTAGCTCTCAGCTTTTCACTGCTAGCAGAGCAGCCAACGGCACTTACTAGAAACACAGACACACACATTCAAGCTGCTGACACTCTGTTTATTCGACCAAGCAGAATTTTAGGCTAGGTTATATAGACAGATATATACTACGTGTACCTGTCGTGGTAATTCACCGTAATTGGCCTTCTCGGAAAGTATCTGACTATGTTAGCAGATATTGCCAAGGCAGGAGGCTATGTTACATAATTAATAATAATAATAATAATAATTTCTATACCACCACCATCTCTCGCCAAAATGGTGTTTGGAGCTCTTTACAACATAAAAAGATAACAATATAAAATACATGTAGAATAAAAACCCATTTGAAAACAATTTAAAAGGAGAGGGTGAAGATGAAGAGAAAGGACTGTAACCACAGAACGATATGTTATATTATTTATTTATATTTATGTATTTACTTTTTACTATTTATATGCCACCCCCTCCTGCCTCAGGCATCTCGAGGTGGCTCACAATATCAAAAGACTACAGGACACAAACAGTGTTTTCAGACGTGATGATAGTCCGCATTTCTATGCTTTGACCCGTCTGGCTTTCCCCTGTCTGGCCGTCATCATGATTCCCATCTGGATTGACGACTCCCCCAGTAAGTCCATGGTGCTGGCGGGAGCCGTCACATCTGAAAGCACACGTAAAAGGAAAACAGCAGTGGAGTCTAAAAGCGCCTCGAAAATAAATAAGCCTTCAGGTGCTTTTTAAAAGGCGAGGAGAGAGAAACTGAGACGGACATCTGGAAGGAGTGATTTCCACACTGAGGTGCCTGCCTCGGCAAAGGCCTGCCAATTTGAGAGGTGATGGTGAGATCCACAAACAGCGGGCAGTTTCTGAATACAGAGAGTCACCGTTGTGAGGCTCCAGGAGCAGGTCTCAAATACAATGGGTGGGTTCTGAGACTGGTGGGGCAGTGGGCAAAGCCAGTCTCAAAATTGCACTTACATGATCATAATCAATGAAATAGAACATGCACACAAGAATACAACATGCACAGAGTCAACCCACCATTCAAAGAAAGACATACCAAAATGCATGGAAATGCAGGAAAAAAGGATTATGTGGAATCCTAACATGCACACTGTGTATGCATAGGGAAAGAGATCTTAAATTCACAAAGCAGCCAATCCAGCTTTCGACCAGCATTGAAGTTCACACACACACACACAAAACCTTCCCCAGCACCTCTCAAATCAGTAGGACTTAACCCCAGTGAGGCATGTTCAATAAGCCACATGTGACAAAACAGAACCTATTTCTTGAGGTTTAACAATTGCCTAATAAAGCATCTATTAAGTGAGGACGCAGAATAATCAGCTGCGATTTAGTCTGTCCATTGTAGCTGGGCTGAATTCATGGGGTGGTTGTGAGTGTTAAAGATATTTAACAATAAAACCAGGGCATTAAATCTGCAGGCACCTGGGAGCCATTGGCACCCAGAAAACTGGCTGTTCAGGGGTATCATGGAGCAAGAATAGTTTAATATCAGGATAAAGTCTGGCCATTGGATTTTTCAGGGGGCTCCCAGAGTTTGATCTGAAATTTCATGCCCTGCTAAAACAGATCCAGATAAAAGCTGGCAGCTGGTGCTGGCAGTGAGATCTGGTTTGTTAACCCCAACAATGCACAGCTCTAAGGGAAGAACTGGGTTTGCCTCCATTGTCAATTATGAGAAGGGCTGTCAATGTTACAGCAGTAATTAGCTAGCCAGGCATAAAGCCTCCTTGCCAGGCTGGGACTTGAAGGAACAGACTGGCTCGTGTGCCTCTGGCAACTATGCTTTTGAGCCGCAATGTGGAAGTTTTACAGCCTTGCCGAGGAGGCCACATGGGATTCCACACAGAGTCAAAAGAAAGGGATCTCGAGGGTCCTACAATCCAGCCTCCTGCTTGGATATAGGATTCAACATACCTAAACCGCCCCAAATGAAAAAGCCACTAGCAGAGAAATAGAGCCTATAATAAAAGATCTGCCACAAACCGAGACTGGGAGTGACTAGAGCACCCAAATGCTTGAAATAATAGGGAGTTTAATATATATACCCATCATGCATCATCAAGATGGACATTGCAGCCATTCAAGATTTTATGTCGCCAGCAGAGATCGAACCCTGATCCTCCAGCTTAGAAACACAGCCTTCTCCCAGGCGACCTAAAGCAGACCCAGGAATGGGCCCCACAGGAAGCATGTTTTCAAGAGCACTCCGCAGCTCCTATTAATCCAGAGGGAAGTAATGGGCTCACAAGTGCTTTTACCAATCTGGCCATTGAGAACCAGCTTTTCATGCGAGCTCAGCTACTGTGCCAGGTTGTCAGAAGAAATCAGTCCACTGAGCAAGCAAAACTTGAGCTCCTTTGAAGAGTCATATTGCTACCACACGTGCAGAGGAGCAAGCCCAAGTTCCTCCAGGAGAGAGGGCACTGGGCAATGATAATAACCCACAAAGACAGTCTCAGAATGACACATGACCCCTCTCATCCTGAAGGCTCTCAGAAGTAGACACACAGAAGTCATCCCCCATCACTGGAATGCAGCTACCTCTGGGTGCATCCTAGCACACAGAACCACCACACAACGCAAAGAAGAATCCTATATCCAGCTGAAACCAAAGGGCAAGGTTAGCTCAACAGGATCCAGAAAACCTAAACTAAAACTGAGCCCCACACACCTGTGAAATGGGACAGATGATCCATTCTGACATGGTAAGTCATACGTATACCATCACACAACGGAAAGGTCCCTAGCACTTCTACCAGCACCATGACCCCCTAATGCTTTGCTGTGGCGTGGCCTTCAGCACTGAAAACAAAGCATGCTTCTTACCGAATCCCCTCCATGTCTCCCTGCTGGACATTGGATTGACCAGGAGTGACTCCATCCTCCAGTAGTCCTTCTAACTAGTAGCCAGTAATGCACACACTCATTTATGTATGGTAGGGAACATGGTATTAAAGAACAGGGCTGAGAATTGCAGCTCTTACTAATCCCAGTTCTGCCACACACACCTTAAAGTGCTGGTCTTTCAATCTTCTGGGTTTACAAGTCCACAAAATGAAGTTCCGGATTCATTTTTCACATACACATTGCCCTGAGGCAGTTCCTGGATGCATTCTTCACACAAATGCTGCCTAAGGCAGCCTAAAGTAGCCGCAGCTGTAGACATGAGGGGCTGCCATGGAAACCAAGTGACCACAGCTGCCTGGAGCAAAGCAGTTTACCAGAAGAACCTTTTACACACAAAAATTCTGGGAGATGTTCTACGCAGAAGTTCAAAGAGCCAGATGTTTAAGATCTGGGTGAG
Source organism: Sphenodon punctatus (assembly GCA_003113815.1). Lineage (NCBI taxonomy): Eukaryota > Metazoa > Chordata > Lepidosauria > Sphenodontia > Sphenodontidae > Sphenodon > Sphenodon punctatus. Next base: position 17,148,320 of record QEPC01011901.1, on the reverse strand, counting down.
TGATTTAGACACACAGAAAGTTCAGGATGTAACAGCAAACATGCAGGGGAAACGTGTGTGTAAAAACACCCAGACTCATTGCATGACCTTGGCCAATTTGCTACAGTTTACCAGTTTACCTGTAGATGCCCCTCCATCTCTCTGGTCTCTTTCACTGGCCAGGATGTAAAGGCAGATGCCTCTCTAGAATGGGCAGGTTGTCTGGAGTGACCATCCAGTGTGTTTGTCTGTCTAGTGTCTTCTCACTCCCTTGTTTTGAGGGGATCTGACCCTTTTAAGCAAGTGGGATAGTGGATACAGTCACACCCAGAACCTCAAAGGGCTTTCTGAATATCTAGCCATGTAAGGGTGGACATATGCTGCCAGAAGGAGGGTCACGGGTGTGGGCAAAAGAGGAAAAGAAAGGGGGAGAAGCCAAGATGGTAGGGGAAAGGGGGGGACGGGGAGCACAAACAGGAAGGGATGGGGTAAGGAGAGAGAGAGCACAAATGGGGGGAAGGAGAGGGGAAAGAAGGGGAGAGGGAACACAAATGGGAGGAAGGGGGAAGAAGGAGAGGGGGACCTGTAACAGAAGGTTGCTACTTTGTAAACAAGGTTCTTCGAGATAGCTCCTTACATTCTCCTGAGTTGGGAGAATATACAAAGCCATCTCGAATAACCTTGTTTCAAGGTAGCAATCTTCTGTTTAGCTGCTGGGAGGAATCATCATCAAGGCTTGGTTCAGGAATGCCGGGGAGGATACGGGGGTGGTAAGCAGGGGGTCAATGCTCCAGATTCCCGGGGGGGGGGTCCACCGCGGCTCCTCAAATATAGCCAGGGCCTATGCCATTCAGAACTAAAAAAAACCCAGCAGCATAATCTTAATTTAAATCTGTTGCTCTACGGGGAGTCAATGCAGAGAATGCAGGATGGGTATATTTTGATCATGGCCATCCAAACCAGTAAGCATGCCACATTCTGGACAAGCTGCAAGTGATGGAGAAGCATTACTGGCATCCCATAGAAAATGGAATTAAACAATCAAGTCTTGTGGTCACCAGGGCATGAGTCACTGTGGCATGGTGAACCTGGGATTTTCTCTGGCTCTTAAAAGCCTATTTCTCTAGCTTGGCCTAGTTTGGCCTATCTTTGTCTTTGGACCAACTGGGCTTTGTCTCATAGTCCTTGACTCCCTCTGGAGTTAACCCTCTAATTTCAGCCTTCTTGGACTCACAACAGTCCCAATCCCCTTGGGGATCAGTAGTCCATTTGGCTCATCTCCTGGCAATAGAGCCTTTGGTCTTTCATGAGGCAAATCAATAGTTGGCCCACTCTGGGAAAACAATTGGTGACACCTGCTGATGTGGTGGAAGTGCTTGAATATGTGTGAGGAGAGTCACAATATGTGAACTGGACCCTTGCCTGTCCTGGCTGGTTAAGGCCAGCAGGGAGATGGTGGAGCCATTGCTGGCAAGGGTGGTCATGGTCAATGCTTCCTTGGGGGAGGGAAGGTTACTGGAGTCCCTTAAGGGTACTGTGCTCCAACCCCTCCTCAAGAAACCATCTTTGGACTTTGAGTCCCGAGCGAGCTATCGACCTGTCTAAAAAAAAACCCCTTTTAAGGAACATTATTTAATGGGTGATGCCACGTCAGTTGCAGGCATATCTGGATCATATCAGTTTTCTAGATCCCCCGCAGTCTGGTTTTCACCTGGGTTATGGTACTGAGACAGCGCTTGTGGCCTTGGTTAATGACCTCTAAGTGGAACTGGATAAGGGCCATTCGACCCTTCTGGTTCAGCTTGATCTCTTGGCTGCATTTGACGAAGTGAACCACGAGGTGTTGGTGATTCACCTGCGGGACCTGGCTGAGTTAGATGGAACAGTTTTGCAATGAATCCAGTCCTTCCTGGCAGATATATTTCACCGGGTAGTTCTGGGAGATTGTACATCTTCTACCAGGGCTCTCCCATGTGTGGTTCTGTAGGGTTTCATCTTGTCCTTCATCTTGTTCAATGTTTATATGCAGCCTTTGGGAGAGGTTGTTCATAGATGGGGAGTTCATTGTCATCTGTATGCTGATGACACACAACTGTACCTGTCCTTTTCATCCGACCCAGGCCCTGCAATTGAGCCTGTACCTTCGTGAGCCTCGGGGGCAGGGTGTAGGCAATTGAGCTGGCCACCAGGTGTGAACCAATGCCCTAGGAACAATAGAAACCCAGCAGAGAGTAGGCGACTGAGCCAGGTGGGGAAAACCTGGCAATAGTGAGCTATGGGTGGTAGGGTGTAGGCAACGTACCTGACCACCCAAGACAAATGAGAGCCCTGGGTGGGATTGAAATGTGCTTGAATAGTACATTGCCAGAGTAGTCTGGTTTTGAGGGTCCCAGGACTGGGAGGTCTGGAAGGAATGGGTGGGATGGCCTCCCACCCCAGAAGGGGTCTCATACAAATGGAAAATCCCTGGAAACAGGGTTGGTGGAGTAATGTGTGGGGCTGTGTAAATCCCCTGAGTCTGTACGTTGGGTGGAGGAATGCTCCCCAACAGAACTAGAGGTAATTCCCTAAGGACAGTTGGGTGGAGGTGGCTCCCCAACTGATAAACCCAGTGGTATGGGCTGGCTGTGAGGGGCAATGGGAGGCCGGAGTGGGTGGTAAAACCCTAGTACATGTGGACTAACTGCACCCTGGTAAAAGAGCTGTTCAGCTAGTCTTCTCTGAGAGAAGTCTATCCCCTTGAAGGGGGAGGGGTGTAGCAGGGAGCAGTCCTACGAGGCTGCTGCCCCTTTAAGAAGGGACTGAGTGGAACAGTCGGAGGACTGAGCACCTGCGCATGGGCTTGGGAGAAGCCAGCCCATAGCTATGATCAGCCTGTGGGGAGAACAGGCTGTTAACTCCAGGAACAGAGTGGGCAGGACACTGGTCCTTTAAAGCTGAGGAGTAGAAGTCTGGCCATGCCCACTCTGCTGGGATATAAGCAGAGGCAAGGCAGAGAGCAGAGCAGTCTCTGTCTGGGAGCTGAAGGGATCCCATTGCCCTGATAACAAGGCCTTTCCACTCTATGCACTCCAGGGTGCTGAAGAGGAGAACCAGGTACTGTGAGTGGGCTGTGCCCAGGAAGGAGTCTCATGCCTGGGGAAGGCTTGGCCAGAGTCTGGGGCTTTGAGGCCTGGCTGGCTGGACTTTGGGGGTTGATGTTAGGTTGCTCCTGAGCCTGTGAGAGACTGACCTGGGTCTGCAGAGTGGAGGCGACTGAATTGGTAGCCCAGGGATTGTGTACACTGGACACTGAGTCTAATAAAGGACTGCCTGTGTGGGATCCTACAGGAACGTACCCCCTTCCACAAGGGGGGGGGGGTTCAGCCGAGGCTTTGGCTGAATAGGCGTAGCAGAGGGGTAGAGCTAATTCCCCTGGAGACACCCCAGCACCCCCATGTGACCCTGGAAAGACACCCTCCCCCCTGCTACAAAGTCCCTGTTTCAGCTCTAGACAGGACAGAACCAGCACTTCCCCTTGGTCTGAAAATGGTACTCTGTGGCAACACATCTCTTTCTCACACCTGGGCCAGCCCTTGGTGGCATACTTCATCCCAGGAATAGTGGCTATGCTAACTGATTCCCATGCACCTTCTGATTTTTAACTGACAGTTCTTGAAAACGAGTGTGAACTAGCTTAATATCACCCTGGAGTTAGGGTTATCTTCCAACCTCAACTTGGGACATACTTTTCCTATTTTAGCCAATAGCAGGGCTGAAATTCACTTCTCAGATGTCACTAGTTCTTGATGAGAATGGGGTTTTTCCATCTCATTCCCTCTACAAGATGAGACAAGAAAATCCCCCATTCTTGCTGAGAACCAGCAAAATTCACCACGGCTGGGTGGGAGGCATGGGCCAGGTAAGTGGGCAGACAAGGGAGATGGGCGGGGTACCAGAGGTGAGCAGGAGGTAAAAACTTGCCCCCTGGCCACCCCCAGCCAGCTCCACTGCCTGTCCAGGAAGGGAGATTCTGGTTGAGGCCTGAGGCCAGGGAGGAAGGTTGGAGGCCTTGTGGGTGGTTGGGTGGGGAACGTACCCTCCAGAGGGGGTTCCTTTGAACCCATGGTCTCATTCCGGGTTGGTAAGTTTGAAAATAAAAAAAACATGTTGTAGCTACCAGCGCCATCTTTGAAAAGGCATGAGCATGCCCAGAAGGAGTGACTCAGGCTCTTCTGAGAATGCAGAGTCCATTTAAAATAAAATAAAATCAAACTTACCTAATTGGGAAGAGGCCACACTTCATAGGACCCTGTCTGGAGGGTAATTAGTATTACCCCACCCAACCTGCTGCTAGACCCCTTGCTAAGCCCCCTCACTAGGCCCCCAAATCCACTACCAGGCTCCTGTCCAGAATTTCCCTTCCCAGGCAGCTAGGGGAGCCAATGGGGTCCAAGGGTAGTCAGGGAGAAAGTCTTTGCCCCCTGCTTACCTCTGGCATACTGCTCCATCTCCTTGCCTTCCCCCCTGCCCTCCGCGAGATCTTATGAGATTTCATGGGGGCAATATCATGCGAGGTTTCACCTCCCTCCCCCCCCATCTCATGTCTGGCAAGATTCTCATCAAGGGGGATTCTTATCTCATTTCAATCTTAGCCAATAGCATCTCTTTCAAAAGCATCACTTTATTCAGTAGTTCCCAAACTGTGGGGGCAGGCCTCTAGGGTGGGGATGCAGAAGAAATTCAGGGGAGAGGAAGGCATGAGAAAGGTCAGAGCTGGCAAATGCCTAGCTCCCCTCTGACTGAGTTGAGTGGAATCTCCAAAATAATGGGAAGGGCAGAGTCCGAGAACAAGGGGGAGATGGAATGGGAAACAATAGGTGGTTGGGAAGTGGGAGAGCGAAGGGGAAACAATAATAGGTTGGAAAGGGAAAGAGGGAGAAAGATAGAAAAGAGATTGTATGTGGAAGTCTAATGGTGGGTTTCAATTACCGCAGACAATTCCTAGCTTAGTCCCCTGTTTCCAACATCTTTATTTCTTTTTCCTTTTTTCCAAAACGTTTCCTGGCTGGGACATCGTGACCTTCCTCTATCTCTAGTTTAAATGGACTCTGCATTCTCAGAAGAGCCTGAGTCACTCCTTCTGGGCATCATGACCTTCCTCTATCCCCATGGCCTCTTTTAAATGCAGCGATAAACAAGCCTAAATCGACACAACCTGTTCTTCCTAGCAACCTTTATTGCTTTTCTGAATCATGGAAGCTGGGAAGAAGCCAACTTTTATTTTAGCCGAACCATTATGAATAATAAGGGCCCAGCTTGGACCTACACTTTCTCTCATATCTGAGATGCCAATGAGAGGTTTGCAGAAGGCACATGGTTCGTTTCCGTTTTCATTTACGAAAAAAACCTTTGTTTTCGGGGGGGGGCGGGTCAAAAGGACTGTACCATTTTTGTTAATATTTTGAAAAAATATTTTATTAATAATAATAATAATAAAAAAAATCACTGTGCAGGCACAAAAATGGCCACTGGGCTGTTCTGCGCATGCCCCGCCCTTTTTTCAAGATGGTGCTGATGTTGCCAGCAACATTTCAGAAAAGGGCCACACATGCACAGAATGGCTCTGACAGCCATTTTACAAATGTACCGTGATTGCTTTTTTTTTAAAGAAAATAATTTTTTTTAAATAAAAACAAATGAAATCAAATAAATGCTGTTTGCTTATTCATTTGTTTTTGTTACCTTAGTTACCAAAACAAATGGGTCTCCATTCATTTTTGCAATTAAACGATACACCGTGAACCATGGGCTGCTGCTGAGATGACTGGGTGACCTGAGGGGTCTGGACGGGACTGTTCTTGAATGGTTCCACTCATTCCTCTCAGGGGGAAGCCAGCGGGTGGTGCTGGGGAATGAGACATCTTGCCCCCGCGCTTTATCATGCAGCATTCCGCAGGGTTCTATTCTGTCTCCATTATAATTTAATGTATATACGCAGCCCTTGGGGGAGGTCGTGAGAGGGTTCGGGGTGCGATGTCACCAATATGCTGATGATACTCAGCTGTACCTCTCTTTTTCAACTGACCCAGACCCTGCTGTCTCGATGCTATCCCAGTGTTTGGAGGCCGTGGAGGAATGGATGTGGCAGAGCAGACTGAAGCTCAACCCCGATAAGATGGAGGTGATGTTGGTGGGGAGAGCGAAGGAGGTAGTGGCCCTGCTGATTGGGGGGGTTCACCCTCCTATAGCTCAGCAGGTCCGGAGTCTGGGGGTGATATTGGACGTGGATCTCCGCCTGGAGCAGCAGGTGGAGGCAGTTGCGAAGGCTGCTTTCTGCCAGTTGCAGCTGGTGCGTAGGCTGCGTCCTTTCGTCTCTGGCCCGGACCTGGCCTCCCTCATCCATGCCTTCATCACCTCGAGACTGGACTACTGTAACACCTCTATGTGGGGCTTCCCTCGTTCCTGGTTCGGAGGCTGCAGCTAGTGCAGAATGCAGCGGCCCGCCTCCTTTCGGGGATGGCTCATCGGGAGCACATTACACCTGTGCTCCGGACTCTGCATTGGTTGCCAATAGCGTACCGAGCTAGGTTCAAGGTTTTGGTGTTGATCTTTAAGGCCCTTCACGGTCTGGGCCCCTCGTACCTCAGGGACCACCTTGCCCTCCGCGCCCCAGAGCGGCTCCTTTGGTCTGCTGGGGGTGCCTTCCTGGAGGTTCCCTGCATAAAGCGGGGGGCCACAATGGAGAGGGCATTCTCGGTGACTGGGCAGCACCTTTAGAATTCCCTTCTGGAGGAAGCTCGCCTGGCCCCAAAACCTGTTGACATTTCGGCGAAACTGTAAAACCTGGCTGTTCACCCAGGCCTTTGGGGAAGGGGGGGTTAGAGGGTTTTTATCTCCCCTACCCTATTTATTGTTTTAATGTTTAAATGTTTCCCGGGCCCTGTTTTAATATTTGAATTATATTTTGATGTATTTTAAATTGTTTATATATTTTAATATGTTTTTACTGTTGGAAGCCGCCCTGAGCTGTTTTCAGGAGAGGCGGGGTATAAATTTAGAAAATAAATAAATAAATAAAAAATTGCACAGTCCTAAATAACTACTTTGGAGTTCTGTTGCTCCCAGCCGGTCTTATTGTAGCAGGGTAACTTGGGTTCCTCATCAATACCAGCTCAAAGAGACCTCAGCAGAAAGGCCTAATTGTCTGGCTCACAGTTCAAGGGATTGAGCAGCCCAGGTGCTGCTAGGGATAATTGGGCATAGGATTGGTTAAGGCTGATCAGCTGACCAGAAGCCATCAGTATTTAAGGCCAAGCTGAGCACCTAGTAGAAAAGAGGTGGAAACCTAGGAAGAGGGCTAATGGAAGATGCTGCCTTCAGGCAAGGGGACTAGGCCTGGGAGGTTATCCCTGGAACAGGGGACATGTCGTGTGAGCTTGAATTTATGGTAAGAGTTCTCCGTTTGTATTTTCTGAGGAGTATATAAACTGAAGTTCACTGCTGGTCAGGAGCTCTCTGTGGAGCCCTTTGGTAAACAGGGGAGAGCAGGAATTGGGAGACTAAACCTGTGAAAGAAAATTTTATGTTTGGTACATACTTCAGGGGAACACTGAGGCACAGTTTGCTGTACAAAGGGAATGCAGGGGCTTGACATGTCACACTTATATTCTGGGAAGCTAACCAGAAAGCTGGGTGGCATGGCAAGGACTAGGGAAAGGAGTAGGTCATAGAGGCACAGACTTCCGCTTCATTACCCAAACCAATTCCACCCCTTCCTTAGGAATAACAGGGAAGCAAGAAACCCATCCATGTACCTATTATGAGGGGAGTTTTCAGTCTCTTTGTGCCCAACGTCTTTCCCAACATTTCACTGCTACCCAAAAAAAAAGAAGTAATGAAAAATGATCACACCCAGAGTGGGACAGCTCTCTGGTCGCAGGCATGGGTGTCTGGTGCCCCAAGATATCACAGTGGATTTTTGACCCCACGGAGCCATCCCACCACTGTTTGTATCCAAACTCCTATCACCAATAAACTGGTGTAGGATTATAGCATTCATAAACTTAGAAAATGCTCCTTAAGCGATTATGAGAAAATTCAACTTTGGATTCACTTCTGTATCAATGTTGTTGTTTTTTTAAAAAATCTTATATTAAAAAGCTTAAATTTACCCTGAAGTTAACTTAAAATTATAGCTGTATCCTCCATATCTGATTAATGGGGAGCACAGGGCTGTTCTCAGCTTCTGCAGGTTTAGACAATGATTCAACCTTGGAGCTATTGGTTGTTGTGTGATAATAAGAGATAAATCTGAAGTTGTAAAAAACAAAGGGGAAGTAAATACTCTTGAAAAATCCTCTGTTTTTAAAGATGTTCTGCCTCTCTCTTTCTCAGAGAATATATATTTTTTCCCAACAGTATTGGAGAGTTGGTAGTAAATGTGACAGCAGGGAACCTATACCTAGTGCCAATGAAAGGGGGGGGGGGATGTGGGACTATTGAACAATTCCACATTTTTTGAGGACTCAAAAACCTACAAGAACTTCATAAAGTGTGCACAATAACCTAGTGAGTAAAATAATGATTGCAAGTAACATTTTTTTGTTAGGAAAGTACCAGCATCCCCATAAATTGATTTCAAAATGTATCAAGTTGCCAGATCAATGCAAGCAAAGAGATTATTAAACACAGAGTGATAAAAGTGGACGGGAATATGGCAAAAGGTGTTGAAAGTGATGGAGTGATAAAAAATATAGGACCAATAAAAATGTAAAGGGATAGGTTGGGGATACATTGAAGGGGTGTTCCTGTCCAACAAGATGTTCCCAAGTCTGAAATTCCTCCTGTTGGGATGGCCTGTATCTAATATCACTAAAACGGATGACTAAGCGAATGATTGTCATTTGCTTTCATCCGTTTTTGTTTAAAAATAAAAACAAACACAATGTAAAGCCCCCTATCCGTGTGCAAATGGGCACCATTTTGCGTAGGCGATCCCGTTTCCAAGATAGCGCCAGCGGCATTGGTGCCATTTTGGAAAAGGGTGCACATACACAGGACGGCCCAGGAGGCCATTTTGTTCTTGCGCAGTTATTTTTTAAAATAATAATAATAATAATTTAATGTAAATAGCAATAAAGAAAAGAAAAACAAATGTTTTGTTTACAACCCCTCCCCACAAAATGAAGTTTTTTTTATAAAACAAAAAGAAAACCGAAAATGAATGGATCGCCTTCTGCACACCCCTGGTATCTTACATATGTACTTTATATGGTATCAGCAAATTATTTTCCTGTGTTTGAAACTGTCTTTCTGTGGTAAGTTCGTACTCCTTTTCACTACTCTATCCTGAGGTGATTACTGCTATTTCATATACATGTTCTGTCCCTACTGACCTCTTCCAAGAAAATTTGCTCTTTGCTGAATAAGCTTTCAAAAATTAGCAAATTCTTCTATAGCGAGGGCAATATTTTACACAGTCCTATTTTTAACCTATTTCCTCTCTTGCCCCCTTTTTTTTTTTTTAAAGTAAGAGAGACAAATTTTCTTGGGAAGCTCTCTGAACATCCATGGACCCAAGGTTTCTTTGTTAAAATTTTCTCAAGTTGTCATCGGCCCTACACTTGATGGAGGGCACACCCTGGATTTGATATTCTGCACTGGTCTTGAGGCGGGGGATCTGTTGGTGGGGATGGTGTCAGCAGAGCCCTTTTCATGGACAGATCATTACATCCTGAGGGCACGTCTGTCCTCAGAAGGGTGCAGAACCAATTTGGTTGGTTCGCCCCCAGAGACTGATGGAACCAGAGAGGTTCCAGAATGCTCTTGGGGAGTTACCCTCTGATCTTGATGATCATTCACTCAATGACCTCGTGACTTTGTGGAACACCTTGTTGACCACAAGGCTCCTAGGTGTCCGCTCCCTCAGCATCAACACCGCAGGCCTCCATGGTTTGTGGAAGACCTGCAGCAGTTGAAGCAGAAAGGACAGTGGTTGAAGCGACAGTGGCATTGGTCTTATGCTGAAGCTCACAGATTGCGGCATCGAGACAGTTTACGGGCCTATGCCATGACTGTCAGGGCAGCAAAAAAGGATTTTTTTGCTACCCTGATTGCATCCATGAAGTCTCGTCTAGTGGAACTTTTCTGGGTGGTAAGACGGCTGGTCAGTCCGGCTTCCCTCTGCCTGGAACTGGAATCTTCCAGTGCCCACTGTGACATGTTTGTTGAATACTTCGTGGATAAAATTGCTCAGATTCACCATGACTTCTACTCTGCACTTATGGCAATAGGAGAACCAAAGGATGTTATGGAGACCCCACCTTGCCTGACTTTGTGGGGTCTCTTTCAGTGGGTGAGGCCAGTCACTGCAGGGGATGTTCTGGGGGCTGTTAGAGTCACGTTTTATGAACTTGACCCATGCCCATCCTGGCTAGTTAAGGTCATCTGGGAGACATTGGGGCCTCTGCTGGCCGATGTGATCAGTGTCTCCCTTCGGGAGGGCAGGGTGCTGGACTGCCTCAAGGAGGTGGTGGTGCAGTCCCTGCTAAAAAAACATCACTTGACATTGACTGCCCCGTCAGTTATCGGCCTGTCTCTAACCTTCCCCTTTTAGGGACGGTTATTGAGTGGGTTGTGGCTCAGCAGCTGCAGGAACATCTGAACCGCACCAGTTTTCTGGATCTCTTGCAGTCCAGCTTTTGTCCAGGTTATGGTACAAAGACAGCATTAGTGGCTTTGGTCGATGAGCTCCACTGGGAACTAGTCAGGGTCAGTCAACCCTGTTAATTCTATTAGATCTGTCGGCTATATCTGATACAGTTGACCATGAGATGTTGGTGACCCGTTTGCAGGACCATGCCAGGGTAGACAGAACTGTTCTTGAATGGTTCCGCTCTTTCCTGTCCAGCTTTTGTCCAGGTTATGGTACAAAGACAGCATTAGTGGCTTTGGTCGATGAGCTCCACTGGGAACTAGTCAGGGTCAGTCAACCCTGTTAATTCTATTAGATCTGTCGGCTATATCTGATACAGTTGACCATGAGATGTTGGTGACCCGTTTGCGGAACTATGCCAGGGTAGACAGAACTGTTCTTGAATGGTTCCGCTCTTTCCTGCCCAGGAAAATCCAGCGGGTGGTGCTCGGGGATTGTTCTTCATTTCCCTGGGACCTCTCGTGTGGAGTCGTGCAAAGGTTCCATTTTGTCCCCTCTCTTGTTCAATGTGTATATGCAGCTGCTGGGCAAGGTTGTGAGATGGTTTGGGGTGTTGTATCATCAGTATGACACCCAGCTCTACCTCTCCTTTACATCAGACCCAGACCCAGAAGTCTCGGTGCTTAGCCAATGTCTGGTGGCTGCAGGGGAGTGGATAAGGGTGAGCCAACTGAAGCTGAATACTGACAAGATGGAGCTGATACTGATGGGGAAGGCAGTGGGTGTGACATCCCCCATTGTTGATGGGGTTCATCCCCTGCTGGTCTACCAGTTTCAGAGTCTGAGAGTGCTCCTCGAGTCCCAGCTCTGCCTGGATCTTCAGGTGGCAATTTGGTGAGGAGTGATTTTCGCCAGCTACATCTGATGTGGTGGCTTCAGCCATATGTCTCAGACACCGACATGGCCACCATCATCCATGCCTTCAACACCTCAAGACTGGACTATTGTAATGTGCTCTGCGTGGGGCTACCCTGGTGATGGTCCAGAGAATGCAGCTAGTGCAGAATGTGGAGGCCTGCCTCCTTATGGGGACGGGTTACTGTGACCACATTACACCAGTGCTCCGTGCTCTGCAGTGGTTGCCTACAGTCTTCTGGGCCCAATTCAAGGTGTTGGTGCTTACCTATAAAGCCCTCTACAATCTAGGTCCTGTCTATCTGAGGGATTGCCTCACTCTCTATGTCTTGGATTGAGCCCTGCGGTCTTCCGGGAGTGCCCTTATTGAGGTCCTCTGGGTGGTCCAGGGCCACAATCAAGAGGGCCTTTTTGGTAGCTGCACCTAGGCTGTGGAACTCCCTTCTGACTGAGGCCCAGGTGGCCCCAGACCTCAGCACATTTTGACATCAGTGAAAGACCTGGCTATTCCACCGGGCTTTTGGTGAGGGAGATGGGTAGGGTGGGTGGGGTGTGGGGTAGGACTTTATGCTACCTCCATTTTGATTTGATTTGTTTTATGGATTTTATATGTTGTTTATGTTTTTTAGAGATATTTTAAATGACATTGTAAGCCTCCTGAAACTGTATGTGCAGGAGAGGTGGGGTAAAAATCCTGTTAAATAAATTAATAAATTAGGAGTTACTCCACTAAATTTCATTGTTATATCAGTGCAAAATGGAGAGAAGAAACTCAACTGCCATAAGGGAATGGAGAAGTATAGGTAACATACCATGGCACTCTCCTTAACTTATGGATATAAGGAGCTTCCTAACTGAGTCAGACCAATGGTACAACTTAGCCCAGTATTGTCACAACCTGGCACGGCAGCAAGGTTTCAAATCTGGTTCTCCAGCAGAGGCCTCAGTCTGATGTGCTATCAGAGATTCTGAATCAGAGATGCCAGGGATTGAACTTGGGACCTTACATATGCAAAGCATGCGGCCTACTGCCGGAGCCACAGCCCACCCCCTTTGTGCCATGTGTGGAAGGGGTCATGATCCTGACTAAAGGTGAAACAAATCTTCATACAAATGACTAAGCCCATCGCACTGACTCTTTCTGAACTGACACTGACAAAGCAGCTAATATGGTATTTGATTCTGTTTTGTCGGATATCCATTTCAGATATTTCTCTTTGGTAATTTCCATATTTTACTTACTTCATTTCAACACCACTGGTGCCATTGCAGTTGTGCAAAGTAAAAATCATCATCATCATCATCATCATCATCATCATCATCATCATCATCATCAAAATAACTGAATAATCAAAACAAAATCAAACAAATAAGTGAAGTAACCAAACACTGGCACCAGCAATGTATTTGGCACTGTACAAGCCTTAAATGGGAACAGGTCACTACCCTGGGAGGCTTACAATCTAGGGTAGATAAGGAAGGGGAGACAATGTGGAGGAGAATATAAAGAGAGCTATTTGTTTGTTTGTTTGTTTGTTTGTTTGTATTTCTACCCTACCCTTCCCGAAAGGCTTAGGGCCACTTACTGCATTAAAAAAACATAAAATCGGATAAAAATACAATAGAACTTCCTATTAAAAAAACCCTTTAAAAACCTACCCTGACTCCTAAGCCCACACACCTTAATTCCTAACTTCGCCTTCCAAATGCTTTGCCAAAAAGGAAAGCTTTTCACCGCCTCCGGAATATGCTCAGGCTCGGATTTTTAACAACCTACAGGGGAAGGGAGTTCCATAGTATTGGGGACGCAGTCGAGAACACCTGTCTGAAGGCCGTTGTTTATCCACAAGAGACCACTCCCAGATGACAGTCTGGGTTACAGTGGAACACAGAAGGAAAGACGGTCTTTCAGATATATGGGGTCCAGGCCATTTAGGACTTTAAAAATTGATTGATTGATTGATTGATTGATTGATTGATTAAATGGCACTGACTTGCGCCATGGCCAAAACATCCAAACATTACTCCATACATATCCTCTAAAATACTGTAACACACTTGATTGATTAACCTAATACAGCATAACATTACTGCCCACAAATGAATCAGACAAATTAATACACAAATTAATAGATTAATTTTTAATTTAACATGGTATGGATTACATTTCCTATTGAATTACTAGTTAGAAGACTGTTTTCAGTCTTTTTTATTTATTTTGATTTATGTAGGGCTTTAAAGGTCAAACACAACAACTTGATAGGGATGTGTGAACATGGTTCGGAAGTTCGGAGTTCAGACCGAACTCGAATAGTTCGGTCGACCGAACTGAACTTTCGAACTGAACTCGAATTCAACCGCACTGTTTGGTTGAATCCGAACCAGTTTGGAAGGCCAAAAAAACCTGGTTTTGAATGTACGAACTTGGTTCGGAAGTTCAGAATTTGACTGAACTCAAATAGTTCAGTCAAACGAACCGAACTTTTGAATCCAACTCGATTTTCGAACTGAACCGAATTTCTGAACTCAGTTCTGTTCGCACATCCCTACAACTTGAATTGAACCTGGAAAGCTATAGGAAACCAGTGCAGACAGTAATGCACAGTTGTAAAGTGCTCACAGTGACTCGTCCTGACAGGACCTCACCATTGCATTCCGCACCAGCTGCAGCTTCCAAAGAGTCATTAAGGGCAGCTCCATGTAGAGCACATTGCAGTAATCTAGCCTCAATGTAATGAAAACATGACTGATGGTGGCAAAATCTGAATCAGGAAGAAAGGACCGCAGCCTCCTCACCAGATGGAGTTGGTGAAAAGTGCTACTACTTTATGTTATGCAACATGACATAAGTCTAACTAAGGCTGTCTTTACACGGACACCGCCCTCTTGCTTGGTGTTCATGTGTGTGGGGGACGTCCGTGTATACGGCCGGCGGTGGGCAGGGGGATGGGTGCCCGCTTGGTGTTTGCCCATGTGAACACCGAGTGGGATGGGTGGAGGTGCGTGCATGATCCCATGCAACACCTACCTCCACCCATCACACACCCATCTCCACCCACCTCCACCCACCGAGCCCTCTGGGAAACCGGAGTAGGCTCCATGGGTGGAGTGGGGTGGGTGTCCATGTAAACAGACACACACACACACCTCCACCCACCACGACAAAACACCCATCTCCCCACCCACCTCTGTCCATGTAAAAATGACCTCAATCACAACATCTGCCTTTGCAGCTGTCTCTCCAAAGATCTGAGGTATTATCCTGAATTAGTTCTTCTCTGAAGTTTGAGAGATTTAGGTTTGATACTAACCTTTGCGGCTCAGGTCTCTCTCTCTTGCATTATGGAAGACCACCTGACATTGTTTGTGCCAATCAGCATAAAGAAAAGGCACAGAAGGGCACTAAATAGAGTTTAAAATGAATAAATCCTGAATATAGCCAATTTTATGCTTCACTGGTACCATGCAATTTAGTGCTAATTAAATTTTGCACTAACCTGCCTGAGACGTTAGATTATTCAGTTAACTGTGCTAAAATATGTATTTATCATCCCTGTTGTAATGGGCAAGGGAAGCAAATATATATTTTCGCCAATACGGTATAATCCGAGTTTATGCTCATTTATTAACTACATCAAAATACATTGCATTGCTTGCTTGACTCAACTAGCTCTAAAACAAATAGCTGCTTTGTGCAGGCATTCCCTTGACTGTCTCAAAGGTATGCCCCTGCCATTTACTCGACAGAACAGCTTGAACAGTTCACAAATTGCAAATAAAATTTCTCCAGTGGGTCACTGACTTTGAAAGGGTAGTCTTTTTCCCTTTGTCTAATTTTCTTCCCTCCTGAGGAAAAGATATAAACAATTGAAATATCTTGTTCCTTATCTTTGGGTTTTCCACTTGAGCGGAAAATGAACATAGATGGAAAATTCAACAACCTTTGGGTTACAGTGCTAAGATAAATTCTCTCTGGGGAAGAGAGAAATAAAAAAGTAGAGTCTCTCCAAAGTAATTTGTCCAGCTGGTTTACACAGTAAACATAGTTTTCCAAACACATGCATTAATATTTCCCCCATACGTGAACCCTACTAACTTGTCACTGAAGCAAGGAGCCCTTTCCTCAGAATGTACTGAAGCTGCTGCCTACTTCTCTGATTAATTCCCACTGCTTTTCAGCAAACTCTTACTTAAGAAAGTAACAGACAACTGGTGTTTCCATTTGAAGGCATTGGCACTTCCATAGAACAGTGATGCAGATTTCTGCAGCATTTCGACAATTGAAAAAGCTTCCAGTTCTCAATAAGCTATCCTACGAGAAACTTGGCTGCTGGACAAAAACTAGGGGTGTGCAGAAGGCACATCGTTCATTTTTGTTTTAGTTTTTATTTACAAAACACTTTCATTTTCAGGGGGTGGGGCTTGTAAACAACTCTACCATTTTTTATTTTTTTTATATATATATATATATAAATTACTATGCATGTGCAAAATGGCCACCGGACCATTCTACAGTGTTTTTAATTTTTTTAAATTATTTTTTATAAGTTAAACAAAAACAAGGATAAAAGCAAACAACAATTGTTTGCTTATTCGTCTGGTTTTGTAACAAACAGGGCTCCGTTCATTTTTGTAACTAATTAAAACAATATGGATTGCGCACTCTGGGTGAGGCCACAAGACAGGAAGGGGAGACAATGGTGCTAGACTTTCAGTAGCCTTACCCGTCCCTGGGCAGCCAGGCCACATGAGGCAGTGCTTTGTGTGGCAGGTGGCAGCCAGATGTCCCCCCCACCCCCACCCCCGCATCCTGTGGAGGACCAAATAGCTGGTTGCTCTGCGATGAAGCTGCGGAAAAATTCCATGGATGTGTCATGGAGCAGCCTTACCTCAACCAAGGTAAGGCTGCCCAAGGTGTGGCTACCGTGCCCGTGGAGGGGAGCAACAGTGCAGGGCCATGAGCAGCAGGTGCTGTTTCCCATTGTGCATGGACAGTTTAGCCACATCATGGCCAGGGGAAGGGATATCCTTCCTGTGGTGATTGTCATGATGGTGTGGAGGGCGGGTTAATCACTACTCGCCTAGATGGGGGGGGGGGGGATATTGAAAATAAAACCACATATAAACTCAAGGAGATCAATTTTAAATGAAAATTTCCATATTCCAGTCAAAGGCAAAACTCCCATTGGTCTTAATGGTGAAGGAATTGTCCTGCACTTCATTGAGGCAAGGACACATTTTGTGGGTTTAAAAGGCTGCACTCTTTTTTAACCGGACCGAAACAGTCTGGAGGTGGGTTCTTCCTTTAGGTGTGGCCCTTAGCAGGACCGGGGGGGGGGGGGGGGGAGGCTTTTTTTTGCTGTTTTAAGGGGAATTAGAGTGGGGATGGGGTGTTTCCTTTTTAAGGGAGGGGGACAAGGGGACTGGGTAAGGGAGGGAAGGGCTGACCCCCTCGGTGTGAGGGAGAGGTGCAGCCCTTTGAGAGGGAGGGATCCTTCAGTGGCAGAGGAGGATGGGGGTGTTTTGGGGGGTGGAGAATGGGGATCTCCCTCGCAGGGCTGGCGGAATGGACTCTGGGGGGGTGTCGGTGGAGCGGATGGGGAGTCTTCAGCCATAGGGGTCGTTCTGGACCGGGAGAATTATGGTTCTTCTGGGAGGTGGGTTTGACCTGTGAGATGGGACAGATGGTGTGTTTCTGTCCTGCTCACTGGCCCCCAGGCAGGTGGAGAGGTGATCGGGGTTCAGAGGGCCCCTGGTCTTGGCTTGATTCTGATAAATGCGAGGTTGGTGGCTAACAAGTTAACTGCGGTCCGGGAGTTGATCCTGGACCAGGTGGCTGATCTTGTATGTGTCACAGAGACCTGGCTGGACAATGAATCAGGGCCTCTATTGGCTGATCTTGTTCCGGCAAGGTACTCTGTGCAGCATCTGCCGTGACTGGAAGGACAGGGGGGTGGTGTAGCAATTATTTTTAAGGATACCTGGTCTGTGAGGAGATTCCCTGTGCGATCTATCATGAGTATAGAGGGTCTCCATCTGGGGTTGGATTTGGCTGGAGACAGAGTGGGGATACTACTGACATACCATGCACCCACCTGTACGGCAGCCTCCCTGCATGCACTGACCGAGCTGGTGTCCACGGTGATCTTGCGGTCCCCCAGGATGATAGTTCTGGGGGACTTCAATATCCATGCCGATGCCAGTCTTGGAGGAGTGGAGCATGAGTTCATGGCTGCCATGGAAGCCATGGGTCTGTCTCAGAGAGTAATGGGCCCCACACATGTTGGAGGACATACCCTGAACATGATATTTTGCACAGGCCTTGAGGCCGGGGATCCATTGGTGGGGGAGGTATCAACAGTGCCCTTGCTGTGGATGGATCATTATCTCCTCTGGGCAGATATCCTGGCATATGTCGGCCCCCGGGAGGATGTGGAACCAGTTAGGTTGGTTCACCCCTGAAGGCTTATGGAAACTGAAATGTTCCAGATACCTCTAGGGAATGTTTCCTCCAACCTTGATGGCCGTTCCCTCGATGACCTCGTGTTCAGGTGGAATACCATGCAAACAGAGGCCATAGACCGTGTGGCTCCCAGTTGTCCGCACCCGAATTGCCAACAACGCAGCTCCCTGTGGTATACCAGGGAGCTGCAGCAGATGAAGCAGGAAGGGCAGCGGTTAGAGTGATGGTGGTGTCATTCACATACTGAAGTTGACCGGTTGTGGCACAGAGTCTGGTTACGTACCTATGCCATTGCAGTGCGGACAGCAAATAAGGTTTTCTTTGCTGCCCTCGTTGCGTCTGCTAAGTTCTGCCTGGCTGAGCTGTTCTGGGTGGTGAGGGGGCTGGTCAGTCCGGCCTCCCTCTGCCTGGACATAAAATCATCAAATGCTACTGTGATTTGTTTGCAGACTTTTTTGCGGATAAAATCGCTCAAATTCACCACAGTTTTGATGCGACGTTTTCAGCAGGGAACAGGTCAGAGGCAGTAGAAGCCCCTTCTTGTCCTGTTTTATGGGATGAGTTTCTGGCGGTGTCACACTCAGATGCAGAGGATGCTCTTGGGACTGTTCAAACCATCTATTGTGAACTACATCCATGTGCGTCCTGGCTGGTTAAGGCTAACCGGGAGACATTGGGGCCATTGCCAGTGGGGATAGTCAATTAGGGATGTGCAAACAGAACGCAGTTCGGATGTTCAGACGTTTGGTCGTTTGGTTCAAAACTCAGATCGGGTTTGGTTGTTTGGTTCGTTGGAGTTTGGTTCGACTGAATTCAGCCGAACATCCAAAAATAGCACTATCGCTACCGATACCAAAATTGAAAAAAAAAATCTGTATCACCATCATTTGGCCCTGAAACCACCCCTGGTCTCCACCCCTGGTACCAGGAAGTCTTCTCCTCAGCTGCCTCCCCCTTCCAGACACGTTTTTCCCACCCAAGGTTGTGTTTTTCCTGCCCCCAAACTTATCCAAATTTTTCCGAACTGTTCGGCCGTTCGGTTTGGATGTTTGGTTCGGTCGTCCGAACAGGCCGAGTTCAGTCCGAACTCCGAACATTCGAACCGTGTTCACACATCCCTATAGTAAATGCCTCCCTTGGGGAGGGCATGGTGCCAGGCTGTCTCAAGGAGGCAGTGGTGCAGCCCCTGCTCTAGAAACCATCTTTGGACATTGACACACTTGTCTGTTATCGGCCAGTCTCTAACCGTCCCTTTTTATTTATTTATTTATTTATATTTATTTAGTAAAATTCTACCCCGCCCCTCCTGCAATGCAGCTCGGGGCGGCTTCCAACATTAAAACCATAAAATACAATAAAATCAATACAAAAACAATCACAAAATGCTTAAAACCTTAAATATTAAATATAACTATAACTTAACAGGGCTAGAACAAAAACCAAACACAAATGGGTAGGGGACTAAACACCCCCCTCCCCACCCTCCCTCCCAAAGGCCTGGGCAAACAGCCAGGTCTTACAGTTCCGCCAAAATGTTAAAAGGCTTGGGGCCAGGCGAGCTTCCTCCGGAAGGGAGTTCCACAGCCGCGGTCCCACCACCGAGAATGCCCTCTCCATCGTGGCCCCCTGTTTAACATGGGGGACCTCCAGGAGGGCACCCCCAGCAGACCGCAGGAGTCGCTCTGGGGCGCGAAGGGTGAGGCGGTCCCTAAGGTATGAGGGGCCGAGACCGTGTAGGGCTTTATAGATCATCACTAGGACCTTGAACTTGGCCCAGCACACTTTTAAGGAAGGTTATTGAACGGGTGGTGGTTCAGCAGCTTCAGGGGCATTTGGACCGGGTTAACTTTCTCAATCCCTCGCAGTCGGACTTTCTTCCAGGTTATGGCACAGAGACTACATTTGTGGCCTTGGCCGACGACCTCTCCCGTGAGTTGGACCGGGGTCGTTTGACCCTGCTGATCCTGTTAGATCTCTTGGCTACATTTGATACCGTTGATCATGAGTTGTTGGTGACTCGGCTGCAAGACCGGGCAGGGATTGGTGGGACTGTTCTTGAATGGTTCCACTCTTTCCTGGCCAGGAGAACCCAGCATGTGGTGCTGGGGGAGTTTTCATCTTCCCCCTGGGGCCTCACATGTGGAGTACCGCAAGGTTACATCTTATTCCCTCTCTTGTTCAATGTGTATATGCAGTCTCTGGAAAATGTTGTTAGGGAGTATGGAGTGAGATGTCATCAATATGCTGATGACACCCAGCTATATCTTCCATTTTCCTCCGACTCGTGCCTGGCAGTCTAGGTGCTTACCTGGTGTTAGTCCGCTGTGGGGGATCGGATGAGGGCAAGCTGCCTAAGGCTTATTCCTGACAAGACGGAGGTGATGGTTGTGGGGAGGGCCGAAGGAGTGGTGGCCCCCATCATTGATGGGGTTTGCCCTCCTATGGTTTCTCAGGTCCAGAGTCTGGGGGTGCTCCTGGACCCACAGGTCCACCTGGATGCCCAGGTGGTGGCTGTGGTGAAGGCAGAATTTTGCCAGTTATACCTGGTGCATTGGCTTAGGCCATATGTCTCAGACTCAGATCTGGCCACAGTCATCCATGCTTTTATTACCTCGAGACTGGATTACTGCAGTGCACTCTACGTGGGGTTACCCTTGGTGCTGGTTCGGAAGCTGCAGCTGGTGCAGAATGCAGCGGCCCGTCTCTTGACGGCGACGGGCCGACATGAGCATATCACACCAGTGCTTCACTTTTTGCACTGGCTGCTAGTAGGCTTCCAGGCCCAATTCAAGGTGCTGGTGCTGACCTTTAAATCCCTAAACAGCTTGGATCCTGCCTATCTGCAGGACCACCTCACCCTCTGGGTCCTGAAGCGGCCCCTGCGATCAGCTGGGGGCGCCCTCCTCGAGGTCCCCCGGGTTTCCCAGGTGTCCACTATGAGGAGGGCAGATCTACTTGGCTGCCAGCCTCCCCTCTTTCCACAGGCAATGTAATACCTGGCTGTTCCACCAGACCTTTCCCAAGGGAGCTGGGGTGGGTGGGTTGTGTTAGGGTAGGGTAGGGTAGGGGGGGATAGAGTTTTATACTGTTTTTAATTGAATTATTATTGTTTATTTTAATTTTTTTAAATGTTTTTAATATTCTGTGAGTCAGACTGAGATGCTTGAGGCAGGAGAGGGCGGCATACATTTAAAAAATATAAATAAATAAATAAATAATAATAATATAAACAAAAAACAGGTCCCGTGGAACTTTCCAACTAATACCAGAAAGCCGCAAGGTACAACCCGGGTACAGTCTTCGTTATGCAAAGCCCCTTAGGCTTCACCTACCCGCATTTCACTCCAAGACGCCCGACTTGGAGTGATGATGGTGGTGGTTCCTGCTGAGACCGCCTAGTGAAGCCTCGTGAGTAGTGGGAAAAGATGCCCTACAGCTCACCTGTGACCACGCCTGTCCTGAAGATTCAATGAATGTTCCCCCCAGCCCCTGAGAAGGGCTGAGTGCCAGGACGCCCCCCCTAACCTTGCACTGCCCCCCCCATCTCATAAGGAAATGTCTTTTGATTCTTGATGGTGTACCTCAGACCCTCCGAAACCGTAAACTATCCACTGGACCATGGTATGTGACAAAAAAAAGACAATTCGTGGGCAATGGCCCATTTTGTACATGCTCAGACTGGCTGCTCTTTTCCAAAATGGCACCATTTCGGAAAAGGGCTGAACATCCACAGAATGGTCCAGTGGTCATTTTGTGCCTCGGCAGTGTTTTTAATAAAGTTAATTAATTAATTTAATTAATTTAATTAAAATAATAAAATAATTAAACAATTAAACAATTAAACAATTAAACAATTAATTAAATAATTAATTAATATATCGGAAAAATTCCCCCCCATCTTAAACGAGTGTTTTTGTTTACAACCCCCCAAAAAAAAGAAGGGGGGTTATAAACAAAAACAATGATGAGCCTGTCTGTTGCACACCCCTGGCAAATACTCAGATTTGATTTATGGATTAGGATAGCCATGGGTTTATGGATTTATTTCCACCCTAGACTTTGGCCAAGGTGTGAGGAAATTCCCTATCTTCTGATTCATGTGAATAATGTGAAAGAGCAGAATCACTTTTCTAAGCTCTTATCTCACTCCTTCAATTACCCTGGCAAAAAGCATCCATTTTTATCAGACTTATCTGTTATTATAATGTCTTGAAGCACAGGTGAATGAATTCAAAAGCATTTGATGTTGTTGTTGCTTTTTTTTTTTTAATGTGCATACCGCAAAATGAAAATACGCAAGCGTTTCGTTTTAAGGTCGGAAGTGAGAATCATGGCAACTTAGAGTCAGAAGGGACCTCAAGCTCATCTGGCCCAACCCTTTGCCCTAAGACAGGGCAACCTTTGCCTGCAGCATTGTAGACAGAAGCTTGTCCAGCTAGGTTTTGAAAACGTCCAAGGAAGAAGATTGCACAACTTCCCTGAATAACTTACTAAATTTGCCAACAGTTCTCGTAGTTAGGAAGATTTTTTTCCATAAGCTGAGAGATGAAGTAAGCACCCACAATATTGGAGATATATGAATCAAATTGAAACTTTTTAGTACTTTTCAATATGTTTTCGGTCATTTACCTAAAATAATGAAATGTCAAAATACTGATAATTCAGTCTACCAATATGCCAATTTCAGACTGATTTCACCCCAAATTTCAGGATTTTGAGGGGAAATTATTTCATTTTGGGAAGGGCTTCCCCAAATATTGAAATAATTTTTCGCGAATATTCTCCGAGGTTACGAGGACCAATCCTGAGTGCTCAGGCTGGTCTGAAGACCCTCGGAAAATACTCAGGAATTCTGAGGGTGGAGGCTGAGGAGGGGGCCAGAGGGAGCCTGGGGAGTAGGGAATGGGCAAGGGAAGAGTGGGTAGGGGTCAAGCGGTGGCTGAGGGGTGAACTATTTACCCTCTGGAGTGGTTCCAGCAACACATGGCTTCCTCTGGGCCGGGTAAGTTTAATTTTTTTAAAAAGAAAAAAAGCTTGGCATGCTCAGAGGGGCCAAATTGCATGACTGTGGCATGACTGCATGTGACAGGCACTTCCGCCAATCGCTCATGTCCCCACAGTCTTGATCCAAGTGTGGCCAAGCAAGCGTGCCCTGCCACATGGGTTGCCCTGCCTTGGGAAGCCTTACTCCACTTGGGGTAACACTGCTCCATGATGCATCCTCAGGATTTTTCCTAAGGACACATCAAGGAGCAGCTGGAGGCTTTCCCCACTATGGGACGAGGCAGACATCTGGTGAGCCCTGTACACACGAATCACTGCATCACATGGCTCATTTGCCTAGAGAGGGGTAAGGCTACCTGAAGTGTGGTAGGCTCCCCAGCCTGTCTTGTGTGACTGCACCCAATAATTCTGTGCCATTGATCCATTTCTTATTCCATTCCCCCATGTGGCCTGAAAGGTTGCTTATTTCCAACAACAACAGTTGGTCCAATAAAAGATATCATTCAAACCACTTTGTCTCTCTATTCTCAAGTGAATGCCTTCATCTCTACTGCCCTCTCCCTGAGGACAATCTTTCAGCGCTTGGGGTTAGAGGCTATATTCCTGGACAAGGTCCGAGAACTGAAAACACACCAAATAAAACCAACCTTGGGTCAGATTTGACCCATGGGCTGGAAGTTCCCAATATCAGCTCTGCTAAATGAACTCACCTCAGTGAGGAAGAGTGGCTTGCAGGGTTCGGGTTGTCAAAGAAAGGTGGATTTTTCTCTCCTGTAGTGTAGAAAAACTCAAGATTCATTGACTGACTGTATTCTGTCAGAAACGGAATCCAGTTGAAAATGAAATTTCACCCCTAGGGAATAGTAAGGGAGGAAGACATACACCAACTGCTGAGGGTGGATTTGATAATTTGAATATATTGGATTTGATCCTTTGAATATGTTGGGTTAATTTGAGTACAAGTAATTTGACTGATATACCCATTTTTGTGGTTACCTGTTTCTGTTCTCAGCCGGTTAGCTGCTCCACACATTTCAGTAGCATTGTCTATGTCTACGTTACAGTGGTGTAAATCCATCATGAGAGGGGTCAGAGTGAGGTGTTCAGTCAAGAATTCTCCTCTACCACATTTCTAATATGAAATGATAGTAAATGTCATTGAAATGTGAAACCAAAATGTCATCTGTTCTTCCATTCTCGTCCAATCACCAATTTTGTGTAAGTTTCTCTTGATTTTGATATAGCTGCAGTACCACCATTGTCATCCTGGCTAGTCTCTGAATGTGAAAGAGACAAAAATATGGCTGCCATGAAAGGAGAACAAAGACTAAAATACCCTCTTCCACAACACCCTGCATGGTATAAAAATAAAAATAATCTTCCGTCGCTGTTGGGAGAAGTTAATGTTTGTCCATGAAATTGTACTTTCTGCAAGACTTGGGCATCCAGAAATAACACAGCATAATTAAGGCATCATTTTGCTTTTCCTTGGCCCTTTTCCCACATCCTCTTTTCATTTTTTCTCCCAATTTATTTTACTTCATCCTTCTTTATTTTCTGCCAGCACATGATGTGATATTGGAACTACCTCAAAAACAAAGTCCTTTTCAGGTATTCTATTGTTCCTGAACACCAGAGCAATTATTTTGGGGGAAGAGTAATTTGTAAATGGAAAACAAGCTAGCACCAGTATTGAATAATTTGGATAGGTACCTGAGTATCTAGGAAGACAGAAAACATGTTTGGTTGGACACAGCACTGCAGTAGATATTGGATTTATTTTTATGAACCCCAGTGTGGTAAATCCTTTAATTTGTGCATATTTCTAAAAATGGAAACACTTTTGTTATTTAAGAGAGCCCGTTTGTCCCCTGATGTGTACTGAAAAAATCAGAATTCATGTATTTATCACAAGTCTTTTTACAGACTCAAGAACTATAGAAAATAGGCAATTCGGTATTTTTTTTCATGGTAGGAAATATCCAAATTGATTAATGTATGCCTCTTTTGAGTTGTGTGATGGGTTCCAAGGATGTAGTTTATTTTTTTCTAATTAATGTGATGGCTGAGAGATATATGGAGCTGCAGTGGAGTAGAGAGATAGTAGTAAAGGAAAGAAGTCATTGATTAGGCTAGTAGTAACCATGGAAACCTTGGGCACAAACCTCATTTGTCCAGGACAATGGAGTATTGCATGCACATTGGGTACATGTGAAAGTAATGTGTTAAACTTTAATGGGTGCCAAGTTTTCATTCGCAGTTAGAAGCACCATTGTGCAGCTGAACTACAGTTGGTAGGCTGCTATCTGTTATATGAGAGGATGAAATGAACCTCACTACATAGTCACTCTGGTTAGTGGTCCAACCACACTTAAGGAATCACCTTGTAGAGGGGCACTGCTGGATCTGGGACATGACACTGTGTGATAATAGACACAATACCAGCCCACATCTGGCCCACCTGGGCTGGAGATCCACTGTGATGTCTATTTCCGGGTCGTCAGATGTGGGCACGCTGCTGCCCCAACCTGGGTAGGCATCTGGCCTGGAATTGGTCCCCTGGATGCATCTGTGTGCACAGCTCAAGCCAAGGGCCGCCCAGGCAGTCCAGCATAGTTCATAGTGGGCAAGCACGTCTCTTTAAAGCCCAATTCCTTCTAGGGATCGGGGGTCACCATGACCAGTCACCATGGTTGCCTCATGATTGGTGCTTCCCTGCTGCACGTTTGCTTTCTCCCAACCAGCCAGCCAAACCTAACCCTGCCAGGCTCATCCCCCGCCTGCCCCCCACACATTTATTATCACTCATTGAATGTACAAGCTAGAGTAGACGATAGGCAATGATGTTTCTTTCTGTCAACCCACTAAAGGCAGTTTTGGCATGGCACCTTGGCGTGCAACTTACATGCACACAACCCCTTTGAACACGTGGAAAAATAAGAATTGAGTCCTGTAACTCTATTCCCACTGTTTTGGAGATTTGGCTCAAGGGTTGTTGAGCAACCTTAGTTCACATTTGGAGGACTATGCTCCACCACTGAAGTATGTGGGAGTTTTGTCATTAACTTCAAAAAGTGGAAGCTTGCACCTTCATTATGTGGTTGCTGGTTTTTTGTTTGTTTGGGTTTTTTGATTGGTTGGAGGTTTTTTGCAAGTCAGTTTTGTATGATTGGAAGGCTTTTGGCTAAGGGTAACTCTGATTCTTCTGTAATTGATTTCTGAGAGTTGTCCCAGTCAGATGACTTATGAGGGGGACCAATAAGGTGCTGGACCTGGAAGACCAAATTGCAAATTCTGGTTAGCCATGAACTCAGTAGGTGTCCTTGTCGGCAGGATGGACCTGATGGATTTTATTAGTGGTCAAAAACCAAAGTTTCACTGCCTACTGTGCCAGGACCTGTTAGAGCTTTGGCTAGGCATCAGCAGAAGGAAAATAGCTCAAATTCTCAGTAGCAACAGCTTAGAAGTAATCAACACCTTGGAGATTGTTTCTAGATTGAAATAATCTACTTTATTGAGAAATACATTGTGATAGGAAAGGCCTATCCCTAGATCTTTCAATCTAGCTGCCACCAGCATGGTGGCCAGTCATGCTGAAGGTCAGAGGAAGAAGAGAGGAACAGAGAAAGGTCAGGAAGAAGGAGGAAGTCCAGTAGGAGCTTTCTTATACACATCTAGATGTGTATAAGAGACAGACCCCACCCTTACCCCTCGCCAAAAGCCTGACGGAACAGCCAGGTCTTACATAATCTACTTTATTGAGAAATACATTGTGATAGGAAAGGCCTATCCCTAGATCTTTCAATCTAGCTGCCACCAGCATGGTGGCCAGTCATGCTGAAGGTCAGAGGAAGAAGAGAGGAACAGAGAAAGGTCAGGAAGAAGGAGGAAGTCCAGTAGGAGCTTCCTGGGCACATCCCAACTGAGAGGGGGAAGGGGGGGCTTAGAAGCAGATATCAGAAAGGTTAAAGTGACACACACACTAACTTCCAATGCAGGGAAGTAGAGGATTGTTGGTGCTAAAGGTTGTTGTCATCTGGAGCTGTTTCTCCAACACCCCTTCTCATTGCCTGTCACACCGGCTCACGACTCCCATTTGCTTATGTAGAATATGGAATCGATCCCTTGGTAGTGGCTTGGTCAGTCCATCTGCCACCATTTCTTCAGTTGGGCAATACTTCAACTCAATTAGCCATTCTTCCTGTGCATCTCGAACATAGTGGTACTTTATGTCAATGTGCTTCATTCGAGACTTAGCCTTTTCCATTTGTGACAGCTTAATGCAACTCTGGTTGTCCTCAAACATCATGGTAGGCCTTGGCTCTTCAATTCCAAAGTCTAGAAGCAGCGTGTGTACCCTCACAACTTCCCTGAATGCTTCACTAACTGATATGTATTCCGCTTCTGTTGATGAGGGTGTAACAAGTGACTGCTTCCAGCTAGTCCAACTTATGGCTCCATCTCCATAGAGAAACAGGTGTCCACTGGTGGACTTGCGATCATCTATGTCTTCAGCCCAATCTGCATCCATGTATCCCACCAATATAGGGTTGCTGCTTACTGAAATCTTCAATGCATAGTGCACGGTACCCTTCAGGTATCTCCCCAGTCTCTTGACTGTGGTCCAGTCATTCTTGGTTGGGGCACTTACTTTCCTGCTTAAGATTCCCACCGCTGTGGCAATATCTGGCCTTGCCACTGTGGCTATGTACAAAAGCTTTCTGTACTGGTTGTTGGCTGGTAGGGGCTCATCATGTTCCTTTTGTTTCAGGAAATTGACATCCATTGCTGTACTGACCTCATTGGCAACTGTCAGTCCCAAACATTCCAAAAGATCCTTGATCTTTGCTTTCTGGTTGAGAAGATAACTTCCATCCTCTTCTCTTTCTATTTGAATGCCAAGGTAGTGTGAGATGCTTCCAAGTTCCTTTACTTCTACTTTCTTGTTTAGGTGCTCAACAATCTCATGACTGTCTTGCTCCTTGTTCATAACAGATGATCAGATCATCAACATAAGTCAGGATAAAAGTCCATTTATTGTCTCTGAATCTTGAGTACAGGCAGGGGTCAGCTTGTCCTTGTGTGAACCCTTCCTTAAGCAGTAGTTGATTCAGTTTCTCATTCCATGCACTAGCTGCTTGCTTCAAGCCATAAATGCTCTTCTGGAGATTGCATACAAGCTTCTCCCTTCCAGGTTACTCGAAGCCTGGTGGCTGCTGCATGTAGATGTCTTCCTCAAGTTCTCCATTCAGGAATGCAGTTTTGACATCTAAATGGTTAACATGCATCTTTCTGGAAGCTGCTATGCTAAGTAGTGTTCTGATGGAACTGTGCTTCACGACTGGTGCAAATGTTTAATCGTAGTCTTCTCCATATATTTGGGAGTATCCTTTGGCTATTAGTCTCACTTTTTAGCACTGTACATCCCCTGTATCCTGTTTGACTTTGAAGACCCATTTGCAACCTACAGGTTTTCTTCCAGCAGGTGGTTCCACAAGTGTCCAAATTTTGTTCTTGTGTAAAGAGTCAATTTCTTCCTTTGCTGCTTTCCTCCATTTTTTAGCTTCATGGGTTGGCATCCTTTCAACATCTTTCCATGTGCTGGGTTCTTGCAGCTCTGCACTTATGGTGAGGTAGGAGTATCTCAAGGGTGGAACTCCTTTGTTAGAACCTCTGTGAGCGCCAGGGTTCTGGCTCAGAATCTGTGACCCCTTCTGAATCTGCTTCTGGTTCTGGTTCACAGATTGGCACGCAGTGCCTGAGGATATTCTCACTTGGTTCCTTTTTCATTTGGATCCATGACTCCAGGTCTGGTAATTCACCTTTGATTGGCTTTTGTCTTTCATAAAAGTACACAACAGGTATTTTCAGACATTACGAGATCACGCTCAATCACAGTGAACCACGGTCAATCCCGCAGTGGGGCCAAAGCACCCTGAACGTCTGTTTCGCGGGCACCAGATGTTCACCACAGTCAATACTCACATGGGGTCAAAATCAACCACACTTACGGAGCTCACCCCCCCCCCATTGGACCATCTCCAAAAGTGTAGTCAAAGAGATTCCCAATGGGAACCAACAAAAAGTAATGTCTGGGTGGCAACCACCGGCCGGAATAAAAGGAAATGCTTCCCAGCCAGGGACAAAGCATGCAGCATTGCTGCCAGGCAACCATCAGCAACACAGGCTGGGGATGGAGATTTAAAGGGCACACAGCAGCAGCCAGGACGAGCCACCCTGGTGCCTTCTGGGTGCTTTGACCAGCGTAACATCTGTTGCGCTGCCCCAGGCCGTGATCTGGCAGCCCGATTCCCTGCTGGGGTTCCAGTTCCGTCACATCTGTTTGGGGCTTTATTGACCACGGGGGGTGGTTGTTCGGTTCACCCCCACTGGGAATCCACTGTGGTGAATTGGGACAGCGTAATGTCTGAAATCACCTAACATTGCAAATTTCAATATTACCAGTTTCAACATTGATAATTCTGTATCCTTTTCCTACTAATACATATCCATACAAAACTCCTTTCTTGCTTCTGTAATTCAATTTGTTTCTCTTTGCCTTTGGTACATATGCATACACATCACATCCAACTACTCTGATGTGGGTTAGGCTAGGTTTGTGTCCAAACCACAGTTCAAATGGAGTCTTCTCTATGGCTTTCCTTTGCAATCTGTTCTGCAGATAGTTGGCAGTCATTACTGCTTCGTCCCAGAATTTGCGTTGCAAACCTGCATCTTTCAGCATGCATCTGTCCATCTCCAGTAGAGATCTATTTTTTCTTTCTGCAACACCATTTTGCTCAGGAGAATATAGGACTGTAGTCTCATGTTCAATTCACTGTTCTCTCAGAAAGGCTTTCATGTCATTTGACATGTATTCACCTCCATTGTCTGACCTTAGTCTCTGAGGCTTTCTTCCAAACTTGTTGCTGACCAGTGCAACATATTCTTTAAACTTCTCAAATACTCGGCTTTTCTCTCTCAAGGTGTAAACATAGGCAAATCTTGAGAAATCATCAATAAACTTAACTATATTAAGATTTCCTCCAAAACTCCTTTCCAGAAGACCTGCAACATCACTGCGAATTAATGCTAGAGGGTGCTCAGACTCTTTCTTCTCTAGATTGTGAAATGTTGGATTCACACTTTTTGCAGTAACACAATACACACATCTGCCTGTAGTCTCTTTACACGGCTGCCCCTTAAACTCTTTAATTAATTCCCCTTTCTCAAGCTGGCAAATTACATTAATATCATGGTGCCCTAGTTGTCTGTGCCAAAGTAGATCACACGATCTGTGGCTGCAGCTACTTACTAAATTTGTTTGTTCTTTCACAAGATCCACTTCAAAAAGTCCACTGCCTCTTAGAGATCCAGACATTATTAAATCACCCTCCTTTGTGACATAGCAATGTTCATCTATGAATTCAAACTTGCATCCTTTCTTAAGTCCATACTTTACAGAGATTAAGTTATTCTTTAATGAAGGGACATACAGAGCATCTTCTATGATCACTATTACACTTTCTCCATCAGGGAGTTTGCAAAAGATTTTTCCAGTGCCCTTACCTTTTGAGCACGCTTCGCTCCCATCTGCTAAGAAAATAGTAGGGGTGGGACCCCGGGCCCATTACCGGTTACCGGATTTACCGGTTACCGGTTTCACAAAAACCGTTTCCCGGATTAAATCTGGTATACCGGTACCGGATTTATTCCATTGGTTTCAATGGGGTGCTGTGTCCCCATTGAAACCAATGGAATAAATTCCTCCCCCTCCCCCTCCCAGGCTGCGCGGGTGGAAGGGGGG
>QEPC01011901.1:17075016-17093694 GCA_003113815.1 Sphenodon punctatus | reverse complement strand
TATATATATATATATATATAATATTAGATAAAAAAATTAATTAAAAAACCCATATAAAAACAAAAAAAACAAATAAAAAACAAAAGAAAACCATATAAAACCCAATAAAAAACAAAAAAACATATAAAAAACAAAAAAACACCCATAACAACATTAACCGAACAGCCGAACAGCCTAACAGAACGGCCAAACAGAATGGCCAAACAGAACAGCTGAACCCGAACTCGGCGAACTAACCAAACAGCCAAAACGAACGGCCAAAACGAACCGACGAAACGAACGCAGTCGAAACGAACGGCCGAACCCGAACCGCGATCTGTTCACCCATCCCTACTCCCATTCCTCTCAGGTTGCCCTGTCAGCATTGTAGGATCATTAGCAGTCCCTATAGAGGGGGGTTGTGGGGAGAACTACTCCAGCTCACAGTTGTCCTGAGCTTAGTGGAGTAGCAAGTGCTCTTGAATCCCCCTCCCCTTTTGCGGGCTCTTCCCTCTTTCAGTCCAAGGAAAAACTACACCCTAAATATCGAAATAAGCTTCAGGAGACTTGCAGATACTCCATAAACTCGCCTCCTGCTCCCTGCTCATTTTTATTGGCCCTCACCGCATTATGATGAGTTAAAATTACACTTGTTTCCACCAAAGTTATGATGCAGTCAAAGTGCCAGGTTTTATGGAGGGAATAACTCATGTCACCTTTGCAAATTCAGACAATTAGGTGGCTTAATTTTTGCCTAGTGGATCCAGTGTAAGCCTTTATTGGGTGCCTTGCACTTTCATGGTTTCTGATTTTAAAGCAAAGTGATTTGAATTATAGCAGAGGATGAACATATAATATTATGCACCACAGCTGTTAAAGATGCTAGTAAGAGGGTTTGCAATGAACTTGTAACCCTTGATGTGCAGGGCATGAGCAAACATCTTGTGAGGATGATGTTTTAACCCACAGGTCATTATATGTTTTGTGACTTTCCATTAAGTTGTGTTTGTTTGACTTCCTTTTTTTTTACTTTCTGCACATAGTTGCACTGTTTGGATTTGTCTTCTTGAGCAATTGTCTCACTCTTGCTAGCATGCTTTTCTGGGCACTGCTTGGCATAATGATTTTTAAAAGGGTGAACTCAAAAGAGTTCCAAAGTTCCGAGTTCCTGGGATTTCTGTTGTCCAGAGTTTCAAGTTCCAAATTCCGAGTCCTCGGACAAAGTTCAGAAGTTTGGCCAAGTACCCAGACCAGGTACTCGGAACTTCAGAACTCAGATCGATTACCCAGAAGACCTATTTGGTACAGCCCTGGTTTCCAGCAGGTTGTAGTCAACCTGAACGACATTCATCAACATGTTTGAACAACTGATTTTTCCCAATTTCCATTTGTTCGGTTCAGTTCATTCATTTAATTAAGTTCATTATTTCATCCGTTCTGGATTGCCATTCCTTTTCACCAGGAACAATGCAAATGACTGGGAAAATGAATGGTAAAAACTTAAAATGGCCAAAATGACCTAATCAAACAGAAGGAACAACAACAACAACAACAACAAAAACAATAGAAAACCGGACAATTGATCAAAATTGGACAGGTAGCATTCATTACTTGGTTTATTCATTTCAGGTCAGGCTGCCCAGATTCTATGGCGTTTTGTTTTTTTGGCAGGTACTAGGGATGCGCCATTCATTTTTGTTATTATAATAATGAAAATGAAATTTTTGATTTTCTTTTTTGTAACTGTACAACAGAAATGAAAAATAACAATGAAAAAAAAAATGAAACCGAATTTTTGTTTTTGAAATTATTATTATTATTATTATTATTATTATTATTATTGCACCAGCGATGTACCTGGCACTTACAAAGAATAACATAGACATGGTCCCTGCTTGAGAGTTTACAATCTAAAGACAGGGGGAGGGGAGACAGGGAAGGGGAAAACAGAGGGAGAGACAAAGGAAGCGGCATTCATGAGGATGCGAGAGCTCTGGTACACGTTCTTGGCTTGGTTACAGTAAATTGGGAGTTTGCAGAAAAACTTGAAGAACACATTTCTGGCTATATTTTTTGTGTTTCTTATTTAATTCTGATGAAACTTGGGGAGATTGTACCTCCGACAGAAGACACTAAGTGTACTGAATTTGGAAAGATTGGATAAAGGAACCAATTTTAAAATCAATTGAACATTGTGATTTTATGAAAAGCTGCATACACATTCCTGGCTACAACCTCTTTATCTTCTCTTCAATCTTCACGAAACCTCCTCCTCAAGATTACCAATCCTGCCAAATTTCAAAAAGATTGGATAAAGGGTCCTGATTATAAGCCATTAACTTGAAAATGCATTTCTGGCTGTAACATTTTAATATTTCATCCAGTTTACAAGACATTTGGCAGGAATGTATCCCACACCTTCCCTGTCATCTCTGTCAAACTAAAGGACACTTTGATAAAAGGCCCCAATTTTATAACCAA
Organism: Sphenodon punctatus; assembly: GCA_003113815.1. Classification (NCBI taxonomy): domain Eukaryota; kingdom Metazoa; phylum Chordata; class Lepidosauria; order Sphenodontia; family Sphenodontidae; genus Sphenodon; species Sphenodon punctatus. The sequence goes on along the minus strand of QEPC01011901.1, from coordinate 17,091,234 downwards.
TTGAAATTGTCCCCTTGAAGACCATTATTCAGATTAATAGTAGCACATGCAGTGCCAGTCAGAGACTGGCACCTGGCATGGCAGGGGGAGGAAGGATGTAGGAGGGAGGATGGGGGACACCCAAAAGACTGACAGACACATTCACATGCCAATTACTGCATGCTTCCAGCTTTACAGGACTTCGCCCTTTTGACCAACAGTCAATTGAAACTACAGGGCATATTTTATTTAATTGCCAACTTTATGATCAGCTGAAAGACAAATTTTTGAGCTCTCTGCTCTCTAGATTTCTGGGGCAATCGGATTCCGCCCTGTTGGGTCTAGTTTTGACTGATACAATTCCTGACCTAACAAGGCATGTCGTTAGTTTTTTGTCTCAAGCTTTTAGATTACAACAAAATATTTTGGATTTCAAATTGCCCATGAACGATTGATAATTGGATCGTGACACTTAAATGACAATGTATGTCTGAATAGGGTGTTGATATTTATTTAAGAAGTTTTATTTTGTAAGTTTTGAGATATTTTAAATTATACGTAGAATTGTTAGGATGGTCATTCTTCTCTTAATTTTAGATTTACTTTTCTAAATGTTTGGCTTTCTTTATATAATTTTACTGTTGTTATGTTTTTATTTCTGTGCTATTTATTGCAAAGGCCTACGGCTACGCATAATAAAATATGATTGATTGATTAATAGAACCAAGCCATGAGACGAGGGCATGCAGAAAGGCATTCTTGATGGCTGTCTTCTGGAAGTTTGTCAAAGCAAAGCCTGTTCGGCTAGGCCTTTAATAGGCGGGACTAGGGGCGCTTTTAAACGAGACAAGAAACACAGCTGATCCTTTGATCAGCCGCATTTCTTGGCGCTCGTTTAAACTTGCGAGCGGGATCGTCTAACAGCATCCTAGGGCTTGGAGATTGATTCTAATGGAAATTTAACAGTCTGTGGCCCTGATACTAACAACACACTTGCACATGAGCAAATCCTATTGCTTAGGAATTGGGCCAATGTTTGTGGTAGGGATTTCTTGAGTCAGTATTTATTTATTGTTTAAATTTCTACCTTCCCCTGAGACTGAGGGCAGCTTCCAATATTAAAAATGCAAAATACATTAAAATCCCTTAAACAAAAAAAATCCACCCACCCCAGCCCCTAACCCCTCCTTCCCAACATTTTACCAAAAAGAAAAGCTTTACACTTGATATATAATGACATTATATTTATTTTATTTATTTATTAAAATATTTATATCCTGCCTCTTCTGCTCCCAGCAGCTCGAGGTGGCTAACAATAAAACACAAATATACAAATATAGGAATAAAAATAAATTAAAACAATATATTCAATATATATTTAAAGCAATATATATTTATATAACATCATAAAGACCCTGAGCCTTCAGGGAAGTATGAATTAAAAACCAAAATAATCCAGTGAATAAACAAATAAATAAACATTTCCAGAGTTGCCAAAATAAGTAAGCTACAAAAACGAAATAACTTGGGTGGGGAAGGAGGGAAGAAAAGAAAGGGGACCAAATGGATTGATAGGTCTCAGTGGGGGCAGTCATTTTTTTGATACTGTCTAGTTTGTCAGAGCTTATTGTACATTCAAGGCTCACCACCTACCACAACATTAAATTTTTATTGTGTGAATTATGGATGTTTCTGCCACCCATGTTTCTAGATTAAACACCAGGATAAAAGTGAGCGGGGGGGGGAGGGGGGAAGAGAGAGAGAGACAGTTGCATTTATCTGCTTAAGGACTTTCTCAGTCCCCATTTTTTCACTCACTTTACTTTGAGCCAAGCTCATCCTTAGTGTAACTACTGTGATGGTGTTGGGGATGAAGTTGACCTGTTGTGTCAGTCTTTTAAAAAAATTATACACAGACTACACAGGAACATTCAAAGACATCAAAGGAGCACTTTTATGCTGGCATAAAATATTCAGCTTCTAGATTGTTGGCGGGTGGGGCACTGCCTTACAACAATTCTCCTGGCAAAACTTGGGCGGGAAGAAAGCAGAATGAAAGACCAACCCAACAAAAGAACCGTCACATTAACTAAGTAAAATACATCAGCTCATGCATAACTCAAGATGATCAGGATTTGACCCCCAATCCAGCTGTCTTGAAGGTCCACTACTCTGTAGGGAGGAGTCGAGAAGCTACAATGATTGGAGTGATGATGGTTTCCAGGCGAGAAGGAAATCTGTTTTGCAGCTGGCCTTCGCCAGGAGCCAGTCCAGCAAGAGTACAACATTTGCAAGTGAGGTTACAAGGGATTTGTCTGGGGTTTTCATGGAACTAGGCTGCTTTTCTTTGCCAGGCCTAAGGAGATGCTGGGTGTTTTCAGACGTTATGCGGTCCCGATGCACCACAGTGGATTTCCAGCGGTGGGGAACTGAACAACCACCCCCCCCCCGTGGTCAAGGAGAGCCCTGAACAGACGTGACGGGATCAGGACCACGGTAGGGAATCGGGCCGCCAGACTACGGCCTGGGGCAGCGCAACAGACATGATGCCGATTCCCAGCCATGGTCAAAACACCCAGAAGGCACGGGGGAGGGGCGGCTGAGGGCAAACAAAGCCAAAAGCGCCAAAAGGGAACACCCACACAAGGGAAACGGGAAGGGAGGGGGTAGAGGGAGAAGAGCCGCCGAGGTACCATACACAACAGGCACAGAGACAAAGAGGGCAGAGTGGACCCCACAGCACAAACATACGCCCGGGCTCATAAACACCCATACGGGAAAGGAAGGGAAGGGGAGACACAGTGGGACAGACAGCACGCATAGCACAATAGGCACAGGAGGGAGGGGGGCCGGGGGACAGGGAAGATGGGGGGGACGCCTCAGGGGCAGAGCTGGGCACGGGGAATGGCAGTCAGACCCCCAACAACAGCAAAGCCCGCACGGGCAGCCCCACAGTTACACAGTCAGTCCCGGAATGGGGGGACCCCAAAAGGTCGGGGTACAGGCACAGGGGGAGGCCACATGGAACAGGCAGCGGCCTGGGCATGGGCCAGGAGGCACACATGGACCCCAAGCGCTGGCAAAGGTGTGATGGCGGGGAGACAGGAGAGTCATAGCCGTGCAGCTAGACCAAAGGCACAAACCCCCCACCCCCCCACGGAAGGTAGCTGGGAGATGCAGTCCGGGGGCCCCAGAACCCCGAGGTCACACAGGCACCTGGGGGGTGGTCTGGGGTGCACGATGGAATACAGGCAGACAAGGATGGTCAGCAGCACCCAGGGGAGTCAGGGGGTGCTTTGGAGAGCTGGACCCGGACACCGGAGAAGGCAGCCATGGAGGGGAACAACATTTTCAGAGACAGATGGGAGGGCCTCCAGTCAGGCCGCGGAGCCACAGGCATGGGCAGTGGAATCCAGGTAAGCAGGCAGCACAGCAGCATCGGCAGAACATCAAGGAGGGAGCAGGCAGCGGACCACAGCAGCAGGGAAGAGGTGGGAGCTCACAGCAGGGCCAGCAACTGGGGCCTGGAAGGCACAGGGGGACTCACAGCCAGCTGCAGGGGGCCACATGGGGGCCAGGGGCTGGGTGGCCCACCTGGTTAATGAAGTGCGGCCAATGAAGCTTGCCCCAGCAGTACCCCAGCACGGACATGTGGTGGGCGATGAGGTAGTACGCCTCGAATGGATCCTGCATGGAGAGCCCCAACTGCACATCGGAATGGGACCACACATCTGACAGCACCGCCATCTCCACCGCGGTGGGCTCTGACAAGCAGGAGTCAGCAGCAGGGGGCCACAGAAGGTGACCGAGCTCCAACAGCTGATGATGGACCACCCCATGAGAGCGCTGGTACCCACGGGCCCTGTGAACGCAGCCAAAGTAGGACATGGCCAAAGCAGGGCCCCCCTCCACCACACAGACCATGTAGGCAGCCAGGCTGCACATGGAGAGGGTGGACACGGTCTCCACTGCAGACCACCCCGTATGCGAGCACCTCATCTCTGGAATGCGCCCATCGGGAAAGGGAGCCAGCCCCAGCTTCTGAGCATGTAGCCAGCAATTGCCGGCGCTCGCCTCATAGCCAAAGTAACAAAGGCCAGATATCAGGCTCGCAAAGGCACCCGGCAGGCTGTCCAGACAGCTCAGGAGCAATTGCATGGCTGAGGTATGCCACAGGTCGCACAGGACCATAGTCTCACGGAAGGTCCAGGTATGTAGGGCCCCATGGGGTCTGGGAGCCCAGTGGAAGTACAGCCAGCCATGGTCCAGCAAGCCAGGGGAACTGACACCAGAAAAAGGGGGGCCCACATTCCCCGGAGGGGCGGGAGAGGACGGCACCCACATCGAGATCCTCCACCCCTCTGCTGGAGAGGCCGCGGAGTATGTTAAGAGACACGGTTACCACTTCCTGCAGCTGCAGGCTGTCGTGGACCACCGGGGGTGGTTCATTGACATTTTCATGGGCAACTCTGGGCGCAGCCACGTTGCCCAGATCATAACCATCTCCCCCTTCTATGCCCGAATGTACCGCGGGGACTTTGCAGACATGGGGATGACCCGGATCGAGGGGGTCCTGATGCCCCCATGTATCCTGGGGGACCCAGCCTATCCCCTCACCCAGTGGCTGATGAAGGTGTACCCGGTCGCCAGGTCCCCGGTGCAGGCACTGTACAATGCCCGCCTGTGTGCAAGCTGGACCATGGTCAAGCGGGCTTTCAGGGCCCTCAAGCAGCACTGGAGGAGCCTTGCTGGCCGGCTGGACTACACGGTGGAGACCTCAGTCCTAGTGATAGGTGCCTGCTGTGTGCTTCACAACGTATGCGAGACCGAGGGGGCTGCCCTCGAATACCCCATGCCTTGTCGTCCTCCTGGACCTGTGCCTCTGTACGTGAACGTGGACAACCCAAGGGAGTACCAGTATGCCAAGCGCATCTGTGCCGTCCTGGCCAGGCATATCAGCAGGGAGGCCAAGGCATGAGGGTGATAAACCCCGACCCCACTGCCCTGGGGCCCCCACCAGCTCCCTGGGTGAACCACTCTATGGCCATCGGCCCGCCCCCAGCCCGGGGCCCATGAACAGACCAAAGGAGACAGTAGTGGTGCCCTGACAATTATTCTCTCACCCAAGTATATATGTCCCCGACACCACCACCACCAACGCCCCCCACCGCGCAGGTTACATTCCCCCTGGAGACCACCCTCCCCCTTCCCCCCCATCCCTTGTGTCTCTGGGTCCCCCCCTCATCTGCCCTGTGGCCACTGCAGAGCTCTGGGAGCTCTGCTCCCCCCCACTGTCCATGTCCCAATGGTGTCCTGGGAGGCCTCAGTGTCTGGAGGGGCAGGTGCTGGTGGGAGAGAGGGAGGGAGGGAGGACCCAGGGCCTGAGGGCCCTCCCTGGGTGGCTCCTCCCTCTGGAGGTCTACAGGGACTGGGAGGCAGATGCACGGCCCCAGATGGTGTGGCAGCGGCTGGGGCGGTTGGGGAGGCAGTGGGGGCACCCTGGGGCTGGGCATTGGGGCCCAGGCAGCAGGGTGCCCGACGGGGTGGCTGCCATCACATAGGCACTCATAGTGCTATTGTGCAGGAGCAGCAAGGTCCCCATGTCATGGGACCTATACATTTTTGCGGAATGCTCCCACACCATCCCCTCGATGGCCTGTTCCAGCCGCCCAAATGCCTCAACCTGCTTGCTCTGGTCCCAGCACTTCTGCCTCCGTTCCAGGCGCACCTCTGCCTGGAGCCTCCAGTTCCTTGCCTCCGCCTGTTGCAGGGATTGTTCTGTGGCCGCCTCCATGTGATCCACGGCCGCTATCATCCGCTCCCCCTGTTCTGTGGTGGAGTGCATGATGTCCTCCACATGGCCCTCCCTCCGGCACCATACCCATTCCCGGTGCTCCCTTATCCGTTGTGCTGGGGGCATGTCCTGGGATTTCTGCAGCCCCTTGGGATGCCCTGTAGAGTGCACAGACAGTGGTAGTTAGCTGCCCTGGCCGGCCGGCCCCTGGCCAGGGACACGGCTGGTGGGGTGGGGTGGGTGGGGTGGGGCCGCCCCAGGTTGGTGGCCACCCCCCCTGGCTTTCCCCCGCACCCCAGACCCCCCACCCCGTGTGACCCGGGTCCCCCTCCCGGCCTCCCTGGGGTTCTACCCCTCCTTGCTGGTATCCCTCACCTGGGCCCTCCGGCTGCTGCTGAGGCTGTTCCCTGTTGGTCTCCTCGCCCTCCTGTCTCTGGTGCTGGGCTGTGCCGTGACCTGTGGGGATATGGGGGTGGTGGAGGAGGGCTGTAGGTGTGCCTGGGTGGCCCCCCGGGGCCCCATTCAGTGGTCTGGGGTGTCTGAGGTGGACGGGGACAGCCCCCTGGCTGGGTCCACTCCTCCCCCCCTCACCCCTGGTCCATCTCCCATCCCACGTGCTCTCTTACCCTCGATGTCTGTCTCTGATCCCTCTGAGGCCAGCCCCTCTGTGTAGCTGGGGTCCCCCATTGACCACCGGCTGAGGGTGACCAGTGTGCCGGCCTCAGAGTTTTCCTGTCCTGCCAGGGGGAGGGGGCTCTCTGGGCTGGTGCTGGGGGGGTGCTGCTGGTCCCTGAGGTCCCTGGGCATTTCTCCTGGGGGTCAGGGGCCCTGGAGTCGGTGCTTTCTTGGGGGGTGTGAGGGGAGGGGGTACATCAGCCCACTCCATGCCCTGGACTACAATGCTCCCGATGAGGCGTGGGGCTACTATTGAGCCCTTTATGTGTAGTATGCAGTCCAGGGCATCATAGTAGGGGGCGGTCCGAGCTCTGTACCCAGACTGCCGGTTGTTGTCCCAAATGGCCTTTTGCCCCCTCTTGAGTTCTTTGGTCTTCGATCGGCATTGTTCCATGGTCTTGTGATGCCCTGCTGCCTCCATTTCCCGCACGATCTCCCGGAACACATTTTCATTGCGCTGACTGAGTGCGAGCTCCAGTTGATGCTCCAGGGTCTCCCAGATGCGGATAGACTCCTGGGTCTCCCTGAGCCCCATTGTCCCCCACTGTGGTAGGGCCGTCTCCTCCGTGGTCCCTCCGGTTCCTCCTCCTCCTCCTGCTCCTCCTCCACCTGGGCTGCGCCTGTCTCCTCTGGGGGCTCGGGCTCCCAGGCCTGTTTCCGTTTCTGCGGGACAATGGGGTGGGGTGGGGGTTGGTGGCTATTCTGCCCCTGTTCCACGGCCCGCCCATGGGCCCCCTCCTCCTTCTGGCTGACTGGCTGGCCCTCCCCCCTGAGTGTCCCTGTGCTGCCGTGTCCCCTCACCTTCGGTCCCCTTACCCATTTCAGGGGTGCCTCCTCCCCCGGTCCGGTCATTGTCCCCGGATGCTGCTGCTGCAGCTGCTGCTGCTGCTACTGTCCCTCCACCTCCTTCATGTGCAGCACGACCACCTCCTCCTCCACCTGCACCTCCCCACCTCTTCCTCCTCCTCCCTTGCTCTCTCGCCCGCCACTCTCCTCTCCCTTCCACCTCGCTCCATCACACCACGTTTCCCTGCTGCTGTGTGCCCTTTAAATCTCCCTCCACAGCCTGTGTTGTTGCTGGTTGCCTGGCAATGACGTTGCATGCTTTGTCCCCGGCTGGGAATCATTCTGTTTGCTTCTGACCGGTGGTTGCCATTCAGACATTACTCTTTTTTTGGTTCCTGTTGGGAATCGCTTTGACCACGCTTTCGCCGATGGTCCAGGCCGGAGCTCCAGAAGCGTGGTTGATTTTGACCCCTGGTGGGTCTGTGGTGAACATCTGGTGGCCACTGAACAGATGTTCGGGGCACTTTGGCCCTGCTGCGTGATTGACCATGATTCACCATGATTGACTGTGATCTCGTAACGCTTGAAAATACCCGCTGAGTGCACCTAGAATTGAAACAATTTTGGTGAATTTGGGGGCAAGTTGTGACTCAGGTGCTATAATGCATGCTTTGCGTATATAAAGTCCCAAGTCCAATCCCTGGCATCTCTAGATCTCTGATAGCACGCCAGGGTGAGGCCTCTGCTCGAGACCCTGGAGCACTGGATTTGAAACACTGCTGGTGTGTCAGGTTGTGACAATGCTGGGCCAAGATGAACCAACTCCTTATATATACCGCTTTAACTGAAAACAGCCAATTCACTGCTTTACCAATGATATGGGAAGTTTGCCAGCTCATTTAGATTTTCAGTCAGCATTTACTTTGACCCAGACATGACAAAAGTGCTGAACAGTGTCTCAAATTCTTTGGTGGAAATACCGAAAATGGTGAATGGGTCAAAAGCATCCAAAACATGAAAAATAGCAGAATATTCAGCAAGGTTCACAAAAAGATAATAATTCACATTGGTTCAAGAATGGTCAATTCATTTCAGCATTAGTTGAATGCCTGAGTCATTGGTTTCCAGTACCTGTCTGGGCAGAATTCAAGATGCTGGCATTCACCTACAAAGCCCTAAATAGCCGTGGCTGTACATATCTGAGGGATCACCTCTTTCCCTGTCCAGCATCATGGTCAGAACATCAGTCAAGAATGTCCTCCTGGTAATTCCAACTGTGCTCAAGGCTTGTTTGGCAAAGACACAAAGAGAAGTATTCTCAGTGGAACCAATCCCATGGCTTGCAGATACTGTGCATGCATGGCATCTATACTGGAATGGGTGCATACACTGCAATGCACACACACACATTACAGTGTACCCGCAATGGAGGTGCGTGAGGTTTGCCTGTGCACACAGAATCTGTGGGGCATTGGATCGGCCCCAATGGTTTCTTCACAACTATGGAAGTTGGTTGTTTTCCGAAGCCTGTGCATTTTCCAGAGGCAATAGATCTATTTATCTGGCTAAACATTTGGTAGGTTTCAGACTCTGGAGGAGTATGTTTTAGGGAGTGTGAGATTGTAGTGTGTGTTTTATATTTTACGTTGTTCAGAGGCCTTGCTTTTGTAACCTCTCTATTGGTATGTCCTACTTCTGTTGCCATTTCTCCCGGCCAGAACCAAGCCCCAATAGATAGACTTGGCAGACCTTTTAATAGACTTCAATGGAAAGCTATTTAATTGTTTTCAGTGGGCTTTGAATCAAAGCTTATTGCAATGAATCGGGTCTAGTTGTAGTAGCTGAGAGTACAAGAGGTCCCAGTATAATACCAGGAGGCTAAGCAGAGCAAGGATTATCAACATCTGCTAGGAATTAGCAGTCGGAACTGATTTGTAGGAGACTTGTTTGTCCCCCTATTCCTGTTCTCTAGATTCCTGAAAAAGCACAGATTTGGATCTGGAGTCTGACACCACTTCTGAAAGTACCAGCAAATACATCATCCCTATGAAACCAATAAGGCTATATCTACTTACAAGTTTTCAGGTTTTTATCACATGTGGTTAGAGTAGCAGCTAGAGTTATTCTTCCTCTGGATTTGACCTTAGCAGAAACAACTCAAAAATAGCACATACTAATTGGTATCCAATTACAACAAAGTTTGGGTATCCAATGTCCCAGAATGTCCTGGAATGCCAATTTCTGGTCCTGGAATATTGACTTCCAGAACCGATTTTTCATTTTTCCATCCCAATTTTTGATTGGTAACTGGAAAAATGGGTGAATTGGTAATGAAAATTGCCTCTTTTTTTTTTTTTTTTTTAAACCATCCAGGTACCCAGTTGGTGACTGGGTAGTCAGATGAATAGATAATACTGTACTGGAAAATGCGGGTATTACCCACAGATACCAAATTAGGGGCCCATTTCTGCCCTATGATAGACATAGCCATCTTGGAATGAGGTCGGGTCAAAGAGGCTCTCATGCTTCCTTTCTGATGTGGAGTTTCCTCTGCCACATCCCCCCTACCCCCCTTTATTTAGGAAAAGCTACTTTTTATTGGAAAATTTCAACCAGATAAGCTCAAGGCAGGACTGGAAGATTCCATTGCTTCTACAGAAACAGCAGAACCCTAGTAGAATCAAACATTAATTGCAAGAGAACCAAATGATCTTGTTTAGATAATTCAGCATTGATCTATAGAGTAAGGTTCTATTTCATATAGATACACTACAGAGGATGGGTCATCCTATAGAAACCTTGTTTCTTGATATCGTCCACTTGTCCCCTAAAGCATCCAGTGCTGTCCATTGTCAGAAACAGGCTATTGGGCTATATGGACCATTGGTCTGACCGATTGTGACCGTTCATTAAGAAGTAAAGTGAAAAATCTAGGCCTACACTTTTTGCTCACAATTTAAAATAACCATATAGCCAGCATATGTTCCCATTATCGCTTTGATTTTTGACCTGCTGGCATTTTCAAAGGCCCAATTATTATATTTTTATCCATCTGTGTGAGGAACAGGGATAAATCTGCATCATTAGCCATTTTTGAAATACTGGTAAAAGTTACGGCCCTTTTTTTAGACCTAGCCTTATAATTACTTGTACAGGCTTGATTCTTATTCTTCTGTTTAAAAGCGTCAGTCATCTTTCCATATATGCACTGAACACATTTTTAGCTATGTTGAAATTTTCACCTTCAAAGTTTTAGGTAGCCAGTGATGCAAACACTACGGCAAAGCTGTTCATAACCAAGGATAAGCATCCAGGAAGAATACATTAGAATGTACGATCAGAAACTACTGCATTAAAAAATTATGCCAGACAAAAAAATAAATAAATAAACCAAAGTCCCATGACCAATATATCACAAATCAAGCCACTGCCCATATTCAGAGATATGGTGGGAAACTCACAGGCAGGCTCACAGTGGCCAAACTCACAAGTAACTGAACATGGGCACTAGGATAAAAGCACCATCAGGTGCACCCTGTGACGATGTCTCTGAGGGATGACAGGGTTGGATTTTGAACCCTGTCATCTGTCAGAGAAATCGCCACAGGACGCACCTGATGATACGTAATCCTCTGCACCCACATTCAGAGCTACTTGTGAATTTGGCCACCAGGAGCCGGCCAGGCGTTTCCTGGCTGTATCTCTGAATGTGCACAAGTGGCCTCAGAAGGTTTCCAGGAGAATTCGTCCTTAGTAGATGAATTCAGAAATTATCATATATTTATTTATTTTATATTTATAACAATACTTGATACCCTGACCCATCCTGCCATCGGCAGCTCAGGGCGGCTTACTTAATAAAAGATAAAAACATAAAAACAAAAACAAAAATTCAGCATCAAGTTAAAACATACACCAGTCTCAAGGATAAACCACCACAGCTCCACCCCAGATCAACCCACCCCTCACCCTTCTCCCCCACCAAACATCTGCTAAAACAGCCAGGTCTTGCATTTCCCCCAAAAGGAGGGAAGATCTGGGGACAGGTGGACATCTGCCAGGAGGGAGTTCCACAGCCTTGAGGCAGCCACTGAGAATGCCCTTCCCATTGTCGTCACCCGACGCACATGGGGGACTTCGAGGAGAGTGCTCCCAGTCGACCACAGGGGCCGATCCAAAACCTGGAGGGTGAAGCGGTCCCGAAGGTAAGTTGGGACCAGATCATATAGGGGTTTATAGGTAAGAACCAACACCTTGAATTGGGCCCAGAAGACTATAGGCAGTCAGTGCAGTGAGTGAAGCACAGGTGTTATATATACTCACAGCTCAGAAGACGGGTCATCTCATTCTGCCCCAGCTGCATCCTCCAGACCGTCACCCTGGGTAGACCCATATAGAGCGTGTTACATTAGTCCAATCTTGAGGTGATGAAGGCATGGATGATAGTGGCAAGATCAGAGTCTGAGATGTACTGCCCAAGCCGCTGTCCCAGATATTATTATTATTATTATTATTATTATTAACAAACATTTATATAGCGCCAGCAGTGTACATGGCACTTTACAAAGTAATAAAATAGACACGGTCCCTGCCCCTAGGGCTTACAATCTGAGAGACAGGAGCTGGGGGAGAGACTTAGGAAGGGGAACAGAGGGAGAGACAAGGGGTCTAACATTCATGAAGATGCGAGGTCTCAAGTGCACGTACTTGGCTTGGTTACGATGAGAATGACAGCAGGCAGGTCCATGTGGCAAGGATAAGGGTAAACCGATCGTAGGTATAGGAATAGTGGCTCAGCAGGATAAAGAGTCAGACAGAGCAGAGTGAAAGAGGTGAGTTTTAAGGAGAGATTTGAAGGTATGAAGGGAGGGTGCAAGGCGGATGTGGACAGGGAGGGAGTTCCAGGCATGGGGGGCAGCAAGTGAGAAGGGACGAAGGCGCTTAGGGGAGCAGGGAAGGCGTGGAAGGGTGAGAGAAGGGACAGAGGAGGAGCGAAGTGCACGGGCTGGAGTATAATAATAAAATAATAAAATCCCCTAACCCTGCCCACTAGCATCACTTCTGTCTTGTCAGAATTCAACTTCAGACGGCTCACCCTCATCCAGTCCCCTACAGCTGCCAAACAGAAGTCTGATCCCGCAGCCTGAACCCCACCAAAATACTCCTCCGTTTTCTAAAATCCAGGATCAGAAATCTAAATCTGGAGCTAGAAGTAAAAAAATAAGGATGAAAATTGTATTGTGGTATGTTGGTATTTTGGATACTAGATCGGGCATTGTTTTGGGTACTGAGAAATACCCAAAATTTTCAAGTCAAATCAGATACCATTGGTGGGTATACCTATTTTTCTGGATACCCATTTCTGCTCCACTTTTGAGGGATATATTCTTACCTGTACGTATATTTCCTAGCAGTATTGGTACAATTTCATTGTTCTTCGTTTTTCAATGTGTTTAATATTGGGATGCTAATTTATTAAGTCACTGTATTGACTCAGAACTAAGTTAGAAAATGAATAGTATTATAAACCCAGTGCTAATGGAAATTATGGGCTATTAACTAAACAATCTAATATGAAGACAGATATGGAAATTATGGTAACTAGTGCCAAAACAGGTAGCATATTTATTATTTGTGGGTATTATTCACAATTTGGTTAATTCACCAAGCGTCAAGACAATATCCATGACCAGAACAAGTACTCATAGGTCTTATTTGTTGGGGCATTCCATTTCAGATATTAGGGGCTGGGGGTTCAGGTTGTGGGAGTTTCCAGGTTTTTGGTTCTATTGTTTTGGGTGAGGGTTGGTCATTTCGGTATTTTCCAGTACATCATTTTCAGGCATATGAGTGCAAATATTGCCAAAATAAGCAAATATTAATAACATAACCAAAATAACAAAGTGACTGAAATATTGAAATAACCAAACTGAAAAATTAACCCCTTCCCCAAACTAAAATAGAATAACCAAAACAGATACCCAGTGGAGCATAAATGGGCATTGGTTTTTGAGGCCTCTAGACAACACTCTACCAGTCAGTGTAGCTTGGTGGATAAAGGGTTCAAATCCTACCTTAGACAGAAATTTAAAGGGTGGCCTTGGGCAAGTTAATGACCTACCTCATAAGACTGTGGTGACAGTGAAATAGGTAAGGATTTTAATAGGGTGTGCGAACAGAACGCAGTTTGGATGTTCAGATGTTCAGTCGTTCAGTTAAAAACCCAAATTCGAGTTCGGTTGTTCGGTCTGGCGGAGTTCGGTTTGGCCGAATTCGGTTGAACATCCGAAAATAGCTCTATTGATACCGATACCAAAATTGATTTTCTTTTTCGGTATCAGTATCATTTGGCCCTAAAACCACCCCTGGTCTCCACCCTTGGTGCCAGGAAGTCTGGTCCTCAGCTGCCTCCCCCTTCCAGACACTTTTTTCCTGCCCAAAGTCATGGTTTTCCTGCCCCCAAACTCAGCTGAACTCATCCGAACTTTTCCGAACTGTTCGGCCATTCGAACGTTCGATTCAGACATTTGGTTCGGTCATCCGAACAGGCTGAGTTTGGCCTGAACTCCGAACATCCAAACCGCATTCGCACATCCCTAGATTTTAAAGTCCTTTGAACATTGCAAGGGCTATAAAAATTATGAACGATAACAGGGCCAGGGTTTGGGTGGGACAAATGGGGCAGTAAGCCCAGTCCTCATGCACATCCCAGGAGATCCTTGCCCCCATTTCTGGAGCCTGTCACTGCTACCACTACTGGAACCTATCTCCACCAGTGGCCCACCACCAACAGTAACTGGTGACGGCAGATGCCCACAACAGTTTGAAAGTGGCAGGCTCCAGTAGCAGAAGCAATGGTGGGTTCTAGCATCTGGCCCAGGCTTTGCAAATTCCAAGACAAGCCCTAAATAATAAAAATAAATGTGTGAAAGAAAAGCCAGTGACAATTTATAGCAAAACAAAAACAACAACAACAAAAACCCAGACAGAAATCAGCCCTCAGCCCTATTCCACAATATTCTGCTAACTGCCCAGTCTGCTTTAGCATGGTATCCAAGTCAGGCCTTTCTGAGAAAGTTAACAGAGGTGCTTGCTAGAGTCTGTTGCCAGATTTTCCATCAAGTTGGGCAAACCTCCGTAGCCTGTAGGCAATAAAAGTCTTCCTTGAAAACAGCTCAAATGGAAAGTAGCCACAAGGTAAAAATTCTTCAAGGAACAGCAATTGGCCATGCATGATTACCTCCAGTCCTAACACACAAAATAGCCAGTTCTGACTTGATAGTTTCATTAAATAAATGAGAAGAAAGAGAAGGTCCCTAATGCTGCAAAAGCTTTTATGACCCTGGTTCCTGAGGACTCTGAAGAGGGACTTGGCATGCATCACCCTTCACTTGCACCTCATAGTATCATTGACTCAGCTGCAAAGTACGTAATAGCAATAGATTTTTTTAGTATTCAACACCCACTTTATGACGTCAGTGGTGTAAAAGCTGCAAAATACAGGGCAAGGGCAAATCAAATCCGGTCTGCCTGAGCCAGCTTTCAGCCCACTCCTGCTTTCCATCCTGCTGTCATATGAGGAGAAAAACAGCAAACACCCGTTTCTTCAGCAGACAATCTAGGGTGTTAATAAATGTGACTGCCCAATATGGCCTACTATGACCCGCCTGGGCCAGAGCCTAAACCACACATCTGTTAGTGGGCTACCAGAACGGGTTGGTGGCTGCCCAGGAATTTGGACCTGGAAGGAACTGTGCCCATAGTCCAGACCCAAGGGTTGCACAGGTGGGCCATAGCGGTATGAGCATGTTTATTTGCACTGCCATTCCGGCCCCGGCATGGGGACCGCAATGGCCAGCTGCCATGGCTGCCCGTCATGACAGCGGCGGTGCTGGCCACAGTGTGGGTGTGTGGCCAGCCAGCCCCATTTCTCTTCTGGCCCCCTCTTTTCAGATGAGTCAATAAGCAAGAACATTTGTTCAGTTCCCCAACCTGACCAGCCAGAGCAGAGGTGCTCCCCTTCCCCGGGGTGTGTACTCAGCACTGACTGCACATATATTAACACTCTTACTTGCAGTTTCTTACCTGGAAATTTGGCTGTTTTCTGATTGCACAGGATGCCACTATTGGTGTCTCTGGGACTCAAAGAAAGGAATGCTGGCTTTAAGGATGGTGACCTTGCCCAAGGAGCTATCCAGGAAACAGTCCTTAGGATCATTCCTCCTGCAACTGAGCAGCACTTACTGTCCAGTCCACCCACCATCTCTGTTTGGACAGCCATGACTGTGGTAGGGTCAACTGAGCACAGGTATTAGCCTTCTTCAAAGGAACACCAGGAGGTTGTTATCCCCAAAGTACACTCATTTTGTGTGACTTCTACCCTCAAACAATCTTTCTGAACATGGTGTCTATATAATATCTATAACTAGTCCATCAAAGTCTCCTTGGTGCCAAGGATGGTATAATGGAAGCTTCTTAGGCAAGCATACACAGATGGTCATTTATAATCCTCCTCTGCAGTCCACAGATCCAGAGCAATAAAGTAGGCCTTTCTTTGTAGCCACTTGAGATGCCTCCCTCCCTTCTGAAGTACCCTGGATAACTCTAAGTAGTCTAGGGAGAGACCAAGCTGTTACATTCTTCCTCTTAGGAGAGTCAGCAAGCAACTGAACTCCCTTTCCACAGGTTTCAGTCCTTTATTAGGGATGTGCGAACAGGACGGAGTTCGGATGTTCAGCCATTCAGACTAAAAACTTAGTTCATATTCATGGTTTTGGTTCAGCGGAGTTCGAAGCCGACCCCCCCCCCCAATGTTTGGCAGAGCTCGGCACTGCTGGGAGGCTTGGGGTGCTACAGGGAGGCTTGAGGTGCACGTCAGGCTGTTGGAGACCCAGCAGCAGCAGAGACCGGGAAGGCTTGGGGCTTGGCACCCCGGATTGCCAGGGCAGGCAGGCTTGGCGCTTGGCCCCTAGGAGTGCCTGTGG
>QEPC01011901.1:17050199-17074916 GCA_003113815.1 Sphenodon punctatus | reverse complement strand
CTTGTTTGAAACAACCAGTCCTATTTCATGGGAAAGTACCACAAAATTGGAATGACTGCCAAAATTCCGATCAGAATTCCAATTGATATAATTTTTCCATCAGAATTCAATTGATCGACTCTCACATGTGCGGAATGGCTGTGATCATTTTGTGCATGCTCAAAATGAAAACTGATTTTTGATCTGTCTGATAGGAATTATGATCAGAATCTCATCTGATCCGAATCCCAATTGGACAAATCAAACCTCCCAGTTCCATCAAAAATGGAAAATGGGGAGAATTCTGATTTCAGCCCTACATAGAATGAGAATCTTATACCTGGCTCTCTACTCTATGTGGTTCCTAAAGGAGCCCGTACTTAAAGGGCTTAAGCTCCTTCTATCATAATATCCATTCTAGTGTTTTATCTTCCTCCCTCCCTCTCTTTGTGCTGTGCACAGGAGCTCAGCTTGGGGGACAGTTTCAAAGGTAAGTTAATAGCTTGGCACTGCTATGCCACAAATTGGCTCGCCGAGCTCAAACCAATAAACTATTTCAGTTTGCGACTGCCCAGAATAGCTGACTATTGAAAGAAGATGGTTTGAATAGAGCTGGAGGCTACCACTTGCTCAAGGGTAACTCTGAAGTCATAAAAAAAGCCCTGTCTTGTTTAAGTCTTCTGGGCTCAGACGCAAAGCTATCATCAACCTGTCTGTTGGTGCCTGTGGAGAACAGCTAGCTCACCAGAATCTCTAATAACTAGACCCAATGATGTCTGGAAATGGTGTTAATCAGTGTGTCACATTTTCCGCTGAACTGTGAGATAAGCTGCAGTCTGGACATGAAAAGGCTCTCTGGTTCTAAGCCAGGTTATAAAATCCAGAAAGATATTCCCTTCCCAGTATACCTGCAATATAATGCCTCAGCGGTGAATGTTTGAGGGCCAGCGAGCGAGTGTGAGAAAGAGTTTGGATAAGAATGGTATTACATATGCTGCAACATTGGGGAGAAAATAAATGGTTTCCATTTCCCGCTACATTTAATAAATATGAACTGAAAGCATAGCTCGATATCCCGTTATTCAGTTTCTATGATGCTTGGCTGCTAACAGCCCCCTTGGCACAATGTGGTTTCTTTAACACCTTCCATGCTTTCCTTCCAGGCAGATGATGACAGAGAGGGGAAAAAACCACCCGGAAATACTAACGTTTATTGGACCACACCCTTAGTTTGGCTGTAAACGACCAACACCAACAACCAGCACCAACATTTAGTGGCTGCTGGGTGGCTTCTCCATCTGGGCAGAGGAAGATAGTCAGTTGGGTTGAAAAGCAGGACTCCAGTCCAGCAAGCCCAGCCTCCTCCAGTTCCACTGAAAAGAGTGGGGCCCATCCCATGACCTGCGGATTGTGTGTACACTCACGTGCATGCATGCCTTGCAGAAACCTCACATGCCTCCATTAAGGGCACTGTTTGCCGCACAGAAACTGTGCACATGCATGCACAGGAGGGGATGTGTGCAGGATCTGCGGGCCATGGTATAGGCCCCACTGATTTTGATTTCAGCAAGCCACAGATGCAGTTCAATGGCTTATTCCCAGTGTCATGGTTTTGCTCAATAACACCCCAATTTGCAATGTGCCAGCTCTTTTAACATCACAGATTCCCACAGACTTCAATGAGATTACTCACAGAATATCACACTAAGCGATGGGAGTAGGGCTGAAACAGTAACTCCTTTTTCTGTTCCGCTATTTAATTCTGCCATTTTGGAATTGTCCATGACTTTTCACAGCTTTTCTGACGACATTCCACTCATTCTGCCGGCATCTAATTCGGAAACTGTTGGAACAATCTCAGAAACTGTCAGAACAAACATTTTTCCACTACTTTGCAGTGCTGGCAGAAATTGTGAAAGATCGAAACTGTCAGAACAAACATTGTTCCGCTATTTTCGTAGCTGGTGGAAGTAGCGGAATGAAAGTAGCAGAATGGCAGAAGTAGCAGAACTAAAGTAGCGGAATGAACATCTCTATCGCACCTTGACACTCATTGCGGAAGAGCCTTTTCTGTCAGAAAAAGCTACAACAGCAGCTTGCCATTTCAGCTCTAGATATACGTGAATGATTCAAATTGATATGGGTAAGCTAGGCCTTTATAAACAATTAAAAATTCAGCTCATTTGGAGAGAGCTGAAATGGGTATGTGATTTGGTACCCATGGCTAATAACCACATTTTCAGCATCCAAATCAATACCATTTGAGCACCCAAAAAATCAAAATGTTGGTTCCCAGTTTTCAAATATTTGAAATTATTCAAAAACTCAAAAAACAAATACAGGGGCAGCACAAGCTATCTTGAGGTATTTTGCAGGTGGGTACGAAGAATATAGATCTTGCTGTTCGGGTTTTTAATACCAAGGTTAGAATGAGTTTTCTATATGGGGCAGAGCTGTGGGCTCCCCTCATAGGTCAAAAGCAAGATGTCAATCTAAATGTAGTACAGGCAGACATTCTTTCTCCAAAGTTTACTCAAGATTCGAAAGGGCACCCCTATGGCTGCCATGAGACTGGAGTTTGGCTTGGGTAGCTGGTCAAGAGTGGCCTGGGAGTCCTCGCTTAAATTTTGGTTTAAAATTACCAAATCTACTTAGCCCGGACTTGTTAAGTTTATGGGTATTTTCAGACGTTACGCCACCACAGTCAACCACGGTGAATCCCCCTGGGGTGATCGTGGTGGCGTAACGTCTGTTGGGCCAAAAAGAGATTCCCGTCAGATGTTGACCCCTGGAGGGAATCGCTGTGACCATGCTTTCGGAGGTCTGGGTGGCTGGACCTCCAAAAGCGTGGTCAAAATGATTCCCACCAGAAGTGAACACCCGGCGGGAATCTCTTTTCGGCCCAACAGACGTGACGTTACCATGGTCAACCACCAGGGGATTCACCATGATTGACCATGGTAAAGTCACATCTGCTACCACACCACAGCCTGGAATTGGCAGCCGTGACTGCCACTGATTCTGGGCCATGACTAATAACCCGGGGGGTGGGTGGGCGGGCAGGTGCTGCAGCCGCATTGGCCGCTGCACCCGCATGTTTCCCAGAGTGCGGGCAGCCTTGGGAGCGTGGGGATGGGGCTGTGCGGCCGCATGTTGCGCCGCACAGCCCTGCCCCCTCCCCCGACTTCCCTCTGGAATCAGCCGGCACATCTGTTGAGAGGCCGGCAGGATTCTAGAGGGGGATCAAAATGTGATTCAATGCCGTAACCAAAGATCGGCCCGCTGCGTCTGAAATCACCCTATGTTGGAAGATTCTTATAAGAACAAATGGGTCCGCGCCATAGAAACTTACCTGCTTAGTTTGGGGGTTTCGTCAAATCATCTTGCCACTAATAGTACTTGTGGTTAGCCGTCATGTCTGTTTTCACCCTGTGTGTAAATAAGCCTTTTTAGGTGTTAGATTGGTAATTATCATGTTTATTTTTAGTCTATCCGTAATATGGTATTGTTTGTTTTGTTTCTTTGTATGTTTTTATTTGTATGTTGGTTGGTAAGCAATGGCCTATGGCCACGCAAATAAATTATTCATTCAAAAACAAATACCACCAAATTTTTCTGAAATCCTGGACTGGATGTTGAAAAATCAGGATGAAAACAGTGTTTGGGGTACTTGATTGGACCCTGTTTAGTGTACCAAAGAATACTCAACATTTTTGAGCAAAATATGGTGCCACAAATTTGATGGTTTTACCTGTTTGTGCCAGTAAATGTTTCAGCTCTAGATTTGGATTCTTTTTTCTCTCAAACAAATTTGTAACTTTACACCCTTACATTGAATTTGAGCATTCCTTTCATTGAATGAACCATCTCTCAAATGGTCGTTACTTTTGTGAAATTTGCTGAGTTTGTTGCATTGGCACATCCCCTCATTGCTGTTTGACTGTTTGGTTGGTGGACACTTTGGTGAATCTCATGACTTGGGTTAACCAGTCAGTGACTTACAAATCTGGAAAAGAACAGTGAACTAATGAACAAACAAGTCCCAAACTTTTAAGAATTAAAATGGTCACAGATTGCTTTTTGGAAAGCACATTGACATTACAAGGGCAGAAATACTTTCCATGTCTCTTCTTTCCATTGAATCTCATCCTGCCCATCATAACCCACAGTGATCTGCATAGCTAAATAATAGAGAGAGCCATTCCACTTTGTCCTGATAGAATTATGATAGAGTCATATGACAGAGTTATAAACAGCCATCTTCCACTAAATTAAAATGTACCTTTTAGCCAGGAAAGAACTCAACTAATCATGCACATGGCTCCAATTAATTTCTTCCCTAGATGCCAAAGGTCTGGTCAGTTGTGAAGGAATCGCCTTCCATATTACATGGTTTGGAAACTTTGAGCATTCTCCAGTGCTCCATGGTGTCACTCAACATCAAACTCGGGAGCACAATATGGAAATTCCACAGAAAAAGAAAGAGGGTTTCTCACCGAGAATTTTAAATGCTTCCAGAACTTTAGAAAACTGAAGGCTCTTGGAACTTACCGGACCTGTGTAAAATACTCCTAATAGCACTGAGGACACTCTAAATGTGCCCCTAATTGAATTTGTGAAGTTTCTATAAAAACATGATGTGTGAGATTTTCCATCATGCAAATGGCTATTTCATCTCAACACACTGATCTTGCCTCTCTCTGGATGCTAATGAAAGATAAATCAGATTGCCGTATAAAGTTTTCTAACTGGCTTAGGCATGTGTGTGTGTGTATGCTTGTGTGCACTAGAGACCACACAAAAAAGGAATAGTGAGGGGGAAAGAAGTGTGTTTCCTCTGCAAAACTTAGTAAATATCACAAACACACACAGCATTGTCCTTTAAGGAGTTAGTCTGCCAAACTTGGAGACTAAATTAAATCACTGAAGTGTGAAACAAGGAGATTTTAGTATGGCTTTAACTGCACATTTCTATGCCGCTCATCTTGAACGATAGTAGAACTACTATACATGTAGAGGATCTTCACAAGTAACTTAGAGACCTAGGGGTAGAGCTTCAAAGACAAAAATGGCAGAGAAGTGTCTCACTTACTCAGGAGTTAGGTAACTAAGTGCCATTTTTGCCTTTGATAATTCATCTGTTTGTCTAATGGGACTTTTACTGCAAAGGTTCTTTAAAATATTCCATCTGTGAGAGACTGATGCCTCTGCTGTCTGGAGTTGTCAATGCCTCCCTATGGGATAGCAGGGTACTGGATTCCCTTAAAATGGCAGTTGGGGTCTAGCACTTGCTCAAAAAACCATTGCTAGATGCTGACTTCCCTGAGCTAACACCCAGATTATAACCTCCCCTTTTTAGAGAGGATTATTGAACAGGTGGTTGCACAGCAGCTTCAGGGGCATCTCAATGCTATTGTATTCCTGGACCTTTGTCAGTCTGTCTTTCATCCTGGGTATAGTGTTGAGACTGTTCTTGTGGCCTTACTCAATGATCTACACTCAGAGAGCAACAGGGGAAATTTTACCCTGCTGATCTCGTTAGACCTTTCGGTGGCCACAACTGCGGGATCTGGCAGGTGTCTGCTGGACGGCTCTAAACAGTTTGGAGGTTCCAGCAGGTGATGATGGGCAATTGCTCGTAGTCCTCCTAGGCTCTCTCCAGTGGGGTCCTGCAGGGTTCCATGTTGTCTCCTCTCCTGTTCAATGTATATCTTGGTCTGCTGGGTGAGATTGTGCATATATTTGGGGTGCACTGCCATCAATATACAGACAATACCTAAAAGTATTTATCTTTTTCATCTGACCCAGGTCCTGCAGTCTCCATGCTTACTCAATGCATGGCTGCCATTGGGGACTGGATGCTGGTGACCCAACTGAGGTTGGATCCAGACAAGACTGAAATGATGTTGTTTAGTCAGCCTTGTGACCTGTGGGGGTATTGGGATACCCATTGTTGATGGGATACAGGCTCCCCTGGTGGCTCAGGTATGCAGAATTGCGGTGCACCTGGATCCTGAGCTGCATCTAGAACATCAGTTCATAGCAGTGGCCATGAGTGCCTGTAACAAATTCCATCTGGTAAGAAGACTGCATCCCTTTCTCTCAGATAGGAATCTAGCCACCATCATCCATGCCTTCATTATGTCAAGGCTAGACTACTACAGTGCACTCTACATGGGGCTGCCCTTGAAGATTGTTTGGGGGCTGCAGCTTGCGCAGGACGCGGCAGCCCAACTTTTGATGGGGGTCAGTCGTTGGGAGCACATAACACCAGTGTGTCAGAGTCACAGTTCAATAGCATTCACAATAGCATTCTGGGCACAATTCAAGGTGCTGGTTTTTAGCTAGAAAGCCTTAATCTAGGGGTGTGCACTTCATTTTCTTTATTTCGAAAACAAAAATGTTTGCTTTT
Organism: Sphenodon punctatus; assembly: GCA_003113815.1. Taxonomy (NCBI): domain Eukaryota; kingdom Metazoa; phylum Chordata; class Lepidosauria; order Sphenodontia; family Sphenodontidae; genus Sphenodon; species Sphenodon punctatus. The sequence continues at coordinate 17,068,525 of QEPC01011901.1, read as the reverse complement.
GTTATTACAATAACGAAAACAAAAACGATAATAACAAAATCAATAACAACTTTTGTTTTTCATTATTCACTTCATTATTGCCTAGCAGAGTGGCAATTTTTGGAGGGGAAATGTGGAGAGGGGAGGAGGGAGCATTGTTGAACTCTTGAACTGTGATGGGAGAGGTGAGCAGATAGCAAGGACCTGACGGATGTAATCACTGGCCAATGAGCAGCACAAGCAGGTCCCAGTGAGTTGCATGGCACCTTGTGGTTGCTCATTAACTCCTGCCTCCCAGAACCAATCATAGAGGCTTTAGGGAATGCACTGGCAAACTGTAACAATTTATATTGTCAGGTCCAGGCTGTTTGACTCTTGTTCTGTGTTAGCTCTTGCTGTGTCAGGTTTCATTTACAGAACTCTGGTGCTTGCACTAAAAACCTTCCCCAGTCCTCAGTGTTATAAGTTATATACCTTACCTTTCCTTATACCCTTTATACATTTTACCTTTTCCCTTCCCCTGTCTGTCTTCCCCTTTACATATATATAGATATAAGTAAAGATTAGATATAAATAGATTACAGATATAGATTTAGAGACCAATCCCAATGGCCTGCATATGTTGATCGCGGGCACCATGCTCTGGCCAGAATGTGCACACTTAGGTGTGCATGCGTGCTGCGCTCGCAGCATAGCGGCCCGGGACTGTGCTGCGCACACAACATGTGTGTACCCGTGAGCGTGCGCACATTCTGGCCATGTGCCATGCATGGGGGTCAACGTACGGGATTGCCCTCATAGATAATATAGATTTTATATACCATATAGTTTAGATAGATAGATAGATCCGCCTGGCTCCCATCCTCCACACCTTCAAGTCCCTCCTCAAAACCCACCTCTTCCGCTCCGCCCTTCCTAACTTCTGCTAACCATCCCCACCCAGGATTATCCCTCACCTGTTATCTGTAAACTCCCAACTTACTGCACCAAGCCAAGAACGTGTACCTGAGTTCTCACATCCTCATGAATGTCGCATCCCTTGTCTCTCCCTCTGTTCCCCTTTCCCTGTCTCCCCTCCCCCTGTCTTTAGATTGTAAGCCCCTGGGCAGGGACTGTGTCTATCTTATTCTTTGTAAAGTGCCAGGTACATTGCTTGTGCTATATAAATGTTAATAAAATAATAATAATAATAGATACTAGGCTCTTTTATTATATATATTAGAATTACAGGATAGGAATAGGACTAATTCATAGCACATAGAAGTTTATTGATATAGATACTTAGAAATATATTACATACATACTATAGGTTATTAGGTTTAGGGTAGATTCTGTACATACATATTACATATTGTTCACTACTGCATCATAATGAGAAAGGGAGGAAGGAGTTCAGAGAAGTCTGGGGCGGTTGGCCGATGAAAATGGAAACGAAACCGAAAACAATTTTTTTGTTGTTGTGCAACACTGATACTGATACCAATAATGACACTGATAATTCATAACCTTGCTCCCCCCTACCTCTCTGCTCTGATCTCTCTCCAAACCCCTGTTTGAGCACTCCGCTCCTCTTCCATCCCCTCCCTCACCCTCCCATACCTCCCCTGCTCCTCCAACCACCTTTGTCTCTTCTTCCTCGTGGCCCTGCACGCCTGGAACTCCCTCCCTGCCCTCGTCTGCCTTGCCCCCACCCTCCACACCTTCAAGTCCCTCCTCAAATCCCACCTCTTCCGCTCTGCCTTTCCTAACTCCTGCTAATCACCCCCACCCAGGATTATCCTCTACTTGTTATCTGCAAACTCCTATTTACTGTAACCAAGCCCAGAACGTGCACCTGGGTTCTCGCATCCTCGTGAATGTTGCATCCCTTGTTTCTCCCTCTGTTCCCCCTTCCCTGTATCCCGTCCCTCTGTCTTTAGATTATAAGCTCTCAGGCAGGGACCATGTCTATTTTATTCTCTGTAAAGTGCCAGGTACATTTCTGGCACTATATATAAATGCTGATAATAATAATAAATGAAAACAAATAACAACATGGGTCCTGGATGCACACCTCTACCTTAAATGGCCTAGATCCTATGTATATAAAGGTCTGCCTTGCTGCTTATGTTCCTCCGTGGGCTGTAGGATCAGATGAGAGCACCCTCTTGCAAGTTCCATCATTGGCCTAGATCCATACATCTTGGGGTTGCAGAGAGGCATTCCTGGTGGCTGCTCCACAGCTTTGGAACTGCCTTAGCCCTGCAGGCACCATCTTTGATAAGGGTGCCTGCAGGGATCATCTGCAGAACAACTGTGTGACCCTGCCAGCACCATTTTTGAAAAGGGCGCCCAGGGCGGTAGCATTGCTCTGCACATGCTCCAGCCCTTTTTTTTCCTTTTCTTTTTTTTGAACTGGAAGCCCATCAGTGCAACCTGCCTCCCCCACCCCTGCAGTGGTGCAGAGCGGTGCGGAGAGGTACGGGAGAGGACACCGCCCCCATGGACTCTGGAGGGGAGTAATAAAATCTTCAGTCCTTTCTTGCTTGCCTCCTCCCACCCCTACAGGTGCTATGGGGCTTGCCTTTCCCCCTGCTCACCTCTGCCCCCCCCTGCCAATTCCCCCTGTGATAATTCACGAGATTCACGATAGGGAGGCGAGAGCTCGTGAATTATTGCAATATTTTAAAAGGGGGCTCATTTCAGCAGAGAGAAAGAGAGATTTTCATTATTTATACCCTGCCTCTCCTGCCTAGGAAGCTTGAGGCAGCTTACAAAAGTTAAAATATTTTTAAAAATACATAAAATACATAAAATGGAGGCATACAAATAAGAATAAGAAAATTAAAAAAAAACATTCTCCCCTTCCACCCTCACCCACCCTTCCCCCACCAAAGGCCTGGCAAAACAACGGGTGAGTTCAGATGTTACGGGGCCCTTTGGCCCCATACCGAAACCACCGGCTTCATTCCCCACCGGGGTCACCCCGTCACGCCATAACAGACGTGCCGGGGGGATCCCGGCGGGGAAACTGGGAGGGGGCGGGGCCGCGTGGCGCAACATGCGGCCGTACGGCCCCGCCCCCTCCACGCACCCCGCCACCCGCCCTCCGAGGAGACGGGCGGGCAGCGGGGCCATTGCGGCCGCCGCGTCGGGCCGTGGCGCGCGGCCAGACGTGACTTTTCGTTGGTCCCGGCCCGGAGTCTGTTTGACCATGCTTCCCGGGACCTTCCCCCGGCTAGCCCGGGAAGCGTGGTTCAAACAGACCCCATGTGGGGATTCACCGTGGCGAACATCTGGCGCCCGCCAAACAGACGTTCGAGACACAGTGACCACAGGTGGGTATTCACCGTGGTTCACCGTGATCTCGTAACGTCTGAAGACACCCAACGTGACTCTGGAGGAGGGCCTAGAGCAAACTGACAAACTAAACATTAACAAATCACCAGGACCACATGGTATTGACCCCAGAGTTCTGAAGGAACTCAAATATGAAATTGCAGACCTACTGTTAGTAATTTCTAACCTTTCGCTAAAATCTGCCACTATACCTGAAGACTGGAGGGTGGTAAATGTAACCTCAATATTTAAAGAGATCCAGAGGTAATCCTGGAAACTACAGACCTATAAGCTTGATGTCTGTGCTGGGCAAAATGGTGGAAACCATCATTAAGAACAGAATCGCCGGACATGTTGATAAACATAACTTGATGGGGAAGAGTCAATATGGATTTAGCAAAGGTAAGTCATGCCTCACTAATCTGTTATAATACTTTGAGGGTGTAACTAAGGATGTGGACAAGGGAGACCCAGTAGATATAGTGTACCTGGATTTCCAGAATGCATTTGATAAGGTCCCTCATGAGAGACTCTTGAGAAAATTTAAAAGTCATGGGATAGGAGGTAGTGTCTTACTATGGATCAGAAACTGGTTAAAGGATAGGAAGCAAAGAGTAGGACTGAATGGTCAGTTTTCACAATGGAGAGATTTAAAAAGTGGTGTCCCCCAGGGATCTGTATTGGGACTGGTGCTGTTTAATGTATTCATTAATGATCTGGAAAAAGGCATTAAGAGTGAGGTGCTCAAATTTGCAGATGACACCAAGTTATTCAAGGTAGTTAAAACACATGAGCAGACTGTGAAGAACTGCAACAGAATCTTACGAGACTGGGTGCCTATGTATGTAAATGGAAGATGAGATTTAATGTGGACAAGTGCAAAGTGATGCGCATACGGAAAAATAACCCAAACTATGCGTACACAATGCTGGGTACTAAGCTAGGTGTTACCACTCAGGAAAAGGATCTGGGAGTGATTGTGAACAATACACTGAAATCCTCAGCCCAGTGTGCAGTAGCAGTCAAAAAAGGAAACAGAATGTTAGGAGTTATTCGCAAAGGGATAGAGAATAAAACTGAGAATGTCATAATGCCTCTATACAAATCAATGTTGTGACCGCACGTGTGCAGTTCTGGTCACCCTATCACAAAAAAGACATAACTGAACTAGAAAAGATACAGAGAAGGGCAACGAGAATGATAAAGGGTATGGAACGGCTTCCATACAAAGAGAGGCTTGACAAGCTGGATCTCTTCAGCTTAGAGAAGAGAAGACTGAGAGGGGACATGATCGAGGTTTATAAAATCTTGAGTGGTGTGGAATTAGATATGGAATGGTTATTTACCCTCTCAAATAGTACTAGAACTAGTGGACACTCCCTGAAACTAGCTGCCAATAGATTTAATACAAATAAAGGGAAATACTTTTTCACTCAACGCATAATTACCTTGTGGAATTTGTTGCTAGAGGAAGTTGTCAAGGCCAGTAGTATAGCTGAGTTTTAAAAAGGCCTGGATAAATTCTTAGAGAATAGGTTCATTAATGGCTATTAACTAAGTAGCTTACTTACTGATGGGATCTGGGAATTTCTTACTGTCGGGATCTGGGATTGAACAGCAGGGAATGGATTGTCCATTGTGACTGTTGGATCTTCTCCCATGCAATCAAGACTGGCCATTGTCGGAGGACAGGATGCTGGGCTTGAGGGACCATTGGTCTGACTCAGTAGGGCATGTTCTTATGTTCTTATATAAGCCATCTTGATCTTGACTGAGCCTCAGGGAATAGAAGAGGGTAAAATAGATAGATAGATAGATAGATAGATAGATAGATAGATAGATAGATAGATCAGAAATTCATAAGGAAGGTGAAAAAGTTGAAGAAAAAGGCAGCAAAAATAATAGGTTGGGGGGATCGATGGAATTAGATAACTTTGTTTCTTTCTAGGGGGGTCAAAGGATTGTGATTAAATCTTGAAAAGGGGTCAAGAAGCTTAGAAACCACAAACCTCAATTTTTGATGCTTTTTGCTTCACTGTACTAAGACAATACCATGCCCTGGGAAACCCTCAGCAGAGTCCTAGGCCCTGAAGTTATGCTTTTTTCCAAATAAAAACTGTGACCATTCTGTGTTAGATAAGGACATAGCCCTCTCCTTTTTTGAGTTCACATAACCTGGTATGTAATGTAGAACGACATCTAAGTCAGTGATGAAGAACTAGGGCTGCATTAATTGCTCATCCATATGGATTTCCATTGAGCAGGTTCTATATTAGTGTCTAAATACATTTTCCACAACCTTTTGATTTTGAACGCTCTGTCCGGAAGATTGCATGTAGCATTGATATTTAAAATAGATATTTAAAGACAAAAGGCAAGACGTGTTAGGAAGAGATGACTGATGAAAATTGCTTTTATTACCAATTATTTAAACCTGGGCACATAAGAGCTGCTCCAGAGTGAAGAGTTATACAGTAGTGGGGATTTTGGTCACCTCTTTGTAAAACAATGGTTGACAATAAACACGATGGCCCAGTGTAGACCGCCTGGGCCAGAGACTCACCATCATGTCAGTTTCAGGGCTACCAGATGTGTGCTGGCTGCTGCCCCGGCCCATGTAGACAGCTGGCCCGAAATTGGTCCCTTGGGCCATTGCATCCCGGGATCAGAGACTGCCATGGCTAGCTGTCATGGCAGAGGGCAGGGCTTTGGGGGAGATGCCCAGCCACGCATTTGTTCTGTCACCGGCCAGTCTAGTTAGGTGCATATGAGTTACATGCCCCAATCTGACCCCACCAGGGACCCCTCCTCTAGCATGTAGCTAGAGCACAGATTGCGTGTTTATTTTTACCCAATGTGAAATATATTGGGGCACGCAATGGACCTTATCCTCAATACAGGTGTGCATGGTAGTGCACAGGTTGCACACAAGCTGCATTCCCTGCACAGGGCTTGCACACATGACTTGAACACACATTGCACACACACCCCTTTTGTATAGCGTGCAGGGTTTAGGACTGAGCTGAGTGGCCAGATCCTGAGGTGGAACAAATCAGTGTAGTTCTGTCAAATTACCAGCATCTTTACATCAGTCAAGATTCCTGTACCCAAATTATTTACCTTATTGAGCTGTAAATCCTGTCTCCACCCTCCAAGTGAATTGGTTGCAACACAGAGAGATCTGCCAGGGTCAGCTGAAGCATGGTCCAGAGGTGACTACAGAAAGAGACTAGCCTAGTCTTAGAATCTGCAAATGTAAAATGCAACAACTACTGTTCCCACCACAGCCATTGCCATCAACAGCGGTGGAAACTAAGGGGGAAGGGGGCTTTGTGGCATCAGAAAAAGCCCCCTATGAAATGGGAGTCTCAGAAAAACTGATTTATTCATCCCACCATAACAGTCTTGGCAGTTTCAAGTTCACCTCATTCTAAAAACTCAGTGTACGCATTGAATATATTTTTTGCTATTTATTCAATTATTTTGTTTACCTGCTGACATAAAAATAAACTGTTGCTATGCTTCTATGTTTTTGACAAATTATTAACATCCTGTAGAATAGCAATAAACTCTGATTTACGGTTAACCTATCACATGACTTCTCTTTAGGGCTAAAACAAATATTCGGGGAAACACATAATGATTATTGTCCTCCATGGTTGATTGGCTTGGGGGAAGAGATGACTCTTGAGTAGAGTTGAAAACAGGTAGCTGATTTCCTACCTGCTGGTAATATCCACATTTTTAGGCTACTTAATTACCCATCATATACCCAGATACCTGAAAAATTGGTAATTTCTAGTACTGATTTTTTTATATTCTAATTACTGATTGTATGTGTTGCATTGTAGAATGGACTCATGAGAGACAAACAAATGTTCTGATACCATTTCTAAGGATGTAACATCTGTTCCACCCTGGGGAGGGGAGAGCTTCCCCTGGCTGGGTACACTCCGGTTACGGAAACAAACATTCCCCCGAGTGGGGAAGATGGAGTGGCTGGGGAGTTCTTGACTTTGCTCCACCCCCTGCCATGATAGACAGCCATAGCTGCCTATTACAGGCAGCCATGACTTGCTGCCATGGAAACCCCCTGACATGGGTAGGAACTGGGCCAGGAACACACATTCCTGACCAGCTTGTCCACTCTCCCCTGACTGGATGGGAGATGAGAGTGGACTGTGGGCCGGCCTTGCTCATACCAGGCCCTCATTTCCCGCCTGGCTCTTACTCGGCTGGGGTAGGAACTAGGCCCACTTCTGAAAGGCCACAAACAGATGACCCACTGTGATGTTGGCCCAGCCAGACTGAACCAGGCCTTACTGGGCCAGTGTCAAGTATATTTTCACCCAATGTCTAAGTGGTTGACTCCAATTTTCTGGGTCTGCCCAGAACCACTGTTCAGCTACTCAATGTGCCAAGAACATTATTCATTCACTCACAGAATTGTGCATGGAAACCATTCCCGTTTGGCTTCTGTTTGGTGCAGAAGTCCCAGGATTGGGCCAACTAAACAAGCAGAACATGCATAAAATTCCCTCATCCTCTCCTGTATAAACCAGTATTGAGCTACACTTATGCGCTTGGGTGTGCACAGAACACAGTTTTACCTGTCATTCCTTTCAGATGAAATGGGTAGTTAATTGGCTTCCCATGGGTAATACTAGAAATTCTGGGTAGCTTATCAGTTGCTTGATTAGTACCCAATTACAAAGTCAGGCACACTGGTACCTGAAATACTTTGTATTACCATTACCAAGATACCAGTTTTTCCTTTTACCAAACAATTTTGGTAGTGGTAAACAGAAAATGGGTAAGGGAAACAGGAAATTTGGTAATGGAATCCAGAAATTTACTAAATCAGCTAGCTCTGATTTTTTAAAATGCCCATTGGGCATTATTTGGGTACCAATTAGTGCCTGATGGGTGTCTTTAGACATAACAAAGATCGGGTGTCAAAACCCATAAGCACATGTTTGGTCGTTATGTGTAAGCACCATAACAATCCCATAACCAATTTGGTCACCCATTGAACACGCAGTGTGAACACCACAGCATCACAAAGACAATCTGCGTGCTCCAGATGAACATGTGGCCAGTGTTGTGTCTAATGATATTGTATGGCGTGTTAGCAGGTACAACACAGGGAATGAGACGGCAGCGCTTGCATGCTGAGATCAGGTGGCAAAACACCGATTTGCCCCAAGATGGGTTGTATGTGTAAGCAACACCACATCTGAACACAGGGCCAAACTGATGTTCATATCAAGGTCAAAACACACATTCAGACTCCCATTGATGTTATGTCTAAAGACATCCAATGTTACCAATTTAATCAGGTAGTGGAATTCCTCCGGGTATACTCATTTTGGTGAGTACTTATTTCAGGTCTTGTTATTCTTTCTGGGGTTATATGGGTCCACAATCATTGTCCTCCCATTATTTCTCATGTTCAGTATCTTGGATAAATAAAATTCACTTATAATACGACATTTTTATTATTAAACAGAATTGCTAATAAGGAGGTTTCCTAGCAAAATGCATCTCTGCCTAAGGAAAAGTTTTGCTGTAATGAATTCGATTTTATGCTTTAAAAAAAAAAAAAAAGAACCTTCTATTCTGTGGGTCTCGTCAAACAATCTTCAATCCCCAAACTCTGTTTGTAGCTTCAAAGTAGCAGCTTGCAATGGAAAGATGCCCTTCAGATGCTTGTTCTTTTAGCAAGCAACAATTATGATGAATCAGAGTTTAGTCTGTGATCCTGTTGATCACCATAGTAACCTGTGTGTGTTGCATTTACCAGGGAGTGCAGAAAGTTACTTTGTTACCAGGGAGTTTTTAGGAACTATTGATTTATTAATATGGCTTTCTAAAATATTTTAATGGGAAGATTTGCATCTTGGGTTATTGCCGTGTGCCATGCCATTAATTCGATCCTCAACTGTTGTGTTGAGTGCTGGGAGCATTGATTAAATAGAAAGCATATTAATCTGTTCTTCTGTTTTTCGTTGTTAAATATGGATAGGAAGCTATTCAAACTAAATTGTTGCTGTGAGTTAAAAACCATAGAATCCTCATGCTTGTTAGTCATTCAGGCTGATGCTTTTTCTGTGTGAACCTGAGGGCATATTTTAAACACTGATAACAAGGAAACTCAGATTGCACCATTTTTTGTTAATTTAATGAAACTCTTACTATTAATATAATATTTCTGAAAACTTCTTTAAAAACCACCAAAAAAAATATAGGTCTGCTCTTCCCAATTGTGTCAGACAGATTGTGTCCAATTGTGCCAATTGTGTAAACACATGCCTTACATCACTCGGTTAATAATATAGTTTTTACAGGAGTCAATGTAGTCCAGTGAATAACATGTTGGAATTAATTATTATTTATTTATTTATTTATTTATTAAATGTATATGCCGTCCCCTCCTGCTATAAGCATCTCAGGGCGGCTAACAACATTTTAAAATACATAACTAAAATACAACATGACCCCTATGGCTGCAGACACGCACACACACACGGTCTGCTCCCCCAACCTCCCTCCCCAGAGGCCATCCCGCCAGGCCCCTGGGGGAGATACCCACCCACTACACCCCCTATGCTCCTCTGCCACCCACCATCCACTCCCTCCTGGACCATCCCCTCTCCGCCCCCATTTCCCCCTCCCACCTAGCCACCTGTCGTCAGACTTGGCAGGCCTGAATTGAATTCTAGTCTCATTTGGTGAATTTAAGCAAGTTGTTTCTATGTCAGTCTCAACTTTGTGGCTGAAATGGGCTGTTAAAAATCCTACAGGGGATATTTCCTCTGGAGTGAGAAATCCATTGTATAACCTTCAGTATCAGTGCTGAAACAACTGTTCGTCAAAACAAATATGTTCAATAAACTTGCCCTGTTGGTTTCGGTTCTGATAAAATGGAAAAGGACTGCTGTACGTTTGTTATTTTCTTCATTTCATTTGTTTCAATATATCATTTTGGTTTTTCATTCATTTTGGTATTTAGGCAACTCTGTTTCATCAGTTGCACCTTTCCCATCACACTAAAAGTGTTGAAACAATATAACCAAAATACCAAAATGACCAAAACAAATAACCAAAGAAACGGAATGACTCATGTCTGAAAGTTTATTTCCATTTAACAAAAAGCCATTATGGTAAAAAGCATCAATAAAACACTAGGACATAGAATACAACTGAGAAAACAGATGAGTGGATAAAAATGAGTAGGACGAATGACTCCGCATCGGCAACTAAAAAGAATAACAATCAAATATTTTCTATAATTAGTGCAGCACATCTGGCAAAGATAGCTGTATTTTGAATGCCTTCTGGACTGTGTGAAGACAAAACAAAAATCAAGTTTTTGAGCTGTGTTGTAATGAGCTTTACCATGTAGAATGGGCAGGATCTATTCATTTCTCAGCTCTTCATATAGCTTCCACAGTCTAACAGATATAACCTAACTGAGCCAGACCAATGGCCCAGTTTCACCCAGTATTGTCACAACCTGACATGGGAGTAGGGTTTCAAACCCAGCTCTCTGGCAGAGGCCTCACACAAATGTGCTATCAGAGAACCTGAATCGGAAATGCCAGGAACTGAACTTGGGAACTTCTACATGAAAAGCATGCGCTCTGCCACCTGAGCCACAGCCCACCACGTTACGATAATTTAGTAAATCTTCCACATCCTCTGAATTTCATGGGCAGTTTAAGATCTCTTCATAACCCATTATACCATCCCACCAAGACCGCTGAATGAAAGGTCTGAAAACGTAAATCCATAACACAACAACATTTCCGTAACACAGCTGGGAGGGACTTACTGTGTTTGGTTTAAAGTATTAATCTCCCCCAACGGTGTCTGTAGCAAATTCCAGCTAGGGCTGATGATCTACAAACAAACTGATTTATCCGCTCTTCGCAACTTCAATATTTCACCTTGGTAGCCCTTTCTCAAAACTAGCAGTGGGATGGAAGAATATATTAAAGTCCTAAAATGTTCCATACCACAAAACATTTTAGGAATTTAATATATTCTTCCATGTCACCGCTAGCTTTGAGAAAGGGCTACCAAGGTGACATATTGAAGTTGCAAAGAGAGGATACATCAGTTTGTTTGTAGATCATCAATCCTAGCTGGAATTTGCTACAGACACTGTTGGGGGAAATTGATACTTTAAACCAAACACAGTAAATCCCCAATTATTCAAAAGGGAGCAGATACAGTAAAACCAATAAGCTCCCTAAAGCATAGCATTTTTGAATTTGTCCTTAAGACAGAGCCAGGGAAATTGGGTAACATCCATACATGAGAGCCTACCCCCCAAACTTACCAACTTGCGCTGTAAGGGAGTTTGTGCTGGGGAAGCTGGGATTAGTGGGTGTTAACTAACATGATGTTGACCTGCCTGGTCTGCTCTGGGCAAAATGAACCAGCGCCAAACTCCGCCCATCTGTTCCGGGCCTGCCAGATGTGGGCCAAGTTCAAACCCCAGTGGTGCTGATGGCTGGGTTGGAAACGTGGGCCCAGAATGAACTGGGCCCATGGTCTGGCCCTGCAAGCCACTCAGGTGGGCCAGAGTGGGTACATCTGTTTTTGCACCTGTGGGGGTCACCATGGCAGCCAGCAATGCCTGTCTTTATTGGCAGCCATGACTGTCCATCATGGCAGAGGGAGGGGGGCGCACCAGCCCCAGTGTGGGGTTGGAACTGGCCAGCTGCATTTCACTCCCTGACCCCAGTCGGGTCAGGCTGTGGGGACGTGCATTCCCACTACCAAAGCTAACCTTGCGGGGGCAGTCCTCTGCCACCCCTAGGCAAAATGACAACCGCCTGTCATGTCAGTTAACACATGTCAAAATGACACCTCTGTCTATCCACCCCCTTCAGGTTCTGGAGCTTGTGCTGGAAGAGAGTTTGTGCCGGAGAAACGGAATGAAAAATCAAACTAAGAGAAAAAATGTCAAAATAATATATTTGTGTTAGCAAATTTGTGAATAATCGTTCTGGGAGCAGATATTATTCAGATATTCAGAGGACTATTTGAAAATGTGAAAAATATCCACAAATAGTGAATCTACTATACATTTCAGCCCTATTCAGTACCTCTGTTAAAGGGGACTTCTATCCAGGAAAGGCAACACGGTCTAAATTTTAAACATGGTCTTAAATATTTGCTCGAAAAATCAATTTTAAAAGTTCTTATGGATTCATTATCCCAGAGAGGGCTACTAGTCTTGTATATTTATTGTTCTTCCTCTGGCCTCAGTGATTAGCCAAGAACAAGGCTTCTTCTGTTAGGAGGCGAAGTTAGAGAAGAGTCAAGAATTTTTGTAGAAAACGTCTTTCATTGACAAAACTGTGCACAAATTTCTTGTCTCTGAAAGCCGTGACAGAAAAGAAACAACAATAGACAGTTTGGAGTTTTCTAAAGTGCCTCCTGCTGTCAGTTCTGCACCCCAAGAGGCTTGAAATTGTTTGGTTTTTTTGGCAAATAACGTATCTGACATATTTGCCCAATCTAATTTGTGCATGACAAAATGGAGATCAACCACAATCTGGTTCATCCTGTTTCACTGGAGATTAGAGCTGAAATGAGTAGCTACAAAAATAAGCATACCTGTCGAATTTCCAGTACCCAAATCGACTAAAAGATTTTGGGTACTCATTGGTGTCCGATTATTGATCCATTTGGGTACCGGATCGCCAAGAATATCCCGTAATTTTTTCCTTCCAGTTGCAGAATATTGATTTCCAGTCCCAATTTATTGACTTCTGGACCTGAATTTTTGGTTTTCCATCCAGATTTTTCAATTGTTATCCAGAAAATCAGTAAATCAGCAGTGGGAATTACCAGTTTTCCAGGTATCTGGGTACTCAATCAGTGACTGGGAAGCCCATCAAATACCCAACGCGGGACTCAGAAATTTGGGTATTACACATGGATATCAAGTTAGGTACACATTTCAGCTCTATTGGAGATTTATTTTTGTTATACTTCTGGTTCATTTATCTCACAGATTCCATGTTTCTACAGTAGTGTGGTTGACCAATGCCCAATGGTCAAGGGTTGGAACACTTGACCAGATGTTGAGTTTATATCACATTTATGGCTGCTTGATGGCTCTTCTGAGGAGTTCCCCATGTATATTCTAGGCAGCAAACACCCACAAAGCTGAGTTCACTCTGTGGTTTACTCCTAGGTTTGAGTGAACAAACATAATGTTTGCCCTTGTGTTAGGTGGTCAGAATGGTGGGAAACATTATACATAAAAACACTGACTGTGGCTTTCTTGCCCTTTTCTGCTGAACTTAAACAAAATGCTTGGCTTCACACCCATACAATTTCACGCACCCATTGAATTGTACACACACACATTAAACTGAACTAAGTAGCGTCCTTCAGTTTAACTTTTCCCATGGAGCAGACATAATCTGCATGGACCATCAAACACTAAACTGAAATTATTAATTCAAAAGAATATCTCATTAAGTAAATATTATCTCGCCCATTTTCTAAGCTCTGTTAATTACTATTCCACCTTAACAAGGTGATAGTGCACCATATGTGCAGATTAAACTATCCCAATAGAAGCATGAGATGCTATATCGTACCAAACCTCTAGAACAGAGCATGACAAAAAGTGGATATAGGGGTGTGCATGTTGTTTTTGTCATTACAATAATGATAATGAAAATTGTCATTTTAATTGTCGTGATTACAATAACAAAAATGACAAAAAAATAATAATGAAAAAAGAAATGAAAGCGACATTTTGTTTTTGAAATAAAAGGAAGAAACTGACAAATTTATTTCTGGCTATAACTTTTTTGTTTCCTATTCAAGTCTGATGAAACATAGGGAGATTGTACCCCCATCTGAGGGTACTATGTGTACCGGTTGCCAAAACTATTAGATAAGGGAACTGATTTTAAAAGCAATTGAATGTTGTGATTTTAAGAAAAGCTCCATACACATTCCTGGCTAGTAGTGCTACAACTTCTTTATCTTCCATACAATTTGAGTGAAACCTGTGAATATCACTGTGAATGTCACTCCACAAGCTTAACACTTCTGCCAATTTTCAGAATGATTGGATAAAAGGTATAAGACATTACCTTGACAATACATTTCCAGCTGTATCATTTTTATATTCCATCCTGTTTATAGGAAATTTGTCAGGAATGTATCACATACCTTCCCTGTCATCTATGCCAAACTACAGGACAATTTTAAAGAGCCTCAATTTTATAAGCAATTGAAGTTGTCCCCTTGAAGACCATTATTCAGATAAATAGCAGCACATGCAGTGCCAGTCAGAGGCAGGCACCTGGCATGGCGGGGGAAGGGCCAGGCTGTAGGGGGGAGGATGTGGAGCAACCCAAAAGACTGGCAGACACATTCACTGGCCAAATACTGCATGCTTCCAGCTTTACAGGACCAATCGGTAGTGGCTTTGAGGCAGGAATAGGGGGTGACCCTCAGGCGGGCATAGAAGGGACATAACTGGGACTTTGGGGATAGCAACTCAGCAATCAGGAGTCAGTGGAAATTTTACGCACACCTTAAAGTTCTGGATTTTCCAATCTTCTGGATTTACAAGTCCACAAGTTAGTTCCAGATTCATTTTTCAAACATACACTGCCTTGAGGCAGTTCCTGGATGAATTCTTCACAAAAACACTGCACTGAGGCAGCCTAAAGTAGCCGCAGCTGTAGAAGTGGCAGGCTGCCATGGAAACCAAGTGACCACAGCTGTCAGGAGTAAAGCAGTTTACCAGGAGAACTTTTACACACAAAATTTCTGGGAGAAGTAATACACAGAAGTTCAAAGAGCTGGATGTTTAAGATCTGGGTGAGTGATTTAGACACACAGAAAGTTCAGGATATAACAGCAAACATGCAGGAGAAATGTGTGTTCAAAAACACCCACTGTGAAGCCTGAGAACGCTGCTAGCCTCTAAGAAAGTCTTGAAGTGGCCTGCAAGCCACTAAAGGAGGGTAACAGACTAATGGAACTCAGCTGGAAGCTGAGCAACAGGAACCGGAAGTAGCTGGGTGGAGTCACCAGCTATAAAGGAAGTGCTAAGGCAGCCAAGCCTGTCTGCTGTGGGACTCCGGATGGGAAAGACCTCTGCTTTGGCTACCTTGTGTCTCTGGGATTCCTGGAAGGAAAAGCTGCCTGCGACTAGAGGAAGCCTGTTGTTGCTCCTAGCTCAGAGGAGACTTGAGGACCAGCCTGGATCGCGTGGTGAAGACTGTTTATGGTTCGCAAGCCACTGGTCTGATATCTGGTTGTGCTTGGGGCTAGTTAGGTTAAGGGGGGCCGGAGGGGTTGCATATTCAGCATAGTGTTAAGGTGGAGAGCTGTAACTGAAAATAAACTGTTTTAAAAGCTAATTCCCGGCGTGATTAAGTACTTTGGGCCCTGATCCTGACAACACTCATGGCCAAGCTGCCACAGTCTCATAGGATGTTTTCAGATGATACAGGCAAGGGGTGGTGGGGGAGGGGTACAGCAGTCCATGATTGGTGAGTGGGGAGGGTGCGTAGGTGCCATACACAGGGGAGCGTTTCACACGAGCAGCCCCATGCACAGCCGCCCTGCCCACCCTGTTCACACATGTAGCACTCCGGCTTTTTGCAAAAAGTCCCATGGGGGTGGGGGTGGAGATGGATGGAGGATGGGTGGGTGCAAAAGCATGCACAGCTCCCCCCCCCCCCCCGCCAATTCAGAAGAGACAGGCCTCATGCAGGGACTGACAGTCCTTGCGTGGGGCCGTTTCATTTAAAAACACCCTTAATTATAGTATTAGGTGATACTTCAAGAGAGTCAAAATCTTTGTTAAGATGAGATGGAGACAGTGTGGTTCAGATAATATTATTTGTTTGTTTGGGTTTTATTTATATTCCACCCCTGAGGTTCAGGGCGGCTTACAATAAACACATAAAATACAAAAATAAAATAGATAATTAAACCCCCACAAAACTAAAAACACCCCTATCACCCTCCCCACAATCTATCCCTGCCCACTGAATGCTTGGCCAAGTAAAAAGGTCTTGCGCTGCCTCTGGAACTCAGGTGAGCCTACATGGGAAGGGAGTTCCAAAGCTGTGGAGCAGCCACCGAGAAGGCCTCCCTGCGGGCCCAAGTCATATGAAACTGGGCCAGTGATGGAACCAGCAAGAGGGCACCCTCAACAGATCTTAAGGGTTGTGAAGGGACATAAGAAGAAAGATGGTCCTTCAGATATGTAGGGCTAAAGCCATTGAGGACTTTAAAGGCCAAAACCAGCACCTTGAATTGTACCCACATGCTATAGGCAGCCAGTGCAGACTCTTAAGCACTGTTGTAATGTGCTCCTGGCGACCCACCCCCGTCAAGACGCAGGCTGCCACATTCTGGACCAGCTACAGCCCCTGAACAGTCTTCAAGGGCAACCACATGTAGAGCACATTGCAGTAGTCCAGCCTCAAGGTAATGAAGGCATGGATGACGGTGGCCAAATCCCCATTGGAAAGAAAGGGAGGCAGCCTTCTCACCAGATGGAGTTGGTGAAAGGTACTCCTGGTCACAGCTGCATCCTGGCCTCAGATACATGTCGAACAGGAGGGGAGACAGGATGGAACCCTGTGGGCCCCCACAAGAAAGGGGGAAGAAGAAGCATAATCATGCATCGCACATGCTGAAACCTCCCCGACAGGAACGAATGGAACCACTCTAGAGCTGTGACCCATCCCACAAGCCCCTGCCAGGTCCCACAGCTGTGTCAACAACACCTCATGGTCAACTGTATCAAAGGCCGCTGAAAGATCTAAAAGGATCAACAAGGTACAATATCCCCAGTCAATCTCACAGCAAAGATTATCGACTAATGCCACAAGCATGGAATCAGTGCTATACCCAGGATGAAAGCCAGAGTAACATGGGTCCAGGAGTCCAATTGCATCTAGATGTCTCTGCAGCTACCTGGCAACCATCCATTCAATAGCCTTCCCTTTTTAGGGAAGGTTAGAGATGGGGTGGCAGCTGCTCAAGGAGTAAGCATTAAGTGATTTTTTTTTTAAAGCAGGGACTGATTAGTCACCATCTTGATGGTCTCTGGTACCCTTACCTCCCAAAGGGAGGCATTGACAATTTCAGACAGGAAAACCCCCAGTTTCTCACAGTTGGCTTTCACCAACCAAGATGGGCAAGGATCTAACTTGTGAGTGGTTACCCCCATTGCCTCAAGGACGACCACTGCCTTGATAGGTGACACCAACTGAAAATGATCCAAATAAAAAGGAGAAGACTGAGCATCCACTGTCACAAACTCTGATTCTGCCAAAGAACTAGCAGTCCCCAAGTCAAGGTGAATATGAGTGATTTTGTCTGCAAAGTAGGTATTAAATTCCTCACAGCAGACAGAAGATGACTCAACCACAGGACAGAGACATTGGGTGTCTTCAGACGTTACGAGATCATGCTCAACCACACTGAACCACGCTCAACCCCCCCGTGGGGCCAAAGGGCCCTGAATGTCTGTTCGGCGCGCACCAGATGTTCATCACGCTCAATACCCACATGGGTTCAGGTTCAACCACGCTTCCCGGGCTAGCCGGGGGAAGGTCCCGGGAAGCATGGTCAAACGAACACCCACCGGGAACCAAGGAAAAGTAACGTCTGGAAGCCAATCCCCGCGTGGAACCAAAGGAAACGAGCCCCAGCCGGGGACGAGGCACGCAGCGTCGCTGCCGGGCAACCAGCAACAACACAACCACCGGAGGGAGATTTAAAGCGAGATCAGCAGCAAGCAAGCGTGGCGGGATGGAGCGAGGAGGCAGGCGGAAGAGAGCGGAGGCAGAGACAGTGACAGCGGCGGGCCAGGAGGTGGAGGAGGTGCAGGCAGGCCCAGCGATGCAGGCGGAGGGGTCACAGGCGCAGGAAGGGGGCACACGGGAGCACCCGACCAGGGAGGCAGCCCGGGAACAACACCCACAGCTGCAGCCGGGTCGCGCCGCCCCGGGGACAGCGGC